>CM075673.1:86240000-87490000 GCA_037962975.1 Clitoria ternatea | reverse complement strand
CTGTTAGGGAATCAACCTTTGAAAGGGAATCTGGGGAGATCCCCCAGTTTGATATGACTGAAGGTTGTTAGGGGACTGCCCCTTGAATGAAAAATAAACCTGGGAAAATGCTCCAGTTTGACATGATTGGATGAAATCTTGGGGAACTGTCCCTTTGAATGAAAGAACGAACTCAGGGAGATGCCCCAGTTTGGGTTGACCGGGAAGTGTAGTCCCACTGGGGAAGGATTTGGGGAGTGTAGTTTTTTGATGATTATGGTTCTGCTGGGGAGTGAGAACTTGGGAAGTGCTAGCTTTGGCGATTGTGATTTCACTGGGGATGCCAATCTACTAATTTCTCTTAGGGAAAACTTCTGGTCCGGATCCTTGGTGTCAGGTTCTTCATTTCTGTGTGACGTAGTTCCATCACCCTTCAAAACAGATGGTTAAAAGCAAGAGTAATCAAAAGAATCGACATTTCGAGCGACCTCTCTCGAAAGATAGGCTTTCAGGATAACTCATGGATGAGATAGAGACAATTTCTATCTTCCAGGAACATAATTAACAGAATTGGTTATGCTTTCTCACGGGCCAGGTCTGACGCCAGGATACATTTTGCTTCACCACGACTTTTCATTTCATCACTTTTCATTTCAAAAATTTCCTCTTAAGAAAAACTTGTTCGTTTATGAGATTCAGCCGTTGACTCAGGGGAAGGAAAGGGAAAGCTCATTTTATTATTGAATATAAGTATGTACACTGGTAACGAAGGTAAAGGTAACAAAAACATATGTATAAAGGTGGGAGGGAAAGAAGGCCTTTTGAACCCTCCAGCGACTCCCCGCGAGTGATAAGAATCCGGATCCTTCCTCACGACTTCGAGACTGTCCTCTGATTTTACTTCTGGGAAATGACTTTTGACAAAGATACGCCTGCCTGACCAGTTTTCCTTCTCTGAAGAGTTCTCGTCCTTATGCCTGAACTTGTAGCTTTTTATTCTACCTGAGTCGCCCTTCCGGGTTTTCGACTCATCAAGCAGCTCTAATTTTTGCCTAGGCTGCCCCATGGGTTTTCAGCCTAGCGAGCACCCCTTTTTTTTTTTTTTAGGCAAAATATTTCTTCACCGCGTCGGCGTTCACAGGCATTGGTAGATCCTCTCCATCCATGTTGGTAAGGATTAGAGCTCCTCCAGAGAAAGCCTTCTTCACGACGTATGGTCCTTCGTAATTAGGTGTCCATTTCCCTCGGATGTCCTTTTGGATTGGTAAGATTTTCTTGAGGACTAGGTCTCCTTCTCGGAATTGTCGAGGTCGTACCTTCTTTTCAAACGCTCGTTTCATACGCTTTTGATACAGCTGTCCATGACAAAGGGCCGCCAATCTCTTCTCATCAATCAGATTTAACTGGTCATGCCGAGCCTGGGTCCATTCAGCTTCCTTTAATTCCGCCTCCATTATTACTCGAAGAGAAGGGATCTCTACTTCGAAAGGCAGGACCGCTTCCATACCATAAACTAGGGAGAATGGAGTTGCCCCAGTTGAAGTTCGGACCGAGGTACGATACCCATGTAAAGCAAAGGGGAGCATTTCGCTCCAATCTCTGTAGGTCACAACCATTTTCTGTACAATCTTCTTGATGTTTTTATTGGCTGCCTCGACTGCCCCATTCATTTTAGGGCGATACGGGGAGGAATTATGATGGTGGATTTTGAAGTCTTCACAAAGTTCCTTCATCATTTTGTTATTCAAATTCATGCCATTATCAGTGATGATCTGACTCGGCAGACCGTACCGGCATATCAGTTCACGCTTGACAAATTTAACCACAACACTCCTTGTCACATTGGCGTACGAAGCAGCTTCTACCCATTTCGTGAAATAGTCGATAGCGACTAAAATGAAACGATGACCGTTAGAGGCTTTTGGCTCGATGGGTCCAATGACGTCCATACCCCACATTGAAAAGGGCCAGGGAGCTGACAAGACATTTAGGGAAGACGGTGAAGCGTGAATATGGTCCGCGTATATCTGACATTTATGACACTTACGAACATAGGCAAAACAGTCTGACTCCATGGTCATCCAGTAGTAACCAGCCCTCAAGATCTTTCTCGACATGGCGTGCCCGTTGGTGTGAGTTCCAAAACATCCCTCGTGGACATCTCTCATGATTTTACTTGCCTCGTCGGTGTCGATGCAACGAAGAAGGATAGAGTCGTAGTTTCTCTTATAAAGCACATCACCGTTTAAGAAGAAACCCATGGCGAGCCGTCGCAGGGTTCTCTTATCATTCTCTGTAGCACCTTCGGGATATTCTTGATTTCGGACATACCTCTTGATATCGTAATACCAAGGCTTCCCATCTGACTCCCTTTCAATCATCTGGCAATATGCGGGTTCGTGGTGCCGCACTATTTCAATGAGAGGCATGTCGTAATCATTGCTCACCTTGAACATAGATGCTAGGGTAGCCAAAGCATCAGCCATTTGGTTGTCCTCTCGGGGAACATGGTGAAAAGAAACATCATCAAATTCCTTAATCAACTCCTTGATGCGAGTTTGATAGGGAATTAATTTGCTGTCTCTAGTCTCCCACTCTCCTTTTAGTTGGTGAATGACCAAGGCAGAATCCCCGTATACTTCCAATTTCTTCACTTTGGCATCTAACGCTGCTTGGATTCCCAGAGAACACGCCTCGTACTTAGCGATGTTATTGGTGCAATCAAAACATAATCGAGCACAAACGGGGATAAGTTCTCTGTCAGGTGAAATGAGGATTGCTCCGATTCCGTGTCCTAATGCGTTAGAAGCACCATCAAACCTTAGGGTCCATTTATCCTTTTGGGTTCCTTCTTCATCAATCAGGGCCATGATATCTTCGTCCGGGAAGTCAAACTGCATGGGCTGATAATCTCTTATGGGTTGATGAGCTAGGTAGTCAGCCAGAACACTTCCTTTTATAGCCTTCTGAGTGACATAGACTATATCGTACTCAGTTAGCAGGACCTGCCATCGAGCAATCCTCCCGGTTAAGGCAGGTTTTTCAAAGATATATTTGACAGGGTCCATTTTGGAAACTAGCCAAGTAGTGTGGTTTATCATGTATTGTCTCAAACGTCGGGCTGCCCATGCTAACGCACAACAGGTCCTTTCCAGAGCAGAATACCTCATCTCGCAGTCAGTGAACTTCTTGCTTAGATAATAAATGGCATGCTCTTTCTTCCCAGTCTCATCATGTTGTCCCAACACACAACCCATGGATTCATCTAACACTGTAAGGTATAAAATGAGTGGTCTTCCCGGGATAGGTGGGATCAAAACTGGCGGGTTCTGTAAGTACTGCTTTATCTTTTCAAAAGCCTTTTGACAATCCTCGTTCCATTGAACTGGTTGGTTCTTACGGAGCAGCTTGAAAATTGGCTCGCATGTTGCCGTCAACTGTGAGATGAAGCGAGCGATGTAATTTAATCTCCCTAGGAAACCTCTAACTTCCTTTTCTGTATGGGGAGGAGGCATGTCAAGAATGGCTTTAACTTTGTCAGGGTCAACCTCTATGCCCCTCTTGCTTACTATGAATCCCAGTAATTTCCCGGATCTTGCGCCGAAGGTGCACTTGGCTGGGTTCAACCTAAGCTTGAATTTCCTCAGCCTTTCGAAGAGTTTTCTTAGGTCTTCCATATGCCCTTCATCTGTTTTAGACTTGGCAATAATATCATCGACGTAAACCTCCACCTCCTTGTGCATCATGTCATGGAAAAGGGTTACCATGGCCCTTTGGTAAGTTGCTCCGGCATTCTTTAGACCAAAAGACATCACCTTATAACAGAAAGTTCCCCACAAGGTGACAAATGTGGTTTTTTCCATATCCTCGGGCGCCATCTTAATTTGATTGTATCCGGAGAAACCGTCCATGAATGAAAAGATCGTATGTTGTGCGGTATTGTCGACCAGAACATCAATCTGAGGCAGGGGAAAATCATCCTTGGGGCTAGCCCTGTTCAAATCGCGATAGTCCACACACATTCGTACTTTGCCATCCTTTTTCGGGACCGGGACGATATTTGCTACCCACTGTGGGTATTTTGCCACGGCTAAGAACCCGGCATCAAATTGCTTCTTGACTTCTTCCTTGATTTTCAAAAGCATCTCAGGTTTCATACGTCGCAGCTTCTGCTTTACTGGCGGACATTCGGGTTTTAATGGTAGCCTATGTTCGACAATGCTATTGTCCAGTCCTGGCATATCTTGGTAAGACCAGGCGAAAACATCGCTGAACTCTCTCAACAACCCAATCAGTTCCTGCCTCTGTTCTTTACTTAACGAGGTACCAATTTTGACTTCCTTTTTAACTCCTCCAATTCCCAAATCGATAACCTCGGCTATCTCTAAGTAGGGCAGAATTTCCTTATCCTCTTGTTCCAATAACCGGGTTAACTTAGGCGAGGGATCGTAGTCTTCATCATATTCCTCATTGGCGCAATCAGTTAGACAGTCAAAATCGTGAAATAAGACCGAATCCTCACTATTCTCAGATGAATCGCTTTCGGATCTGCATTTTCAGTGTATCATAGCAAATGAAAAGGAAAACAAGCAAGAGAAAGGTTTAAATAATAGGTTACTAAACAGATCAAGCTATTTGGAAACTGACGGCATTTATTATTAAACAAACGAACAAGTTTTTATTGTTACAAAAGGAGATCCCGAAGCATAGCTACAGGATCGAACAGAAAACATGATTACTTTGATGAAATGGTACAAATCGTGGGGAATTCTATGACCTCCCAGTTGTTCAGTTCCTGACCAGGTGAGCCAGCATACACAAATCCGGGGCCTTCATCAAGATTACTCTGGATCACGGCCACTTGATCTGGAAACATTACTCCGGCGCTCTTGAAGCTCTGGTAGAGGTCACAGATGGGGATTTTCGTAGTGTTGAGTGCATGCCCGATATGACGAGTAATCCTCTTCCCTCTCCTCTCTTTTTCTTCCCCTTTTTGGTCTTCAGTGGTAGGTTGGTATCCCAGGCCGTACCTATTTTTGTTCTCAGGGAGACAGACAGGTTGAATTCTTCCTTCCAGTTCTCTTCCGAGTCCTTTTCCCGGCTTATATCCTCCTCGTAGCATGGTCTTCGCTACTGCTAGCGGTACCTTTGGGAAAGGCATACTTGTGGCGTTGGCTATCTCCAAAGCCTGGAAAGATGTCTCGAGGGCTTCCTCGGCTGCCTCTACATAGGGGGTAGTAACTGGCTTACTGACCAGAAGATCCTCCTCTCCAGAAACGATTACCAGTCTGTTATCAACGATGAACTTTAGTTTCTGGTGTAAAGTGGAAGGAACTACCCCCGCTGAATGGATCCATGGCCTCCCTAACAAGCAACTATAGGCGGGCATGATATCCATTACTTGGAAGAGAACTTGAAAGATATGGGGTCCAACTTGTATGGGTAGCTCAATTTCGCCTATGACTTCCCGTCGGGTCCCATCAAAAGCTCTTACTATCATGGAGCTCGGTCTCATGCATGCCCCATCTACGGGTAGTTTAGCTAATGTAGACTTGGGCATCACATTCAAGGATGATCCATTATCGACGAGCACTTTTGCCATAATATGGTCTTGACACTTCACAGAGATGTGGAGCGCTTTGTTGTGTCTTTTCCCTTCCACCGGCACCTCGTCATCCGTGAAAGTCAGATAGTTACTGGCCACTATATGCCCAACAATACCTTGGAACTTATCAACAGGCAAGTCATGTTTCACGTGCGCCTCACTTAGCACCTTCATCAGCGCGTTCCGATGTGATTCAGAACTTGTCAGCAGAGATAATAAGGAGATCTTGGCGGGGGTATAGTTCAACTGATCCAATACCTGGTAATCACTGTGGCGGATAAATTTTAAGAACTCCCCAGTCTCTTCTTCTGGCACAACCTTCTTTGCTTCGCCAGCGATCCCAACCTTCCCGGTTTTGCCTTCTACGGCCGTCTTGTCTTGCTTTGGCTCCGAAGGCGCATACACTCTCCCACTTCGGGTCATTCCGCCTACACCGGCGATGTTGGTAACCAACAAAGCAGGCGCCGGATCAACTATTACGGGGTTGGAAACAACTATGTCCGTGTTATACTTCCAAGGCACGGCGTGGGAGTTGTCATACGGGAATGGAGCAGGTGGCCGTGCCGTAATAGTAGTTCTGGCAGGGGTCTGTGTTAGCGACGCGTTTTTACTATAAAATATGACCAGGGGTTTTGGGGCCCGAGGTCCAGTTTGTCCCTGTATCATATTTACCTCATCGCCATGGCGCTTGCAGACTCGTATAGTGTGACTGTCCATAAACCTTTGGAGTGTTTTTCGAAACTCTTGCTGCTTTGTCGATTGGGCATCATCAAAGTCTTCATCCCATTTGTCCTTCACTAACCCTACCTCAAACATAAGGGAGTGAATTCCTTTTAGAGGCATCTGAATGTCCTCAACATTGGACGTATACTCCACATCTTCCCCGATAGCATTGACCCCGGGTCCTTCATGATTAGGCAGAGGGTTTGTTGTCACATTTGGACTTCCTTCTCGGAAGCTTATCCAATCTGCCTGAATCAGGTCCCTTACTTTATATTTCAAAGCCAGACAATTTTCAGTAGAATGGCCTGGTGCACCCGCATGATAATCGCACCGGGCATTAGGGTCATACCCCCTAGGATAAGGTGGCTGTAATGGCCTCAAGGGACAGGGTACTACTAGAGTTTTTTCAATGAGGTGAGGCAAGAGTTCGGTATAGGATATTGGGATGGGATCGAATTGGGGTGGAGCACGGTCATTGTTCCTTCTTTGGATATTTGGCGGTGGGTTGGCTTGTGGTGCTTGGTGTGGTATCTGTGGTGGCGCAGGTGGCCGTACAACGGTTGGTCTGAATTGTGGTGGATTATGGTTTGGAATAGCTGCCACATACGGGTGCGACACGCCGGGATATACTGGTGAAAGGCTAACTGGGGTAGGTGGCCCTGCCAGGTTCCTTCTCTGGTTGTGAGAGACAAAGTTGGTCTCCCCTTCTCTTCTCCTGTTTTCGCCGAGTGTAGGTCTCCTTGCAGCTCCCATCCCAGATGGACTTCGGACTATCCTGCCGGTCCTTAGTCCATTTTCTATCCTTTCTCCAATAGTGACAATATCAGAGAAATGGGACGAGACACTTCCAATCATCTTCTCATAGAAAGGAGTTTGAAGTGTATCTATGAACATAGTGATCACCTCCTTTTCAGATAGAGGTGGGTCAACCTGTGCCGCTACTTCGCGCCACCTTTGGGCGTATTCCTTGAACGTCTCGTTATCTTTCTTAGTCATGTTCTGCAATTGTCCCCTATCCGGGGCCATGTCCAGGTTATATTTGTATTGTTGCATGAACGAGTCTGCTAGGTCTTTCCAGCAGCGTATACGAGAGCGCTCTAGATGATTGTACCATGTCAGGGGAGCCCCAACCAGGCTGTCCTGAAAACAATGAATCAGCAGAGGGTCATTTGACGCATGCGAAGCCATCTTACGGCAGTACATGGTTAGATGATTCTTCGGGCATGTCAACCCTCTGTATTTGTCAAAATCAGGCGTCTTGAATTTAGGAGGTATGACGACATCAGGGATTAGACAAAGTTCAGCAGCAGTGCCTGTCCCAAATCTACTTGTTCCTTCCATCTCCCTTAAACGCCTTTCCAAGAATTCCAACCTCTCTTCTTGGGTAGTAGCCACAGCATTTGGACTGGCAGCAGTATGTTGACTAACCTTCCCGTGTTGCTGGTAGGAATGAAACATGTCAGGGTTTGGTATGAAGGTATCTGGTTTGGCAGTGGTTTGGGGTATATGAATGGTATGAGCAGGCTGTGCTTGGGCGGCTTGTGTATGAGTAGGTGGCACCAGGGTGGCTTGTGCTTGGGCAAGCGGGTTGTTTGATTGATTAGTGTTAGGCTGGGCAGTGATGGGAACTGGGTCTTGGTGGCAAGGTTCTTCCTGGAGTGGTGGAAAATATCCGTGTGGCAAACCATACGGAGGAAAGGGAATAACATTTCCTTCCTCATCCACAAAGATGTGTTGTTGGGTGTTTGCAGGATTTGGCCTTCTTATGCGAACAACGAGAGGAGGTGCGGTGGTCCTGGGGTCAGATCCTGTAGCCGGATCTTGACCGTGATGGGAGGTGGGTGGTTGTTGCCGGGCGTCTTCAACCCCTGCAGAAGATCCCCCTTCTGTGACTCTCCTTTCCAGGAGCTTGGCCATCTCGGCCATCTGTTCCTTGACCTGGGCGAGCTCAGCCTTCAAATTCTCATTTTCTTGTTCTATGTCAGCCATGAGTTTCTTCCTGAGCCTGGTCCCGTAAGAATGTTTACCCGTAATGTCTTTAGAAAGAAACACAAAAGAAAATTTAGAAAAGATAAGCAAATTAGAGAAAAAATTAAGTGGAACGAGGTTACGCGGGAAGCGATGTTGGAACTTGACGGATCCTTCGACTGTTCCTCAGAACGTCACGTTCAAAAGTACTAAGTAAAGCATTGAATGGAAATTATCATGAGATAGTTGTGAAGACAAAGGAATCCATTATTTCGAAAAGAGTACATTATTGCCATAAAGTGCCAAGTTACAAAGCGGAAAATAAATCAGCCATCCCTAGCTCGGGCAATCATTTCCCTCATTTTACAAATTCGTCCTCTGCAGTAGTCTAAGAACGTGGCAATTTCCCTAGGAGTGTTGACCGGGTTAGCAATTCCTTCCGCTTGTTTGAGCAAAAATGGGAGATCTTCTAGAGCCCCGTTGGCCAGGTACGCCAACTTAGCAAAACGATCCATCCATAAGTGAATGGTTTCGTTTTGTTCAGCTTCTAAGAGGCGTATGGTCTCTTGACAATCTTGCTCAATGTTTACGGTGCGTTGTCGTTCCCCACTTATCTCTTGTTCGCAAGCCTTTTTCATTTCATTGAGCTGTTGTTCCAATTTGTGGACTTGTGTCTGTAGGAGCTCTTTTTGTACCATGATATTCTGCTCATTTTCTTTTGATTGTGCCAGCATATCTTTCAGAAGACGTTTCTCAGCCAGGATGGTATCACTTTGCTTGTTCTTCATTTTTAGTTGAGAATTGGCCGCTTGAAGACATTGGTCTTGTTTTATCATGTAGCTCTCATCAATCTTTCGTTTCTTCCTGATCTCTTCAACAGCTTGCTTGTTCTCCAGGTTCTCCCTTTTCTGGAGGGTGTATTCTTGCTGACATCTCAATAAGTCTTCCTCTAGCTTCTTGTTCCTGGCAGCTAACTCTTCTATTTTGGTCTTCAGCGCCTTGGTTGCTTCATCCTCCGCAACAGGTGAAGGAGCAGGAGGATTTTCCTGGAGACGAGGGGGACTCCTGAAGGGTAATTTAACAATAGAGACCCTATTCAAGATCCACTCATAATATTCTCCTCTGACATCATGGCTTCGGGCCCCCAGCTCTCTTCCCTTTCGGTGGACTTTCTTCCATGCATTCGCTATATCCCGAATAACAAGGACACAGCTTCCTTTCGAGTAATATGAGACGAAAGGAATGAGAGACTCTTCATCAGGTGGTCCAAGCAAAGGATAAGCTAGCTGACGCTTGGCTATGATGGGATTATAGTTGATACATCCTTGCGTACCAATAAGGGGAACATTTGGGTAATTTCCACAGTGATGAACAATTGATTCAACTTCCAACCATTGGGGATACCACCTAACTTTCTCAGCTGTGAGCCCTATGAGGTGATTGGCCCACTCGCGCCCACTTTTCACTGTCAACTGACATAGCTTCAGATCAGAAACCGGACATTCGGCCCTACAAACTTGGTGGAAAACGTGTGATGTGAGCCATACATACAAAACAGGTAGACAACAAACAACCCTTTTTCCACCTTGTGTGTGACAGAAATCCATGGTGCAGTACACATTTGCCAACACAGCCGTGACAGGATTCTCAAGCCTGTGCTTGCGAGCTAGGAATACGGCGATAGCATCATAATCCACATAATTATCAATGTTGGGGAACAACACAACACCATAGATGGTAATAGCTAGAGCATCCATAAAGGCTTCCCAATCTTCCTTTTCTGCCAGGACCTGCATATGTTTCTCGAGAAATTCCCGAGTGAATCCGGGGATCTGATTTCTATTTAGTTGTGCATCCCTTAAGGTGTCAGGACGGATCTTCAGAACACGGGCGATGGAAGCGATAGTCGCATGATGGTCAAGATGACGATAAGGTATCTGTCCTTCCAAAGGCATCCCCAAGATTTGTTCAAATTCTTCAATAGATGGGGCCAACTGAAAGTCTCTAAACGTGAAACATCTGAGAGGTGGGTCATAGAACTGTGCTAAGGCAGTGATCGCCTCAGTTTGCACTTCCACTTCTAACAACTTCAGAATCTTTCCATACTTTCTTGTAAAAGCCATTTTCTGTGTCAGGCTTAATTTTCTCCCCATTGTTTGCAGACTACCCATGTCAATCTTCTTGGCCTTAAGGTGCAATACTTTCCTTAATTCGGTCACATTTGTGTCACAACTATCAGATCTCATGTTAATTTCCATATTGCTCAAAGGTACCCGCTAAATTCCAAACAGCTTCCTGCAAGAGCAATGAGAGGGAGAAAGAAATCAGTTACTGCCATGTTTTGTGAACCACTACTTCTTCATCAATTTATTGGAAAACATTTTCAGTTTGAGAAGTAGCGGTCGGCAAAACTCATGTGAAACTAAAGTCGCACGGGTTATGGATCTTCCCAACTTCATCCACATCTGCTTGAATAGAATTTTGTTTTCATTTTGACGATTGGGAAGGTCTATAACCCAGGACTCATAAGTACACAAAAAGTGAGGGAATTGCTTATTTGTTAAAGGATTACTATTTTTTTTGAAAAAGGAAAATGATTCACCCTTTGTTTGGAATAAAGTAACCCTCTGAACACGTAAGCAATTCATCAATTTGGATTTAAAGGGAAAGTGAGAATGAGACAAGGTAAAGTCTGCCCTTTTGTGCCTTAAGTCAGGGTTTTCTCTGAAAGTCTTTTCTGGGACCTATAGCTTATCTAACAGTGGATTTCTCACATTGGGTGGCTTCCGCTAGACATCTAGAAGGTCACCAGAGCCAAGATCCTAATCATGACAGGGACGCAAACAGTGAGGAATTCACTAAGTGCGTATATCATAAGAGGTCGAACTCTGGTTGAGGTTCTCACGAATACCGGATAGGAAGTACATCCCATACGATTCCGTTACCAACCCCTCCTAACTTAAGCTTCATTTGGGGCCCGGGTATAGGGCGCCACTCATAAGTGTGTGCGAATAATTGTGAGTGTAGTGTGCGGAAGGGCAGTCCATACCTTATACCTTACCCATTCTGCACAAAGAACAAACACAGAACAAATATACAAAGTCGTCTACCCTAGGGTTCAATGTTTGCGGAAAAGTAACATGGTCTCCTACCCTAGGGTTCAATAAACATGCAAAACATAGACACCGAAACAAATAACAAGACGATTAAAACAAAAACAAACATTCACGTCAGTCAATAGAAAATAAGACAATGGGAAGAAATCCGAGATAACAAAGGCTATATAAAAAGAACATGCGCTTTCAATCAAACTGGCCTGACTCTCTTAAGTAAGTCCCCAGTGGAGTCGCCATCTGTCGCAACCTGGATCGCGACGGCGCGGCGAACGAGAGAGAAAAGATGAAACAGGGAGTCGCCACCAACGTTTTTTTTTATAGGGAAAAACATTGGAAAAAACTGAATTCAAGGAGGGCACTGGTTAAAAAAATGAGATTCAAGTTCGGGAGTCGGTTACGAGTAGGGAAGGTATTAGCACCCTACATCGCCTGTCAAAGACAGTACCAAGACTGAAAGCACGACATAAACAGCCTTAAATAAAACATGGTTTATTCCCTTTTATTTTGAAAAATGATAGAATGGAGGAAAGGACTGTACAGACATAGAAGGCCAAAGCGAGGTTAATGGGACGTTCTTGTCCGAATTAAGCTCGACTTCGATATGAGACAGAGGGGTGAGAGGATGCCATCAAGACGTCGCGTCTAAATTGGACATCATAGAATAAAAGGATAGGGATAGGAAAGGGATAAGCGGGACGTCTTGTCCTAAGTACCCCTTCCCTATGAAATTATGGCGAGGCTTGGGCACAAAACTATGGGGAAACCAACAAGACGTCACGTCTAAATTGATTTTCACGGAAGTGACTAAAAAAGGGAAGTTTATGAAGGAAATATAAAAAGTAAAGCAGTAAATCAACAACAGAAAAAAAGGAAATAAGAAAGATGGGCCCGACAGGAGTTAAAGTCCCGCTCCTACGTATTCTTGAGTTATCAAGAAATCAGGGTTACGTAGTTCTGAATATTGCTATTTTAGAGAGGGATTTGAAAGATGTTGATGGATATCATTAAAGAGGGGAATTCATACAAAGCGAAATTCTTCGCACGTGCACGAATCCTAAGAGGGTTGTGTAGACAGGAGTGCTCCCGTACGACACTGTTTTTTACAAAATTGTTTTTTATTATGTCAACTTATTATGGAAAAGGGTAAAAAATATTAACAGCGTAAACTAAAGGTACGCAGACAACTACAATCAACAAGCAGTAAACTCACAGGAAAGTAAAACAAAAAAAAAAAAAGGGAACTAACAGCAAAAGAACTAAGGAATGGAGTGGAACCGGTGTGACGAGCTATGAACCGACGTGAGAGGTTGAGCACAGTGACGGTGTCGGACTGATTTCGAACCCGTACGCTGGCAGGGACAATGAACCGGAGTTGGACCCGAACTGGAGATCTGAAGGTCGCGACCGGTGTTGTGGGAGGTTGATCCGGAGTGAACGCTGTTGTGCAGTGACAAGGATTGACAACGTATGGGAGTTGGAGTGGAATCAGCTCTGTGGTGACGAGGTACGTTCGGGATACGGACGGTGTGAGAGCAGTGACTTTGTGTTAGTGAGAAAAGAAAACTTCAAACCCTTTTTCGAACTAAGGAGTCCTTTTGTGATGACTAGGGCAAGTCACTGGTTTCAGGTGGGGAGGTCAGTTAAGGATCTTGAAGAATCAGAGAGAATTTCAGAAGAGTTTTCTCGCGTAGAGGGAGAATCTGAAGGCCAACCCCTTGAGCTTCCTTGGTTGGGGCATTTATAGGGCCTTTGAGTCATGGGCTGAGGGTTTTGGGACAACCAGAAATCCCACTCGCCCATCTGTGTAGTGGTGTGCTGCTCTGGCCATTACCATTGGTGGGGAGCAGGGTTTTCAGTGGGATTTTTTTAATTGCCCACTTTCGCCTCCCTGTCTGCCATTTTCCAGGGAGTGCGATTCCAGGTCATCGCGCACAATCTTCCGACCTCACCCCTCCGTTGTCAAATTTGTGACACCGGTTAGCAAAGCCATTGGTTGGACGGAGTCTCCACTGATCCGATGTGGGGCCTTAAGAACCATTGCATGTGTCTTCACACCGGCTGAATCTTTCAATGTAATCACAGGGGCCGATGTTCTCCTTCCTGGTCCGGATCTACTACCAGCCGGTGTGCCCATTTTGACCTCGGTCAAACCATGAGATCGTCTTACTTAGGCCGGACTCGCCTCGTCTTTTGTTGTCAGATCCGCGACATCGGCCTTTAAGGTACTCCTGAGGTGAGGACGAACGTTTGGGCGGAGTTGATGTTGGCTAACACCCTGTGGAACGTTGTGTGAAGAGGGCGGAGTGCCACACCGTTTATGGGACGGTGTGTGAAGAGGCGGAGTTCCACACCGTTCATGGGGGCGGAGTGCAAATGAGGGCGGTTGGCGAAGTGTTGAGGACTCATGGGCGGAGTGTTGAGGACTCATGGGCGGAGTATTGAGGACTCATGGGCGGAGTGTTAAGATGAGGACTCATGGACGGAGTTGAGGTGCGGTGTTAACTTAGGCCTTGTTCGGTGTTCCCGATTTCAAGGATGAGTCCGGTGTCATAACAATTTGGGCCGGACCAAAAGAGGTGTTCACAGCTGCCATGTAAAATCTTCAGGAATCACTCCGGCAGCCTTGAAATTAGCCATGTCGGCAAACCATGGCCTCTCCTAAATCAACAACAGCCTTTCATCTGGAAATTCTTCTGGAACTTCAGGCTGTATCTTTGTAACTTCATCATTAATTAGTCTGGACAAATGATCTACAATGTGATTTTCACTGCCTTTTTTGTCAAGAATAGTTAAATCAAACTCTTGTAGCAGCAAAATCCACCAATCTTGGCTTGGAATCAGATTTATTCATCAAGTACTTGATTGCTGCATGATCTGTAAAAACTATAACTCGTGCACCAATTAAGTACGATCTGAATTTTTCAAGCCCATACACAACAGCTAGTAATTCTTTTTCAGTTGTGGCATAATTAATTTGAGCTTCATTCAAAACTTTACTAGCGTAATGTATTGGATGAAAAATTCTGGATTTTCTTTGTCCTAACACTGCACCTATTGCATAATCACTTGCATCACACATGATTTCAAAATCAAGATTCCAATCAGGTGCAACTATGACAGGTGCAGTAGTTAGTTTTTCCTTCAACATTTGAAAAGCAAGCAGACATGATTTATCAAATTGAAAAGAGTTATCTTTTTGCAGCAGATTACTCAAAGGTTTAGCAATTTTTGAAAAATCTTTTATAAACCTTCGGTAAAATCCTGCATGACCTAGAAAACTCCTGACACCTTTGACATTTATTGGTGGGGGTAATTTTTCAATAACTTCAACTTTTTCCCTGTCCACCTCAATGCCTTTGTTTGAAATGGTGTGACCCAACACTATGCCTTTCAGTTACCATAAAGTGACATTTTTCCCAATTGAGCATTAAATTGGTTTCTACACACCTTTTCAACACGGTATCAAGGTTTTCTAAACAAGAATGAAATGATTTACCAAAGACGGAGAAGTCATCCATGAAGACTTCTATGCATTTTTCCACAAGGTCTGAAAAAATTGCCAGCATGCATCGTTGAAAAGTGGCTGGAGCATTATATAGTCCAAAAGGTATCTTTCGATATGCAAAAACACCAAAAGGGCAAGTAAATGTTGTTTTCTCCTGGTCTTCTGGAGCCACTGCTATTTGATTATAGCCTGAGTATCCATCCAGAAAACAATAATAAGCTTGTCCCGCCAATCTTTCCAGCATTTGGTCCATGAATGGCAATGGAAAATGATCTTTCCTTGTTGCTTGGTTGAGCTTTCGATAGTCTATGTACATTCTCCATCCCGTTACTGTTCTGGTTGGAATTAACTCATTATTTTCATTCCTCACCACCGTCATGCCACCCTTCTTTGGTACCACTTGAACTGGGCTCACCCATGTACTATCTGAAATAGGGTAGATCATTCCAGCTTTAAGCAACTTCAACACCTCTTTCTTCATGACCTCTTTCATGATTGGATTTAACTGTCTTTGAGGTTGAGCTACTGGTTTGTATTCCTGCTCCATAAAAATATGATGCATACAATACGATGGACTGATGCCTTTCAAATCACTTAGTTTCTAACCAATAGCTTGCTCATTCTTTTTCAGAATTTCAATCAGCTTTTCTTCTTCATCTTTCAACAAAGTACTGCTGATTATTACTGGTTTATTACCTTGGTCATCTAAAAAGACATATTTCAGATTTGGAGGTAATTCTTTCAGTTCTAACTTATGAACCTCAGGACTTTGTTTTTCATCCAGTTCTTCCACTTTGCTTTCCTCGCTTGTTATCACCTTACCGGCTTCAAGACTTTGCAAAACCTCTTGCACTTTATTCATCTCCATATTATTAAAACTCTCAACAGTATTCACTAGAGCCTTTTCAAGAGGGCTTGAATTATTCATCTTGTGAAGCTGTTTTGAAATTGTCTCCTATTCCGCATCAATTTTGAAGCAACTCTGCTTGTTTACAGGATATTTCATGGCTTCAAAAACATCAAAATTGACTTCCTCATCTTGGACTCTTACTTTTAATTTCCCGTCATCAACATCTATGATAACTTTTTCAGTTTTCATAAATGGTCGTCCCAAGATCAACGGTACTTCGGAATCTTCTTCCATATCCATGATCACAAAATCTACTGGAAACACGAATTTGTCTACTTTCACTAGAACATCTTCTGCAACTCCATATGGGAATTTCATTGATCTATCAGCTAATTGGAGAGTCATTCTAGTTGGTCAAATTTCTAGATCACCAATTCTCTTCAACATAGATAATGGCATCAGATTAATGCTTGCTCCTAGGTCGAGTAATGCTTTTCCTACTGGCAGACTACCAATGGTGACAGGAATTGTAAAGCTTCCCGGATCTTTGGTCTTCTGCGGTAATGCTTTTTGAATTATAGCACTACACCCGGCCTCTAATTCTACTGTCTCCTCAGAAAATCTTCTTTTCTTTGTCAGTAAATCCTTCATAAATTTTGCATAAGTAGGCATCTGCTCCATGGCCTCCATGAATGGCACATTGATCTATAATCTCTTGAATATGTCCATAAACCTAGCAAACTGCCTCTCTTTATCCCGCTTTGAAGGATTTTTAGGATAAGGCATGCTTTTCAGCTGTGGTATACCTTCATCCACCTTCACCTTTCCTTTCTCTACATCACTCTTTTTATCTTTCTCCTTTTCTTTTTCTTTATTTACAGTCTCACTCTTTTCATTCTCATCTTTTTCTCTATTTTTTTCTTTTTCTTTTTCTTTCAAAAATTTTTCTTCTTCCTTTTCTTTTTCACCCAACTCTACACTTGTGGTTTTTCCACTTCTGGTCATCACTGCCTGACATTGCTCCTTAGGATTCGCTTCAGTGTTGGCTCCATATTGAGGTCTTTTTTGTTCTACTATTTGACGGGCGAGCTGTCCAACCTGAGTCTCTAGATTCCTAATGGAAGCTTCTGTGTTCTTCTGATTTGTTAGATAAGCCTGCATGAACTTGTCCAATGTATCTTCCAATCTTGTTGTCTTTTCCATCAGAGACGGTCCTTATTGGTTGGCCTGTGGTCTATTAAATGTACTAGCCTCTTGCCTCCAACCTTGGCCTTGATTTGCATTGTTCCTCCATCCCTGAAATGGTTGATTAGTAAAATTGGAATTAAAATTATTTTGTCTACCTTGATTGTTCATGTAATGGACAGCTTCTTCCTGCGACCCACAATGTCCATTTGGATGGTCACCTCCACAAAAATCACATCTTGCATTTATTTGTTGCTGAGGTTGTGCAGATTGAACTGAGTGCAATTGTTGAGGAAGTTTGGCTATCTGTTGAGTTAAGGCTTCAATCTGTTGGGTCAGAATTTTGTTTTGAGCTAAAATAGCATCAGAAGTATTCAGGCCAAGGATTCCTTTCTTCTGTACTTGTTGTCTATCATGCTGTGCTTGATAGTCTGTGGATGACAAAGCTTCTATGATTCTGGTAGCTTGGTCAGCATCTACTGTCATCATTGTTCCGCCAGCAGCAGCGTCTAAAATCATCTTTGTGTCAGGCCTTAGCCCATTGTAGAAAATGTTCAGCTGTGCTATATCTTCAAATCCATGATTTGGACATTTGCGCAATAAGGACTTGAATTTGTCCCATGCTTCACAAAAAGGTTCTTCCATTCCTTGATGGAAAGTTGAAATGTCAGACTTTGCTTTTATGAACCTTGACGGTGGAAAGAAACAAAAAAGGAATTTCTCCTCCACATTAAACCAATTATTCAAGCTTTGGTTTAGATGCGATTGCAACCATTCTTTGGCCTTTCCAGCTAGAGAAAATGGGAACAAGCGGAGATATGCTGATTCAAGATCTCCTTGCTCAAAGCCCATAGTACCTACCAATTCATAAAATGTAGCTAAGTGAGTATATGGGTCTTCATGTGACATCCCAGTAAATTGGTGAGCACTAATCAAGCTAAGAAATGCTGGTTTCATTTCCAAAGCTCTGGTTTGTGGGATTGCTATGCTTGAAAAATATCTGGGTCCTTGTTGGTTGGCATAGTCTCCCAAGGTACGCCTTGGTGGTTGACGTCCTTCCATATTTGCTTCAGATTTCAGAATGGTTGTTGGTGTTGAGATTGGAGAGGAAGAAGAAGAAGATTGGTCCTCCTCTTGTTGTGCTTTTGCTTTGGCTTTGATTTTCTTCAAAGTCTTCTCAATTTCAGGATCGTTTTCAGCCTGTTCTTTGAATCCCTGACTTCTTAATATCATAAGCAAAGCTAGCAAAAGAGAGGTTAACCAAGAAAATGATACAAAACAACACAAAAATGCAATACGTACAATATTCACACACCGTAATAACTTAATTCAATTACTTCGATCCCCGGCGGACGGCGCCAAAAACTTGCTGGTGTATTTTAAAAGAATCAAGTTTGTATAATACACTCAAAGGAACGTACCAAGTTTTAAACACGGTAGTTGTAGTTATAAAAGATATCATTCCCACTAAGGATCATCAGCAATTGAAACTTAAAATATTACGGCGGATTAAAATGATTGTTTTCATGGTTTTTGAGTTCAAAATATAAACTGCAATATATGAACGAGTATGCAATGAAATGAAAGGAGTTTGTCAAGTTTTAAAAACTGGGATTAGGATTCACCGATCTTACCTTCCGATGCACAACGTATATTCATGAAAACGGGGTTTGAACTATAATACTTTACGTCACAATCAATGTCATTCATATCAATTCCTTGACTACGAAATTCATAAGAACAGATTTGATAACGTCAATCCCTTGATCGTTTCAAATCCATTCCAGCATTACGACCGATTGTTTGGACGTTCAATGCATTAAATACCATCCCTGGTTATTTACTCACAATGAGCATTTCATTTAGGTCTATTTTCGAAAGTTATTTTCTAACAACAAACGGTAACTTAAATCGAGAAATTGTTGATCAAACAAATCCACGCAATAAATATAAAATGAAATACCAAGAATCATAGAACAAATTTACCCGATTCATGAATATATCATTTATGATCTTCAAGTAAGAAAGGCTACATCCAATCCCAAGGAGAGGTTTAGCCACTCATGGTGGTTATTACAACCTAGAAAAGATGAAGAAAAAGAGTACAAAGTGTTTCTTTTCAAACTACCCAGCCCCCTCTGAAATAACCCTCTTTATTGCTTATATAAAGCAATACTCGCTCAAGGGAGTTTAAGTGTCGCTCAAGCGACTAGGCTACTTCAACGTGAAGAAAGCTTTTGGTCCTGCTTCACCTGCATGTCTACTCGCTCAGGCGATTCATTTTCGCTTAAGCGAATCTTCATATCTGATACTTTATTCCTTTTCGCTTGAGCTGTTTCTTTATCCACTTCAGCGAACCCTTTAAATTTAGGCTCTGGACGAATTTCGCTTGAGCGAAATCATGTCGCTCAAGCGACCTTTACATTGTTGCATTCTGGAAGAATTTCGCCTGGTGTTTCAATTCAAACGCTTGAGCAAGGCTAATGTTATTCCATTCTGTACCAATCTCGCTCAAGCGGATGCTGTTTTGCTCGGGCGAATGCTTCATCATTCTCTACTGGCTTGCTTTCGCCTGGGCGAATCACTCCTCGCTCAAGCGAGTCCTCACCTGATACTTTAATTCCTTGTTTTTCCATGTTCGCCTAAGCGAGATAACTTCCGCTTGAGCGAAAGTCACTTCCTTGCTCAACACTTGGTGAATTTTCTTCTTCTCTTTTCTCTTCTTCTTTCTTCTTTGAAAGGATTTTTCTTGCTTTCTTCTTCAATTTTCCTGAGATTGCAATAAAATTAACCAACCACTTATACAATGTTCATATTACAATTTATGTTCTATTTGGCTTACAAATTAACAAACATTGCACATTATATCCAATTTATGCTTCATTAACCATGCAAAATATAGGTAAATTGGACATCTATCAGTGAGATTAATAAAATAGAAAATGGCTTAATAATGATAATGTTGTAAACACCAAGTGTTAGATTAGAATATGTGAATCTTGGTGATATTTAGTAGAAAATAATGATATGTGCCTTGTGAAATGTAGGACCCATTCTGAATAATGAGGCGGGAACATTGTATCGCTCGGAATTCTTCTCTTGAGGTAGGAGAGGAGTTTTATATTCTAAATTCATGAATTTGAGTAGTGTTTGATTGTCATATGTGACAATATGCATGTTTGCCTTTTTTGTGCGGTAATGATGATTTATGGTTGTTAAACTTGATGATGATTGTGAATATGCTTGGCAACATGTAATGCGCATTTGGAATATTTATGGTATTCTAAATGGTGATGTTGAATTGTTTGGCTAATGTAATGCCTTGATGATGATGTGATTGTGTTACGTTCACCATGAATATGGATTGGTCATTATTAATGATAAATGAGAATGAAAATGGGTGATCAGCATGCCTTTATTATGATGAAAGATTGATGGTTGAAATTGATAATTTGATGCCCTTGTGACAATAAGGAATTGTTAAAAATGCCACACTAAAACTTGAACAATAGTAACAACCAATGATAATAAAATCAACTAAGAAATGTATGGTGGAAATGATGGTGATGTTGATTGGTGAGTGGCATAATTAGGATGCATAGTTATGAGAATGCATTATGATTTGCATTTGCATTGCATCCATGGCATACTACATAGCCGCTGGTGTGGGAATGTTTGGGGATTCCCCTGGCCGGCCCAGTGGGAGGGCGACTCGGTGTATGAGTATTCTTATTTTCCCCTATGACTCGGAGTATAAGTCATGAAGCCGCCCATGATAGCTGCGGGGAGCTGCATGTGGCCGACCCTTTTGGAGGGTGGCTCTTTGGTGAACAAGTGTCCCTGGTGGTCCTATGGATCATAGCCGCCATGGTATGAATCATGGTCGGCCCGTAACATCTTTATATTAATTATGGTGTTTACCGCGGTCATGGTGTAAATGGCCAGGTGTTGCATGATGGGCGATGCGGTTTAGTAACAGTAAAACATGGTGAATTGCATGCAAAATTTATGATATAAGTGTACACATTTTACTACTGCAGTAGGGGTATGGTTATATGATCATACTTGACCCACAATTTGGTGATTATTCCCACAGTCAGATCCGTAATTCATAAATTACTCCGTTCTGCATGTGCATTAGCTTAAGAGCATTTGCATATAGCAAGGAGGTATGCCAAAGGTGATGAGAAATAGTGATGGTTGTGATTGAGTGAGAAAATGCCTATATACAACATAAAATATATAAATACAAATACATATGATGCGTACGGTGATTTTATGTATGATAGCCCAATATGATGAAGGGTTTGATTGTGTGTATGCATATATATACTTTGTTATGTTCCATGGGGATGATTGAATTATGTGTATGTTGGTGAGATATTGATAATGACGATGGTGAATGATATGTTGATACGAAGTATACATGATGTCGAATGCATATGCCCATAATCACATTGTATTCATATTCATCCTTTGGAATGTATAACCCACTCTCCCAGTTGTCTATTTTTAGCCTTGTGATGCAAGACACTTATGGAAGTGAGATTATATCTTTTAGAAATATGCATTTTGAGGGTGGAGGTAAATTAGTGTATAGGAAGTGCCTTGGCCGGCGAGTATTGATTTTTATTAAAACATATGATGAATGGTGTATGCTCAATATGTACCTGGATTAGTGTATATTCCTTTTGAAGGTCATAGGTGAAAATTAGACCCTATACGTATGGCTAATTTTTGATTATGACCTAGACAATGTATGATGTTAATTGTGGGGCTGAAATTATGGCCCAAGTGATGAATAAATTATGTTAATTCATGAATTACAATGTTTTATGAAGTGTATGTGATGTTGTGTTTTGATGTTTATGCTTATTTGAGGAACCAATAGGGTCAAATTGTGTTTTAAGTAGTTTTGATGGTATGTAATGACTCCAATAGCTTAAATTCATGATTTGTGACTTGTAGAAAATGGAATTGATCAATTCCTTTGAGAATAGGTCCTTGAGTTGCACAAAAATGCCTCAAAATGAGTGCAACGCATTTATGTGCATAACTATCTCATTTTTGGGAATTTTCGAGTGCGGCTAGTGGCCACATGTCACAAATGATGTATATAAGTTGGTGCCAAAATTTGGTAGGCATTGGAACTTATATGAAAACATTAGAGGGTTAGAAGTCCAAAAATATGACTTTTCTGCATAAAATAGCCTTTGTGTTGTCATGAATCGATTCACAACAGTGCGTGAATTGATTCAAGACACACTACTTTCACTGTTCCTGAATTTTGGGCACTTTGAATCGATTCAAGCCCCCCATGAATCGATTCAAAGCTCACTAGAATCACTGTTCATGAGGTCCAGGAACTTTGAATCGATTCATGGGAGCTTGAATCAATTCAAAAGGGCCTATTTTCATTTTTTTGTAGTCCCGTGGCACTTGAATCGATTCTTGGGATGCTTGAATCAATTCATACCCCTGATTCTTCAATTTTTCATGCGTTTTGTTGATAGATGGGTTCCATTTAGCCATGGCATAATTATATATCCATGTGTGACTTCATGTACCACTTTTTAACCATCAATTCAAGTGTCTTTAAGCCCTTTTCCATTCTTTTCCATAACTCTCAAATAGATTATGTTTTCCGCTATCCCTTATTAACGATCCTATGATTGATTGTCCAAGGAAGATTCTTGATTAAATTTATTCACTTTCTCATATCTTTATATATGGGAGAGGTTATTTGAATGACCTAGGGTTACTTATTAAAGATCTATCTTGCGGTTTCTTCTATTTTTTTAATTACTTCCAAATCGTAAAAAATTTACCCTCATTTTGGGGTGTCGCAACCTGGTATCAGAGCATTGCTTTCTCATTAATATAGACTTAATAGATGTTATGCATGCAATCCTTGCTTATGATTGAACTGTTTGAGTTATATTCGATTGAGTTATGGACTTCTTAATTAAATTGTGATTGCTTTACATTGAATTAAGATTGGTATGCTTGTTGTTTGAGTCCGGCCAAGATTCCTTACACTGTTTACCTTTAAGGATGAATATTTTGTGATTATGCATTGAGATCAATCTAATTATTGTGATATGTTACATGATGGACCAATGAGGGTTGAAACCTCTATATATATGTATATAGATTGAAGGTTGATTGTTTGGTCTAGTTTACTCATGTGTGAGCCATGTCTTAATATATAGGTGTGAAACATGACTGGTAGGCATAATCGAGAAGCAGCTGCTATGGCATCTGTTTTGAATCACTTTACGAATCTCTTGGAAAGACAAGGCCAACAAAATGTCGGACAAGGTGCCTAAGGTCTTGATCGATTTCTCAAGAGGAAACCTTCTGAGTTCCATGGAGGGTATAAACCCGAGGATGCGTATGTGTGGATCAATGATCTTGAGAGGATCTTTGTGAGATTTGAATGTTCTGAGGCTCAGAACGTTGAATATGCGGTCTTTATGGTTCGCGATGAAGCTAAATCATGGTGGCGTCTCACTAGGGGACGCATGTTGTCTGCTAATGTTCCCTTGGAGTGGGAAAACTTCAAGGTTTAATTCTTGAAGAAATATTTTCTAGAAATCTACAAAAGTAAGAAGGAGCTTGAGTTCATGGAGCTTAAGCAGGGTGATATGACTGTGGAGGAGTATGCCTCCAAGTTTAAAAAGCTTTGTGTATTCTATCCTCCTTATCAACAAGAGGGTACCGAGGCTTTGAGGTGTGTGAAGTTTGAGCATGGCTTAAGGCCTGAGATCAAGTGGGCTATTCGACACCAAGAGATTAGAAGCTTCCCTAAATTGGTGAACAAGTGTCGCATATACGAAGAGGATAATGTGACTGCTTTGAGTCAAGACAGGCATGAGCCCAAATTGAAGGGTCAATTTTCTGGTTTCAAGAGACATGGCCAATTTAAGAAGAAGAAATTCTTTCATAGTGGATCCTCTAATGCAAGAAGACGTCGTGCATTTAGAGAAGGAAATGGTAATGGTAACCAAGGTCGTGGCAATGTTTAAGGCCTTACTTGTTTTAAATGTGGTGCCAACCATTTGGCACGTGATTGCCTAAGGGATGATGTGGTGTGCTACCAATGCAACCAACCCAGGCATATTCGCCCTAATTGCCTGTTGAACACAAAAAATGCTAATGTTGATACTCCTATTTGTATGAATCGTGATGCTAACCTTGGAGGCCATGGTGGTTTTGGAGGCCGTGGTCATGGAAATGGTAATGGTTATAATGATGGCCATAATGGTGGCTGTGGAGGAAACCATAATAGTGGAAGAAATGGGAATGGTCGAGGCAAAGGCCATGGTGGAAGAAATAGAAATCGAAATGGTGGTGATCAACCATAAGCTGCTAGAAGAGTCTTCGCCGTCACCAGTGAAGAAGCTGCACAAGCGGAAGATGTAGTTCAAAGTAAGTGTGAAATTCTTGGCACCACTATATGTGTTATCTTTGATTCAGGTGCTACCCACTTCTTTGTTTTCGAGGATTGTGTTAGGCTTTTGAAAATGCCTGTTTGTATGATGAGAGGTGCTATAATGGTGCCTACACCAACCGGTGCTTATTTAAGGACGGTGACTCGATGTGAGGGCGTCGAGATGACTATCGAGGGTAGAAAGTTTATTGTATCCCTTGTGTGCTTACCTATAAAAGACCTAGATATTATCCTAAGCATGGACTGGTTATCTGCCAATAAAGTCTTGGTGGATTGTCATAACAAGACAGTGATTTTTTTTACTCCGAATCCGAGAGGATTTAACGTGCAAGGTATGTCTCAGTTTCTTGTGATGTTCTGTATGGCTGATGGGAATGGTACTTCTCAGTCTTGTGAAATTCCCATTGTTTTCAAATTTTCTGTTGTATTTCAAGATGAAATTCCTGGATTGCCTCCTCTACATGAAGTGGAATTTTTTGTTGACCATATTCCTGGCGCTGAGCCTGTGTCCCAAACTCCTTATTCGTTCAAGTGTATCTCCTTGGGGTGCTCCTGTGTTGTTGGTGAAGAAGAAAGATGGAAGCATGAGGTTGTGCCTTGACTATCACCAACTCAACAAAATGACCATTAAGAACAAATATCCTCTTCCTCGCATCGATGATCTTTTGGATCAATTGAGGGGTGCAGTTGTATTTTCTATGAACCATTAATGGGGTACACAAAAATTGATGCTTGGAATGGTAGAAGATGATATGCATTTATGATGTTGTAGGATTTTTAGAGAAACCCTAACTTGTGAAAATCGGGGAAAATGATTAATGTTGGTTGGAAAGTGATTTAATGAGGAAATGAATGATATTTGAATAATGGGTATATGAGTAAATATGTTAAGAGAGTATTTATTGATGGTGAGAGTTGATGTTAATAATGATAGGTGGCCATTAATGGTGATTAATGGCCATTGATATGTCAACCCATTTGATGGGTATGGCTATAAATGCATGGTAATAAATATGAACACCAAACCTTTAGTGTTTATGGTGAGATTAATAAAATAGAAAATGGCTTGATAATGATAATGTTGTAAACACCAAGTGTTAGATTAGAATATGTGAATCTCGGTGATCTTGAGTAGAAAATAATGATATGTGCCTTGTGAAATGTAGGACCCATTCCAAACGACGAGACGGGAACGTCGTATCGCTTGGAATTCTTCTCTTGAGGTAAGAGAGGAGTTTTATATTCTAAATGCATGAATTTGAGTAGTGTTTGATTGTCATATGTGACAATATGCATGTTTGGCTTGTTTGAGCGGTAGTGATGATTTGAGGTTGTTAAACTTGATGATGATTGTGAATATGCTTGGCCACATGTAATGTGCATTTGGAATGTTTATGGTATGCTAAATGGTGATGTTGAATTGTTTGGCTAGTGTAATGCCTTGATAATGATGTGATTGTGTTACATTTACCATGAATGTGGAATGGTCATTATTAATGATAAATGAGAGTGAAAATGGGTGATCAGCATACCTTTATGATGATGAAAGATTGATGGTTGAAATTGATGATTTAATCATACCCACTTGGTTTCTAAGCATTCCTAGACATCACCAAGCATTTAAGGAAAAGTCTAATGTATTAATTTTCACAATGTCACAAGAAATTCCCAATTTTTAAGATACCCTAAAAATAAGAGAAAACCCCAATTTAAAGAGAAAGTGAGGAAGGCTTACTTACTTTGGAGAGGAAGAGTGATGATAGAAGTGGAAAGATAATGATGATGTGAAACGATTTTAAGAGGAACTTGGGACTTTCAAAGGATTGAAGCACATTGCTTGTGTTTGTAAGGTAGATGAGTGAAAGGATCTAACAATTTCATGTGTAACTTAAAGTTTTAGGCGTGCAAAGTGTTAAAAAGCATTTAGGGGTGGTCTGACATGAACCACGACCAGTGGTGGGTAACCACGGCCTGTGGTTGGCACTGACTTGTGCTTTCAATGGGAAACACCTGGGCCAAACCACGACTAGTGGTTGGCACTGACTTGTGCCCAGAAAATTTATGCAGTGTAGGGGAAATGCTTGGGGCCAAACCACGACCAGTGGTTGGCACTGTTTTGTGCCCCAAAAATTCACGCAACACATTAGAAATACTTAGTCCAAACCATGGCCAGTGGTTTCAAACCATTGCCAATGGTTGGCACTGACTTACACCTAAAAAATGCCCAGACACTCTATGGGAGCTATTAGGCCAAACCACAGCCTATGGTGGCAATCCACAGCCATGGATGGCACTGTTTTATGTTAGAAATCATGTGCAAAACACCAAGTATGGAACATATTCATTTGGGAAAAAATCATAGCATGCAACATGATATCAAAGAGTATGTCTTACTTCACTGTTCTTGTTTATTTTGTTTTCTTCTTTATTTGATTTTTTTCCTTTTATTTGATTTGTTAAAGCATGCAAAAACTATAAAGATAAACACATTTATGGGGTTACCTCCCCACTAATGCTAAGTTTAACGTCTTCAGCCAAACATTGCCAATCAAACAGTTAAGACTCATGAAAATCAATCAATTTTAAAACATTTACTGGTTGAATAGGCTCACCCACTAAATAATGTTTAAGCCTTTTGCCATTAACCTTAAAGGAACCAGACTTTTCACTCCATATCTTAATAGTGCCAAAGGGAAAAACCTTGGTTACCTAAAAAGGTCCGGACCATCTAGACCTTAGCTTACCGGGGAAAAGCTTCAAGCGAGAGTTGAAAAAGAGAACCATGTATCCTGGGTTAAATGATCTCTGGAGGATGTTAGGATCATACCATCTTTTGGTCCTCTCCTTATATATCCTGGCATTCTCATAGGCATCCAAACAAAGCTCTTCAAGCTCATTCAACTCTAGCAACCTGTGTTCACCTGCAGCCTTAAGATCAAGATTAAGCATTTTAACCGCCCAAAAAGATTTGTATTCTAACTCTACAAGTAAATGGCAAGGCTTCTCATAAACTAGTTTAAAGGGAGTGGTTCTAATGGGAGTCTTGTAAGCGGTCCTATAAGGAATCGTCTAATTTAATAGACTAATCCTTACGTGATGTATTGACCACTTTTTGGAGAATATTTTAATCTCCCTATTTGAAACCTCTAATTGTCCTTTAGTTTAAGGGTAATAAGGTGTAGCAACCTTATGCCTCACTCCATACTTCTTCAGGAGGGTCTGAAAACATTTCTCAATAAAATGAGACCCTCTATCACTTATTACGCATTTCGAGACCCCAAACCTCATAAATATTATCTTCTTAAAAAGTTTAGCAATAATTTTAGCGTTTGAATGGGGTGAAGCAATAGCTTCTACCCATTTGGATACAAAGTCAACTACTACAGCCCCATAAAGTCAACACCCCACACATCAAATAGTTTAATCTCAAGAATATTATTCAATGGCATTTCATGCCTTTTACTAATGTTACCTGATCTTTGGCATGAATCGCAAGTTAGAATATACTTACGCACATCCTTAAAAAGGTGTGGCCAGTAGAATCCTGCTTGCAATACTTTTGTAGCTGTTTTGGAGGTGCTCATATAACTTCCATAGGATAGAGAATGGCAATGATCTAAAATAGCATGGACTTCATCTTCCGAAACGTACCTCCTAATCAAACCATCTACGTAATGTTTGAAAATAAGGGGTTCATCCCAATAGCAGTGCTTGAAATCTACAAAAAACTTCTTTTTCTGTTGAAAGCTAAGATCAGGCGGTAAGATACCACATGCAAGATAATTAACAAAATCAACATACCAAGGAACATGTTAGGTACTAAGGCACAATAATTGTTCATCCAAAAAAGATTCATTGATGGGAACAATATCGCCCATCTCTACTTTTTCGGATGACAACCTTGATAGATGGTCAGTAACTAGATTTTCAGTACCCTTCTTATCCTTAATTTAGATACTTAATGGCGGAATGATCAATAAAAATAGTAATATGACAACCTACCAAGTAAGATCTAAATTTATCAAAAGGAAACACAATGGCTTATAGCTCCTTCTCTGTTATGGCATAATTTACCTGAGTGTCATCTAATGTCCGGTTGGTATAGTGGATGACATGAAGCTTCTTATCCTTCTGCTGCCCAACCACAGCCCCGATTACTGATTACTAGCATCACACATCAACTCAAATGGGAGTTCCCAATCAGGAGGTTGTACAATGGGTACGAAGATTAGAGCTTGCTTAATCCTGTAAAAAGCTTCCAAAAAAGATGAGTCAAAATTAAATGTCATATCCTTACCCAAAAGGTTTGTAAGAGGCTTGGTGATCTTAGTGAAATCTTTAATGAACTGCTGGTAAAACCCAACATGTCCAACAAAACTCTAGATGCCTTTCACATCTGTAGGTGGGGGTAATTTTTCAATAACCTCCACCTTAGCCTTATCGACCTCTATGCCTCTCTCAGACACCAAGTGTCCAAGGACTATGCCTTCCCTCACCATGAAGTGGCATTTTTCCCACTTTAAGACGAAATTAGTCTTTTCACATCGCTACAAAACTTGGCAAAGATTTATTAAACAATTATCAAAATCTAAACCATGCACTGAGAAATCATCTATAAAGACTTCCATCATATTTTCAATTAGATCAGAAAAATGGCCTGTATAAACCTTTCAAAAGTCACAGGTGCATTATAATGGCCAAATGGCATACGCCTATATGCATAAGTCCCATAAGGGTAAGTGAAAGTAGTCTTTTCTTGATCAAATGGGTGGATGAGAATTTGATGAAAACCTGAGTACCATCCAAATAGCAAAAATAAGAGTGCTTTGCAAGCCTCTCAAGCATCTGATCAATAAAAGGGAGAGGAAAATGATCCTTTTTTGTGGCACTATTTAACTTCCTATAATCAATGTATATGCACCAACCAGAAACTATCCTAGTAGAAATTAATTCATGTTTATTATTTTCTACCATAGTCATTTTGCCCTTTTTAGACACCACATGGACCGGACTCACCCATTTGCTACTAGCAATAGGGTAAATGACTCCAGCATCAAGCAATTTTAAAATTTCTATTTTAACCACTTCTTGCATTTTCAGATTTAATCTCCTTAGTGGTTCTATAGTGGGTCTACTCTCATCCTTTACTGTTATCCTATGCATACAAAAAGAAGGGTTAATCCCCTTAATATCATCCATTATGTAACCTCTGACTTTTCTATACAACCTAAGTTGTTTCAAAAGTTTTTCAGTTTCAAATGGATTCAAATTAGCATTCACTATCAAGGGATATATGGAATTGGGACCAAGAAATTCATACCTTAATAAAGTCGGTAAAGATTTTAATTCCATATTTAGGCTCACCACTCTTTCACACATAAACTCAGTATCATGTTTCAGTGGGGCATCTCCTTTAATGCAATTTAATGTTCCTGTAGGCTCATTCAGAAAAACAGATTCAAGTGGGTCATTAGGAAGAGTTTCTTCCTTCACCACTTGGTCAACAAACTCTATGCTACAACAAACATCATCATTTAAAGGTTTTTCAAAGCATCTTTCAAGCTAAAATCAACCTTTTGCTCTCCAACAGTAAGAGACAACCTACCATTCTTAACCTCTATTACCGCGCCTGTGGTTGCCAAAAATGGCCTCCCTAGTATAATGGGGATCATGGAATCCTCATATATCTCTAGCATAACAAAATCAATAAGTATAAAAAAAAAAATTTCCTACCTTAAGAGGGACATCCTCTAAAATGCCTATAGGATACTTAATAGATCTATCAGCTAGTTATAAAGACATCTTAATAGGTTTCAACTCACCCAGTTCTAACTTTTCAGAAATAGACAATGGCATTAAGCTAACATTAGCTTCTAAATCACAAAGTGCCCTATCTATTTCCATGTCACCAATCATACATGGGATAGAGAAACTACCTGGATCCTAAAGCTTGGGTGGGAACTTCCATTACATCAATGCACTACCCTGCTTAGTAAATGCCACAGTTTTGATAAATGTTTAGGTTGCATTAGGTTTAGGGTCCATGTAGCCATAGTTTTAGTTTATTTCATCTTATTTTCCCCTAATTTCCATGGTTATTCTTCTATTTCTGTACATGCTACTTGGGTAGTTATATTTTGCAAGAACCTTCATGAGATAAGTCTATTAGAAAAAAGAATTGGAAGACTTTGAATGGAATGGTGAAAATGGGAAGAGTTCAAGCTTGTAGAAGACTCAAGATTGAATCCACTCCATTGATTGAACAAGGATATACCAAAGAAAGCATTTTGGAACCAAAAAACATCCGCAAAACACATGTTTGCCAAAGATCAGAGAAAACCACTGCCAATGGAATTTCCACTGGTCGTGGATCACACTGGATGAATGGGAAAATTGAAGCAGAAAAACCCACTACCAGCGAGAAATCCCTCTGGCCGTGGAACTCCCTGCCAAAAAACTCACTGGCCATGGATTTTCCCACTGCTAGTGGCTTCTGCCCAGTTTTCAATTTTCAACGTGTTTGGGTGTCACACAATACGATCCACTGCTAGTGGATTTTACATGATTGCAGCGGTTACCTTCGGTTTTTGCCAAATTTTAAAGGACAAAAAGGGCCAAAACATGGAAAAAAGATACACAGAGATACTAAGACATTTTTAGGTGCAAAATTGACAGATCTTTCCTTGAGATTTTGGAAAGGAATTCAAGGATCAACATGAAGAATATTGATTTTGTATAACTTTGGGCATTAGCTCAGAGCAAAAGTGAGAACTCTAGTTTTCTTCTAAACCCTTGTTTTGTGATTTTGATTTCTCTTATGTTTGAGATTGAATTCCATTCTGGCGTTGTAATTTTTTCCATTATGTCAAACTAAATTCCATTCTTGGGAATTAGGGTGTAGCATGTATGTGAATCAAACCTAATTGTTCTTCGTTCTTAATTATTAAATAGTGTTTCCTATTCAGTTTTATGCATTTTTAATGCTTCTACTTCGCTTAGAGATAAGTGTAAATGATCTTAAACAGTATGGGTAATTGAAGGATTGACGTATGGTTTGTATAGCACCCCGATTTTCTAGGCCCGAATCCCGATGTAATCAAGATAATAATTAATAAAAATACGGGTAAATTTTCACGTTTGAAATATTTCTAAACCACCTCGACGATTACATCAAGACCCAAATCACAGAAAATTGAAGAGTTAGATTTAATAAAATATAACTGAATTGATAACTAAATTGCCTATAACGGTATACAAAAATAATAGAGTTTACAGTGGAAGAAGAATGTGTATATCAGGCATAGGCCTAGTCCCATATATGAAGATATGAGAAAATGCCCAAGCAATCATACAATTTCATAATATAAGCCTATTAGGCCACAATCGACAACGCACCTAGAACATAATCACGCATCATCAATTGTATGTAGCCTCTACATGAGGTATTAATCATTAAATCAGAATATAAGCTAACCAATACCTAGCATACATACATCCCTGGTGCCTCAAGTATAGATATGAGATTATACAGAACTCAAATTCACTAGTCACATTCCATAGTTGACATCACACATCATCAAAATGGTATTCCTTCAATAATCACCATCATCAACATACAATGATATCTACATGTTTATAAATCTCTATTTATCAACATTATTATATATAAATCAATTATTACATCATATATAACAAATACTGCCGGCTAAGGCATTCTGATACCACTACTTACCTTCTTCATGAGCTTCAGTTCAAAACCCAAACTCATCCCGTGGTAACTTGCATCACAATGCTAAAAAGGAGACCACATAGGAGAGTGAGTTATACATTCAAAATGACAACTATAATATATTGTGATTAAGTGTACATGCATTCAATCATCATATGTGCTTTGCTATAAAATTATTAATTTATTATTCAATCATCATCACATTGTCATAATAGGCATACAAGCCTCATGAATCACAATTCACAACATAAGCAAGAACAACACATACGCAATCACTTTGCCATACATCAATCATGGGCATTCATAGTCATCATCGTCAAATTATTAAGTCTTTAATCATTTCCTCCTCGCAAGGGGTTTTTCATCTCTCTTGGTTATCTCATCTCAAATGCCATGCACCTATGGCTAATGCATATGTCAACTGTTTAATGCATATACAATGGATCCATTTTAATCACCCATGCGCACATGGTATCTCAAGTGATCGCAACCATTTATAATCATCATCATATTGGTTTCCCGCCTCACAAGGGGTACTCCCTCCTCGTGATCGTAACCACAGAATATCATAGGAACTCACAAGCCCTTTTTATTTTAAGTACCAAGTGATCGCAACCACTGGCTTATCATCATACGATCTCACAGGATGTCTCATTGTGATCGCAACCACATTTCAATCATTTCATAATGGTTTCCCGCCTCACAAGGGGTGCTCTCTCCTCATGATCACAACCACCGGTATTCATCCATAATGGTCCCCGTAGGGCCTTTCATTTCAACAACCAGGTGATGGCAACCACCGGCTCAATATCATATCATCATCACGTTGGTTTCTCGCCTCGCAAGGGATACTCCCTTCATAGAATCCCGCAGGATCTTTCATTATTGCGATCGCAACCACATATTCAATGCTATGCCATGCCATGAATGCAAAATGCAAATATGCATATGCTAAATCTTAACCTTGCAAGGATTTCTCACCCTCTCAATTAGAGTTATATTGTATATTTAGTTTTATTATCATTGGCATACAAGTAATCACAAGGCCCCTCAAGGCACAACATTCATAGCCACATCAAACCACGCATGGTAATTAAAATCATATTAAGCATCATAGCATTTATCCACACATGTAAATAACAAGGTGTTTTAAAACATACATTTAGCAATCATTATTGCCTCTCACACATACAAGTCAAATACTTTCATCAATCATAATGGTTACAATATCATTTTATAACAATCCACGCATGGAAATCAAAAAGCATAGCAAACATCATAACATTATTCCACACCTAGAATCATTCAAGGCATATTCATCATCCCCATATATGACAATTATACTTATGCCCACCATAATCATGTCCTTGTTCATCATTAATAATCTCTTATCAATCATAATATTGACTTATCACTGCACGCTTAACTTGCATCAATTACATACATTAAGGACATGCATTAATTCCTTGTTAATATTCTAGGTATACTCATCTTTCATAACTAATTCATTTATCATCATCAAATGTTATTTCATATGGTGGTGTTCCATAGTTTATCATAACATTCAAGGCATATCATTTGTCGAATAACAACAACACCACATGGCATGCCTTAAACATAGTTTCCTATTTGTTTCATCAATTCATAACATTTACAATGTCAAGTCATTGTCTCTCTATACTCCTATTGGTTTCATACTCACTCTAGGGTGTATCTCATAACCCCATCATCAAATTCTCTTTCCCATTCTTTCATATCCCATCTTGGTGGTCAACATTTATGTTTCTCATTATATATTATGGGCATAAGCGTATTATCCCAATGTTTTAATAATTATCAGACACGACCAAATTATATCATGATTATATACCCCTATACATCCCCCCAAATACCTCACAATATGAAGGAAGGGGTTTTAATATCGGCCAAAGCAAGAAAATAGCATAAAATTTCACACTGGGTAACTCGCTTGAGCAAGATCAGCAAGGTTCACTTGAGCGAGCTCTTCTTGCGTGGGCGAAATCCCTCCAGTAGCATTTCCAAGTTCATTCGCTTGAGCGAGATTTCCCCTCACATGGCCACTCGCTTGAGCGAGTGGAGTCACAACATCAGAACTTCGTACGCGCTCAAGCGACTCATGCTCGTTTGGGAAAAAAACATCCAATACCTCATTCAAGGCTCGCTCGCTTGAGTGAGATTCCATTTGCCCCGCCACTCGCTCAAGCGAGATTCATCTAGAACCAATTCCTCTCTCGCTCACTTGAGCGAGACCATCAATACCAGCCACTCGCTCGGGTGGAGAACCTCCAGTATCTATTTCCACATACGCTCGCTTGAGCGAGACACTCACTCGCTTAAGCGAGATTCATCCAGAATCAAATTTTCTGGCATTCGCTCAAGCAAAGCCAGCCCGCTTGAGCGAGATTTGGCCAAAGGCCATCCTCTTGATACCTGGAGCACTCGCTTGGGTGAGAGTCATTCTCGCTTGAGCGAGATTATCAGCAAATGCTTAGAACTTGAAATTTTCTCACAACTTCAATTACTAAACTCTATCTTATATGAAATAGGCTCAAATTAACATCTTGCATACCTTACAACATGTAATTAGCACTTGAGTCAACAACCCACATACCTGAATTTTAGTCTTAACTTATTAATTACATGAAGAAGGGTCTCAAAACATTTATCCTCAACATCAAACATGCTATCGTACATAATTACCATAAATATATTTCCACACTTTAGGTAATTCATCCATCTATGGATCTACATCAACAATTTACCCATGTCCAACAAAGGGACAACTAATTATTCATCATCAACATACACATTCACATACACCATTCTCAATAATCTATAAATTGCCATTCACAATATTTCAATATCTACATGGAAATGCAGGCATGATTACTAATCACATACAATAATCACTATCATTCTACTCATGCAATTTGAATGTAAACTTCTCTCCTACCTCGAGGGAAGAGTCGCAATCCAAATGCTCTAATCGTTTCACCACATTGTCTGAATTATAATATACACATTTCATATATACATACATACACTAAGTTAATGAGCCATGACAAGGCATCATCATAATTTCAAGCAATGTAAATATATCTTAAGGCTTAATGCCAAGTCCTAGACTTGCTAACACCAATCTATACACTCATGTTAGGTTTTGGGAATTCCTTTCCCAAAACCCATACTTTCTAAATCTCAAAGGGCCAATCATACCCAACAATGATAAAATCACCTTTATCATTTATAATGCATTCCTCGTTACTTTAACTATCCATTTGCCATTCAGGTTCATCATAAGCCTCTTAGCTCCCTTCAAACTATTACCAACCACAATTTCATATATTATTTATCATGGCCCAATAACTCGTCAACCCATTATGTCCATTTCATTCCTCCCACTATCAATGACCATCTCAAGCACAACATCATTATCTTAGTTCAAAATTCATCATCATCAACCAATACTCAATCTCATCCTTCCCAAAACTCATTCCAAGAGCGTAAGTCATTTTTAACTATCAATTAAGCCAAAAGCCCCAATTTCTATACTTAGGGGTTTTCCTCTAAAATCACCCAACAACCATCATTCCCAACCATTTCATTTAGTCATAATAACCTCATTAACCTCTCAATTTCTTATAACACAAAACCATAATTTAAGGGGTTCATTTCCAAGTATTTAAGCCTAGGGTTTTTACCAACTATCCACAATCGTCCATTTTAAGCATTTATGTACACCCATAGGCTACAACATTAGATTCTAATCATTATCAATATCAATAACAATCCCCAATTGTTATTCCACCTAGGGTTTGGTTCAACATACCCCATTCATCAAAACAACATCTAACCTCCCATTACAACACTTAAATAACTCAAAAACTATTAATAAAAGCCATGGGTGGTCAAAAATCATACCTCCCTTAAGAGCACCAAGGTGGACACAAAAATAAGAAAAGGAGAATAAGAGGTGAGCTTCAATCATCAAGGTTTCCTTCATGTCCAATGAGGAAAATAAAATGGAGGGGAAGAAGGGCACACCACCATTCATGGTTTGTAGAGGAGAAGAAGAAGAAGAAGAGTGAATGAGAAGTGAAGAAGGAAAGTGTGTTTGCCTTAGAGGACCCAACGTGAAGAGGATAAAGGGAAATGGGGTTTTGGTTTAAAATTTTTATCTCCTCATTAAAATTTCTCCGTTTCGTAATAAACAGGATCTTCGTTCGGGATCAATACTTTATCCAAAAATTATTCCGAAGATATATTCGGATTCCCAATAATATTATTAACAGCCCTGACCAACGACATCTTAATCGGAGATACTTGGTCCGACACCTATATTTTTACTGGGTATAATTTTTAGCTCCTAAAATCTCAATAAATTATAAATATATATAATAAATCCCAATTTAATTATTCCAATATTTTTGAGATACTCATTAACTCATTCATAATTATTTAATATTTATTCTTTATATTTAATCATTTTTATAAAATTCGGGATGTTAGAGTTTGAATCACATAAAATTGAATCTAGAGATTCAGGTTATGAAAGTAAACGAGACTCTTTGAGGGATAATCAAGTTTTCATAAAGCGTAAGGGATCTAATTAGTGAATTAAACGCAGTTCTTCAATAATTAGGTACGTTAGTGAGGTTTTGAGAGAAAGTCACTAATCAAATTAGGTAAACTTTCCTTAGGGAATGAGATTTAGTAATTTGGAAATTGAATTGCATTTGGTTTTGGTCACAATATGTGAACCTTTAATTCCCAAGAGATTAATGTCCATTGTTTTCAACTAAATTTTCTCATTCTCGTTGCTATTTGCTTAGTGTTTCCTGCTAATTTTTATTTTAAGTTATTAAATTCTTAATTGTCAAATCATTAATCTAGATAATCAAAACATGGTAAACCGGTAATTGGGCACACTCTTTGTGGGAAAGATAACTTTTTATTACGCGATACCCCATGCGCTTGCAGTTGGCTATCAAGTTTTTGGCGCCGTTGCCGGGGATTGTGTTTCCCCCAATATTGGAAAAACGGTGTTTGCTTAGACCAGATTTTCTTTTATTTTTTTGCATAATTGTTTTTCTGGTTTTGTCTTATATTTTTGCAGAATTACACTTTGGTTTTATGATTTTATGGATTGTATAGGTCCATTTATGCAAAGGACTCGTGGTTTTGAACACATTTTTAATCCAGAAATTAAAGGGACCCTCCGTAAGATCAGAACATTTAGGAAACAACTTGAACAAAACAAGCAACAAGCAGTGAGTTCAAATATTGAACAGCCAATGGACAATCCTAATAACCGAGCCCTTCGTGATTTTGTAGCACCCAATGCAATGAGTAGGAGGCCTAGTCATTGAGGTGAACAACTTCAAATTGAAGCCTTTCTTGCTCTCAATGGTGCAGTAAAACCAAAGGAAACTACCACCCAAGCTCCAGGATCCAAGTAGTTTCTATATTCCCTGAATGATTAGTGACTAGCTATTGATAGGGCGTTATGTGATTTAAGAGCTAGTGTTAGCTTAATGCCATTGTCTATTTCTGAGAAATTAGAATTGGGTGAGTTGAAGCCTACTAGGATGTCTTTATAATTAGTCGATAGGTTTGTTAAATATCCTGTAGGCATTTTAGAAGATGTTCCTATCAAAGTAGGAAAGTTTTTTATTCCTACCGATTTTGTTGTTTTAGAAATAGATAAGGATTCCATGATCCCTATAATCCTAGGCAGGCCATTTTTGGCAACCGCAGGTGCGGTTATAAATGTTAAAAATAAAAAGTTGTCTCTAACTGTTCGAGACCAAAAGGTTAGTTTTAATCTAAAAAACGCTTTGAAAAAAACCTTTAAATGATGATGTTTGCTGTAGTGGGGATTATGTTGACCAAGTGGTGAAGGAAGGAACTCTTCCTAATGACCCACTTGAATTTGTTTTTATGATTGAGCCTGTAGGAACATCTGATAGCTTTGAAGGAGAAGCCCTACTAAGACATGATACTGAGGTCGTGTATGATAAAGTGGTGAGCCCCCAGGTGGAATTGAAGCCTTTATCAGCTTCACCGAGGTATGAATTTCTTGGCTTGAACTCTACATATCCTGTTATTGTGAGTGTTGAATTGAATCCTATGGAAACTGAAAAACTCCTAAAACAGCTTAGGTTGTATAAGAAGGTTATTTTGTATACCATGAATGATATTAAGGGGATTAGCCCTTCCTTTTGCATGCATAGGATAACTGTAGAGGATAAGAGTAGGCGCATAGTAGAACCACTTAGGAGACTAAATCCAAAAATACAAGAAGTGGTTAAGAAAGAGATTTTGAAATTGCTTGATGCTAGAGTCATATACCTTATTGCTAGTAGTAAGTGGGTAAGTCCAGTTCATGTGGTACCAAAAAAAGGAGGGATAACTGTTGTTAAAAATGAAAAACAGGAACTAATTTCTACTAGGATGGTTTTTGGGTGGCGCATGTCCATTGACTATAGGAAATTGAATAGCGCCATGAAGAAAGATCATTTCCCTCTTCATTTCATTGATCAGATGCTTGAGAGGCTTGCTAAGCACTCTTACTTCTGTTATTTGGATGGGTACTCAAGTTTTCATCAAATCCCCATCCATCCATCTAATCAAGAGAAAACTACCTTCACTTGCCCTTATGGGACATATGCATATAGAAGAATGCCTTTTGGCTTTTGTAATGCACCTGTGACTTTTCAAAGGTGTATGTAGGCTATCTTTTCTAATTTAATTGAAAATGTGATGGAAGTTTTCATGGATGATTTTTCCGTGCATGATTTGGATTTTGATAATTGCTTAACTAATTTGTGCCAAGTCTTGTAGCACTGTGAGGAGACCAACTTGGTCTTAAACTGGGAGAAATGCCATTTCATGGTAAGGGAAGGCATAGTTCTTGGACAATTTGGGTCTGAGAGAAGAATTGAGATGGATAAGGCCAAGGTGGAGGTGATTGAAAAATTGCCCCCACCGACCAATATGAAAGGCATTCGAAGCTTTCTTGGGCATGCCGGGTTTTACCGGCGGTTCATTAAAGACTTCAGCAAAATCACAAAGCCTTTGACGAATCTTTTGGTAAGGATGTTCTTTTTGTTTTTGACTCATCTTGTCTTGAGGCTTTTTGTAGGATTAAGCAGACTTTGATCTCCGCACCTATAGTGCAACCCCCTAATTGGGAACTCCCATTTGAGTTAATGTGTGATGTGAGTGATCACGCAGTGGGGGCCGTGCTTGGCCAATGGAAGGATAAGAAGCTCCATGTGATCCATAATGCTAGCCGTACACTTGATGATGCTCGGGTAAACTATGCTACCACTGAAAAGGAATTACTAGCCATTGTCTTTACTTTTGATAAGTTTAAATCATACTTGGTAGGCTCTCATGTTACTGTCTATACTGATCATTCTGCCATCAAGTATCTGTTGAATAAAAAAGAAGCAAAGCCTAGGCTAATTAGGTGGATTCTAATTTTGTAAGAATTTGATTTAGAAATTAAAGATAAGAAGGGTACTGAGAATCTTGTTGCTGACCATTTATCCCGGTTGTTATCCAAAAAAGAAAAGATAGGTGATGTTATTCCCATTAATGAATCTTTTCTGGATGAACAACTTCTAAGTCTTAGTGTCCAACATGTGCCTTGGTATGCGGATTTTGTCAATTTTCTTGCATGTGGTATTTTGCCCTCTGACCTTGGTTCTTAGTAGAAAAAAAGTTTTTTGCAGATGTTAGGCACTATTATTGAGATGAGCCTCTCCTCTTCAAACAATGTGCAAATGGTTTGATTAGGAGGTATGTTCTGGAGGATAAAGTCCATGCCATCCTGGACCATTGCCACTCTCTTTATTATGGAGGCCATATGAGCACATCCAAGACAGCCTCAAAAGTATTACAAGTTGGGTTCTACTGGCCACACCTTTTTAAGGATGTGCGTAAGTATATCTTGACTTGTGATGTTTGCCAAAGATCAGGTAATATAGGTAAGAGGCATGAAATGCCACTTAATAGCATTTTAGAGGTTGAGTTGTTTGATGTGTGGGGGGTTGATTTCATGGGACTCTTTCCCTCTTCTTTCGGAAATCATTTTATTTTAGTAGCAATAGACTACGTGTCTAAATGGGTGGAAGCCATTGCTTCACCTTATTCGGATCCCAAAACTGTTATAAAGCTTTTCAAAAAGATAATTTTTCAAGGTTTGGGGTCCCCAAATGCATAATTAGTGATGGAGGGTCTCATTTTATTGAGAAAACTTTTTAAACCCTCTTGAAGAAATATGGAGTAAGGCATAAGGTTGCCACACCTTATCACCCTCAAACTAGGGACAAGTTAAGATATCCAATAGGGAGATTAAAAATATTCTCAAAAAAGTGGTCAATACGTCCCGAAAGGATTGGTCTATTAAATTAGATGATTCCTTATGGGCGTATTGAACCGCATACAAAACTCCTATTGGAACCACACCTTTTAAGCTAATGTATGGGAAGCCTTGCTATTTACCTATAGAGCTTGAATATAGATCTATTTGGGCAATTAAAATGCTTAATCTTGACCATGAGGCTACAGGAAAACACAGGTTATTGGAGCTTAATGAGTTGAAGAGCTTCACTTGGATGCATATGAAAATGCTAGAATATATAAAGAGAAGACCAAATGATGGCATGATCGTCACATTATCCGAAGGTCATTCAATTCAGGTGATATGGTTTTACTCTTCAACTCTCACTTGAAGATTTTCCCTGGTAAAATGAGGTCCTGGTAGTCGAGACTATTTAAGGTTACTAAGGTTTCTCCTTTTGGAGCTGTCGAGTTATGGAGCGAGAAGTCTGGTTCATTTAAGGTAAATGGACAGAGACTCAAACACTATTTGATAGGTGAACCCATCCAGCAAGCAATTGTCTTGGATTTGCTTGATGCGTCATGCTCTTAATTCCATTTGGGTAAACGTCTGGCTGAAGATGCTAAACTTAGCACTAATGGGTAGGTAACCCCATGTTTTCTTTACTGCATTGCATGATATTTGGCTTTGAAACATGTTTCTATTTTTAATTTCCCAATTCAAATGCATGCAATTTTTTCACATTCATACATTGCATGAATGCACAAGGTCTTATACACAGTTTTCAAAGGTGTTCATTGGTTCAAAAAGTGACATCCACTGGCAGTGGAATTTCCCACTGGTAGTGGACTTCACTGATCTTGAAAGTTGGAATTAAAGGAAGAAAAAATTTTGAAATACCAGTGAAATCCACTGGCAGTGGAATTTCCCATTGGCAGTGGACTCCTCTGACTTGAAACTAGACAAAATAATTTGGGCAAAACAGTGACCTCCATGGGTAGTGGAAAATCTTACTGGCCATGGATCTTTCTGCTCATTTTTGTGCCTTGAAATGCAGGATTTTAAAGGACCCAAGGTAGAGAACTCCACGGGTTGTGGAATTTCCCACTGGCTATGGGTTCTCAACAGGTTGTGTAAAAAAAAATTGGGCCATGGACAACAAGATCCATAGGCTGTGGGAAATCCCATTGGCCGTGGATCATCACAAGTATGTTATTTCCGTTTTATAATTAACACACTCCATGCCCGTGTTTTTCCCATTCCTCTTTCACACTTTCTCTTATTACACATGGTCCTTCAAGCTTGAGAAATCCTTGATTCTATCTCTAACGTATAATTTTTCTTTACTCATTACCACATCTACATCATCATTTATATTCATCTTCATCAAGTAAGCATCAAATTTCACTCTCATTTTTGGGGTATTTCTCTAGTTTAGGGTTCTCTCATATTTGATATTTTGCTTTATTTTTGGTGAAATTAATCATGTGGGAGGGTTTATATGCATTCATATGTGATTGTTGTGATTAAAAAATCATGTGGGTATGCTATTAAACTTTTGTTCAAGAATTATCATGTTCACCATGTTCTTCATTTTTCATTGAAACCCATATGGTTTTCCCTTCATGATTTTCACTTTATGTTTCATATGTGGCAATTTGATTCATTCATATTCATGTGTAGCATGTAATTTTTGAAATTGGGAAACTTTGTGTTACATGCTTATAGGTTCTTTTGGGTTATATTTTTCATGCACACCAAGTGTTTGATAGAATGTTTAAGGCAACTTCTTATTCTTATCTTTGATTATAAGTTATTTTACGTTCACTAATCCTTGTGGTGATATTATTAACATACCTTGTGCTTATGTATGATTGCAAGGAGAGGGGGCTTAAGTTATGCTTTATGATGCATGTTAATGATTTTAAAATGGAATTGGTATGTGTGATATGCTTGAATTGCTTCTTGCCCCCATGCTTAGTTCATCAAGTTTTTCTTGATTTGTTTCTGAAGGTGTTGAAATGGCTTGCTAGTTATACATTGTTTGACATTTATTAAGGACATCTCAATTGATTTAAAACCATAAGGGGTATTGAAGATTCTAGTTTAGGGTATGTGATGTGAGATATAGGTTGGCCCACCGAGTGTTTATGAAAATGCCTGAACTAGCTTCACTTCATTTTTCTTAGGACTATTTCATGCTATAGCCTGTGAAATTTAATCCCTAGGTAAATGATACATGTTTACATATGCACTTGGCTAGGATTAGACATCTTTTCTTCTAACTTGGTGATGTTTTTCATGAACCAATGTTCATATATATTTGGTCCATCTATGTTCTTTCTTATGATCCTATATTTGGGTTGGAATGAAATTCTTATTGTGTGCCTAATTTTTCTCCAACCTATGCCTTATCAACAGGAATTATGTCGTCCGGGAGAACCAAGACAGTGGGCAAAAAGCGGAAAAGTAAAGGTAAGTCATCTAACTATAGTAATGTTGATGACATTGAGTGTACCTCGGATGAGTAAAGAATGCGGCTTGCTTCTTTGTCCATGAGGGATATTATTCCCTCCTGGTTTTTCTGTAAAGAATCTTTGCTTGAGCTGGGCCTCTATGAGGATACTTTAAAATTATGCAACAATGTGGGTTGGGGTGATTTTATTAAGTTATATGAACCTAGCTATGAATGCACCACTTTAGAGTTTCTTCGCTCAATTGATATAAAACCCTATGCAAATGATTTGGATTGGGAGAATACATTTAGGCTAAACAACACTGATTTTAAAATGGATTTAGCGGATGTGGATATCATTTATGGTTTTCTTTCCATGATTGGCACTCCTTTAGCCTGTTTGAATACTGCTGGTATTCCAAGGGACTTTCGGGGCCAATACTTTTGGTCCCAAATTTCCCGAACTAGAGAACAATATGATCCCTCCTCCACCGAAGCCTATTCCATACATCACCTTATTTTAAAATACCTTTAGAGGTTCATGGCCCGTTCCATCTTTAGGCGATTTGACAGCCTAGGCACTATTCGGGCTGCTGAATTATATTTTCTTTATGCCATAATCCATGAGGTACCAATCCACTCAACTAAATGGCTTTTTAGCCAATTTATTCGAGTTGGCCGGGCTACCTCTGGTAGGATTGTTATAGCTGGGTATATCAACCCACTTGCCCGATATGTTGGAATAGACCTGGAATAGGATACCCTGTCATAGAGGTGTTTATAGTTTGATTATTCCTGGATTTTCTGTGCCTCACCCCTTGCCTGATCCTAGATTTACTAGCCTGTAAGGCAAGACTACCTTTCTGTTTATAGGTCCAGGTAATACTGTGGAAGATACTAATATGCCACCTCTCCCGGAGCACTCAGCTGGTCTATCCCAATCTACTTCTGGCTCTAGTTTCTCCATGGAGCATATGTATTCTCTGATGGAGGGTATGAGTAGTCATATGGATTCCATGTCTCTATGAATGTAATCCATGTCTAGAGAGTAGGAGAGGCAAGGAGCCCAGCTCACCCATATCTCCTACAGAGTTGATGCCATGTATGATTGGCATTCCCAGTAGGGCCATTTCCCACCTCCTTCTCCAGGACAGTTGATCTTGTTTGAATAAGTATCTATTTCCCTTGCTCTCTCCCGGCTAAACACTATGGACACTGTTCATCTTTAGTTTGGGGTGGTAGGTAATGAAAACTTATTCCAGACCCTTGTGCTTTTGTTTTGAGTGATCTTTTGTTTTGTGTGAGTTTTTGTTATTTGCATACTATGTTTACTACATTTTCGTTTAGGATGACATGGTTTGTCTCCTTGATAACTATCTTGCAAGTTTTGTGTCAATTTGAATGATAAAATTTCAGCCCTTTTGGATTCCAAAATAAAAAAGAAAGATAAATAAATAAATAAGATTGCTAGTTTGTTTGGATGAACCACTCATGATGATTTCCTGTTTGCTTGGACTATGACTAATTACCATTTAATTTGAGAGCTTTTTGGCCAAAAAGAAGGGTAAAACATTCTGATAAACCCTTGTTTTGTTTCTTTGAGTGTATCATGCATTTTTAGGCACTCTAGAACTTGGCGTAGGACCAATTTCAAATGGTTGTTGATTACATGTTATGGAATGAAAAGGGCAATCTAGGTGTTGTTCTTTAGCCTCAAAATTTGAATGTTATACTTACCATTAGTTTCCCCGTTGAGCTTAAAGTGTTTATTCTTGAAAGCAAGTTGATATTTAATTCTCTAAATCTCTAAGAAAAATCAAGGATGGCAACTAGATGAAAAAGGCTCAAAAAGAAAAATTGGTTTGATTTGGGAAATAAAAATAATAGAAATATGAGATTGTGGTTCCAATAAAAATTTTGTGAAGAAGAAAAAGGATGATAGTGAGAATATAATAAGGAGTCTAGTTAAAAATGAAAATGAATAGGACTCCTTAAAAGTTTTTGAATAAGCAAGAAAATGTGTTTTCTGGTTTGCCTTCCGAAACTCATTATTCTCAGGAATTTCATTGTTAAAACCCTTTTGAACTTCCCTTTTTCTTGATATCCATCTCTGTTCTATGAACCCCTGGCCCCATTACAACCAATTAAAGACCTTTTGACCATAACGTGTTTTCTGGATAACTGTGGAGTTTAAGGTCACTTGCCAAGCCTATGGTAGTGTTTTGAAATGTTATGATTTGAGTGATATTTATACACAAGCCTAAACACTTAGAGAGAAATGAAAGGGTGTGTATCTGTAGCCTGATCCAAGTAAGCATGGTATGAATAATGATGTGGCTTCTTTTTAGATAATCTTACAATCATCTATTAATGATAATTCTGATTGGGATCCTTGGGTTAGTTTGAATTCTTCATTTTTATTTTCATGCTTGCGACGATATTGATTGCTTAGGGACAAACAATGTCCTAGTTTGGGGTGTTTTGAAAAGTGTTTAGGTTGCATTAGTTTTAGGGTCCATGTAGCCTTAGTTTTAGTTTATTTCATCTTATTTTTCCCTAATTCCTATGGTTATTCTTCTATTTCCGTGCATGCTACTTGGGTAGTTATATTTTGCAGGAACCTTCATGAGATAATCCTATTAGCAAAAGGAATTAGAAGACTTTGAATGGAATGGTGAAGATGGGAAGAGTTCAAGCTTGTAGAAGACTCAAGATTGAAGCCACTCCAACAATTGAAGAATGATGTACCAAAGAAAGCATTTTGGAACCCAAAAACATCCTCAAAACGCATGTTTGCCAAAGATCAGAGAAAACCACTACTAATAGAATTTCCCACTGGCCGTGGATCATACTGGATGAAAAGGAAAATTGAAGCAGAAAAACCCACCGCAAGTGGGAAATCCCACTGGTCGTGGAACTCCCTGCCAAAAAACCCACTGGTCATGGATTTTCTGACTGCCAGTGGCTTCTGCCCAGTTTTCAATTTTCAACGCGTTTAGGTGTTACACAGTACGATCTTTCTTGGGTGCAAAGACATTTTTGGGTGTAAAATTGAGAGATCTTTCCTTGAGATTTTGGAGAGGAATCAAGGATCAACGTGAAGAACATTTATTTTGTAGAACTTTGGGCATTAGATTAGAGCAAAAGTGAGAACTCTAGTTTTCTTCTAAACCCTTGTTTTGTGATTTTGATTTCTCTTATGTTTGAGGTTGAATTCCATTATGGCGTTGTAATTTTTTCCATTATGTCGAACTAAATTCCATTCTTGGGAATTAGGGTGTAGCATGTATATGGACCAAACCTAATTGTTCTTCATTCTTAAGTATTAAATCGTGTTTCCTATTCAGTTTTATGCGTTTTAATGTTTCTGCTTCACTTAGAGATACATGTAGATGATCTTAAATGGTATGGGTAATCGAAGGATTGACGTATGGTTTGAATCATATAAAATTGAACCTAGGGATTCGGGTTACGAAAGTAAATGAGACTTTTTGAGGGATAATCAAGTTTTCATAAAGCGTAAGGGATCTAATTAGTGAATTGAATACGGTTCTTCAATAATTAGGTACGTTAGTGAGGTTTCGAGAGAAAGTCACTAATCAAATTAGGTAAACTTGCCTTAGGAAATGAGATTTACTAATTTGGAAATTGAATTGCATTTGGTTTTGGTCACAACATGTGAACCTTTATTGCATCCTATTGATTTTTATTTTACGTTATTAAATTCTTAATTGTCAAATCATTAGTCTAGATAATCAAAACATGGTAAACCGGTAATTGGGCACAATCTCTATGGGAACGATAATGTTTTATTATGCGATACCCTGTCCTCCTCCTCTAGCTTCCTCTTGTTGGACAAAATATCCTTCAGAAACTTCACGTAGGTAGGCATTTGCTGCAAAGCATCAATGAAAGGAATATTAATATATAATTTCTTTAATACCTCTAGAAACTTACCAAATTGTTTGTCCAACTTGGCCTTGACCAAGAATTGAGGATTTGATATGGGAGGTTGGTATGGCTTAGCCTCCTCTTTCGTCTCACATGGTTTCTCTTCCTCAATCACTGGATTAGATGGAGACTCATCTAGTTCCTTATGCGCCATAACTTCTGATTTTGTCATGCTGGTTGGACCATCATATTAAGTACCACTCCTAAGAGTAATAGCCATGGTGTGATTGGATGGTCCTACCTCGGGTTTTCCAGGAAATGTCCATGGTATTCTTATGGAGATAGAGACTTGTTGGGAATCTGGGTCTCTAACATTTTGATGTGGGTGGCAAGTGAGTCCACCTTAGAAGCTAAGTTCTTTATGGCCTCAGAGAACTCATCATTTTGCTTGATTTGAGTAGTCACAAATATTTCCATTAGGGACTCCAATTTTGATTTTTGTGGGATGTAGGGTCCCCTATGGTGGTGTGCAACTACTTTGGTTGCCTTGGTATGGAGGGGGTCTGCTTTGGAAAATAGGCGGTCCTTGTGATTGTCTGAAATTATTTCCAAAGTTTCCACCATAGTTCCTAATTGCATCCACCTGCTGTATCTTAGGTTCGGCACTCTGAGTTACTCAAAGCTGACATTCTAAAATACTATGACCTGAAACACCACAAACCCATAGATAACGTTAGTAGTACCCGCTCCTAACTTATCAAATTTAACAGACAAAGCTTCTACCTTAGCAGTAAGTAAAGAAATTACACCAAGAGAGTACTTACCTGGAGATTTTGATAGCAAACTCCGTTTAGAAGACCATTGGTATGTGTTCTGTGCCACCTCTTCTATAAGGTTATACCCTTCCTCTATATTTTTACTCATGAATACACTACCAGCTGCGGCATCCAAGGTAACCCTTTAATTTAAGGTTAAACCATTGTAGAAGATGTGGACCGTCAACCATCGTTCCACTCCATAGTGTGGGTACTCCTGAAGCATCTTCTTATACCTTTCCCAGGTATCATACAAGGTCTCATCATCTTTCTGGGTAAAAGTGATGATTTGCTTCCTGAGTTAGTCTTTAGAAGGCAGTCCACCAAATTGGTTTTGTTGAACCATCGAAAGCAAAGAAGGCTTCAACTCAAAGTTGTTTACTTCGATGGTTGGCCATGTGATGCAGGGCCTTCTACCCATTGTATTGGGTGCTGCAAAATCACAAAGAGCTCTGTTATTGAGATTGTCCATTTGTTCTTTGGTAGTTGAACTTGAAGCTTGTTGCTTGCTTTGTTCAAGTTGTTTCTGAAGTGCTCTAATCTTTCGAAGAGTCCTTTCAATTTTTGGGTCAAAAATATATTTGAAATTGGAACTCCTTCCCAAAAAGGGACCTACACAATCCATAAAAACACAAACACCAAAACGTAATTCTACAAAACAAATAAAAAAACAAGAAGAAAAAATTATGCAGAAAAATTTAAATGCCTAATCTAATCAAATCACCGCTCCATATTGGGGGAAACACAGTTCCCCGGTAACGGTGCCAAAAACTTGATAGTCGTTCCACAAGTATACAGTTTATCGAAGTAATAAAAATATCGTTCCCATATAGACTATGCCCAATTGCCCAATTACTAGTTTGCAATGGTTTAATTATCTAGACAATTCTTAACAAATAGAAATTTGCAGTAATATTAAATGACAACAAAAACCTGACAGCAAACTTTATTTTTCATAGATCAAAGATGACGAGGAACTCTTAGGAATTAGGAGGTGCTTATGCTATGTATCTAACTAAGTTCATTCTATTCTCAATTACAAAAATCTGTTTCCAAGGGGTGTTTTCCTAAATTGATTAGCAATTTTCTCTCGAAACCTTACTAACGCACCCAGTTACCAAACAACGACGTTCAATTTGTTAATCGAGTTTTAAGCGTGGTGAAAACTAATTAATTCCTCAGGTAATTTTACTTACTTTCATAACCTAAAATCATAGGTTCAGTTTCATGCATTTCCAACAATTGTTAATCTTTCAATCATCCGATACGTCTAAAATCTTCTAAGTTTATTTCTAAATTGTAGAAGCTTTAAGAATTCATGAAACCAAATAGAACTCAAAATATCATAATAAAAAAAAGTTAAAAACTCAAATTTAATACATGAACACAATTCCCCCTAATCCCAAGATTGGAAGTTTAGTTACCCATAAACAAGATTGAAATGCAAATAAATCCAATCATCATATACATCATTAGAAGATTCCCCAAAAATACAGAGAAAAAAGGTACAAGAAAATTAGAGCATAGATCTCACTCTAAATCCCTAGAAATCCTGATCTTCTACTGTTGTTGATCCTTGAATCCTTGTGTTTGCCTCTTACTAAATCCCTCTTGATGTCTCTTTTTTTGTCCCTCTTTCCGTGCTTCCAATGTCTATCTTGAACTACCTTAAACTACCCCCCTAAAGTCCCCTAAAAATTAGGATTATGGGTTTCATAGGGACAACCACAGCCAGTGGTTAACCACTAGTAGTGGTTTAGGGTCTGATTGTCCAGGAATTCAAAAACTCGATTGCATTGAACACCTGATGCAAACCACGGCTAGTGGTTGTCACTGACTTGTCTTCCCTTAAGCCATAGTGCCAACCACAACCAATGGTAGTCACTGTCTGGTTGTTCCTTACACTTTAGTACCGACCATGGCCAGTGATGGTCACTTCCACTCAATCCCTTGCTTTCTAGTGCCAACCACGGCTAGTGGTTAAACCACTGGCAGTGGTTTATTCCAACTTTGCTAAATCATAATGCTAAGGTCCCAAGAAGCTCCTTCTTGCATCCATGTTATTAGTTCTCATAAGAATAGGCCTCAATTATCATAAAATCTTGTAAAAACAGAAACACCGAAGTAGAATATGCGAGATGGAATTGGAAATCAAGGGGATTGGGAGGAAACAGAGACAAATTTGACTCAAAACTTAACCTAAAAACAAAAACAAGTGAACATGCACACTTATCAGAATGTCTTTGTAGGTGACACTCTTCTTCTTCTCACAACGCATAAGACTGGTAAGATTTATTGGGAAGCACTTCAAGACTTTTATTTCCCTACTAGAGTAGAAGGCATAATATCGGATTCCCACTAGACTAGTATAACATAAAGAACATATTCAACATAATCTACAGAATGTTTCCCATACTAAATTTCCTATGCTAATATAGATTAGTTCATACACATTTTCCTAAATTTCATAACATTTATCAATCACCACAAGAGAAACACCACATATTCTAAATGCACCTAACATATTTGCTAAACAAGAAACAACAACAACAAGGCCATTTATTACAACAAGTCATAACATTCATGGCAAGGCAAATATGATTCATCATACTATACAATAACCATCAAGTCAATTAATTCATGCATTTAGAATGTAAAACTCCTATTCTACATCAAGAGAAGAAATCTAGGTGATTTGATGGTCCTGCCTCATCTACCAAATTTTGCCCTACATTCAATATATACATAAATGCAATCAATTGCTAGTAAAGTGTCATTTTCAATCTTAAATACATAAGTAAATCCATTCATGACTTCCATCATGTCTCAAATATTTTTCTAGGCTTTATTTTCACATTTTATTAGATTTCAAGAATTCCTTTCCCTTAATCAATGTTTTCTATCCCTTAAATAGGTTACATCCAATATTCTCAAAGTACCAATAAACCTATTCTCTTCACCCATGATCCAATATAGGCTCTCAATGTTCCATAATGCATCATAAAATTGTTCATGCCATTCACACTAAGAAACACCTTCTACCACATTTAATTACTTGAAACATCACTACATTTTCTTGGTTTCTCAAATCCTCATCACCAATAATTCATCCTAATCATTCCAAGACTCATTTCCATACTCATTACTTATTCTCATGGCAATAAACACATTTCCCCAAATTTTACATCATTCCAACATTTGCCAAAACCTAAGGTTTCAACTAAAACCATTAACAACAATTCCATCAATTTTCATTCACCATTTAAAGTATATTTAGCCTATAATTTTGTGTACAACCATTTCACTAGAAAAATCATTCTCCAATGGTCATCTAACCCAGGGTTTCCAATACCCATTTGCATTTCTCAACATAACATCAAATACATCATTTTCATGCTCCAAGACAACAAAAATAATGAATGGAAACACTAGAAATGGCAAAATGCCTTACCTTGCTCCAAAGCTTGAAGAAAATGAGAAGATAAAGATAAGAAGGTGAAATGAGTAGGTATTGGCTCCAAAGTGAAATTAAAGCTTCATGTTCCAAGAAATTGCAATTAATTTTAAGACAGAAATGGACATGAAGGGAGAGCACACAATTTTGGCATGCTTTGGAAAAGAGAAAAAGTGAAATGGAGATGGAGGGAGAGTGAAGAGGTAACAACATGAAGTGGGAAAAAGTGAAGAGAAAAAGTGGTTTTCTTTCTCTAAATCTAAGCCATTCATGCAATCCTATGGTCTACATTCAGTCTACTTTTGTCCAATGCTCCATCTTGTTCTTTTATCCATTGGATAATAGAAGGAAAATGTGAAGTGAAAAGGGCACGACACATACAAGAGAGAAATAAGGGATTTTTCATTTTTATTAATTTCATTTTCACTCATATTTTCACCAATTGTACACATGTTTAATATCCGTATAAATCCTTTCCTGACTTTAAAAATTAATATGAACATAACCCCATACACACCATAATTATCTTATTATCTTAAGTCCATCAAATGTCCAAAAAAATTTATTTGGACCCATATCATCAGTGGAATTATTTAAGTTTAGTAAATTTTATTTTACCAATAATAATTATTATTTAATTAATTACCCTACATATTTTGGGTGTCAAATAATTAATCATTATCACATGAATAATTTATTTTCTAAAATTAGGGATGCTACAATATCTTGTCGAGAGCTTCTGATCTCAAATGTGGTCATGGCCTTGCTTTTATCTAATTGGGCATTGATGTCTAAATACATACATTTTACACACAAACAATATAAGCAAGGGGTGAGTTCATCACTTCTGTTTTAAGGGATACATCGTAGTTAAGGGTGTATGCATATGGACTATAAGTCACACATCAAGAACATTCCATAATTAATAGGACAATATTTCATATACAAGTCACCCAATTAGCACATTCTAACAAACTAACATAATGACATTTGACACATCATCACAATCTGCATACCAAGTTACCCAATCAAGTACGAATGAATGAGTGACATAGGCCTCACTTGGGCCTCATTTGGGATATGTTTTTCACTTTATAAATAATTTTGTTAGGAATATTATTTCTTTTAGGAATTAATTAGCTTTAGAATTATTTTTAGTTTTAGGTCTTGCGTGGCCATATTTTCCATTTTAGGCTACTTTTGGGTCTTGTATAGGTGTCAGCTTGCTTTGGGCTCATTTTGGGCCATGTAGTTTTAGTTTTTGAGCCTTAGGTGAAGCTTTTTCAAGCCCGCCCAAGCCAAATCCGAATTCTAGCTTTCAAGGAGGTATAAATACCTCTCTCCTTTGTAAAACTCTTATAAGTTAAATGTTAAGAGAATTTAGTGTGAGAAACTCTCCATTCTCTCTAGAAAGTAGAAACTCTAGGATCCTTTCCTCCTAAAGGTGGTGACCTCATAAATTTTATCCCTCTAAGTCCTAGTGTAACACCCCGATTTTCTGGACTTGAATTTCGATGTGATCAAGATAATGATAAATAAAATATGAGTAAATTTTTTTTTCGTGTTCTAAGATAACACCGGTGTCACACCGAAACCCGAACCACAGAAAACCAAAGCGTACAATTTAACAAATTAAAGCTGGATCGATAGATAAATTGCCCATAACGGTATATGAAAAATAATAGAGTTTACAGCAGAAGAATGTGTATACCGGGCACACGCCTAGTCCCATATATGACGATATGAGAAAAGGCTAGGCAAAGCATGCAAAACCCGACATAAGCCTAATAAAACAAGCCCGTCTAATTCACTCACAATATACACATGCATTGCCTAAGATATAATTACATATATATATGAATACATATACATCTGGGGATATTCTCCCGACTAACTCAATCATCAATGAACATCATTCAATTTCAATCCTTCTAATACACATCAGATCATCTCTTACATCCTACATATATATTCACCATCCACAAATTCAAAGGATTATCTTATACATATCCAAAATCTCTAAATCATCTATATTCTCATAACTAATTCGTTCATTACATAAGAGCTCATAAATGATGCCCGCCAAGGCACTTCCAATACCACTAATTACCTTCACCAAAGCTTCAATTAAAATCCAAACTCATCCCATGGCAACCTGCATCACAATGCTAAAAAGGAGACCACATGGGAGAGTGAGTTATACATTCAAAATGACGAATAATATATATATTGTGATCATGTGTATATGCATATAATCTTCATGTGTGCTTTGCTATAAAACCATTAAATTATCATTCATTCATCATCTCATTATTATAATAGGGATACAAGCCTTATGAATCACAATTCATATCATAAAAAAGCACAAGCACATACACAATCATATACACAATCACTTTTCCACTTATCAACAAGGGCATTTATAAATCATTATCATCATCTTATTAAATCTTTATCTCATTTCCTCCTCGCAAGGGGTTTCTCATCACTCATGGTCATCCTATCTCAAATGCCATACTCTTATGGCTAATGCACATGTCAACTGTTTAATACATATGCAACGGATCCGATTTCATACCAAGGGTGATCGCAACCACCATAATCAATCATTCATAATCATTGGTTTCCCGCCTCGCAAGGGGTACTCCCTATAGCAGCCTCGCAAGGTGCTTCTCGTGATCGCAACCATGTTTCAACAATTCACATAGGTTTCCCGCCTCGCAAGGGGTACTCCCACCTCATGATCGTAACCATGGGAATCATAGGTGCTCGCAAGCCCTTTATCATATCAAATACCAAGTGATCGCAACTACTGGCTCATCATCATACAATGGTCCCCGTAGGGCCTTTCACATTCCACCACCAGGTGATCGCAACCACCGGCACAATATCATATCATTATCAAGTTGGTTTCCCGCCTCGCAAGGGGTACTCCCTTCATGGAATCCCACAGGATCTTTCATCACTGTGATCACAACCACAAAGTATCAATGCTATGCCATGCCATGAATGCAAAATGCAATAATGAATATGCCCAACAACCTCGCAAGGATATCTCACCCTCTCAATTGGGGATATAATTTAATTTGGCATTTTAATAATTATTCATACTCATTTACAAAGCCCTGTAAGTCACATCATTCATATAGTTGGCATCTCATTGGCCACAAACATCATTCATAACAATCCACACATGGATATCGAAAGGCATAGCAAACAATCATAACATTAATCCACACATGTAACAACAAGGTGTTTTCGGAACATATATGTATAGCAATCATCATTGCCTCACACACATACAAGTCAATTACTTGTATCAGCCACAAGGGTGTCATAATATTTCCCATTATTCATCAATGCCATTATATATTCATTTTGTGGTTTTCAACTCATTATCCATCACCGTTAGTTCATATTTAAGATGGCAACACAACAATCCACCATATCATGTCATAATTATATATATCCCTACACATCCCCTCAAGTATCTAACAAAGTAAGGGGAAGAAGGCCCAATGCCATCGGAACCGAGAAAAGAAGGGAAAATTTCATCAAGGGTCTACTCGCTCAAGCGAGAGCCCTGTTAGTCCTCAAATTTACAATAAATCTTTTAATAAAAATTTCATAAAAATAATAAAAATTTGGTTAATTTGTTAGAAAATTAGGTTTTAATTCAATAAATGGATGTTGTTGGAAATAATCTGCCCTTGATCAATTTTCTCTAGCTTTGCAGTGAAAAAGTAAAGAATTCAAGAGAAAATTATACTGGAGGATCTGACACGTAGCATCAATCCCACGCGTAGCGTGGACTCTGAATTTTGATGCTGACGCTACGCGTCACAGCCACGCGTAGCGTCAGTGCTGCGTGGACTCCACTTCTAACTTGGCCAAGCACTCAGCTTTGACCCAATAATGGCCACCCCACTCAGTACCAAGGGCCACCCCACTCAACACAAATGGCCAAAACACAGTGGAGACACGTCCAAGTGGCCAAGCATAATCAAATTTAATAATTTGAAGTGGCCATTATCAGCGGTTTAATGGAAGCTGAGTCAAGGGCCTGACGTGTAGCATCACACTGACGCATAGCGTCAGCACTCTTGCTCAGCCCTATAAATAGGGCCATCCAACACCATTCAAGACATCCCATTCTTATTCACTTCTCTTCTTTTCTCTCTTTGTGCTCGACTTTGAGTACTTCTTTTGTGAGTTGTAGTTCTAGAATAGTTTTCTAGATACTTGAGTGTGTTGTGGTGTATTGTGATCGTTGTATCGTGAAGTTTCCATCGTCTTTGTAATGTCAAACTCTGTAAGTGTTGTCTTTACTTTCACCATGTGTAACTAATTTGTTTATGTTGGAATTAGTGAACTAATCTATTGAGTATAATGTTGTGAATTCGACCTCTGCATGTTTATGATTCAAGTCCATGTTAGTATTTCAACCTTTTATTAATATGAACATCAAACGGGAGAATGATTTTCATGTGTAACCATTGTTAACCATTGTTGCCATAAGGCCAGGTCTTAATGCAAGTTTTTACTGAGAAAGCTCACGAGGAATCGGACTTTACGGTGAATTCTTAGAATTTATATCACGAGGGATCGGTTATAATGATTTTAAGCTACAATGACATGAAACTTGATGATTAAATATGCATGTCTTGAGTTCCTCATTGTTATTCTAGATTAGGGATCCAATTTCCAACATAATTTATTTATCTGTGTTTATCTCAAGTATCTTACCTATTCTAGATTGCAACTCAACTTTTTAGATAGATTTTTATTTTCTTTTTATCTCATGAACAACTCAATCATGCTATCCTGTGAATATTGTATAAATTGTATATAAATCATTCTTTTGTCCATAACTTTCTTCACATTTACCATAGTGAATAGAAAATTACTGTTGCTATTGGACTTTCAATCCCAGTGGAACGATATCTAAATTTTGAAAACTACAAACGATTGGTGCGCTTGCCAATTAACAACCCGGTGGTAGAAATGAACGGTTTAGAAGCTATCGCCAGGTTAACAAGTTTTCTGGCGCTGTTACCGGGGATTGAATTGTTTCAGTAAAACAGTAAAATTTTAATTACCGTGGTAAATATTTCTTTTACCTTAGTTAAATTTTTTACTTTTACTTATTGTTATACTAACTTTCTTTGTTTAGTTTGTGTATGCAAACCCGATCCACTGCAGGTAAAACTTATTTTGATCCTGAGATAGAAAGGTTTGTAAAGAAAATCAAGTCTTTGAAATCTAAAACACAAACTAAATCTTCTTCTACTTCTAAAACTTTTGAAAATTCAAATATGGCTGCTAAAAGGAGAACATTGGGACAGTTTATTGCTATTGTTTTGGGAATGTTTCAAGGACCTGTTGTACCAGTGGAGATTAAACCTGCTACTTTAAATATTATTCAAAATAATCAATTTGATGGTTTAAATCATGAAGAACCTTATGAACATTTAACTATTTTTTATGAGTTATGTAGCACAATTGGTTTTGAACCCAATCAAGAAGAATCTGTTTATATGAGGTTATTTCCTTTTTCATTGATTGGTAAAGCTAAAGAATGGTTTAAATCTTGCCCACCGGGTAGTTTTGCAAACTGGTCCGATGTTGAAAGAAAATTTTTGGAAAGATTTTATTCTCCTTCAAAATATTTTGAAGCCATGACAGCCATACATTCTTTTTCTCAAAATAATGATGAATCATTAGGGGAGACATGGGAACGATTCAAAGCACTCTTGAGAAAATGTCCAAACCATAACCTGGAGAATGCCGAAAAGGTAAGGATCGTTTACCATGGTTTATTACCTCAGTTCAAGATGATGTTAGATGCTTGTGCAGGTGGTTCTTTAATGAACAAAACTGTAGAGGAAGCAATTGAAATATTGGAATCAATGTCTATTAGTGACCGCCAAGTAAAACATGAAAGAGGTAATGTATAGAGGAAGCCAGGAATACTCGAATTGGGAGTGAATGATGCAGTATTGGCTCAGCAAAAATTGCTGACCTAACAAATTAAAGTTATGAGCAAGCAATTGGAGAAACTCTAAATTGCTCAAGTAACATCACCACCCCCTGCTCAACTTAAACAATGTATGCACTGCATGGGAGAACAACCATGTGGTTACTGTAGAAATGAGCAAGAGCAAGCCAATTTTATGAACCATCAAAGAGCACCCTTAGGTAATTTTCCTTTCAATCATGGAAATTCTTTTCCTAACAATTACCTGCAAGGTTGGCAAAATTAGAATATTGGCTGGAGACAGGATGCTGGACCTTCCAACTGACCTTCTAACAATCAGTTTAAGCAACAACAAACTGACAATGCAAGATTGGCAAGGATAGAGGAATCTATTCAACAGCTATTACAGTTTGTGTAGACAAATAAAGCTGCCTGGAAAGCATCGGATATACAAATGGGTCAGCTTGCAAAAGAAATAACCGAATTAAAAAGTTCTGGGTTTACTGCAAACACTCAAAACCCAAGGGAACAATGTAATGCTGTTTCTTCTGAAAATTGTAAAGTAGTGAAAATTGATTGTAAAGAAAAGAATGAGAAAAAGAAAGAAGAAGAAGAAAAAGAAAGTAAAAAAATAGAAAAAAATGAAAAAGAAAAAAATATGCAAGAGCCAGTAAATGAAGAGCAAGAAACAAACTGTACTACCATAATAACTCCGGAAAAATGTAAAGATCTGGGGAGTTTCACCATTCCTGTAACCATTGGAAATATCAACATCAGGAATGCTCTGTTAGATTTAGGGGCAAACATCAATCTGATGCCCCTAGATTTAATAAAGCACATTGGTGAATTTGAGCTAAAAGAAGCGAAAATGAACTTACAGTTTGCGGATCGCTCTGTCAAGAAGCCTTTTAGGATTGTGGAAGATGTATTGGTAAAGGTTGATAAGTACCACTTCAGGGTTGACTTTGTGGTACTGGATATGAAGGAGGATACTGAGATCCCTCTGATCCTAGGAAGACCTTTCATGAAGACTGCAAAGATAAGAGTAGATGTTGATCAAAGTATGGTTGCAGTCAAAGTTTATGAAGAAGAGGTAAACTTCAGTGCTCATGAACATTTAAGGACAAGTAATGAAGAAAAAGTTTACCCTTCAACCGAACCAGGTATACCTCTTCCCAATCAATTAAATTGTTTTAAATTAACCGATGGCTTGAATGATGAAAGATAGGTAATCAAGCATCGGAGAAGAAGAAGGAGGAAGAAAAAGATAGGTAATTCCTCAACGAATATTGGGAGACCACCTGATTAATCAGAGGTAATGTCTAGCTGGAGACATTAAATCTAGCGCTCAATGGGAGGCAACCCATTCTTTTCTTGTTATTTTTAATTATTTTTAACATAAAAAACAAAAAAAAAACAAAACAAAACAAAAATTTTTTTTTAGAATTATGTTCTTAAATGAAAAGGGGTTTAAAACTCAAAAGAAAAGGTTTTTGAAAATCAAAATTTGGAAAAATCAAAAACAGAAGCCCACGCGTAGCGCCACTGTGACGCGTAGCGTGGACTCTGAATTTTCAACCTGACGCGTAGCGTCCCAACCACGCGTAGCGTCAGAGCCCACGTTCAGTTTCTAAAACTGAACTAGAGAGGCCCATCTTAGGTTTTAAAACCTAAAACCTCCTCTCTTCCTCACTTTAGTTTTCAAAACCCTAAAATTTCGAAACCCTCTTTTTCTCTCAACACTTCCAAACCTTCTCATATTTGCTCAAGGGATCACAAGTAAGTTTTCTAATCCTTTCTCTTTAGTTTGATTTTAATTTTCAAATCTTAGAATTGCATGTGGTTAGGGTTAGAATTAGATGACCATTGGAAATTGCTTGCTGATTGAATTGAATGTGGTTTGGAAAGGGGTTGCTGCTGTGCAACCCCTGATTTTGTTTCTGTTCTGCGCATCCCACGCGTAGCATCCCATTGACGCGTAGTGTGGGCAGAACAGGCTGACGCGTAGCATCTCACCCACACGTAGCGTCAGCCTCTGTTTTTAATTTTGTTAAATTTTGAGTGATGTTTACTGTTTCATGTATATATTTATTTTTTGTTTAAAATAAATCAGTCCAGTATGCCTATTTTAAAGTTTGTTTGTTGTTTTCTTTTAAATTAATAAATTATCTTATTTAGTATTTGTTACACTTTCTTGCATTGATAAAAATTAAAAATAAAATTTTTTTGATGCGTATTATTTTGTGTGAATTTTTGTTTTATTGTTAAAAATCCAAAAATATGCATATTAATTTTCTTTATAAATCACAAAAATACAAAAATATGTTGTTTTGAATTTTGTGAATTACATGTCTATTTTGTGAAAATTTTTATCCTTAGAAAAACCAAAAATATTTGTGTTTTAAATTTTGTGTAAATATTTGGTTGATTGTATATGATTGTTAAAGTGTGATTTACTTTTTAATTCAATGTGTGTTTAATTTTAAAATTTTTACTTTTTGCAGATGGCTCCGAAGAAATCCATCCCTATCACTGGTCCTTCTAAAAGACAAAGAAGGGCCACTGACGCCGATACTACTTCTGAGGATCCTGATCTTCAGGGACAGGAGGTATTAGGACCGAGGGATCCTACGAGATTTCACACTGACGCGAAATGGGTCCGCTTTCATCAGATTAAGGGCCAAAAACTGATGTGGGTGAGAGTATTGGATCTTAGTGCTGGAGACTATCCTGAGCTGCAGGATGAAGTTCAAAGGAGAAGATGGGGACCCCTGTTTTTCTACCGACTGAGGGGGATCCCATCTTAGTGATGGAGTTTTATGCGAACGCCTTCAGGACTCGCCAGGACGCACCAAGTATAGGACAGCAGCGGACGAGTTAGGTGAGGGGCCGGCATATTACATATGACCGGGACACTATCAGTACCCTATTGGGTAATCCTTGGGAGCCTACTCCCGAGGATGATACTTGTTTCTGGAAGGAAAACAGAAACAAGGTTGCTACTGAGGGAGAGTTAGGATACTCCCTCGAGGAGGTTGCTCATTTCTTGAGCAAAGATGGAATCTTTTTCAACCTAAGTAAGGTTGGAAGGAGTCCATCTAACCTCCTGAAGACCCAACTGACCCCTCTAGCCCAGGCGTGGTCCCACCTCATGCTTCATAACATCACTCCTGTCACCCACCTCTTATCTCTTCCAGTTGAACGTTGTTGCCTTCTCTTTTCTATTCTTTAGGGCCATACCATCGACATCGCCGAGCTTATATCTGAGCAGATTCACTTTTATGCCCTTGGGTATAAAGTGAACCGCCACATTCCATTTCCTCTCATCATATCTGCCTTACTGAGGAGGCAGGGAGTCATTGTACCTTCACCAGAGTTCACTAGTTCTTCAGGGAGAGTCCCTAAAGTTCTAGTGAGCAGAGACTATTTTGTGCAGCAGTGCGAGCTTTCACCTCTGGAGCAAGAGGCTCAGCCCAGACCTAGGAGGAGGAGACCACCAGTTCAGCCTTCATCTACTGATGCTGTCACACAGGGATTTGCCCGGATTTCACTTGAGCATCAGCATATGATGCAGATGATGGCTGCTACTCATAGAGCATATATTCATCTTCATGATGAATTTTATCAGTACAGGTTACAGGGAGAGGGAGCACCATATGTCACCCCGGCTGAGTTTGCAGCACATGTAGCTTGGCCTGGTGATTCACCTACTTACCCTGAGACTGGTGGACCTTCTGGAGCACAGGCTGATATTGATGGTGATGCTGATGAGGAGGAGGAGGATGATGACCAAATGGAGGATTGATGGTGTTATCTTTTGCACCTTTTTACATACATTTTTATTGTTAGTTTCATGTTTACATTGATATTATTTTGTATTATATTATATTTTGTCTTTTATTATGTGGTGTGTTTAATCTTGAGTAATTATGTTTTTGCATGAAAAATCCAAAAATAAATTTTATCTTTCAATAAATAATCAAATTTTTGTTAAAAGTTAATTTATTCACTTAACATTTTTACACAATAAAACCAATTTTGTAAAATCAATTATTAATTTTTTTATAACTTAGGAATTTTGATAAATTTAATTACAATAAGTTTATTAACTATCAAGCAAATTTCAAAAAACCCAGTGAGTTGAGAGATCTTGTTAAACACTTGAGGGTTTAATCAACATAACTTCATTCAAATTGATTTTGCTTTAATCTTTGATTTGTGTTATTGTACAGAGAATTCAGGAAAATGATCAAGGCATATTTATTGATGAAAAGAAACCTTGGGCCAAACAGCTTACCTTGGTAAAAATTATTTTATCCTTTAAAAGCCAATTTGAGCCTAAAATAAATTATTTGGTACCCTTAAAACCTAAATTTGTTATAACCATTCCCTATACTTGATTGATTAAAAGAGCAGTCGAAATAAATGTTCTTACAAAAATGGGGAGTGAAAATAAGCAACTTGATTCTTTTCAAAAGAAAATAAAGTATGAAAAAGAAAAGTCAAAAATAGTGAAAAGAATCAAGTTGGGGGTATTTATTTTTCACCAATAAAGAAAATGAGAAGTTTGGGCCAACAGAAAGCCTAAGAATTATAAAATGCTCTTTTATGATTTCAGGTTTTTGAATTCCAAGAAAAACCATTGATTCTTGTAAGCCAAGCCTCATTACAACCCGTGAAAAGACCTTGTGATTTTTGAATTAACTCTGTATAACCAACCATTGATTAGATGAAAATCAAAATTAAATTCATTTGATTTTATGATTGATTGAGTGAAACAGGTTACCAATTGCATTAAGATAAACACTTGGAGAGGTAATCCTGAAATTATGCTTGGTATGCTCATAAAATATTGTAAAGAATTTTATCATTAAACCTTTGTTATATTAGATGTCTATAATTGATTATTTCAAAATGGTAAATTGTGTAATTACTTTTTGTGGTAAATTCTCAGACTAACTCAAAAATTTGATTTCAAATTTTTATTTTTAATTTTTCTCTCTTGCTCGAGGACGAGCAATGTCTCAAGTTGGGGGTATTTGTTAGTCCTCAAATTAACAATAAATCTTTTAATAAAAATTTCATAAAAATAATAAAAATTTGGTTAATTTGTTAGAAAATTAGGTTTTAATTCAATAAATGGATGTTGTTGGAAATAATCTGCCCTTGATCAATTTTCTCTAGTTTTGTAGTGAAAAAGTAAAGAATTCAAGAGAAAATTATACTGGAGGATCTGACGCGTAGCATCAATCCCACGCGTAGCGTGGACTCTGAATTTTGATGCTGACGCTACGCGTCACAGCCACGCGTAGCGTCAGTGCTACGTGGACTCCACTTCCAACTTGGCCAAGCACTTAGGTTTGACCCAATAATGGCCACCTCACTCAGCACCAAGGGCCACCCCACTTAACACAAATGGCCAAAACACAGTGGAGACACGTCCAAGTGGCCAAGCATGATCAAATTTAATAATTTGAAGTGGCCATTATCAGCTGTTTAATGGAAGCTGAGTCAAGGGCCTGACGGGTAGCGTCAGCACTCTTGCTCAGCCCTATAAATAGGGCCATCCAACACCATTCAAGATATCCCACTCTCATTCACTTCTCTTCTTTTCTCTCTTTGTGCTCGACTTTGAGTACTTCTTTTGTGAGTTGTAGTTCTAGAATAGTTTTCTAGATACTTGAGTGTGTTGTGGTGTATTGTGATCGTTGTATCGTGAAGTTTCCATTGTCTTCGTAATGTCAAACTCTGTAAGTGTTGTCTTTACCTTCACCATGTGTAACTAATTTGTTTATGTTAGAATTGGTGAACTAATCTATTGAGTATAATGTTGTGAATTCGACCTCTGTATGTTTATGATTCAAGTCCTTGTTAGTATTTCAACATTTTATTAATATGAACGTCAAACGGGAGAATGATTTTCATGTGTATTGAAACTTGTTTTATTAGTATGAATGTCAAACGGGAGAATGATTATTCATGCCGTATTGAAACTTGTTTTGACAAAAGTAAAAGTTGGAATACCCTTGGTATCTCAATTCTATAGGGGTTGTTAACCATTGTTGCCATAAGGCCAGGTCTTAATGCAAGTTTTTACTGAGAAAGCTCACGAGGAATCGGACTTTACGATGAATTCTTAGAATTTATATCACGAGGGATCGGTTATAATGATTTTAAGCTGCAATGACATGAAACTTGATGATTAAATATGCGTGTCTTGAGTTCCTCATTGTTTATTCTAGATTAGGGATCCAATTTCCAACATAATTTGTTTATCTGTGTTTATCTCAAGTATCTTACCTATTCTAGATTGCAACTCCACTTTTTAGATAGATTTTTATTTTCTTTTTATCTCATGAACAACTCAATCATGCTATCCTGTGAATATTGTATAAATTGTATATAAATCATTCTTTTGTCCATAACTTTCTTCACATTTACCATAGTGAATAGAAAATTACTGTTGCTATTGGACTTTCAATCCCAGTGGAACGATATCTAAATTTTGAAAACTACAAACGATTGGTGCGCTTGCCAATTAACAACCCTGTGGTAGAAACAAACGGTTCAGAAGCTATCGCCGGGTTAACAAGCCCCACTCGCTTGAGCGAGACCATTCCATCTCGCTTGAGCGCCTCGGCTCGCTCGGGCGTAATCACGCCAGTATCTATTTCCCATGTTGCTCGCTTGAGCGAGACACCACATACCTGGCTCGGGCGAAATTGTTCCAGTAACCATTTCCCGAGCACTCGCTTGAGCGAGGCACCTACTCGCTTAAGCGAAATCCGACCAGAGGCCATCCTTCCCTTCCACACTCGCTCACTAGGCGAGGCTTCCCAACACTCGGTTTTTCACACGGTGAACTTATTCCAGAACCGATATCTCTCTCGTTCAGTCTTTCACTCATCTAAATTATTCCAAGACCGACTCATCTCTCGCTCGGTCTTTCACTCGGTAAATTATTTCAAACCGACTCATCTCCTGATCGGTCTTTTACTCGGCAAATTATTCCAAAACTGACTCACCTCTTGATTGGTCTTTCACTCGGTAAATCATTCCAAAACCAACTCATCTCTTGATCGGTCTTTCACTCGGCAAATCATTCCAAAACCGGCTCATCTCTTGATCGGTCTTTCACTCAGCAAATCACTCCATAACCGACTCATCTCTTGATCGATCTTTCACTCGACAAATCATTCCAAAACCGACTCCTTTCTCTTTCACTCGAACAAGGCTTCCTAGCACTCAGTCTTTTACTCGGGTGAAATTACTCCAAACTGACTCCTCTTTCGTTCGCTCAAGCGCGGCCACGCCTGCTTGAGCGAGATTCATCCAGAATCTCACCTGATCACATCACACTCAATTCGCTCAAGCAGAACACTCGCTCGCCTGGGCGAAATTGGCCCAGTGGCCATAATACCGAGACAGGGGATTCTCACCTGGGCAAAATTGGCCCAGTACTTCGTATTCCCATGCTCATGTCGGTCATACATTTTCAAAAGATACCAATCCACAACTAATATACTCATATCCAATCGTCATTCTACAACTAATTTGGCATAAATCATGCTATATCAATCATCAAATATTAAACAACACCGTAATAAATTAGTGTACTAACCATAAATTTTTAATCATCAGAAGGTAAATACCCTACCCTCGAGCTTCATCCATCTAATACTACAGTCAAATAGCCTAAAATTCTTGTCTCACTTACATATTTGTTGGCTATAAATCAATTCGAGTCTTAAAAGATTCACCAAACTCTTATCAAGTAGACTACATAATCGTATAATGAGCTTTCACATTAAGAATTCTCCTCATAGATTACAACCAAAGTCCATGCATAGGACCTACATTTCACGTAGTACAACATCACTATGTGCTTTCTACCATCAATATAGCACCCTTCAAATAAAATACGGTGGTAATGACACGAATAAACTTCTATTCACCGACTCACAATCACTCATGTCACCCTTATGTCATATCGTACTCCATAGCTATTGTCATAATCACAACATCAAAGGAATACAATTTGGCCCAAAGTCATACCATAGAATCATGTAGACCATAACCAATACCAATCATACCCCAAATTCAACATTGTTATTCATCAATCATCACGGGTTACATTCATCATTCGTATTTCATCACATACCGGCTTTAGCCTCAACATTTTATTATACAATAAATCTTGTTATTGCTCAACATTCACAAGATCCGATCAATCACTAGACTTAGAAAGTCTAAGGGTTGCCTAGTACCCATTGTGGAACACTACCGCAACATCCGTCGTTAAGTATGACTCATAAATAGTATAGAGTCTAGACCACCATAGGGTCCAGCTAAATTGATTCTCCATAACATTTGATCATACAAGATCATGCCAATCAACGGGGTCACCACACCTAGCGGCTTATAATTAAATAAATCATTCACTCGGTTTTCACACACCAAAAACCAAGACACAACCTCAATTTAACACATATCTGATTTCACATTTAATTACTCATCATATATTCAAATTCCCAATCTAGGGGATACAACAAATCACTTATATCATATAACATATAGGGTTCTTGTGCCAAAGGATATAAAATTCATCCCTCACAAATGGCACAATCAATCATTTGAATTCAAACATACCCATACTAGGGGATTCCTTCAATATCATTAATTTAATCAACTCAAGCATATGAGTTTCATTTCGTCCAACAAGTATGCCTCGGCTAAGAGCCACAAGTATGAATCATACAAGAGGCCTAACCAACAGTTTAATTTCATTACATACTTCAAGGTTTCATAATCCATGGTCTACCACCATGTCAATTCATTTCTCAATATTCTCTATCCATGATCAACACATGGCATAAAATCATCATCATATCAATCCATACCTTATATTTCATATTCATCAACTCACCTTTCATATCTTATATTCATCAATTCTAATATTTCATTTCCATGATTAACATTCAATCAGGATCCATCATCAAATCAATTTGCATTTTATATATCAACATCAATGCACAATAACAATGTATTCATCATTTTAAGGTAATAGGGTAAGGAACTTGGCCGGACTTACACAAATAAGTACATCAATCACATATTGAGGAAATTCATTCACTCATATTTAATCTCTTAATTCATTCATGATTATCAATGAGCAACTAGGCTCCACAAGTACATCATACAACCTCAATGATAAGGGTATACTCCCAATAGACAACAACCACATCTTATGAGTCACAATCTCATAAAAGTCCTCAAATAGCATCACTCACAACTCAATATTAATGATTCATAATAATTTCTCAATAAACAATAATGCCCTTATAATCAATTCATAATCCTTAGATAACTAGTCATTCGCCAGTGCATATAGGGCAGTCAATACCTTATCATATCATCATCCTCTAGATAATTATCATTCTTAAACCTATACAAAACAGCCATATGCCAATAATGAGCAACTCGCTCCAAAGATCACCATAAATATCTCACCATTGAGCAATCATGCTCCAATCATCCATAATATCAATTCCATGTAGAGCAATTGTGCTCTGGTAAATACCGATAACTCTAATTCAGAGCAAAATATGCTCTGATACCACCGGTGTAACACCCCGATTTTTCGGACTCGAATTTCGATGTGATCAAGATAATGATAAATAAAATGTGAGTAAATTTTTTTTCGTGTTCCAAGATAACACCGGTGTCACACTGAAACCCAAACCACAGAAAACCGAAGCGTACAATTTAACAAATTAAAGCTGGATCGATAGATAAATTGCCCATAACGGTATATGAAAAATAATAGAGTTTACAGCGGAAGCATGTGTATACCGGGCACACGCCTAGTCCCATATATGACGATATGAGAAAAGGCTAGGCAAAGCATGCAAAACCCGACATAAGCCTAATAAAACAAGCCCGTCTAATTCACTCAGAATATACACATGCATTGCCTAAGATATAATTACATATATATGTATACATATACATCCGGGGATATTCTCCCGACTAACTCAATCATCAATGAACATCATTCAATTTCAATCCTTCTAATATACATCAGATCATCTCTTACATCCTACATATATATTCACCATCCACAAATTAAAAGGATTATCTTATACATATCCAAAATCTCTAAATCATCTATATTCTTATAACCAATTCGTTCATTACATAAGAGCTCATAAATGATGCCAGCCAAGGCACTTCCATTACCACTAATTACCTTCACCAAAGCTTCAATTAAAATCTGAACTCATCCCATGGCAACCTGCATTACAATGCTAAAAAGGAGACCATATGGGAGAGTCAGTTATACATTCAAAATGATGAATAATATATATATTGTGATCATGTGTATATGCATATAATCTTCATGTGTGCTTTGCTATAAAACCATTAAATTATCATTCATTCATCATCTCATTATTATAATAGGCATACAAGCCTTATGAATCGCAATTCATATCATAAATAAGCACAAGCACATACACAATCACATACACAATCACTTTGCCACTTATCAACAAGGGCATTTATAAATCATTATCATCATCTTATTAAATCTTTATCTCATTTCCTCCTCGCAAGGGGTTTCCCATCACTCATGGTCATCCTATCTCAAATGCCACTCTCTTATGGCTAATGCACATGTCAACTGTTTAATGCATATGCAACGGATCCAATTTCATACCAAGGGTGATCGCAACCACCATAATCAATCACTCATAATCATTGGTTTCCCACCTCGCAAGGGGTACTCACTATAGCAGCCTCGCAAGGTGCTTCTCGTGATCGTAACCACGTTTTAACAATTCACATAGGTTTCCCGCCTCGCAAGGGGTACTCCCGCCTCATGATTGCAACCATGGGCATCATAGGTGCTCGCAAGCCCTTTATCATATCAAATACCAAGTGATCGCAACCACTGGCTCATCATCATACAATGGTCCCCGCAGGGCCTTTCACATTCCATTACCAGGTGATCCCAACCACCGGGATAATATCATATCATTATCAAGTTGGTTTCCCGCCTCGCAAGGGGTACTCCCTTCATGGAATCCCGCAGGATCTTTCATCACTGTGATCGTAACCACAAAGTATAAATGCTATGCCATGCCATGAATGCAAAATGCAATAATACATATGCCCAACAACCTCGCAAGGATATCTCACCCTCTCAATTGGGGATATAATTTAATTTGGCATTTTAATAATTATTCATACTCATTTACAAAGCCCCGTAAGGCATATCATTCATATAGTTGGCATCTCATTGGCCACAAACATCATTCATAACAATCCACACATGGATATCGAAAGGCATAGCAAACAATCATAACATTAATCCACACATGTGACAACAAGGTGTTTTTGGAACATATATGTATAGCAATCATCATTGCCTCACACACATACAAGTCAATTACTTGTATTAGCCACAAGGGTGTCATAATTTCCCATTATTCATCAATGCCATTATATATTCATTTGGTGGTTTTCGACTTATTATCCATCACCGTTATTTCATATTTAAGATGGCAACACAACAATCCAACATATCATGTCGTAATTATATATATATATATATATATATCCCTATACATCCCCTCAAGTATCTAACAAAGTAAGGGGAAGAAGGCCTAATGCCATCAGAACCGAGAAAAGAAGGGAAAATTTCATCAGGGGTCTACTCGCTCAAGCGAGAGCCCCACTCGCTTGAGCGAGACCATTCCATCTCGCTTGAGCGCCTCAGCTCGCTCAGGCGTAATCACGCCAGTATCTATTTCCCATGTTGCTCGCTTGAGTGAGACACCACATACCTGGCTACTCGCTCGGGCGAAATTGTTCCAGTAACCATTTCCCGAGCACTCGCTTGAGCGAGGCACCTACTCGCTTAAGCGAAATCCGACCAGAGGCCATCCTTCCCTTCCACACTCGCTCACTCGGTGAGGCTTCCCAACACTCGGTTTTTCACACGGTGAACTTATTCCAGAACCGATCTCTCTCTCGTTCGGTCTTTCACTCGTCTAAATTATTCCAGGACCGACTCATCTCTCGCTCGGTCTTTCACTCGGTAAATTATTTCAAACCGACTCATCTCCTGATCGGTCTTTCACTCGGCAAATTATTCCAAAACCGACTCACCTCTTGATCGGTCTTTCACTCGGCAAATCATTCCAAAACCGACTCATCTCTTAATCGGTCTTTCACTCGGCAAATCATTCTAAAACTGACTCGTCTCTTGATCGGTCTTTCACTCGACAAATCACTCCAAAACTGACTCATCTTTTGATCGGCCTTTCACTTGGCAAATCATTCCAAAACCGACTCCTTTCTCTTTCACTCGAACGAGGCTTCCTAGCACTCAGTCTTTTACTCGGGTGAAATTACTCAAAATCGACTCCTCTTTCGTTCGCTCAAGCGCGGCCACGCCCGCTTGAGCGAGATTCGTCCAGAATCTCACCTGATCACATCACACTCAATTCGATCGAGCAGAACACTCGCTCGCCTGGGCGAAATTGGCCCAGTGGTTATAATACCGAGACAGGGGATTCTCGCCTGGGCGAGATCCCATCTCGCTTGAGCGAGAATATCAGATCTTAGGCAGAAAACGAAGATTCTTACAACTCAACACATGAAATCCCATTCAAGGCCAATTCAACCACTTCCAACACATCATATACAACATGTGAGGCATATACAACTTGTTTCAATAGTCATACTTATAAAATTCTCATTCCAAACATATTAATCATGTAAAATTCAAACTCATCGTCAACTTATATACATATATTCATACATTGCCACAACGATTCCACATATTCTCACACATCATCTTCAATAATCATCATCTTGCCATTTCAATTAATTCAATACATATACATGGTAAGGCAAGCATGAGTATCCATCACATACAACAATCACTATTTTTTTTCTCATGCAATTTGAATGTTAACTCATCTCCTACCTCGAGGGAAGAGCCGAAACAGTTCCAATCCTCCGATTGCTCCATCGCATCACCCGGAATACGATCTACATACCATACATATGCATATACATAATCAATAACCATCATAACTCTAAACATTTGTTAGCTTATCATAAAGCTCAACCTAAGTCCTAAACTTGGTAAATGTCAACTTATGCAATTGTGTTAGGCTTCGGGAATTCCTTTCCCCAAGCCAAGATCCTCTAGATCTTAAAGATCAACTAAACCCAATGTCATCATTATCACTTAGAGCTCCACACAAGTTACCCTTCTCTCTCATAAACTGTCCTTAATTAACAATCTAACGACACAAATCATGGCCTATCAATCCACCAACCAATATGTATGTCCCATGTATTCCATCATTAAGGGTTATCTCCAATGTTTACCATTATTCATCATTATGATTAACAACACACATATTAAATATCACCCATTACATTTAATTTAACCTTTCAAGCTATATTATATCCATTTCCCCAAATTCTTAGGGCTAGGGTTCCCATCAAAACCCAACAACTATTACCAATGCTCATTAATCACCATAAATGGCCATCTTTCATTATTAATACCATTTTCCAATATCATTAAACTTACATTCTACTCACATTTCACACTTCCCCAATTTATTAAAGTTAGGGTTTCACTAAAACCCAATAACACTCATTATTATCTATTTATTCCTCATCACCTTCCAACTATGCATTCATCCTCATCATTTATTACCACCAATGTTAACATTTATGACAATCCCACTCTAGGGTTCCACATTTAAAGCTTTCATTAAATACCCCATTTACCTACATTACTCCCCCAAGCCATAAAACCCATAAACATGATATTAACTTCATCAAAGATGGTGAGAGAAGCTTACCTCACCATAAAACGAAAATGGAACCAAATGAGGGGGAGAGACCCAACGAAATTAGAGAAGAGAGGAAGAGGATCAACACCCAGTGGCTTCCTTCAAGCACCCAAGAGATTGGAAATAGTGGAGGAGAAGAAGACTCCACTTGTCTTAGATTTTTCGAAGAGAAGGGTGGAGAGGGAAGAAGAAGAAGGTGAAAGAAGAAGAAGAAGAAGAAGTGTAGAAAGGAGAGGAAGAAGTGACGTGAAAAGTGGAAAGAAAGTGAGGGTTTATGTTTTAATATTTTGCTTCACATTAAAATCTCACCGTTTTATAACAAACAGGCTCATAGTTTGGGCTCAATACATTATCTAAAAATTATTCCGAATATGGATCTGGATTCCCAATAATATTCTTAATAGCCCTGACCAGTGGCATCTCAATCGAAGATACTTGGTCCGACACCCATATCCTAATCGGGTATAATTTTATCTCTTAAAGTCCCAATAAATCATAAGTAATTCTAATAAATCTCAATTTAATCATTTTAATATTTTTGGGACATTTATCAACCCATTTATAATTATTTAATATTTATTCCACATATTTATTCATTTTTATAAAATTCAGGATGTCACACCTAGAGAGTGGCAGACTCATCTCGCTACTTTGCCTCTCTATTTCTCCTTCAATTTCTCTTAGTTCGTATGCTAGATCTAGATTTTATAACTTCAAATCCTCCAAATCCTACTCCATATACATCTCGGCCAGCTCCATATCTTCTCCAATTCCATGTGCATTCTACTCCTCTTGAAGAACTTGTTTGGATCTATGAAGTGCTAGAGAAGAGGATCTACCTTCCATGCTTCATAAGGCACCAGAATCTACAACATTTGGTATCATGATTCTCACCTTCTCTTAGCTTTTCTTATATCTATTTTTATGCTATTCATATAATGTATTTTCAATTCTAAATTTGAATTCCTCACCTTCTCTACATAGATTTTCATACATGATATGCTAAAAAAACTCCAAAAATTGAAGAAGTTATGCTTACTTGAATTTCTAGATTACATAGTTTGGCTTGGAATTTTGAAAAGTGTCTTTAAAAGTCTTGCTACTGCACATATGCATGACATAACCTCAAAGTTTCATAAAAAATTGAGCAAAAATTGTTTTGGTCAAAGTTGTTGACCTTTAGGTGCCTTACACCTTAAGTAACCTTCATATCTTTGTGTTTTCTTGTCATTTCTTTGCATCTTGTGGTTTTTTGTTTCATTTAATCATTTTGTGGTATAAATACAGTTCTGGAATTGTTCATAATTGTGTGATATAAGTGTGCATTTAAGGTGTTTGATTAATTGTTTATGTGCTTTTTAGTTCCTTAGAAACTACCTTAGGTGTGAAGCTTGTTCTCTTGTTTTCTAGGCTTGTATTTTTGGCTTTGCTTTGGTGTGTTGTTGCTGGACTCTTAGGCATTTCAAAGACACTATTTGAAGTGCCTAACAAGCTCTTTTGAGTCTTGTGTTCATCTCATTTTAAGGTGAACTTATGCCTTGACTTTTGTAGGTTGTTAGTTTCCTCTATAGGTGTGTGTTTCTAGCTTAATTTTTAATTTTCTAGCAGTTGTACCTTACTCATTTCATACTATTTTTGTGCTTAATTTGATGTCATTTGTAGGCAAACCAAATGTTGTATGTAAAAATGCCTTTCCAAGCTTAGGGAAGTGGATCTTTTTCTTTAACTCCTCTTAGATCCAAGCATTCTTACCAAGGTGAGGTAAAAGCACATGGTTTTGAGAGTATAATGGAGCTGGCTGAATTGTTATATGATGGAGATTGGAAGATTTGAAGTGATAAAATCTAGATCTAGCCTACGAAACTAAGAGAAATGGAAGAAGAAATGAAAAGGCAAAGTAGGGAGATGAATCCGCCACTCTCTAGGACTTAGAGAGATAAGGCTTTTGAGGTCACCACCTTTGGGAGGAAGCCAAAGGATAAGACTAATTAGAAAGGAGCCAAGAGCTTCTACTTTCTAGAGAGAATGGAGGGTTTCTCACACTAAATTCTCTTAATATTCAACTTATGAGAGTTTTACAAAGGAGAAAGGTATTTATACCTCCTTGAAAGCTAAAATTTGGATTTGGCTTGGGTGGGCTTGAAAAATCTTAACCTAAGGTCCAAAAACTAAAACTACATGGCCCAAAAGGATCCCAAAGCAAGCTAACACCTATACAAGGCCTAAAAATGGCCCAAAATGGAAAACATGGCCATGCAAGGCCCAAAACTAAAAATAATTCTAAACCTAATTAATTCCTAAAAGAAATAATATTCCTAACAAAATCATTTATAAAGTGAAAAACATATCCCAAATGAGGCCCAAGTGAGGTCTATGCCACAATCCTAGTTTGTTATTGGGAATTGCCCGATTTGGCTTTGATTGAATGGACTATGAGTCCCTATGTATATGGCCCATTTAGGATTGACAGACTTTGATCGCTTCCAAATGATTGTGATGGATATTGGGCCCGTATACATAAACATCATAAAACATGATACGTTGTAAACTAACTCATTGTTGTAGGTTTTGGTGCCTTATGAAGCATGGAAGGTGGATCCTCTTCTCTAGCACTTCATAGATCCAAACAAGTTCTTCAAGAGCAGTAGAATGCACATGAAATTGGAGAAGATATGGTGCTGGCTGAGATGTATATGGAGTAGGATTTGGAGGATTTGAAGTTATAAAATCTAGATCTTATAAAGCTAATCCTTTTCCTCTCTTTTTATTCAGAGGTTTACCTAATTCATTTTAAGTCTTAGTAGCCTTTAAAGAGTAGGAACAGTTAGCTCAAAAGCAAGAAGAAAGACTATTAAATTCTACTTAGGTAAAAATTACTATTTTACCCATACATGCCTATTTAAGCCTGAAATTCATCCTTTTTATTAGATTCTTATCTTTTTAGCCAACTAAGTTAATCACTAAGTCCACTAAAGGTATTACCTAAGTTTTGTACAGTAATATGCTATAAGTAGTATGCTATAAGCATTTAAAAAAACTAACAAGTATTTATTCCCTTATTTTACAAAAATCACATTTTTAGTCCCTTGGCTCGTGAAATTGCAACTAAGGACTAGGTCGCCATATTCTGACATAAAAGACAGCCCCTGGCTATGACCTCCACACAATCATCATCACACTTGCAACTCAATTATCGTATACTCCAAAGCAACACAAATCGCGGGTGGTATAATTTCAAGTCAAAAAGGTTACTCTTTCGACATTTTAGCATGGTAACGACATATATTATTCACATAATACTCAATTGGGAAGAATTTATAACATTTTCTAGCATGCAAATATCATGGTAACAACCTAGACAATTGAGATCTAAAGCCTTTCTCAAGCATTAAGCATATACATGTCCAAAATCAATATTTTAACTAAGTCTTTTGATGCATCTTTGTCTAACTTCTAGATCAATTCAAACATAATTCTAATCATCCATGACATACATTTTTTAACACATATTCAGATTGACGTATATAGCCCCAATCATAAAAATTCCAAAAGAAAGAGCAAGATCCATACATGTGCGATTTTAGGCTTCGAATGTCATAAAAAATCAAATTTTCTCATGGATCTAAATCTTCCATTCTTTTTTTCCCTTTTAAAATAGATTTGAGACACTAAAAACACCCATAGATTCATCAATAAACTTCTTTTTTTATTACACTTAAGACAAAACAAGCAAAGGCTTTAAACGTAGCTTACTTTATAACCTTAACATACATGTGAAAACCCACAAGATCATGAAGAAATCCCCTTTACTTAGAGAAGCTTAGGCTATGAGGTTGAGGGAGAGAAATAGTGGTTATCCTTACTTCAACTTTGGTTTTGAGCTCATGTTTACGATGAACAAAATTGACTTCGTCACCTTAAAAGAAAAAGCAAAGATCTTAGTCTTGAGAGGGTTGTGGTGACCATATTGTTAGAACCAAGAAGACTTTTTGAAGTACCCTTAGATTTATTGATAACCAACATCAAGTATCTTAATTAGTCAAGTTATAAGTTGTTAAACATTTGATAAAATCATTCAAGTATTTCAGGATATAAAGCACAGGTAATAAATCAAAGGGGAAGCTCGCATCCAATAAGTCTGGTAAGACAAAACTTAGAAGGATATGCATCAAAGAAACACACAAAGTCTGGGAACGCCTATCCTAAGAAAAACGTTCTTCTGGATGTGTAATAGACCCAGACTTTTCATGTCATATAGCAAACCTCAAAGAATCTAAAAGAACTCACTGTTTAAGGCAACCTTCTTCAATCAGACTTTGTCTCCACATAAAGGATGCTTCAGACCTTCTTCAAAATCACAAGAAAGGATTGGAATATCTCTTGAAGTTTTGAGTCTCATCATCAACACTTTATGATTCACCAGACCTCAATCTAATCTCAGATGTTCTTTTTAAACGCATTAAGTCTGGACCTACATATGATGACTCAACAAAGCATATTTCCTTCTTAGTTCAAATCTTATCACAAGAAAGAAAATTTTGAAATAAAGCAAATCAAAGATCCATCTTTCGATGAAGATCTTTCCATTTTAGTGAAACTGACTCTATGCCTGCAACTACACAAATCTTGAAAACTCTCTAATATATACTCAGTAAAAAAAAAAGACTCTCCCTAAAGATAATATTCGTCAATGTTGACATAGAACGGAGGCACCAACAATGTTGGCCCTTTATTTCTTGTGAGGGCAAAAGGATGATGGGGTTGACATGTTGTGAGTGAAAGAAGAAGATATTTGACCTTTAAGAAGTGAAAGGGACGAATTTTGGAGGAAATGACATGTTTTAAGTAAGAGATTTACATGAGAAAGCCCTAAAAATCATAGATTTCAATATATACTCCATGTGCTAATCAATTAAGAACAATATACTAATTAATTAGATTCGATAATAACTGATGTGAAAATTTATAAACTAATAAATTTAGTCAATTATTACGAATAGATAGTCGCTAACGAATCGAGTTAGAGAGGTCTTAGTCGATTATGGGATAGGTTAATCAATTAGAAAGCAAGTTAAAATCATTCAAATCGATTACAGGAGATATTTAATCGATTAAAAGAGAAACAAAATGTAACAACCCAAAAAATTAAATAAATTTTTATTGAGTGAAATAATTAATAAAATAATTAAATATAGACTACTTGATGTTCTAAACTTTAGAAATAATTAAATTGGAATTTATTATGACTATTCATAATTTATTGAGACTTAAAAAGCTGAATTTAATATCCGATTAAAATATAGGTGTCGGATCAAGTATCTCTGATTGAGGTACCATTGGTTAGGGCTGTTAAGGATATTAGTGTGAATCTGAATATATATTTAGAATAATATTTAGATAAGTATTGAGTCTGTGTGGTGATCTTGTTTGTTGTAAAATGGAGAAATTTTAAATAGGGACTATTTTATAGCTTTTTATTCACTCTTACTCCTTTATTTTCACGTACTTATCTTCTCCTAAAGGCAAGCAAACCTTTCTTCTTCTCTTCCCTTTACATTTTCATCACCCTCTTTATCCCTCACACAAACCCCTTCACTTTTCTTCTTTTCCCACAAAACTCATTAAATTTGTGAGCATCCTTCCATACCCAATCAATTTTGCCACTCCCCCTTCACTTTGGTAGGTGTTTGGAGCTTGAAAATTTCTCTATTGCCTCTCCATTTCGTGGTTGTGCTAGGGCTTGGGTTTTCTTGGAGCTTGAGGAAACGACCCCATTGACGAAGCGAGACCTTCCGACCATGGTGATTTCTACTTCTCTTAAGGTAGGAGAGGAGTATATTTTCTAAATGCATGATCAATCATGTATTGATAATGTATATAATGGTGCATACTTACATGTTTTCCTTGAATGGATATGTACTTTCTATTGTGAAGTTGTATGAGATTGAATTTTGTTGATGGTTGAATTTTAGATTGATAAATGTCTTGGTGATATGCATTTGATGTATGCTTATTAATATGCCTTATTGATTTCTCTATGTGGATTGACATGGATGAGACTCCTTGGCTATTATACTATGAAAAATGAAGATTGATATCCTACAGATGGTATGACAAATTGTATGCCTCAAAGAATATTGTAATTGGTTGCATGCCACTAACTATAATGAAGTATAAAATGGACCCCTAAGTGAGAGGCGAGGAATTCTTACGAAGCTGAGGCTAGCATATGCATCCTTGAATTCATGACCTGCATAGCATATCATATTATATGTGGTTGCAATCACTTGACATATTGAAATAATAGAGGTCTTGTGAAAACAGACCTTTGTGGGGGGATAACTATTTGAATGACTATATATGGCTCAGATCATTTGACATATTGAAATAATTGAGGTCTTGTGGAATCTTGTGAAAAGGGCCCTTATGAGGTATAAATACTTAAGAAACTATGCATGGTTGCAAATATTTGATAAATTGTATGCACACGTGTTATGAATAATCATTTTAAATTAGATCCGTTGCATAAGTATTTCATGGTATGACATATGCATTAGCCATAGGAACATGACATTTAAGATAGAGAAGGCCAAGAAAAATGACAACCTATTGGGAGTGTTAATTGAGAAATGAATCCCACTTTTGGTCACTAAATAATTGTGTATTGTTGTTGGTGTGGCCTCTTAATATTGCTTGTGGATTGTGATAGTATATATGATAATATTATGATTTGGTGATATGGTTCTATTTGGTAATACCATTGTTAATGAGTTTGTTATATATATGATTATGTATGCCTAATGGAAGTTATGATATGTAACATTGTTGTTTGATTGAACCTCCTTGATAGGAGAATATGTTGGGTTGCATTCGTATATTTATGATATCAAAATTTATGTGATTGATTCATCATTGAGAAAGTATGCTCACTCTCCATGTTGTCTACTTTTTAGCTCTTGCATTGTAGGGAATGGCCATGGAGTAGAGCTTTTCCAATAGATGAGGTATAATGTGAAGGAAACGTTTGCTTAGATGCCTTGGCCGGTATATTTTGGATTAATCAACTTTGACAATCCTTTTGTGAACATGATATATATATATATATGTATATATGTTTTGCATATGATGATTAGATATTGATAGTTATTGGTTCCTTGAAGGTCTTGCGTGAAAAGTAGACCCTAAGTGTTTTGAAGGCTAATTTTTGTATATGAATTTAGACTTGGTGATTTTGAACCACAATATATGTAATGAATGACATTTGGGTTCATGCTTGATGAAATTATGATTATTATGTTGATTGAAGATTATATATGAGATGTATAGTTGAATGAAATCATGGATTTACATGTATATTGAGGAAGTGGATGGGTCATATTTTGATCCAAGAGGTTCTAGGACATGGGACTAGGGTGGATAAACCCTATTACATATTTGAAACTTGGCATTGGTTTGAAACATAATTGATGTGGTTTGTATGGTTTAGGTATTCCATTGCTCATAAAATGCATTTTTATGCATAATCCCATGGATAGGCCTCATGTTTATGAATCCTTGAGTGATATTGAGTCTAACAAGTCTTAATTGATGTGTTTTAACTCCCCACAAGGTTTGAAGATGATTGGATATGATTAGGATGAGTTTTGGTAGGCTAGAAACTCATAAAAATTTGGTTTTTGGGCTATTTTACATAATTAATCAATTAGGGAGGTCCCTTGAATTGATTAAAGGCTTTTTGCCAGCTCTGGGATCAATTTTTGATTAATTTAATTGATTATGGTGAGCACTTAATCAATTTAGCCATCCTGTTAACCGATTAAGTCATTGTTTTTTAGCTAAGGGATGTTCTAGGCCAAATTAGCTCTCAGGTTCTTCATGAAAGTTATAGATAATTGAGTTATGAAAATTTTCTCATTATAATCACCCTATTTGGAGGTCTGTAGCTCTAGATATACCCAAAATACTACAAGGTGTGCATGTAGAAATTCTAATGCATAACCGTTTTAGCTTTTCGCGATTTGAGGTATCTTTGGGACATAATTGGCCTTTGACTTCTTCATGAAAGTTGTAGATAAATGTGTTATAGAGGTTTAAAAATTAGTTTCACCTTAATTAGAGTTTCCTAGCTCTCATTAGACGTAAAACATCAGACCCACTACATTGTAAAACTTAAATTTAAGAGGGGTTTGAACCCAACTTTTTATGATTTTCAAATTTGGACTAATAGGCGATATTTATGACATGTTCCACTATTTCTACGACTAAAAATGAAATTTTTTCATATCACTTCTCATATCTTCATATACAGGAAATGTGTCTAATCAAAGATCCAGGGCGCAACATTGAATATTTTTCTTTTAATTCATGGTGTCTCTTAGGCAAGGTGATGAACTTTAAAACATGAAAAATTTATCCTAATACTTATTATGTCATATTTATTATATTTGTTTATATAAGACTGGGGGGCGCCACACAAAATGTCTTGAATCGATTATGATGAATAGCTAATTGATTATAATGGAAACAAAATGCTTTGAATTGATTACGATGAATAACTAATCGATTACGATGGAAACATAATGCCTTGAATCAATTAGACAGCAAAGCTAATCAATTAAGAAAGGAAAAATACAAAATATTTCAAATAATTCATGTTATCAAACATGTAACCATTATTTTAACTAACATAAGATGCATCCAATATGCCTAGCTCTCTTCTAATACTTATGAATAAATCCTTAGGCAACAGTTTAGTAAATATATTAATTAATTACTTAGATGTATCCATATATTCAAGCACATAATCACCTTTTAAAACATGATCTCGTATAAAATGATGTCTAATTTCAATATGTTTAGTACTAGAATGCATAACAAGATTTTTTTTGAAATATTTATTGCAATTGTATTATCATATTTAATAGGGACGTTATCTAATTTAACACCAAAATCTAAGTTGTTATTTCATCCACAGAATTTGTGCACAACAACTACCAGCAGTGACATATTCAACCTCTACTAGACTGCTGTTGATAAGGCTATGCTTACTTGTTTCTTCCTATGCCAAGAAACAAGGGAATTTCTAAGAAAGTAGCAAGTACCACTTGTGCTTTTCCTATCAAGCTTGCAAGCAACAAAATCATAATCAAAAAATCCAATAAGGGTGTAGTTAGCCCCTTTAGGATACTATAGCCCTACATTTTGGGTTCCTTTTAAATATTTCATTATTCTTTTAATAGTTGTTAAATGAGATTCTTTAGGACATGCTTGAAATCTAGCACACATACAAAAAATAAACATGATATCTGGGCAACTAGCAGTTAAATACAATAAAGATCTTACCATGCCTCTATATTTGGTTATTTTTATGGTCTTACCTTTCTCATCTTTATCTAAATAGCAGGATGTGCTTATGGGAGTTTCATTTTCATTTACTTTGTCCATCCTGAACTTCTTTAGAAGTTTTTTTGCAATACTTGGTTTGGCTTATCAAAGTTCCTTCGCTTAATTGCTTAATTTGAAGTCCAAGGAAGAATCTAGCTCTCCCATCATTGAAATTTCAAACTCACTCTGCATAATTTTAGCGAATTCCCAACACAAGATATCATTAGTAGCACCAAATATGATATCATCTACATATACTTGTACCAATAGAATGTCAAGATTTTTACACTTAATAAACAGTGTAGTATCAATCATTCCTCTTTTAAAATTATTTTCCAAAGGAAATTTACTAAGCCTTTCATACCAAACTCTAGGAGCTTGTTTTAAACCATATAAAGCTTTCTTAAGGTTAAAAACATGTTCAAGAAAATCATGATCTTTAAAATCGGGAGGTTGATCTACCTATATTTCCTTTTATACATAATTGTTTAAAAACGTGCATTTGACATCCATTTGATAAAGTTTAAAGTTTATGTAACAAGCCAAAGCAAGCAATAATCTAATGGCTTCTACCCTAGCAACAGGAGCATAAGTTTCTTCATAATCTATCATTTTCTCTTGATTATATCTTTTAGCTACTAGCCTAGCTTTATTTCTAGTGATTATTCCATATTCATCTAGCTTATTTCTAAATACTCATTAGTCCTAAATACCCATTTAGTTTTGAATGGATGCAATTATTATACTCTTTTCATTTTGGAAAACTTTAGCAAGTCATTTAAATGCTTTAAATGCTTTATGTTTATGAGTCAAAAATAAAGTCCACGTGAATCTAGAAAAATATCCACAATCAAAGTGTATAGTAATTGCTACCAAAGCTCTTAATTCTCAAGGGTACAAAAAGATCCATGTGTAAAAGTTGTAAGGGTCTAGAGTTGAAACAATATTTTTCACTTGAAAAGAAGGTTTTATTTACTTCCCCCTTTTTACAGGCATTACAAAATCGGTTTGCAAATATAAGCTTTAGTAACCCAACTACTAGTTCTTTCAAAACGAGTTTATTTAAATGATCAAAGTGAATATGGATGATTCTCCTATGCCATTGAGAAAAGATTTTAATGGATCTCAAGAGAATAAGATTACTCCTAAAGCATTGATTGGGAAGCAAGTTTATGTACGGGTGAAGGACATTAATGTTATCTTTGGGAAGACCTAAAAGAAAGACAACATGAAAAAAATATGGTAAAAGAGATCAATCTTCTTTGAGCTTCCGTATTGGTCTTATCTTAATGTAAGGCACTTTATAGATGTGATGCATGTGGAGAAAAACATGTGTGATAGTATCATCGGAACACTTCTTAACATATAGGGAAAGACAAGAGATAGTGTGAATTCCTAAATGGATATGGTTGAGATGGGTATACGACAAGGGTTAGCTACACAGATAGTTGGCAAGCAGAAATATTTACCGTCGGCATGTCACACATTGTCCAAAAATGAAAAAAGCAGTTGTGAGTGTCTTTGGGGTCTCAAAGTGCCTTATGGTTATTCTTTAAATATCAAAAGACTTGTTTCAATGAAAGACTTAAAGTTAGTTGGTTTGAAGTCACATGACTCTCATGTCTTGGTGCAACAACTATTACCAATTATTATTCATGGCATTTTTCCCTATAAGGTGAGAGAGGCTCCTACTAGGTTGTCTTTCTTCTTCAATGTTGTTTGTAGCAAAAGCATTGACCCTAAAATATTAGATGACTTCAAACATGATGTTGTCATCCTAAGCCAGTTGGAGATGTATTTTCCTCCTTCATTTTTTGATATTATGGTATAACTGATTGTTCACACAATGAGAGAGATTAGGTTGTGTGGGTCTTCTTATTTATGATGGATGTACCTAATTAAGCGATACATGAAAATATTAAAGGGGTATGTGAAAAATCAACAACGCCCTGAAGCATATATTGTTGAAAGATATGTTAAAGAAGAGACCATTGAGTTTTATACCGAGTATTTTTCAGAAGTTGAAGCTATTGGGTTTCCAAAGTCTCGTCACTATCAGTCACATGGAGGTGAGGGATTGTGAAATCCAAAGATCAAGAGTATGAGTCAGAAGGAATTACATCAAGTACATTTGTATATTTGAACAACCTCGATGAAGTACAACATACCTTGCTAATCATAAAAAATCATCAAGGCAAATAACCCAAGAATGAATGAAAAGTGGATGATGTCCATGCAACACGGAATGATCATTATGAAGGGATATGGGAGAACATTCTAATATAACAAATTGAGTTGTAATAGTGTTAATGTTTTTTGTTTAATAGTGTTGTAATTGAACATTACTTTATATTGCTAGAAAGTATTAATTTTTTTTGTTTAATAATGTTGTAATTGAACATTACCTTATATTGCTCGAAAGTATTAATGTTTTTTTTGTTTAATAGTGTTGTAATTGAACACTACCTTATATTGCTCAAAAGTATTTTAGTTTTTTTTGTTTAATAGTGTTGTAATTGAACATTACCTTATATTGCTCGAAAGTATTAACGTTTCTTTTATTTGTACAGGAGCAATGGGCAATTCCTCTACCAACCAATCATCCCAAACTGAGTCCACACAAAGAGTTGGAAGACAAGTTACCCGATTGAAAGAGCTAGCAATTGGTAGGAATGTTGAGTAAAAGTTTCCAATTGAGTTGATTCAATGACTCTACTACCAAAGCAGAAAGAAAAAGCTAAATTAAATAGTTACCTTGGGATGCTTGCATGTGAAAATCCTAGTATCGTGTGTAACAACTGGAGTGAGGTCGATCAGAGGACAAAAAATAAAATCTGGGAAACGATTTTAGTATTACTATTACTATAACATAGTAAATTTTATATATCGGTTACAAGGTCATTTCCTAATTTCTTTATTCATTTGTTGTGACTTGTAGATCACATATGATATTCCAAATAACTTGGATTTGAAAAACAAATATCTTTCCTATGTAGGGGAATGTTGGAAGCAATTCAAAACATATTTGACTAGCGAATGAGTATTTAGAAAAAACAAAGACAAGTCTCCTTGTGATAAGTGGACATTCATTGATGAAGGAAGGATTTTGCTAAGAGTCGTCAGCATGTTAACTTTATTGTAATTTTTTAGAAAAACTAAATAAATGAGTTGGTTGATTTATACTCTTTTTAATTTTTTATTTATGACTTTGATTTAAATAGGCAAAAAGAAAAATGGCACAAAAGCTTGCTGTAATGAATAAGTACCCCCATAGATTATCTCGTGGGGGCTACACATTGCTTGAGGATAAGATAATAGCTGACAAAGAGAAAGAACATGAGTAAGCATCCTAAGAAAACCCATCCATCGTACTTCCTCCCCTATCTCCACCTAAGCGTTATGAGAAATGGAAGTTAGCATGGTTGAAGAAGAATGAAGAATATACATGTGCCGTATCTTGTGAGATTACTAAAAAGATTGTAAGTTAATTGATTGATTCATGCTTGAGTCAAGGTGTACCTTGTTGATTGCTACCTTAATGTCGTATATTCTAAATTGTCATACATGATTTAATATGTTTTGTAGGACACTTTGACATCACTTAGCTTGGAAGGATCCCTAGTAGCTTTTAGCCGAGAAGATATTCTAACTATTGCTATCGGGCATCCAAAACACAGTGGTCGTGTTTGTGGTGTTGGACAACGTTTAGGTATACGACAAGTCTTTGGAAAGCCTACAAGCAGAAAAAGTTTTGGATCCTCTAGTGTGACTAGAGATGAGATGTTGCATATTAGAGAAGAAATAAGGTAAAAAGTTACTTAAAACGTCATAGAGCAAGTTGAGAAATGAGTCACTCAATAAGTTAAAGAGCGAGTGACTCAACGCATCATGGGGCAGGTCACAGAGAAGTTAAGACAAGAGTTTCATAAAACTTTGGAATCCTTATGCCTTCCTTCTCCATTCAAAGATAACCAAGTCTCAGAATCCACCTTCAAATAAATATGTGAGCACAAAGGGTGGTAATTATGTTTCGGAAGGTGAGCATGTACTAGAAGAGGATATTATTGATATCCCAGAGGATTATGAGTTATACATAGAACATCTTTATCGTTTAGTAGCCTTTGGAAAGGTTTATAATTTGGGATCAACCATACATCATAAGAAACTGGATGATCGTAATGTTAAAGTGGTAGTTGAATAGGTTAAGGATGTAGATGCTTATGTCCTTCTACCCACTAAGGAGGTATCAACAGTTGGACAGGCCCCTATCCAGTTCATTTTGTGGCCAAAAAACTTATCAAGCTACTTGGAGCCAAGGAATTAATTGTTATTCAAGTGGCCTCAATACTCAACAGGGGGGTGAATTGAGTATTTAAAAATTTTGTTTGGAATGTCGTTAAACTTGATTCCCTTTTTGCACAAGATAATAATATGCAAGAGACAACAAGTAAAATGTAACTGCTAATGTGAAATGTGTGTAGAGGTGGCTTTAATAATTTATCAAACACTTGGTGTACGAAAACTTAACTTAGCCAAATTAATCTAGTTCAAGCAATATAATCACAACCAAAACAATATACCAATTAAATGTAATAAGTAAATGCAAGAGAGTAAGGAAGAAAAGCTTGCAAACCGATTTAACGAGTTCCACCAACCCGGTGTACGTCTCGCCTTCAAGTAACCCACTTGAAGGATTTCCACTATTGAAGTTTAGAGATATAAGCTATGAGCAATTGCAGCTTCCTAGTGTCCCACACTTAAGAACTCAATCCTCACTAGTACAAGGGCAACCCACCCAATCTCTCAAACTCTCAATACCCAAAGGTTGAACCCCAATCTTTGTGACCACTCAATCTAGAGTGAAAACCTTGGTGTTTTGGTGTTTGGTTTATAATTAATTAACTCTCTCAATAGAGTAGATATACAAGTATAAGCTCTCAAGTTCTAACTCTCAATAAGAAGAGAGGATATACAAATGTAAGCCAAAGTTTCAGAAATTGAAACTAAACAAAGAAATAGACTCACAAGGCACAAATGTAAGCTATGAATGATTCCCCTTTGATATGATTGATAGCTTGAATGAGTGTTGCATTTATAAGCCTTGGAGAGGAGCCCTAAAGTCTTCAGAGCTGTTGTACAACATGGGTGTTCGAATTGTAATGGATAAATGAGTTGTTTTTACACTAAAAACCATTTTCCCACTGTCAGGCACTAGTGTAATCGATTACTCTTTGAATTCTTTAGTGTAATTGGTCTCGTAATCTATTAGGCTTTTCCTTGTAGTCGATTAGCTTGAAGACAGTGCTTGTCTAATCGATTGTATATGCCTTGTAATTGATTATAAGTGATACCTGATGCATTTAATTCTGTTACGCAGCATGGTAATCGATTGTGACTTGGTTTGCAATCAATTTTTGAGCAAACAGAGACTTGGTAATCGATTGTGGCTTGGTTGCAATCAATTAGTAACACTACAGAACTTAGGTAATCGATTGTGGCTACCCTGTAGTCGATTAGGCATTGTACCTAATGCATTTTATCCTTTTTCTCAGTTGGTAATCGATTGACCTTCTTGTTGTAGTCAATTATGTAACAAACAGAGGCTTGGTAATCGATTAGATGGCTTGGTATAATCGATTAGCCTTTGTTCCTGAGTCTATGTAATCGATTTGATTCCTTGTTGCAATTGATTATATGTCAAACAGAGGTTGTGTAATGGATTAGTTGCCTTGTGCTAATCGATTAGGCTTCGAGTCTGATGCTTATCTTAGTTAATTCTTCTTTGTTTTCATCCTTGTAAAAACACTTCATGAATCTTGTACTCTTTGTCATGATTGCTCAATTTCTTTGTCATTATCAAAATCATATAACCTGAAACACATATTCAAACACATTCTCCCCTTTTTGATGATGACAAATAATGTTCATCTTATGAGGATGTTAGTGCAAATAAGATTTTCTCCCCCTTTCTCAAGGAGTTTATGCCTAGGTTTAAGAATCATGAAGGTAATCATTTGTCTTTTAACCACTTGTTGTTTTAATCATATTCTTTTACCACTTGATGTTTTGATTAACACTAGTTGTTTTGATTAGTATTTGGTTTTAGGCCATTTTGTATTAACCCTTATTATTCTCTAGATGAACCTTTATTTTTCTCCCCCTTTGTAATCATCAAAAACAAATAAAGCAATATAAAGTAGAGAGATAAGTGAAGGGGAAAATTCATTCATTCATTAAAAGAAAAGTACAAAAGGGAAAGTGCAGAAAATTGAAAATATAGAATACAAACATAACAAAATAAGAAAATCTAATTATCAGGATGAAAGAAATGCATTTCAAAAATTTTGTTTGAGAGCTCCTCATAGCATTGCTCCATGAGCTCAAAATGCTCTTTCTCGGTCATTTGGAACTGTTGAAGAGTGTTATCAATTCTTTCAAAGCGCTGATCGAGATAAGCATACAGGGAGGTGAAGGGATCAGCCGGAGCAGATGGTTCGCCTTCGGGTGCAGGAGTAGGATCAGCAATGGGAGAAGCAGCATGGTCTTCTTTGAATGGGCTACTTCCATGAATTCGATCGCTCTTGAAGATCCATCATCCTCCAACATTTACCATGCCCATCTTGGTGAGATGGTGAATGCCAATGCAGGGTTGGGAAGGCACTTTCTCAGGAAGTTCACCAGCAATGTCCACCCCATATGCTTTGAAAATTTTTGTGAGAAGGATGGCATAAGGAAGCTTGTGTTGCTCCTTGGCCTTGAGCATATGCAATTTTAGTAGCTGAATCTAGTTAATCGCCTTTTCATTTTGCATTACCCACATCAAGAGCACATCATCTTCTTCAACCAATGCATAATTTCCACCACGAGGAATAAGGAGCTTGACTAAGAAGAAATGAAGGAGATGGTTATTGAGAGTTAGATGGCCTACCAGTTTGTGATTACTGAGGGGACGGTTGGCCTTCCAAAGGGATTAGCGAGCGGAGATGGCATTGAAGTCCCATTCATCTTCCGAATACCCACCGGCAAATTCAGCAGTTGAGAGAGGGAGTTGAGTGATTTCTACAAGTTGCTCATTCGTTATCTTAAGAGTCACATTTTTTGACTTTTGCTTCAAGGGCTCCATCCCTAAGTTTGAGATTGCAGAAGAAAACTCGCATGAGTTCCGGGTAGTAATATTCTTCCTTGAGAGTAAGGAAGGGAAGGAGGTTGTAATGGTGAAAGAGTTGGGTGAAGGTGAAACTTGGGTTCTCAAAGACTTCAGCATTGATATAATGAGGGGAGATGATATCTTTTTCGAAAAATTTCTTGATGAAAATTTGGAGGTCTCTAGGACTGGAGAAAAATCTTGAAAAATCAAGGGGGTTGTTGGCTTGGGCAGCAGAGGACCTTGCTCTCTTCACTGTTCTATAGGAAGACATCGTGAGAAGATTAAAAGAAGAAGAGGAGTAGAAGATTTAAAGAGTTTTGAGAGATTGAGGAAGGAGGAGTATTGAAGGTGTGAGATAGAAGTGGTGAAGGAGGGGTTTATATAGGATCTGGGAGGAGTTTAAGGGGTAAGGATCGGAGTTAATGAAGGGTTAGGATTGATTGGGAATGGTTGCACTCGGATTAAGCATTTATTGGTGCAATCCTGGTGCGCTTGCTAATCGATTATGCTTAGGGTCTAATCGATTAGAGTGTGTTTTCTGGGGAATGTGAAACGTTTTTGAACTGAATAATCGATTGTGTAATCGATTGCATTAAAAACAGAAACTTGGCAATCGATTAGTAATAGTGGCTAATCAATTATTTGGAAAATAGAACGTCACTAATCGATTTGACAAAGACACTAATCGATTAGTTATAACATAGAGACTCACTAATCGACTATATGCAGCTATCTAATCGATTATGGTCAAGACAGAACAATGCTAATCGATTAGATGAGGCCATGTAATCAATTATGACAACCCAAAATTGTTTAAAAACACATGTTTTTCAATCAAGAAGCATCAAAGGCTCAATTTTCATGGAATAGAACATGCTTATTTCATCAATCAACCAATATCCACTCATCAAACACATTGTAAGTCAAAGGAGTTCATCAATATCAATCAATATTAAGCACAATTGGAAATGTCTAATATGCCTAATTCTCTTCTTATATTAATGAATTGTTCCTTTGCAAGAGGTTTTGTGAATATATCAGCTAATTGCTTAGAGGTATCAACATGCACTAGTGGAAAAAAAGGATATAATCACGGTTAAAAAAGGCCTTTATTCACGGTTAAAGAACCGTGGTTGTTGCAGCCGTGGTAGTAGATGATGGTCTTTAACTACGGTTAACAACCGTAGTAATAAATCACATCTAACCACGGTTAAGAACAACTGTGAATATAACTTACTATTTATATTCACGGTTATCGAGCATAACTGTGAATATAAGAACTGAAAGATGTCAGTTACATCCACTTATATTCACGGTTATGATGGACAACCGTGGATATAGATACATTTTATCCACGGTTGTCCATCACAACCGTGAATATAAGTATGGATTGGTTTCAGTTACAAACTACTTATATTCACGGTTGTGATGGACAACCGTGGATAAAATGTATCTATATCCACGGTTATGGTAGTAACCGTGGATAAATATAGTCTATATTCACGGTTGTTTCCATAACCGTGAATAAATACTGAGGTTTTTTTTTAATATGGATTATGTTTTATCGTTTCCCAACCCTGCATTCAGACAAACCAGTACAGTATACAGTATGCCACAGCAACACTATGCCGAAAGAATGGTATGTATATATATAACAATTTATTTTCTATATCAATTCATAACAACCTAAAAAATGAAAGTATATACAATTAAGTTGAATGTAATCTAATAAAAGTAAACCCTAAATCCTACTAGATACATATATAAAAGAATAAAGATCCTATATCTAGCTTTGCCTAAGTTCAATGAAGTGTGAGGGCCATTGCCTTCTAACATCATCCACAAGTTCCTTTGGGAAAAATGACCGGTCATTAAAGTACTGCAAACAATGCACAAAACAATTAGAACAAAAGCTTTATTTATTACATGAAATTGATGAAATTGGAGAAAAGTAGTCCAAATGATGAGAATTACCTCTGTCCATCCATCTACTAAATGATGTTGGACAATGGTCAGCATAGTGTGCATGACGAAATAGCCACACTCAAAGGTACCCTTCTGCCTGTAAGACTACAATGGACATATAGTATAGAATAAGTGAATTCGGAACTTAAAAAATATGTACTGAAGATTTGAATGAATACGATTGACTTACTTTTGGGTACACCCATACAACTGTTTTTCCTTTGGGCTTGTTTCCAATCAGTAGATTGTATCCAACCACCGCCCTGCGTCAAACAAAACACAAGATAAGTTAGAATTGTATAGTTCTAAAAATGATGTAATCGAATTTGGGGTTATTGTTTAGGGATGAACTTACCGGTCTACTATATCTTTCAGGTCTTGTGGAGCTGTCCGATGCAAACTATCAAAGTACAGAGCAAGATAGTCCTTCGGACAGATCACCAGAAGCGTCCAGTGAGCCCTGCAGTTACGAGTGATAAGTGAGACTTCAAAATGCAAAATATCATGACAATAATTATGGAATAGAGTATTACCCTTTATGATAGGGGCCCATGTATATAGACTTCCCAGACTCAAACATCCAATTCTGGATGTATGTCTGGGTGTTCTGCGAGGTGTTTCCTTGCCTCTGTATGAGAGAGGGCTCTAAGAAACCGTAAGTTCCTTGGAAACCTAAGTCCACACAGAGTTTTGCCAGAAACCTAAACAAGTTAAGACATGGTTAGCGACAAATAACTTGTATAATGAAAAAATTGGACAAAACAAGGATATACTTACAGCTCCCACAACTGAAAGATGGAGCCGTTCAGCATCGACGTCCCCGTTATGGACCACCGCCACAGAAACGTCGTTGGAGGATGCTGAACGGAGGTTGGTGAACATGGTTGCTGGAGCCAAACAGAAATGGTGGAAAACGTAGTTGCTGAATGGAGTTAGGGTCCGTTTGGTTAAAAGTTGGAGTAAGGTTTGTGAAACGGGGTTTGGAAAAGTGAGGTTTTAAAAACGTGGTTGGGAAAATTGGGGTTTTGAAGATAGTGATTTGTGTTTGGATAGTTTGTTGTAAAAGTGAGTTGGAAAGTAGTAATTGTGTTTGGTTGGAAAATATTTTGGTAACCTTGGTTTAGAAAAATGGAATTTGAGGGTAAAATTACTAAAAAGGATATTAATTAAAAAAAGTAGTAAAGTAGTATATTTTTGTAAATAATATTAACAATTACACATTAAAATATTTCATTTATAATTTAATTAACAAAATATATTTATTAATAAAAATTAATAATAAATATATATTATTATAAATATATGTATTGCAACTAAAATTTAATATTATTAATATATATTAAATATATCAATAAATTCACATTTTTTGGTAATTTTACAACATACCATTATCATACAAAATTATAAAAAAAAACCCAACACCTTAAAAAAATATAAAGTTATTTAAATAGAAAAAGTTAACATGGTCAACATTTTTCAGTCCACACCCATGCACCCTAAATCCAATGTAATCTAAACCCTTAATTCCATCAGCCTTTAAGGTACACCCTAGTACATGAAGCACACCCATGGTGCACCATCCAAACCAATCATCCACCATTAAACCACTCAATTTTTACAGTACATCTCACCCCCCATACACACCCATGCACCACCACCATAAACCAATCACCATCTCAGATCTTCCAACATTTATGGTACACCAAGCCAAGAATCTCCACCAGTGCTCCATCTTCTCCAACAGGCAGAAGGGCAAAACCGTCCACAACACACAGAAATGCAAACGGAGATTCGGATGGTGCATAAACAGAGTTTAAACATAAACAGGCACATAAACAGAGTTTAAACAGAGGGTACCGAGGCTAAAAAATGCATATAACCAAACAGAGTTTAAACGGATGGTGCATAAACAGAGTTCTAAAAAATGCATATAACCAAACAGGCACATAAACAGAGTTTAAACAGAGTTTATAACTTAAGCTTTTGAACCAGTAACTATCGTGTCAGGAAACAAGGAATACCAACAGAGAAAGAATCAATATATTATGACAAACACGCATGACAATGGGGGTTCAGGGAACCTACCTGAATGAAGAAAGGAAGAAGATGCTGAACAGAGAGAAGGGCACGAAGCTCACAGATAATGGAGAAGACGACAACCAACGCGCAGAAGAAGAGAAACTGAAAAAAGAGTGAAAGGCGCGTCTTTTGAAGTTTCAGAAAGGATGTATATTCACGGTTCCCCTTGAAACCGTGAATATATTACACATATATTCACGGTTTAACAAACAACCGTGGATAAATGTTAACTATATATCCACGGTTACGATACCAACCGTGGATAAATATTAAATCTATATTCACAGTTATAGAAACAACCGTGGACATAGAGTACCCAGTGATTAAACCCTAAAACCTGAACTATATATCCACGGTTGGAAATACAACCGTGAATATTGACATCTATATATATCCACGGTTAACATCATAACCGTGAACGTACCCATCAATATATATTCACGGTTGTGATTAAAACCGTCGATATATATTTCAGGTACTATATATCCACGGTTGACTCCTCAACCGTGAATATATATTGATGGTTACGTTCACGATTATGATGTTAACCGTGGATATATAGTTTTCTCTGATTAAAACGTTCACCTTATAATTTCAAAAATGCCACAACGCATGTTTTTATCACTGATCCTCTTCTACCCGTGAATAATATCCCGTTGTTATATCCATTTTTTCCACTAGTGATGTTCAAGCACATAATCACCTTTTAACACATAATCTCTAATGAAATGGTGTCTTATCTTTATATGTTTGGTCCTTGAGTGCATGATAGGATTCTTTGAAATATTAATGACACTAGTATTATCACATTTAAGAGGCACATGGTCTAATATAACACCAAAGTCAAGAAGTTGTTGCCTCATCCAAAGGATTTGAGCACAGCAACTTCCAACTGCAACATATTCTGCCTCAGCTGTTGATAATGAAACACTTACTTGTTTCTTGTTATACTAAGAAACAAGAGAGCTACCACGGAAATGACATGTACCACTAGTGCTTTTCCTATATAGTTTACACCCAACAAAATCAACATCAGAATATCCTATAAGAGTATATTCAACACCTTTAGGATACCAAAGACCTACATTTAGAGTTCCAACAAGATATTTCATTATCTGTTTTACACCACTTAGGTGAGATTCTTTTGGACATGCTTGATATCTAGCACACATACAAACCGCAAACATTATATCCGGTCTACTTGTAGTGAAATAGAGTAAAGATCCAATCATACCTCGATATTTGGTAATTTCCACATCTTTACCTTTCTCATCTTTGTCCAAGTAGCAAGATGTGCTTATAGGTGTAGCAATTTCGTTTGTCCTTGTTAAACTTCTTGAGTAACTCTTTGCAATATTTGGATTGGCTAATGAATGTTCCTTCTCTTGTTTGCTTGATTTGAAGTCCAAGGAAGAATGTGAGTTCACCCATCATGGACATCTCAAATTCATCCTGCATTATCTTAGCAAACTCTTTACAAAGTGATTCATTAGTGGCCCCAAATATGATATCATCCACATATACTTGTACCAACAGTATGTCTTTCTTTTTTTGCTTTATGAATAATGTTGTATCAACCTTTCCACTTTCAAAATTGTTTTCCAAAAGAAGTTTGCTCAATCTTTCATACCAAGCTCTTAGAGCTTGTTTTAAACCATACAAAGTTTTTCTTAGTTTGAAAACATGATTTGAAAATTAATAGTTTTCAAAACCGGGAGGTTGATCAACATATACCTCTTCTTGAATGTATCCATTCAAGAAGGCACTTTTGACATCCATTTGATACAATTTGAAATCCTTACAACATGAAAAGGCCAATAATAACCTAATGGCTTCTAACCTCGCTACGGGAGCATACGTTTCTTCATAGTCAATTCCTTCTTCTTGATTGTATCCCTTAGCTACTAGCCTAGCTTTGTTTCTAGTTATTATTCCATTTTCATCAAGCTTGTTTCTATACACCCATTTAGTTCCTATTACTTGATGGTCATTGGGTCTTGGCACTAATTCCTAAACTTTATTTCTTTCAAATTGATTTAGTTCTTCTTGCATAGCCAACATCCAATGTTCATCAATAATAGCCTCATCAATGGTTTTAGGTTCAATTTGAGAAACAAATGCTAAGTGATTGCAAGTGTTAAATGAGTACTTACACCATTAGTGATATCACCTATTATGTTGTCCATGGGATGGTGTTTTGATGTGATCTATTCCTTTTGTTGGAGTTCCTCACTTTGGGTTGTATCTTCTTATTGGTTACCTTCTCCTTTATCATTCAAGTTCAATTCTTGGAGGGTACCTACAAGATCATCAACATCTTCTTTTCTCAGGGAGTTATGGTCATTTTCATCAAATTTCACATGAATGGACTCTTCAATGCAATTAGTTTGTTTGTTAAAGACACGATAAGATTTACTAGATGATGAATATCCAAGAAATATTGTCTGATCAGATTTTGCATCAAACTTTCCTAGATTATCCTTTCCATTGTTAAGCATAAAGCACTCGCATCCAAATACATGAAAATAGAAAATATTTGGTTTTTTATCTTTGTAAAGCTCATAGGGGGTTTTCTTCAAAATTGGCCTTATTAAACATCGATTCATGACGTGCCAAGCAGTGTTTACCACGTCCGCCCAAAAATGCTTAGCAAGATTGTTTTCATTCAAGATGGTTCTAGCAAGCTCTACTAAAGATCTATTTTTCCTTTCAACCACTCCATTTTGTTGTGGAGTTCTAGGAGCTGAAAAATTATGTTCAATACCATATTTTTCACAAAATTTTTCAAATGATTGATTTTTAAATTCTCCCCCATGATCGGTTCTAATGGATGCAATCTTTGAGTTTTGTTCATTTTGGGTAATCTTGGCTAGTTTCTTGAATGCATGATATGCTTCATTTTTGTAAGTAAGAAACAATGTCCATGTATATCTGGAATAGTCATCCACAATCACTAGACCATAATAATTGCCACCAAAGCTCTTGACCTTAGAGGGTCCAAACAAATCCATATGCAAAATTTGTAAAGGCCTTTGAGTTGAAACAACATTTTTAGCTTGAAATGATGCCTTTACTTGTTTTCCCTTTTGACATGCATCACAAAATTTATTTTCAAATTTTAGCTTTGGCAAACCAATCACTAATTCTTTAGAAACAAGTTTATTTAGATGGTCTATATGTATATGAGCTATTCTTCTATGCCACAGCCATGATTCATCTTCTTTAGTCATAAAGCATTATACATCATTTGTGGACAAGCAATCAACATCAATCATGTAAATATTATCAACTCTTTGACCAACAAACTTTACCTCTTTATTTTGCTTATTTTCAATTATGCAACCATTTGATTCAAATATTACTCTATATCCTTTGTCACATAATTGACTTATACTAAGCAAATTGTGTTTGAGTCCTTCAACATATGATACATCATTAATTGAAGTGGAAGAATTTTTACCAATTTTTCCAATGCCAAGAATTCTTCCTTTGGTGTTATCCCTATAGTTGACACTTCCTTTTCTTTTGGGTGTGAATGATGTGAACTTGCTTATATCACCTGTCATGTGCTTTGAACACCTACTATCTAGGTACCAATGGGTGTTGCTTGCCTTGAAACATACCTACAAAACAAAATTAGTTTAGAGAACTTGGTACCCATTTTATGTTGGGTCCTTTCTAGTTAGCTTGTGGTAATGTTCCTTTGGGAACCCACACCTTTCTTACCACTTTTGGTCCAAATTTTCTAATACGGCAATTTGAAGCATTATGACCCTTAGCACCACAATGATTGCATTTTGTAAATGGTGATGAAGATTTTCTAGGTGGCATAAAGAAATTCTTATAATGTTTTTCCTTTTTAGTGGGATTATATCCTAATCCGGTTTTGTCAAACATGCATCTTTGTTTTCCAAGTAGAACATTTAAATTATCTCTACCATGTGTGAATTTTTCAAGAGTTATATTTAAGTCTAGCACTTTCATTTCTAGGTGATCACACTTCTTGAAATATTCACATGATTTTGAGCAAGTTTGTTGTTCAACAACTTCCTTTTTCAAAATTTTCTTTTCCTTTACTTGCTCAATTAGATGCCTCTCTAGAGTTTCTATGGTTTTCCTTGATAACTTGTATTTGCTATCTAGTTTCATATATTTATCATACAATTCCTCAAAAGCATCATACAATTCATCTTTGTCAAGATCATGATGACTTACCTCATCTCTCTCTTCATGGTGGTTAGCCATTAAGCAAATATTTGCTTCTTCATTATCTAAATCATTGGAGCTACTTATATCATTTTTGTCCCAAACGATGTATGCTCTTCTTCTTCCTCCTTTCTCTTTGCTCTTATTTTTGAGGTTTGGACAATCTACTTTGAAGTGCCCTTCCTTGCCACATTCAAAACAATTGGGTGAGGAGGAATTTTCTTTAGAAATAGGTTTCTTACCTTGAGGCTTGAAGCTTCTTTGGAAGCGTTTATTTCTCATAAATTTTTCAAAATGCTTCACAAGTAGTCCAAACTCTTCTTCTTCATCAAGCTCACTATCGGATTCATATTCGTTGATAGAAGTGGCCTTGGGGGCTAGTCCTTTCTTCTTGGAGGATTTTTCTTCTTCCTTTGTATTCTTTAAGTCTTTGACCTCTTGCTCTTGTTCTTGTAGCTTACCAAACAAGGTTGCAAGTGACATCTCGTTGATACTAGGAGATTGCTTGATAGCCGTGACAAGAGCTTGCCATTCCCTAGTAAGACTTTTTAATACTTTATGAATGAGCTCTTTGTTAGTGTAAGTCTTACCAAGAGTAATAAGGTGATTTATAATTAGGGTGAACCTCTTTTGAATATCAATGATTGTTTCCCCGGAGTTTAATCTAAAACTTTCATATTGACTAGAGAGTGTACTAATCTTAGAATCCTTTACATCACTAGTTCCCTCATGGGTGACTTGGAGAGTGTCCCATATTTCCTTAGCGGTTTTACAAGTTACAACTCTAAAGAACTCATCCGGACCTAAAGCAAGGGTGATGAGATTTTTAGCTTTCTAATTGTATTGGACTTTCTTTTCCTCTTCACTACTCCAATTATCCATGTGTCTCTCAACTTGTTTACCATCTACAATATGCATTGGTATGAAGGGATGATTTTCAATTGCATTCCAAACTTTTAGGTCAATTGATTGTACAAAAATATTCATCAATTTTTCCAAAATGCATAGCCTTCCCTATTGAAAGCAGGAGGTCTATTTGTGGCACCACCCTCAGGAAAAAGGTTTAGAGAATTTGAGGCCATTTGTTCTCTTGAAGCTGTTAAGCTTGATCTACCAAGAGTCAAGCTCTGATACCATATGTTATTAACTTGATTCCCTTTTTGCGCAAGATAATAATATGCAAGAGACAACAAGTAAAATGCAAGTGCTAAGGTGAAATGTGTGTAGAGGTGGCCTTAACAATTTATCAAACACTTGGTGTGCAGAAACTTAACTTAGCCAACTTAATCAAGTTCAAGCAATATAATCACAACCAAAACAATATACCAATTAAATGCAATAAGTAAATGCAAGAGAGTAAGGAAGAGAAGCTTGCAAACCGATTTAATGAGTACCACCAACCCGGTGTACGTCTCGCCTTTAAGTAACCCACTTGAAGGATTTCCACTATTGAAGTTTAGAGATACAAGCTATGAGCAATTGCAGCTTCCTAGTGTGCCACACTTAAGAACTCAATCCTCACTAGTACAAGGGCAACCCACCCAATCTCTCAAACTCTCAATACCCAAAGGTTGAACCCCAATCTTTGTGACCACTCAATCTAGAGTGAAAACCTTGGTGTTTTGGTGTTTGGTTTACAATCAATTAACTCTCTCAATAGAGTAGATATACAAGTATAAGCTCTCAAGTTCTAACTCTCAATAATTAGAGAGGATATATAAATGTAAGCTCAAAGTTTCAGAAATTGAAACTAAACAAAGAAATGGACTCACAAGGCACAAATGTAAGCTATGAATGATTCCCTTTTGATATGATTGATAGCTTGAATGAGTGTTGTATTTATAAGCCTTGGAGAGGAGCCCTAAAGTCTTCAGAGCTGTTGTACAACATGGGTGTTCGAATTGTAATGGATAAATAAGTTGTTTTTGCACTAAAAACCATTTTCCCACTGTCATGCACTAGTGTAATCGATTAGACCTTGAGCTGTAATCGATTACTCTTTGAATTCTTTAGTGTAATTGGTCTCGTAATCGATTAGGCTTTTCCCTGTAGTCGATTAGCTTGAAGATAGTGCTTGTCTAATCAATTGTATATGCCTTGTAATCGATTATAAGTGATACCTGATGCATTTAATTCTGTTACGCAGCATGGTAATCGATTGTGACTTGGTTTGCAATCGATTTTTGAGCAAACAGAGACTTGGTAATCGATTGTGGCTTGGTTGCAATCAATTAGTAACACTACAGAACTTAGGTAATCGATTGTGGCTACCCTGTAGTCGATTAGGCATTGTACCTGATGCATTTTATCCTTTTTCTCAGTTGGTAATCGATTGACCTTCTTGTTGTAGTTGATTATGTAACAAACAGAGGCTTGGTAATCGATTAGATGGCTTGGTATAATCGATTAGCCTTTGTTCCTGAGTCTATGTAATCGATTTGATTCCTTGTTGCAATCGATTATATGTCAAACAGAGGTTGTGTAATCGATTAGTTGCCTTATGCTAATCGATTAGGCTTCGAGTCTGATGCTTATCTTAGTTGATTCTTCTCTATTTTCATCCTTGTAAAAACACTTCGTGAATCTTGTACTCTTTGTCATGATTGCTCAATTGCTTTGTCATTATCAAAATCATATAACCTGAAACACATATTCAAACACATTAATGATAATACACTTTATATATTTAATAAATACTTTATATATATCTAACGAATTTATTACATTATTTAGGACTACAAACCTAATTTCATGCAACAAAAGGAAGAAGACCCATTTGGGCGTTTAGGGATATTTGCTGTGAAAATTGGCACATCGCCTTTGAAGTTAGAGCTAGGAGTTGAGGTTATAGGAAGGGATGCTCCAATCCCATTATATATCAGCTCACATGATGTTATGGAGATCGCTTTAGGTGATGAAATGCTAAACGTATCTATCATACAACTTTGGTTAATGTAAGACAATTTTATAGTCTCACATAAAATTTATATGATAAATGTATTGTTTTGTTTTTATATATTAATAATCATTTTATATTTATTCAATTAGGTATGTACATGACTTGTGCAAGAAGAAGGGACTCGTGGATACCTATGGATTCATTGATCCTGTGTTTTGTAATACCCTTAGTTAACTAGAACAATCCCTTCCACTAGATTATCTTGGTCAACTGAGAGGTTACGAGTTTCAGAAAAATGTGGAAGTTTTTTTCATACAAGATAAAACATTGTGGAACAAAAGCATAACATATATATATATACACAAAAGGTTATATATACATTCCCTGGTCACGTTAGAACTGTATAATTGAAACAAAGAGGGGCACGCAGGAACCCTAAACAAAATACAGGAAAATAAATGAATATAAAGTAAATCCTGCACTACCCGTCTCATCTTCATCTGACCACGGAGATGCAGGTGGATCGAAAGTAGTCGCCTGTTGAGATGGGTCTGGAGAAGCAGAACTCGTAGAGGGTAGGTCGCTAACCTGGTGGTTCAGCTAATGCCTACGTCTGACATAAGCCATATAGGCTTCCACCAATAAACTCTGGGCCTCAGCTGACATGTCCAAGTAGTCCTCGGTCTCACCGTAGACATAACTCCTGTAGATGTGACAAAGAAAACCTGGCGATTGGTCCTATTATTGTCTAGCTAAGTACCTTTTTATAGTAGTCAGGACCTACACTCCCTATCGCAAAGGAATGTCCTCCAACATGCCCGTCACTTGAACCTGAAGTGGGAAGACTGGTCGAAGTTAAGGTGGTAATGCAGGCAGTAAGGGATGATCTCTGAGATACATCGATTCCTCCTCGAGCGGGAACTCCTCGGGATCCTCCTCTTCCTCCTCCTCGATACGAAGAGGGACGTACTCTGGGGTCAGCTCTCTCGGCGCTACTCTGACTGGGCCGGGTGTATCTAGAATATGTGCCTACTGGACAGGAAGAAGGACCATCGGTGGAACGGGTAAGGGGTGGAAACTGAAGGGATCCATCTCTAAGGCTGCCTCTCTACCTGCTAACTCCTCAAGTTCCTCTACACTCAGGGACATGAAGGACCACTATAGCTTCTAACCGAACTCTTTATGACCTCCACATCTCGATTATAGGGTCTCTCCTCCTCTGGTTGAGGTGGCAAGGACACCTCCACTAAGACATCCTCAAGAATGGGAAGGTGATTGGAACCTGCCTGGTCCTCCTGAAGCAAGGCCTTCCTCGTACGGTATAAATGTAATGAGAACATCATAAGGGAGGACCCACACACCCTTCTAGATAAATGATTAGAGGCTTATAAAGGACCCTTAACAAGGGCTAAGTCCAAAAAGGGAAGGGAAGCTATCCACCAAGCCCTAACTTCCTTCATCACATTATTTGATGGGCCTAAACCCAAGGAGGACACTTGGAAGACTTACATGTATTCATCATATAATATTACATATACTTAGGTTTTCTAGTGTTTAGATTTTATTTGGGCCTTACTAGGCGAATTGGTCACTTTAGGGCCATGTACTCTCATTTTGGGTCATGTATAGGCCATCTCCTTTCCTTTTTGTACTTTTAGGCTTAGGATCCATTAACCAAGCCCATTTCCCCTTCCTTTTCCGAAATGCTCTAGGCCTATATAAGGGGTCTCCTTTTGTAAAATATTTGCACATTAATTCATTTTTGAGATTTAGACACTTTTGAGTGCAAACTTAGTGAGAGATTCTCCTCCTTCTCTCTAGGATTAGAGAGACTTTTGCAAGCTCTTATCCAAGGGGTCTCTCCCTCCCTTGGTGGCGAGTGGAGTTATCTTCTATTCCTTGGAAGTGGCCTCCAACCCATTCATTCCATTTCCTTAACCTTTCTTCTTCCTTTCTACCTTTTTTCTACCATTTCCTTCCTTCCTTTCCATCAATTTTCATCCTCATCCTTAGACTTTTTCCATTTTATGTTTTGGTTTCCATTTGAAGAAGAAGAAATCCATATTGCTTTGAAGGTTGAAGAAGGAAGAGGACCTAGATCCAACCCCTTCCAAGGAGACTAGAAGCTTCTCTTACATCAGAATGTCTGGCTGGTGATCTGGAAGAATTAGCTATAAAGGTGAGTCTCTGCCTCTAAACAAATTAGGGAGTGTTATCTCTGACACTCACCCCACACAAATCATCAATTCCAATCATTTCCCCTCCCCCCTTCGATCTCTCTTTGGGGTTCCTAATATGTAGTCTAAGTCATCTCACTGTTTTTAGCCTTACTGGACCTTTCTTATGTTCCAATAGTCCACTTGAATCACCGAGGTTCTCCTCATCACAAATAATTTACAAGTAATCACAATTTTATTATGATAATGTAATGCATGTATTTCATGTTTTTGATAATATAATTAACTGGTATGATGCATGAATTCCATTAATCACAACATCTCATTGACCAAGTCCCGCCTTATCCTCCTGCCTGCTAGAGCGACCAGAGCTCTCCTTATTTTGGTTTTCACAAATGGGTAAGGACACGTAGCTCAATCATCACCTTTGTTAATCATACATCTCGTCAAAACGGGCACTCAACGGCCATAGAAACCCTCGTCTCTTGTTAAAGTATATCAACGTTTGCCACGGGCTATCCGACGTTGGGTATGAATCCGAGCATTTTGAGGTCCGCCCCTAATATACTCCCAAGACCGTCCTCAGGGGATCAAGACGCCTGTTGTTTCTCCAGTGTACTCATCACTATATGCTCTAGGGAAATATCTCAACATTCCCCCCTTATTCACCAGGTATGATGCATGGTTCAACCACGGTATAGTTTCTCGGTAAGGTTCCTTCTCATTTCATTTCTAAAGTTGAGTTTTTCTCTCAATACTGAATAACATTTAATCTTTTTCAATTTTCTCAATAAAAGTTGTAAATTGTTTTCTGACTCCTTAGAAATGAAATGTGGTCTCACAATTCCAAATGTCACGGGTATTTCGGTGCCCATCAAACATTCTCAAATTCACGATCGTGCCCTTTCTTAATCAACCACATTGGAACCCTTACCGATATCACCATTCCATATTCATACATCTCATTTAGACCCTTTTATGGTTCAAATATCCATACATCACATACAACATTCAACAACCAAATATGCTTAGGAGATATATCACTCAAAATCATATATTCACCAACACATTACGTCAACCATCAATCAATGACACCACAATGTTCAACATTCACCTTATTCTAGTCGGCATTCATAAAGGTCATAAAAAACGATATACTTACTGATATGAGAACTAACGTGTTATCTATATGTCGTATCATTTCTTAACGATTTTGAATGATGTGTATTAATTGGATATTTCGTGAGATAGTGAATTTCTTAGGTACGTTAGGGTCACTTATAATCTTCATAATTCAGTTGAGTAGATTTGATATATTCCATCCTTAAATGTATTAACGTATAGTTGTAAACTCCTAATTATCGGTTGACCATAACTTAAACAAGTTCAACTTACTAAATAATTTGTTATTTCACTCACTAAATGGGTTATCTGTCCTTTATATTCTAACATTGTTCTAGTGATTTCCTTCTTGAGTATGAACTTGCCAAATTCTATAATTTTTTCCCTTAGTGACCATATTTATCTAGTTATTTCCTAGTATTCTTAGTTATTGAATTTCATTTGCTTCAAAGTTGTTAAAACTTAGGTGCCACTTTAATTTTAGGTGTTATGCTTTAAGGTGGCATCATTTGGTCACCCAAAGTTACCTTTTAATTAATAACTCCCTTTTAAATCCTTACTTTAGTGTAGAAGTTAGTATACCAAAAGTCCGTCTCCTAGTTACTTTCTAATTTGTCCTTGGAATAAAATTTTCCTTTAATCTCTTTTCTATTTTTAATGATTCCTAAATTTTTAACATAATATTATTTCCTCTTAAAATTCTATATTTTAGGATCAATTCATCTGAGTAAATAATCCTATTATTTATTAGAATCCTCTTCAAAATCGTACTCAAAATTTTAAGTTCTAATTTGTTAATTCCATTATTCTAAGTTTCTTTAATCTATTAGAATAATATTTCCATATACCTTTCATCTTAATGAAGATTTTCTTATTAAATCTATTTCTTTTTCCTAAAGTTACTAAGGCTATTATTTCTTTTCTTCCAAGTGGTCACCAAAGTAGTCACCAAAGTGGTCACAAAATTTTTTTTCTTCTAATTAAGTCCTAATCATTTGTTATGTGTAAAATTTCTTTTTCCTTTTTTTCTACTTAACTTGTAAAATCTTATTTTGGGCAAAAAAAAAAGACTTTTCCACAAGGCCATTTGAAACACCTTTCAAAAAAAATAAATCTTCTTTGGTTAACTTTTTCTAAATTAACTTTACTTTTCATAAAAAAAATATTTTGGACCATCCGATCGAGAAATCCTTTCAACGTATGCGATATTTCTAAAAACAATTTTGGAAACGATTAAACGATCAATTAATTTTCTAACTAGCGGGGCTTACCGGATAAAAATTTATAAATTACATGTTAACATCCGGAATAAAAATTTTATTAATACAACCATATCGAATAAATCGAGCCCGCCTAAGCGCTAAATTCCTAGATTCCGTTTTAGTGATCTAATTGCAATAAAACTTCTTCGAATTCGAGAATGTCAAATTATTTTAAATAAATTTTTGAAAACATCTATAAGTTTAAAAATGTAAACTTTTTAACCATCGGTTACGAAAAATTTTACGGTTTAAAATCTAGTCGTTGGATCGCAATGAAATTCGAAATGGAGGTCCCCGAATACGTATATAACGGTATAGAACAGCCAAACACATAATTAAATGAGGAAAAAACCCCTTTTACCTCATATTGTAGCTGGTGTCCAAAGAGAGAAATTAGAGGTTTTCACCGAAAAATTAGCCAAATGCTCTGAATGTCCTCTAATCGTCGTCTACGCTTCCGATCCTTAAAAATTTTAGGCATGCATGGTTAGAGCAAAGGGACAGCCACAGTTTTGTCTTCAAAATAGCAAGAAAATACCATTACAAACTCAAAATGAAAAATGTTTTTGGAATTAGGAAGATCAAGGACAAGATTCAAGGAAGAAATATCAAAATCCTTTACCTTAGATGGCTTGGTTGAGTGACGGTTTGGAGGTCTCCAAGGCAAGGAGATGAACTTCAATTCTTCAAGGCCATGACATGGGAGGAAACTAAAGATAAGGGGCTATTTGATGATGGTTGGCCGTGAGGTGGTGGACCAAGGAGAAGAGATAACAAAGTTTGGATGTATGGAGGTGAGTTGTGGTGGTGTAGTGTTGTGAATCGGTGAGGAGAGGGGTTGATTATGGTGGCTCAAAAGAAAAGAATAGAAGATGAAATAAGAGGTTTTGGAGGTCTGTTGTTTCTAGTTATGAATGAGAGAAGAGAGTGAAGAGGGATTGTTGGTGAAAATGAGTGAAATGGTGGAAGTGTATGTGTAATGATGAGTTTAGTTAGTTGCATGAATTTCTATTGATTGAAGTGCAAGGTGGCTAGCTAAGTGGGGAGGGAGAGTTGGATGGTGACATCTGTCTAGGAGGGTGTCCAAGGGTGGTGAGGTGGTCGGAAAAATTGGTGGCCGGCAAATTAACTTGTTCGGCAAGAAACTAAAACGTATAGGATTTTTATGAACTCGAAAAATAAGGATGTGAAAAATAAATATGAATTAATTCATGGATTCAAAACTAGAGAAAACTCTTTACATTAAAGTTGTAGATCTTATTTTTCTCTTTAAATTGATATATCATACGTGATGATCAGAGATTGGTAGCCTAAGATATACCCAATTTATGATAGGATGCTCCAGAAGCTCTTGAATCAGTTAGGGGTTTAGAAATAAATTCACTATAAATTTTCCTTCGAGAATTGGGATTTGGGCTTCGTGCCCTTTATAAAAATTGTAGAGTTCCTTAATACGAATCCATATAAAAAATAACAAAGTAATTCAAGTATCAAACGAGGGAGATATATGCACTTTTCTAGAGACAGTCAGTATCAAAATGAAACAGCCATGGGTTCTCAAAGATTCATTATACTATACTGATCAGGAGAGAATTAGTCTTTGATGTCTTCACAAAAAATATAGACAATTTTGTTACAAAGATTTTGACACTAAGTTTGCACAAATCAAAGGTCTTATGAAAAGTTATGAATTTTTTTCTGAACCATGTGCAGGGAAAAACGTCTTAATAATGGAATTTTGAGGTGAACATATTTAATCTTCGATTTTGGGGTTGGCGGATCAAGAATCAGAGTTCAAGGCTAGAAACAAAGGTTGGATATCTTTTCAAAATAAGGAGATCGAGACTAAAATCGTTCAATTCTAAGATTGTTTGTAAAAGTTAGATCCAAAACACTGAAGGTACGCAGGTCGAGTTTTAAAATGATTTTTAAAGAAACCAAATTATGAAATAAATGAAAAATATTTTGAGTGTTCTCACAAAAATGGGGAGTGAAAATAAGCAACTTGATTCTTTTCAAAAGGAAAGTATGAAAAAAAAAAGTCAAAAATAGTGAAAAGAATCAAGTTGGGGGTATTTATTTTTCATCAATAAAAGAAAATGAGAAGTTTGGGTCAAGAGAAAAGCCTAAAAATTATGAAAATGCTCTTTTATGATTTTAGGTTTTTGAATTCCAAGAAAAACCATTAATTCTTGTAAGCCAAGCCTCATTACAACCCGTGAAAAGACCTTGTGATTTTCGAATTAACTCGGTATAAATAACCATTGATTAGATGACAAACAAAGTTAAATTTGTTTGATTTTATGATTGATTGAGTGAAACAGGTTACCAATTGCATAGAGATAAACACTTGTGAGGTAAGCCTGAAATTCTGCTTGATTGTTAATAGAATATTGTAAATAATTTTATCATTAAACCTTTGTTATATTTGATATCAGTTTTTGATTATTACAAAATAGTTAAAATTGTGTAATTATTTTTTGTGGTAAATTTTCGGACTAACTTAAAAATTTGATTTCAAATTTTTATTTTTCTTATTTTTCTCTCTTGCTCGAGGACAAGCAATGTCTCAAGTTGGGGGTATTTGTTAGTCCTCAAATTTTCAATAAAAGTTTAAATAAAAATTTCATAAAAATTATAAAAATTAGTTTAATTTGTTAGAAAATTAGGATTTAAATTCAATAAATGGATGTTGTTGGAAATAATCTGCCCTTGATCAATTTTCTCTAGTTTTGCAGTGAAAAAGTTAAGAAATCAAGAGAAAATTACACTGGAGGAGCTGACGCGTAGCCTCACCCCACGCTTAGCATCAACAGCTATTTTTGATTCTGACACTACGCATCAAAGCCACGCGTAGCGTCAGTGTTGCGTGGTCTCCACCTCCACTTTGATCAACCACTCCACTTGGACCCAATAATGGGCACTCCACTCAGCCAAAAGGGTCATCCCACTCACCATGAAAGGCCAAAACTCGTTGAGACATGTCCATATGGCCAGGCATGATCAAATTTAATAATTTGAAGTGGCCATTATCAAGTGTTTAATGGAGGCTGAGTCAGGGGTGTGACGCATAGCGTCACAGGGACGCGTAGCGTCAGCACCCTTGCTCATCCCTATAAATAGGGCCATCCAACACCATTCAAATCATCCCCTTACACAGCATTTCATTCTCTTCTCTTCTCTCTTGTTCTCGACTTTGAGTACTTCTTTTGTGAGTTGTAGTTCTAGAATAGTTTTCTAGATACTTGAGTGTGTTTCGGTGTATTGTGATCGTTGTATCGTGAAGTTTCTATCGTCTTCGTAATGTCAAACTCTGTAAGTGTTGTTTTTACTTTTACCATGTGTAACTAATTTGTTTATGTTGGAATTGGTGAACTAATCTATTGAGTATAATGTTGTGAATTCGACCTCTGCATGTTTATGATTCAAGTCCATGTTAGTATCTCAACCTTTTATTAATATGAACATCAAACGGGAGAATGATTTTCATGTGTATCAAAACTGGTTTTATTAGTGTAAATGTCAAACGGGAGAATGATTATTTATGCCGTATTGAAACTTGTTTTGACGAAAAAGTTGGAATACCCTTGGTATCTCAATTCTATAGGGGTTGTTAACCATTGTTGCCATAAGGCCAGGTCTTAATGCAAGTTTTTACTGAGAAAGCTCACGAGGGATCGGACTTTACGGTGAATTCTTAGAATTTATATCACGAGGGATCGGGTATAATGATTTTAAGCTGCAATGACATGAAACTTGATGATTAAATATGCATGTCTTGAGTTCCTCATTGTTATTCTAGATTAGGGATCCAATTTCCAACATAGTTTGTTTATCTATGTTTATCTCAAGTATCTTACCTATTCTAGATTGTAACTCGTCTTTTTAGATAAATTTTATTTTCTTTTATCTTATGAATCACTCAATCATGCTATCTTGTGAATATTGTATAAACTGTATATAAATCATTCTTTTGTTTATAATTTCCTTCACATTTACCATAGTAAATAGAAAATTACTGTTGTCATTGGACTTTCAATCCCAGTGGAACGATATCTAAATTTTGAAAACTACAAACGATTGGTGCGCTTGCCAATTAACAAACCCGGTGGTGGAAACGAACCGTTGAGACGCCGTCGCCGGGTTAACAATGATACTCATACATGATTACATATGATACATTTTTCAAGAAACATCACAGTTTCATTCACATACTACATCATTTCATTTCAACATGTTACACACTAAAAGAAATACATCTTCAACACATATATGCAAATCATTGGCATTCTCAATAACATCATCATACACATAATGTTAGTACCACATTTCTTTCCTCTTTATTTTTCAATCATCCATCGCCACCACGGCTTTCAACTAGGCATATCTTCGGCTATATGCAAATGCTTTTATAGCTAATGCATATGCACAAAGGAATTATTACCAAATGTGGATCTGACTGTGGGAAAACAATAACATACTAAATGTGGGACAAGCATAGGTGTGCTACTATGCCCCTACTGTAGTAGAAAAATGTGTACACATATACCTCAATTCATGCATGCTTAACAACATCCTTTTACTAGTACCAAACCGCTCTCTCCCCCATGTAGCACTAGTCACCCCGTGACTTACGGATCAACATCATGGTCTTACTTGCCAAAGTGCTACGGGCCCCTCCCGAACACACATCGAGAGAGCCGTGTCCCGTCGGACTCTGAGGTGACTTGCTCATCACAGAGCCGCCCGCCCACTGGGCCTGCCACATAGGGTGCCTCATCACCAAACTATGGACAGCTTCGTGATTCCTAGAATCACTAGGGAATACAACAATATACCCGTGCACTGGGTCGCCCTCCCACTGGGCCCGCCTAATGGAATCCCTAACATTCCATATAGACAGTGTATGATATGCCATGGATGCAAATGCCAATCAATGCATTCTCACTCTATGCATCCTATCATGCCACTCCATATTCAACAACTCACCACAACCACTTAGTGGATTTCGTATACTCATCATCCTCCACCACCCCCAACATTCATTGGATTTCATACACACAAATAGTTAGTGACAATCAACACTCATTAGTTCACACATTATGGGATGTTCAACCACATATCAATCTATACAACCATGGTCTCAAGCCATTCATAACAAACTCATTAACATGAACCAAAACAATACCATACTCATCATCCTAAAATCATATGCCACATAACATCAATCATTCTAAATGCATTTCAATCATAAAATCATCACATCATCCACTCAAGCCAATCTATCATAACACCATCATATATATTCACATCATCAATGGATGAAATCATGCATTTAGAATAGTTACCCCTTCCTACCTCAAGAGAAGTAGTAATCAACATGGTCTGATAGTCCCGCCTCGTCAATGAGGTTGTTTCCTACATTATACAATATACCACACAATTATTTTTTTTATTCAACCACCAAGACTCAATGCTCATATTTATTTACTTGGTGTTTATAACACTTTAAATTCTCAAACCTTATTTATTTCATTAATTCCACCATAACCATTATGGGTTAGGTGCCTTCATTCATTATTATGCATCTTTAATGTCAAACCCATTACTAGGTTCTCACATTAATGGTTCCCAACAACCATCATTAATCATCAAACTTCATTAATGGTCATCCACCATCAATAACATCACTTTACCTCATTAATAACATTTATCTAATATAATAAATGCTCCATTACACATATTCTATATTTTCCCCCAAATCATAGGGTTGGGGTTTCTCTAAAACCCAACAACCATAATCAATGCCCATCCTTTTTCCATCATCTTTCTTGCCATATACACCCACTCATAAATACCCATTTATAACTCTCATCAATGTCACGCCACCTAAGGGTTTTCCATTATAAAGCATTCCATTATTATTTCCATATACATTACCCTCCCAAAACCATAAGAACCCATAACCAAGGGTTTAAGCTCATGAGAACAACCAAGAGCTTACCTTAGGAGAAGAAAAGAGAGGGTTCCTAAAGGAGGGAGTGGAGTCACACGAAATGAGGGGAGAGGAAGATGAGGCTTCAAGCTCCAAGCTCTCCTTACAAGCTCCAAGGAATGAAAATGGGAGCTCCAAGGAATGAAAATGGGAGGAGGAAGGGCATACCACCTCTTTGTGGATTTTTGAAGAAGAAGGAGATGAGTAGGAAAGAAGAAGAAGAATAGAAGGAAGAGTGTTTGCTGAGAAAGAGAGAGCCAACGTGAAGTATAGAGGAAAAATGAGAGTTTTAGTGTCTTACTTCATCTTCTCATTAAAGATTCTCTGTTTTAAATCAAACAGGATCTCCGTTCGGGCTCAATACTTTATCTAGAAATTATTCCAAATACATATTCAGATTCTCAATAATATCCTTAACAGCCCTGACCAATATCATCCCAATCGGAGATATTTGGTCCGACACCCATATTTTAATCGGGTATTATTTTAGCTCATACAGCCTCAATAAATTATAAATAATCCTCAAAATCTAAGTTTAATTATTTTCAATATTTTGGGATATTTATTAATCCCACATATAATTATTCAATATTTACTCTCCTCATTTAATCATTTATATAAAATTTGGGATGTTACACAAGGTAATTTTTCAAGTTACATGTGCTAATGCATTGTATTTTGTATATTAGGTTGGATGTGCTTATTATATTCTTGTTGCTAAAGATTATGGTTTTAAATTTGCAGAGATTCAATCAATAACCATTTTCTAAGGATAAGGTTACAGACATTCAAAAACGATGGATAACATATTTGTTTAAAGTGCTTCCAAAATTGTTAGTTTAAATTTACTGGTTGCTTACATTGTTAATGTTTTTAATTGATATATTTTGGTGTGTCTTGATCTCTTTATTAATCAATTTAGACTCTTAAAACTTCATTTATATGCATGCATGTATGGATATATTTTGGTGTCTCTTGATCTCTTTATTAATTTCAATTTATATATTATATGGTTTAAGGTTTATATATTGATATTAATTTTATGACATTTGATGATTAAATTCAAACTTGGTCATGTCTATTAAATATAATTGTATTTGGATTAGTTTATCTGATCTAATTGGGTTGAAACTGGATAGGATTCAAATGCTGCTAAAAAAAGGAAAATACAAAAAATAAAGAAAAAACAATACTTTTTCCACCGGTCATTGTCAATAATAGGTGCAAAATGTATACTTTTTATAGCGGACATAAATGAATGAGCGCTGTAAAACATGTACTTTTTATACCAGGCGTAAATAAATAATCGGTGAGAAAAATATATTTTACATAGGTCGTAACTAAAAGAACTGGTGTAAATTAAACATTTTACACGAGTTCCTTACTTAATGACCGATGTAAAATATATTTTTCTCCGCTTTTCTCACCTGCTGGGTCTACACTCGTTGTATAACCGGTGTAAAAGGCCCAAAACAACTGGTGTAAAAAGTGTTTTCTGCACTAGTGAGTTCTTGACCGATTTTAAAATATCCCCATTTTTTACTTGTTCAGATCAGTACTCCAACTTGTTTCCAGTCCAACCAGTCAAACCAGTCAGTTTGATTTGGTTTTCACAACCATGTGTAGTATTGTCAAGAGTCACCTCACCAAGAGGCTTGAAAATTCTCACTATAGAAGATGGTGTATATGCAAAACACATAAAAAAATGTAATTAACAATAGTTTTTCAACCACTTCCTCAATGTAATGTTTGAAATTCAATGGTCAAGAGTAAAATTTGAAAGTTTTCCTTCATTTGTATTTAAAATTTACTTTTATATGCATGAGTTAAAATTATAAGAGTATATTTCATTAGTTATATAATATAAGATACACTTATGATCTTTTATAGTTCCTAAAAGAAATCTCTTAGAGTTAAAAATTATTATCATTATATATATTTTTATTATATTAAAATTACAAATTCTCATATCCTAAAACCAATAGAACTATTAGAAATTTCAAAATTTAATAACATAATAATTTTAATTATAAGATTGATTTTGTTGAGATAAAAATTCACTCATAAAATTTAAGATCAATGTTTTATGACAAAAAATTAAATAATTACTAAAATATAGTTAATCTTAATCATATAAACAAAATTAATTTTATTTTAAAAATAAATTTAATAATCATATAAGCAAAAAATATTAATAACAATTTGTCAATTATATTCAAGATAAGCATATATTTAATTTTATTTTTGAGTAATACACATCAAAATGGGAATCATTTTTATATTTTTTTAAATTCTTTTTGATTATATATATTAATATAAAACAAACTCGTGAAACGCACGGACATAATTGAGTTGGAAAAACAGTATGTTGAAATTGTAGAAAGGAAACAAAAGTCCTAAATATTGAGAGATCGAAACATAGATTATAGTTTTGAATGACCGAATATCCATAATTAATAATCATTAAATGTAGTAATTTAAAATTTTAAATGGTATATATTAACCAATTAAAATAAAATGAACCATATGACTCTCAAAATTTTATGTAAATTAATATATTAAAGGTTTATCTAAACCTTGTCTCAATTAGCAATCAAATTTTATCTAATATATTTTAACAAATTATTAAAAGTTTATAATTTATAATTTCAAGGATATAATAACTATTATTAAAAGTTCATGTTATAAGTATAATTATTAGTAATAACTTATCAAATTTTTAATTATATTGCATATTTATGTATTAAGAGTTGATCATATATATTATTTGTGAATTAAAACTAATTAACTTTTTATGAGCATGATTACATTTATATGTTTTGCTAACATTTAATATTAAAAATTGGTCTGGTAAGTATGTATTGTTAACATTTATATGTATTGCTCCCAAATTAATAATATATTAATTATGAACTGGTCTGAACTGGGGTTAAGGATTCGGTGTGGGACTAGCCACATATATTATTAGTTGAAAGAGATTTATACACCGATACGGTGGGTATCCGGTATTATGCCCTTTATCTCAGTGGGAGAATAAAGGTCTTATTGTCCTAGAGATCTTTCACACCAAGCTTTCGCGTTGATGAGAGGCGAAAGGTGGTGTTACCTGCGAAGATTCTCCGACGCTCAAGTCAATAACCAGAAAAGGAATTCAAGCTTTCTGAAGCGTAAGATTGAGAATGAGTCTAATGTACCAGAGTCATGAGAATGTTAGTATTTATATACGTGCATGCGGAGAATGAAGAGTCCTTTTAGGGTTAGGGGACCAATCGTACACTGTGTCTGTACGATTTTGACAAACGACGCGGGCGCCTCCACATCTCTTGCGAACGTTCCTACGTTCCTGTACCTTGTACTATTTGTCGGGTGACATGGAAGTTTTCTAGTGTGCTAGGTGCTGACCTGGACTTCCGCTATAGATATGAATCTGATACAGGGTTAGAGTCTGGAGGCTTACCAGCGACACCGGTAGTAAGTGCGAGATCGGATGAAAGTACGCTCTTACCTGTGTGTCGGTCTCGAGACCGGATCATTTGCCCCCTAGCTTGTTTGAGGGACCGAGTAAGTTGCTCATGTAAGTTATACTGCCTTCCTGAAGTCACCTTTATGGATGAGGATACCATCCTAAGTAACTCTTCTCTAGAGTCCCCTTTTATGGGTATGGACACTGACTTCGGACACTGTCTTATTTTTGTGCAAGAAACTTAAGAGTTTTTGAAATTCATAATTCTTGGCATTAAAGTTTTGTAACTTCCTGGCATTGAGACGCCACCAATGACGAGTATTTATTGCCATTAACAAGTAAATGTTATGGTTACGCTCACGAGGATTGTCAATTGTCAGGGGTCGTGGGTACTGGGCCCAAAATTCAAAAATTTCAGCCCATTGGATTTTAACTTTTTGTGAAACGACGCCATTTTCACGCGCCTTGGATTGAAACGACACCGTCGTTTGCCCTTGAAGTGTTGCGTTTCCTGACAAATGACATACCCCCTGACCGGTGGTTATGCCTCATCCATAGCAATAAAATGGGGACTTAGGCACTTTCTGGAAATCACATTGCTTCAAACCTAAGGAAAACTCTACTCGAATTTCCCCTGAAGAAGAAGTTGCTGCTTCCGTGTTCTCCCTCACCTCCTACCTTCAAAAACTTTTTAGGTAACCAACCTTCTCCCTTTCTTCGATTCAATTCCTCTACATTTAGTATAGTCACCATGCGCTCTAGGCAAGGTCACGCTGGTCCTATTTATAGAGAGAGAAGAGTCCCTGCAAGGCCCTCCAGCCATCAAGGAGCAGGGATCCCCGTGAATCCTCCTGGAGCCGGGCTTTATTGTTTAGAAATGCGCAAAGCATGTCACTCAAGACGGAGGGTGGTACTACCCCCATCTGACTTTTCCTCTAGTCTGGGGCTAATCACTCTTCTGGGAGTGAGGTGAGTGCTGATTGTAGACCTCCCTGACGATGTAGCTTTTTACAGTAACACAGACACTTTCAACCTCACAATAAACAGAATGGCCACTGAAGGTACTTCTGGAAACACTCCCACCCTCAGGACCAGGTGTGTTGACGTTGTGGCACACCGACTGGATTAGGTGAAGGTCAATGAAAAATACCCTTACTGCTGGGTAGAAGAGGAGATCCGCCAAATAGCATCCCAACATGCTAGAGAAGACGGGGGGATGCTATCCCTGAGGTTCCCTGTCTATGCTAAAGAGAGGCTCAAAGAGCGATTCATGTTGCTCGCACCCAGCCAACTGAAAGAATTTGCCACCGCATACCGGACGAGAGGTCCGTGTATTGGTATGATTTTGTCTTCCTTCAACTTGGGGTCCGTTTTCCCCTTATGGAATTTAAAATGAGGGTGCTAAGATTTTTGGATTGCGCTTCCTCTCAAGTGCACCCCAACAGATGGGGCTTGATCCGTGCTTTGGAAGTGTTGGGCGAGCACTTCAACTTCAAACCCACTGTGGTAATGCTTTTTTATTATTGCCAAGTCGTACACCGTTCAAACAAAAAGGGCAGTATGAGTTGTAACTCTCTGTTATGATGTGAAGATCATCAACTTTGAAGCCTTTACCGAATCTGCTAAGGTAGATGGGAGGTCATTCAAACACTACTATACCAAGATCCAGATTCAGCCTAATAAATTGGTCTTTTGGAGGAACAGAGAGTGTCTTCTTAAGTTCCCCATCGAGTGGACTCATGAACACTTCTTGCTCACCTCCTAGGCCTATTTCACTAAAGAAAATGAAGTGTCCCCTCACTCTATCGAAGTCTTGAGTGCTTTACAAACATACTCTTCAGTATCTGGGAAATTTTCCTGCAAGTGCCTACTGGGGGCACCCTTCATTCGAAACGAATATTTAAGTAATTTCCTTACTGTTAACTTTTACTGTTTGGATGCCAGTATACGTTGTGCTTGAAACTAACATATTTTTTCCTTGCTCATGCAGAACAAATTGAAGAGTTGTGCCGTGCCATGGATAAGCTAAAGGGTCTATTGGTGGATGAAGATTCTTCCTCCAAAGAAAACAACATTCAACAAAAAAGAAACACTATTAAATCACGCATTAAGACTAACGCCCTAACATCCACGTGACCGACGAGGTACCATTGCTGGAAAACACTAAACAAGCCGGCACCATGCAGCCTGAAAATAAGAAAGATAAAGAGAAGAAAAAGAAGAGGAAAAACCACTGGGACACCGAAGCACAGAAGTCGCCTTCTCTCACATCGGCCAAGAAATAAAAAACTTTAGAGGAAGCCAGAATGACCAGTGTTCAGAAGGGGAAGAAGATTATTGTGTTTGAATATGCTTTCAGGTTAAATTATTTTGATAATGACAAAAGATATTGAAGAATCAAACAAAAGGTTCAAAGGATAATAAAAAACAAAATCAGGCTTTCAAATTCACGCAGGCTAATTGATTACAAGAAGCAAACTAATCGATTACAGGTGTTCTGTCCAAGACCTAATCGATTGCAATATCAAGACTAATCGATTACACAAGTTCTGTTTATAAGCTAATCAATTACACACATTAGCATAATCAATTAACAAGTTGAATATTTGAATTAAGAGCATCAAGTATACTCCCTAATCGATTGCAAGTATGCAACAATCGATTACCAAGACTCTGGAAGGTCACTAATCGATTACAAGACCAGGCCTAATCGATTATGAAAGTTCTGTTTGCTTACTAATCGATTACAGGAAAGGCATAATCGATTACCATACTGCGATACACAATTAAATGCATCAGGTGCCACTCACAATCGATTACAAGACACTACATAATCGATTAGCAAGTCTCTATTTCCAATCTAATCGATTACACAATAAGGTCTAATCGATTACCAACTGAATTACACTGAAGATTTCAAAGTGTAATCGATTACAGCTCAGGGCGTAATCGATTACCATCGTGCCAGAAATTGGGGAAAAGCATTTTAAGTGGAAAACCAGCTCATTTCTCCATTCCAACTTAAGCATCCATGTTAGGCAATGGCTCTGAAGACTCTAGGGCTCCTCTCCAAGGCCTATAAATGCAAAACTCCTTCAAGCTACTTAATGCAACAATCCAATCCATCAAAGGGAAATCAAATCTTGAGTCTTGTGAGTTCCATTTCTTTGTTTAGTTTTATTTTCTGAAACTTAGAGCTTATATTTATAAATCCTCTCTTGTGAGAGTTAGAAATTGAGAGAGCTTTTAATTGTACATCAACTCTATTGAGAGAGTATATTGTTTGTAAACCAAACACCAAAACACTAAGGTTTTCACTCTAGGTTGAGTGGTTACAAAGGTTGGGGTTCAACTTTTGGGCATTGAGGATTGTGAGATTGGGTGGGTTGCCCTTGTGCTTGTGAGAATTGGGTTCTTGAGTGTGGGACACTAGGAGACAATTTCTCAAAGCTTGTATCTCAAATCTTCAATAGTGGAATCCTTCAAGTGGGTTGCTTGAAGGCGAGACGTACACCGGGTTGGTGGAACTCGTTAAATTGGTTTGCAAGCTCTTCTCCCTTATCCTCTTGCATTTACATATTGCATCTGGCTGGATTGTTAATATTGATTGCATTTTCACTCTTAAACTTGCTTGAATAACTAGTTTTGAAGTACTGTATACCAAGTGTTTGATAAATTGCCTTAATAACATTTATCCTTTGTCTAGCACTATTTCTTGCATTATGCTCACTATCTCTTGCACCAACACTTAACTTGTGAAAAAGGAACAAATTTCAAAGGCATTCCAAGAAAAGTTTTAAAACTTAATTCATTCCCCCTCTTGAGTATTGAGGCCACTTGATTAACAAGTGGTATCAGAGCTTGACTCTTGGTAGATCAAGCTTAACAGCTTCAAGAGAACAATGGCCTCAAATTCTCTAAATCTTTTTCCTGAGGGTAATGCCACAAATAGACCTCCCGCTTTCAATGGTGAGGGTTACGCTTTTTGGAAAGAAAGAATGAAAATCTTTGTGCAATCTATAGACTTGAAAGTTTGGAGTGCCATTGAAAATGGTCCTTTTGTACTAATACATACTGTAGATGGTAAGCAAGTAAAAAAATTGATGGATGATTGGACTAGCGAAGAAGAAAAGAAAGTCCAATATAACTATAAAGCCAAAAATCTAATCAGTTTAGCTTTAGGCCCTGATGAATTCTTTAGAGTAGTAACATGTAAATCCGCCAAGGATATGTGGGATACCTTACAAATAACCCATGAAGGTACAAGTGATGTCAAAGACTCTTAGATTAGTACCTTAACTAGTCAATATGAAAGCTTTAGATTAAATTCTAGAGAAATAATTGTTGATATGCAAAAGAGGTTCACACTTATTATAAATCATCTCATTACTCTTCGGAAGACTTACACTAACAAAGAACTTATTCATAAAGTGTTAAAAAGTCTCACCAGGGAATGACAACCTCTAGTCACCGCCATCAAACAATCTCCTAACATTAATGAAATGTCTCTCGCTACACTATTCAGTAAGTTACAAGAACAGGAACAAGAATTGAAAGAATTAAGGATGGCGGAAGAGGAAGAAAAATCTTCCAAGAAGAAAGGTCTAGCTCTCAAGGCCACTTCTATCAATGAAGAAGAATCCGGTAGTGAGCTTGATGAAGAAGAAGAATTTGGATTGTTTGTGAAAGACTTCAAATCTCAAGGTAAGAAACCTACCTCTAATGAAAACTCTTCTTCACCAAACTATTTTGAATATGGAAAGGAAGGACACTTCAAGATAGATTGTCCAAACCTAAAGAAGAAAAACAAAGATAGAAAGGGAAAGAGAAGAGTATATATCGCATGGGATGACAATGAAGTAAGTAGCTCGGACGAGTCGGAAAATGAAGAAGCTAACCTTTGCCTCATGGCCAATCACCAAGATGAAGACAATGAGGTAAATTTTCATGACTTAGATAAAGAAGAACTACTTGATGCTCTTGAAGAATTGTATGATAAATTTATAAAGGTTTCTAATAAACATAAATTATCTAGAAAGACTATTGATACTCTTGAAATGCATCTAGTAGAACTTAATAAAGAAAATGAATTTTTGAAAAAGGAAGTTGCAAATGTTCAAGCATGCTCCAAGAATAATCCTTGTAATTTTGTAAAGAAATGTGACATCCTAGAAACCAAGGTCTTAGACTTAAATAAAACCTTAGAGAATTTTACTAATGGTAGAGATAATTTGAATGTATTACTTGGAAATCAAAGATGCATGTTTGACAAAACGGGATTAGGATATAATTTTACCAAAAAGGAAAAGCATTACAAAAACTTCTTTGTATCACCTAGAAAATCTTCATCACTATTCACTAAATACAATCATTGTGGTGCTAAAGGATATAATGCTTTAAATTTCCATATTAGAAAGCTTGGACCAAAAATGATGAGAAAGGTGTGGGTTCTCAAAGGAACACTACCACAAACTAACCAAAAAGGACCCACATAAAATGGGTACCAAGTCCTCTAACTTAACATGTTTTTTAGGTATGCTTTAAAGCAAGTAACACCCATTGGTATTTGGATAGTGGGTGTTCAAAACACATGACGGGAGACAAAAGCAAGTTCATGTCATTCACTCCATGAAATAAAGGATTTGTTACATATGGAGACAATACAAAGGGAAGAATTTTAGGAATTGGAAACGTTGGTAAAAATTCTTCAACTTCTATAAATGATGTGCTATATGTTGAGGGACTTAAGCATAACTTGCTTAGCATTAGTCAATTATGTGATAAGGGCTATAAAATTGTCTTTGAATCAAATTATTGTGTAATTGAAAATAAGTTAAACAAGGAAGTAAAGTTCATTGGTCAAAGAGTTGATAATATTTATATGATAAATCTTGATTGTCTTGCTTCAAGTGATGTGCAATGCTTCATAACTAAAGAAGATGAATCATGGCTATGGCATAGAAGAATTGCTCACATTCATATTAACCATTTAAATAAACTTGTTTCAAAAGATTTAGTAATTGGTTTACTAAAGCTGAAATTTGAAAACAAACTTTGTGATGCTTGCCAAAAGGAAAAACAAGTAAAGGTCTCTTTTCAAGCCAAAAATATTGTTTCAACAACTAGACCTTTACAACTCTTAAACATGGATTTATTTGGACCTTCAAAAACTAAAAGTTTGGTGGAAACTATTATGGTCTTGTGATTGTGGATGATTATTCTAGGTATACATGGACATTGTTTCTTACTCATAAAAATGAAGCATATCATGCATTTAAGAAACTTGCCAAGGTCATGCAAAATGAACAAAACTTGAAAATAGCATCCATTCGAACGGATCATTGGGGAGAATTTGAAAATCAATCTTTTGAAAAGTTTTACGAAAAATTTGGCATTGAACATAATTTTTCAGGTCCAAGAACTCCACAACAAAATGGGGTTGTTGAAAGGAAAAATCGATCTTTAGCAGAACTCGCAAGAACTATGCTAAATGAAAGTAATATTGCAAAACACTTTTGGGCCGACGCGGTTAATACTGCTTGTCATGTTATGAACCGATGTTTGATAAGGCCTATTTTAAAGGAAACCCCCTATGAGCTTTATAAAGGAAGAAAACCAAATATTTCTTATTTTCATGTATTTGGATGCAAATGTTTTGTTTTAAACAATGGAAAGGAAAATCTCGGCAAATTTGATGCAAAATCTGATGAAGCAATATTCTTAGGTTATTCATCCACTAGTAAAGCATATCGACTCTTTAACAAACGAACTTGTATAATTGAAGAATCTATACATGTCAAATTTGATGAACTTAACCAAAATCCTCCAAGAAAGGAAATTGATGATCTTGTAGGTACTTTCAAAGAAATGAACTTGGAAGATGAAGAAGAAAATAATAATAAAGGAGATACATCTCATAATGAAGGAGATACACCTTAACAAAAGGAGTGGATCACCGTGAAGAATCATCCCTTGGACAATATCATAGGTGATATAACAAAAGGTGTAAGTACTCGAAATGCTATTAGAAATACATGCAATCACTTAGCTTTTGTATCACAAATAGAACCCAAAAATATTGATCAAGCTATTATTGATGAACATTGGATGTTGGCCATGCAAGAAGAATTAAATCAATTTGAAAGAAATGAAGTTTAGGAACTTGTGCCAAGACCCAATGATCACCAAATAATAGGTACTAAATGGGTATTTAGAAACAAGCTAGATGAAAATGGAATAATCACTAGAAACAAAGCTAAGTTAGTGGCCAAAGGTTACAATCAAGAAGAGGGTATAGATTATGAAGAAACATATGCTCATGTAGCTAGGTTAGAAGCTATTAGACTATTGTTGGCCTTTGCATGTTGTAGAGATTTCAAATTGTACCAAATGGATGTCAAGAGTGCTTTCTTGAATGGATACATTCAGGAAGAAGTATATGTTGATCAACCTCCTAATTTCCAAACCATGTTTTCAAACTAAGAAAGGCTTTATATGGTTTAAAACAAGCTCCAAGAGCTTGGTATGAAAGGTTGATCAAATTTCTTTTAGAAAACAATTTTAAAAGAGGAAAGGTTGACACAACATTATTCATCAAGCACAAAAAGAATGACATACTATTGGTTCAAGTATATGTGGATGATATCATTTTTGGTGCTACTAATGAACTACTTTGCGAAGAGTTTGCTAAGTTAATGCAGGATGAATTTGAAATGTCCATGATGGGATAACTTACATTCTTCCTTGGGCTACAAATTAAGCAAACAAAAGAAGGTACTTTCATTAGTCAATCCAAATACTACAAGGAGTTTCTTAGGAAATTCAATATGGACAAGGCAAATGAAATTGCCACTCCCATAAGCACATCTTACTACTTGGACGAAGATGAGAAAGGTAAAGATGTAGAAATTACCAAATATCAAGGTATGATTGGATATCAAGAATCTACAAGTAGACCAGATATAATGTTTGCCATTTGCATGTGTGCTAGATATCAAGCATGTCCAAAAGAATCACACGTCACTGCTGTAAAACGAATAATGAAATATCTAGTTGGAACTCTAAATATAAGTCTTTGGTATCCTAAAGGTGTTGAATGTACTCTTATAGGATATTCTGATGCTGATTTTGCTGGATGTAAACTTGATAGGAAAAGCACTAGTGGTACATGTCATTTGCTTGGTAGCCCTCTTGTTTCCTGGCATAGCAAGAAACAAGTAAGTGTTGCTTTATCAACAGCTGAGACAAAATATGTTGCAGCTGGAAGTTGCTGTGCTCAAATCCTTTAGATGAGGCAACAACTTCTTGACTTTGGTGTCATATTAGACCATTTGCCTCTTAAATGTGACAATACTAGTGCCATTAATATTTCAAAGAATCCTGTCATGCATTCAAGGACCAAGCATATAGAGATAAGACATCATTTTATTAGAGATCATGTATTAAAGGGTGACTGCATGCTTGAACATCTTGAAACTTCTAAGCAACTAGCTGATATCTTCACCAAACCACTTGCAAAGGAACAATTCATACATATTAGAAGAGAATTAGGAATCCTAGATATTTCAAATTGTGTTTGAACATTGAATGATTTTGATAATTTCATGATTTACAATATGCTTGTTGAGCAAATAATTGATAATGATTGATATATGGAATGGTTGATGATTTGTTTGAAAAACTATGAGCGTTAAGCATTTCTGGGCAGACCCTAATCGATTACCTAGCCTCATATAATCGATTAGAAACTTCCTGTTTCGTGTCTAATCGATTACCATCTCATATCTAATCGATTACAAACTCTCTGTTTCATGTCTAATCGATTACACACTCTTGTATAATCGATTACTGACTTTCTATTTCATACTCAATCGATTAGCTCCTCAATCCAATCGATTACTGACGTTTGATCTTCCTCATAATCAATTAGAAACTCATCCTAATCGATTGCCAAGATCCTGTTTTTAACACAATTGATTACATACTTCACCCTAATAGATTTCCCCTGTGCAAAAACATTTTATTTCCCTCAGAAAACATACCCTAATCGATTAGCCTATGAGCCTAATTGATTAGCCTCGTATCAGGAGCAGATTTTATGTAGAATCCAAGTGAAATTCGTTGGCCCAATCCTCACTCACCTCATTAACTTCTATTTCTCATCTCTAAACCCTATTTTTACCCAATAAATACCCCTCCTTCCACTCTTCCACCTCACACCTCCAAATACCTCTCATTCCTTCAAATTCTTGGTATCTCTCCTTCTCTTCATCTTCTCTTCATCATCCACAATGTCTTCCTCTAGAACAGTGAAGAGGGCTAGGTCCTCCATGAACTAACCCAACAACCCACTTGACTTCTCTAGATTCTTTTCCAGTCCAAGAGACCTCTAAAATTTCATCAAGAAATTTTCAGAGAAAGATATCATAACTCCACACTACATTGATGCCCAAGTCTTTGAGAATCCTTGTTCACCTTAACCTTACTTCTTCACCACTACAACTTTCTTCCATTCCTCACTCTCAAGGAAGAATTTTACTATCCAGAATTAATGAGGGTCTTTTTCTGCAACCTCAAACTTGTTGATGGCACATTAGAGGCTAGAGTCAAGAATGTGACTCTAAAAATCACAAACCAACAGCTTGCTGAAATCACCCAAGTTCCCCCCAATGATATTGAATTTGCCAGTGGAAATCCGGAAGATGAGTGGTATTTCAATCCTATTTCTGCACGCCAATCCCTTTGGAAAGCCAACCGTCCACTCAGCAATCATAAACTGGTAGGGCACTTAACTCTCAACAACCGTCTTCTCCACTTTTTCATGGTTAAACTTCTTGTTCCCTGCGGTGGTAATTATGCTTTAGTTGAGGAAGATGATGTTCTTCTAATATAGGCCATCATCAACCAAAAGGAGATTAACTGGATTCAACTCCTTAAGCTCCACATGCTCAAATCCAAGGAGCAACACAAACTGCCCTATGCCATTCTTCTCACAAAAATTTTCAAGGCATATGGGGTAGACATGGCTGGTGAACTCTCTGAGAAGGTACCCTCCTAAGCTTGCATTGGCACTCACCATCTCAACAAAATGGGCATGGTATCTGTTGCTGGTAGATGGATCTTCAAAAGTGATAGAATTCATAGAAGTAGTCCCTTCGAAGAAGACCATCCTACTCCCACTGATGATCCCATACCTGTACCCCAAGGCGAACCATCCGCTCCGACTGACCCCTTCACCTCCCTTTACGCCTATTTTGACCAGCGCTTTGAACGCATTGACAACACTCTTCAACAGTTCCAAATGACTGAGCAGCAGCACTTTGAACTTATGGAACAACGCTATGAAGAGCTGTCTCACAAAATTTTTGAACTTCAATTTTTTAATCTAGATAATTAGATCCCAGTTTCTCATGTTTTATTAGGATGTTTTTGATTATGCTTTTCCATTCTGCAAATTTCATTACATGTACCTTTCTTTTTCTATGAATTAATGCAATTTCCCCTTCAAATATTTCTCTATACTGCTTTATTTATTTTTGATGATAACAAAGGGGGAGAAAAATTAAAAAATTGAAGTTCATCTAGAATCTGTTTTTATTGAATTTGAATTTATTTTCAAAATAGGTTATAATCAAGAATCTGCTAAAAAAAACAACAAGTGGTTAAAAGCAATTACTTATCTCTATGATTTTAAAAGATAGCATAAACTCCTTTAGATAGGGGGAGATATTTTTTTTCAAAAGGATAAGTTGTGCAAATAATTCTAGAGATAACCTTAGAGATATCCTTAGAAATAATCATTTCAAATAATTCTGTTTGAACTAACACCCCAATGAGATGAACATTGTTTTTCATCATCAAAAAAGGGGAGAATGTGTTTGAATATGCTTTCAGGTTAAATTATTTTGATAAAGACAAAAGATATTGAAGAATCAAACAAAAGGTTCAAAGTACAATGAACAACAGAATCAGGCTTTCAAATTCACGCAGGCTAATTGATTACAAGACGTAAACTAATCAATTATAGATGTTCTATCCAAGACCTAATCGATTGCAACATCAAGACTAATCGATTACACAAGTTCTGTTTATAAGCTAATCGATTGTACACATTAGCACAATCGATTACCAAGTTGAATATTTGAATTAAGAGCATCAGGTATACTCCCTAATCGATTGTAAGTATGCAACAATCGATTACCAAGACTCTGGAAGGTCACTAACCGACTACAAGACCAGGCCTAATTGATTATGAAAGTTCTGTTTGCTTACTAATCGATTACAGGAAAGGCATAATCGATTACCATGCTACGATACACAATTAAATGCATCAGGTGCCACTCACAATCGATTACAAGACACTCCATAATTGATTAGCAAATCTCTATTTCCAATCTAATCGATTACACAATAAGGTCTAATCGATTACCAACTGAATTACACTGAAGATTTCAAAGTGTAATCGATTACAGCTCGAGGCGTAATCGATTACCATCGTGCCAGAAATTGGGGAAAAGCATTTTAAGTGGAAAACCAGCTCATTTTTCCATTCCAACTCAAGCACCCATGCTGGGCAACGGCTCTGAAGACTCTAGGGCTCCTCTCCAAGGCCTATAAATGCAAAACTCCTTCAAGCTACTTAATGCAACAATCCAATCCATTAAAGGGAAATCAAATCTTGAGTCTTGTGAGTTCCATTTCTTAGTTTAGTTTCATTTTCTGAAACTTAGAGCTTATATTTGTAAATCCTCTCTTGTAAGAGTTAGAAATTGAGAGAGCTTTCAATTATACATCAACTCTATTGAGAGAGTATATTGTTTGTAAACCAAATACCAAAATACTAAGGTTTTCACTCTAGGTTAAGTGGTTACAAAGGTTGGGGTTCAACTTTTGGGCATTGAGAGATTGTGAGATTGGGTGGGTTGCCCTTGTGCTTGTGAGAATTGGGTTCTTGAGTGTGGGACACTAGGAGACAATTGCTCAAAGCTTGTATCTCAAATCTTCAATAGTGGAATCCTTCAAGTGGGTTGCTTGAAGGCGAAATGTACACCGGGTTGGTGGAACTCGTTAAATTAGTTTGCAAGCTCTTCTCCCTTATCCTCTTGCATTTACATATTGCATCTGGCTGGATTGTTAATATTGATTGCATTTTCACTCTTAAACTTGCTTGAATAACTAGTTTTGAAGTACTACATACCAAGTGTTTGATAAATTGCCTTAATAACATTTATCCTTTGTCTAGCACTATTTCTTGCATTATACTCACTATCTCTTGCATTAACACTTAACTTGTGAAAAAGGAACAAATTTCAAAGGCATTCCAAGAAAAGTTTTAAAACTCAATTCACCCCCCCTCTTGAGTATTGAGGCCACTTGATTAACAAGTGGTATCAGAGCTTGACTCTTAGTAGATCAAGCTTAACAACTTCAAGAAAACAATGGCCTCAAATTCTCTAAATCTTTTTCTAGAGGGTGGTGCCACAAATAGACCTCCCACTTTCAATGGTGAGGGTTACGCTTTTTGGAAAGAAAGAATGAAAATCTTTGTGAAATCTATAGACTTGAAAGTTTGGAGTGCCATTAAAAATGGTCCTTTTGTACCAATGCATTCTGTAGATGGTAAGCAAGTAGAAAAATTGATGGATGATTGGACTAGCAAAGAAGAAAAGAAAGTACAATATAACTATAAAGCCAAAAATCTAATCACTTTAGCTTTAGGCCCTCATGAATTCTTTAGAGTAGTAACATGTAAATCTGCCAAGGATATGTGGGATACCTTACAAATAACCCATGAAGGTACAAGTGATGTCAAAGACTCTAAGATTAGTACCTCAGCTAGTCAATATGAAAGCTTTAGATTAAATTCTAGGGAAACAATTATTGATATACAAAAGAGGTTCACACTTATTATAAATCATCTCATTACTCTTAGGAAGACTTACACTAACAAAGAACTTATTCATAAAGTGTTAAAAAGTCTCACCAGGGAATAGCAACCTCTAGTCACCGCCATCAAACAATCTCCTAGCATCAATGAAATGTCTCTCGCTACACTATTCGGTAAGTTACAAGAACAGGAACAAGAATTGAAAGAATTAAGGATGGCGGAAGAGGAAGAAAAATCTTCCAAGAAGAAAGGTCTAGCTCTCAAGACCACTTCTATCAATGAAGAAGAATCCGGTAGTGAGCTTGATGAGGAAGAAGAATTTGGATTGTTTGTGAAACGTTTCGAGAAATTCATGAGGAATAAACGATTCCAAAAGGGCTTCAAATCTCAAGGTAAGAAACCTACCTCTAATGAAAACTCTTATTCACCAAACTATTTTGAATGTGGAAAGGAAGGACACTTCAAGATAGATTGTCCAAACCTAAAGAAGAAAAACAAAGATAGAAAGGGAAATAGAAGAGCATATATCGCATGGGATGACAATGAAGTAAGTAGCTCAGACGAGTCGGAAAATGAAGAAGCAAACCTTTGCCTCATGGCCAATCACCAAGATGAAGACAATGAGGTAAATTTTCATGACTTAGATAAAGAAGAACTACTTGATGCTCTTGAAGAATTGTATGATAAATTTATAAAGGTTTCTAATAAACATAAATTATCTAGAAAGACTATTGATACTCTTGAAATGCATCTAGTAGAACTTAATAAAGAAAATGAATTTAGGAAAAAGGAACTTGCAAATGTTCAAGCATGCTCTAAGAATAATCCTTGTAATTTTGTAAAGAAATGTGACATCCTAAAAACCAAGGTCTTAGACTTAAATAAAACCTTAGATAAGTTTACTAATGGTAGAGATATTTTGAATGTATTACTTGGAAATCAAAGATGCATGTTTGACAAAACAGGATTAGGATATAATTTTACCAAAAAGGAAAAACATTACAAAAACTTCTTTGTATCACCTTGAAAATCTTCATCACCATTCACTAAATGCAATCATTGTGGTGCTACCTCATTCCTATCACCTTTTCTAACGTATCAAGGACCCATGCCTGTTGTGCTTCTCAAACTAACGTACAAGCTCCGACCTACCCTGGAGGTCTCTAAAATGAAAGAAGCATGTAAGGCCAGAAGATGGCAATTGGCTGAGTTATCTGGCCTTATTAAACCTTTAAGTAGGGTGGCCGATAGTATCAAAGAAGCGGATAGGCTTCATACTAAGGTCAAAGCACTAAACATTTCAGGTGCTAGAGACAGATATAATCTTCAAATAGCGGAAGAGCGCCTTAAAAAAAGGGAGGAACAGGCCCTACAACAAGAGGCTGAGATCGGCTCACTGAAGGTCATTGTGAAGGCTCTGGAGGGGAAGGTTGCTGAGTTGTCTAAAGAAAACAAAGAAGTCCCCAAGTTGAAAGAGGAGCTTCAGGTGAAAAAAGATAAATTAGCCAAGCTATCTAAAGATCTGTAAGCTTTCGAGGCCAGACGTTCGAAGCAGGCTGAAGAATGAGCTGCAAGGGAGAAGAAGCTACTCCAACAGATTGAGGAGCTTAAATTGGGGAGTGTTGATGCTGGGTCGCTCAAAGAGGAAAATGCCAAGCTAAGGAAGAGCCTTGCTGATGCAAAGGCTAGAGCTAAACATGCTGTGAAAATTTGTACCGATGTGGCGTATGATTCCTTTAACGGGGTCATCTGTTAGATCTTTTACAAGAACCCCAACATGAAGCTTGACCTATATGGACTACATCCTTTTTATGAGTTTCACAGAGGCAAACTAGTTGTTGTAAAGGATGGTCAGCATGTAGAACCTGACGATTTTTTGTATGAGCTTCCATCTCTCCCCAAAGGACAAAGCGTGGAGCCTCCTCCGGCCATCCCTTGACCTAAGAATGCTGAAGAAGAGGAAGAAGCCAAGGAAGGTGATGACGGAGAAGGTGAGGTGCTGGCGCAAACTGAAGACAATGTAGAAGAAAAGATTGAGTCTACGGGGGATGGCAAGGCCCAGGATGAAGCCCATGATGATGCTCCCCCTCTTTAGTTAAATTTTATGTTTGAATATAAGCTGTGTTCTGGGATCAGCTTTGATATTGAACAATTCCTTAATATAAATATACTTTTCCTATGCAAATCTCTTGATATCCCTTCACTTATTTTGCTAAGTCATTGATGAAATATTTACCTCGCAGTCTTCTCAAAAGTATTTTAATTTCATATGACGTTATCTTTGAGCCTCTGTTTTGACTTAGGCTTATTCGTTAGTTCACGCAAAAGCCATTACAGAGACCGTCTCATTGGGCTGCTCAAAGGCAATACTTGCACCACTCGTTGGGGTCTGGTACGGCCTTGAAAAAGGACCAATCCTTACCACTCGTTGGGGTGAAGTTATCTGGAGTTCCGCTCTTGCAGTTATGTAGTTAATTACAGAATATGTAATTAAGACTATCCGTCCAAAGGGCTATTCTTCATGGCCAATTACAGAATAGGTAATTGGGGTACCACTCGTTGGGGTCTGATACGGCCTTTAATAAGGACCAATCCTCACCACTCGTTGGGGCTATTTTCCACGCCGTTCGTAAGGCAATGTTGTCAGTTAGAGATTAGGTAACTGAGACGAAGACTTGACTTGCACCATGCACCAGGGTCCGGTATGGCCTTGGATAAGGACCAATCCTCGCCACCCATTGCGGTGAAGTTAGCTGAAGCACCGCTCATAGAGTAATGTCATTAATTACAGAATCTGTAATTGAGACTATCCGTCTAGAGGGTCGTCATCCACACCATTTGCAAAGCGTAAAAGCATAAAGTAAAGAGAAGTTAAAATAACACTGTAATTGATAAACTTTCTCATTAAAATGAACAATGTACAACTGAAGCGTAGTTGGGGTCATGCCTCGTTAAAACCTTCTTGAGAAAAACCCAATGGGAAAAAGCTCAAGTTAGGAAAAAGAGTACATGCCAGCTTACCAATTAGTTGTAATAAACTCTTAAATTCTGTGCATTCCATTTGTTGTGAATTGGTATACCATTGAGGTTTTCCAACTGATATGATCCTTTTGTAGCTACCTCAGATACACGATAAGGACCTTCCCAAGTGGGTGCCAACTTGCCCTAATGTGTAAATTTATTTCCCACACTTGTTTTCCTCAGCACTAGATCTCCAACTCCAAAGGCTCTATGCTGGACGCGCTTATTGTACCAAAAGGCAACCTTGCCTTGATAGCCCGACCTCTGACATTGGCTTCCCCATGAGCTCTTGGACAACATCGAGCTTTGAGGTCAGATTAGAGTTATTATTCTCTTCAAAAAAGTACTCAACCTTTGTCAAAGTCATTTGAAGCTCCACCGTATCATAGCTTCGACACCATACGTGAGACGGTATGGAGACTCGTTCATTGAGGAGTGCGGCGTGGTATGGTAGGCCCATACGACATGGCGCAACTGATTTGTCCAATCATTCTTAGTTTCTCCCAGATGCTTCTTGAGGCCCTTCAGCATCTCTCTATTGGCCACCTCAGCCTGGCCATTAGTCTGTGGATGCTCAACAGATGAGAAAATCTAGATTATCACCAGTCCTTCCAATAGCCCTGTGAACTTCTTATCAATAAACTGGGTGCCGTTGTCAGTTATAATTTGCGCTGGTACCCCAAAACGTGCTATGATGTTCTCGTAGACAAAACGCCTGGTCCAGGTTAAAGTGATGTGCACCACCGGCTCTGCCTCAATCCACTTTGTAAAATAATCTACCCCCACAATAAGGTACTTGATGCCCCCTAGAGCAGTAGGGAATAGGCCCAAGATGTCTAATCCTCATTGATGAAAGGGCCATGGAACTACGGAGGTGGATAACTCCTCAACCAATGTGTGATGAAGGTTAGCAAACCTTTGACAGGGATTACACTTCTTCACAAACTCCGTGGAATCCTTTTTAATTATGGGCCACCAATAGCCAACTCTCAAGATTTTTCTCATTAAGCTTTGTCCTCCACAATGGTGCCTACACTGGCCTTCATGCACTTCTTCCATCACATCCTGTACCTTGTTCTCATTTAGACAGCGGAGGTAGGGTTCAGAGAACCCTCTTCTAAAATACATCCCATCTACCATAGTGAAATAAGTCAACTCCCTTCGGATTTTCCTTTTCTTGGCCTCATCAGTGGGTAAGTATTCGTTAACCAAGTACCGGACAAAAGGGACTACCCATGAATCATCATTGAATGCACAAAAAGTAATGGCCATATGTGATGGGTTAGGGGAATGCTGGGAGTAGTCAAAGTGCTCTGAACTACGGTGGTAGTACTCCCTGGCTGCTTCATGTTGGCTAATCTTGAAAGAATATCCGCCCTAGTGTTCTTTTCTCTTGCCACATGCTTAAATTCCAACACCGTAAAACGCTCCTTCAAATGACAGTTTAAATACAGCTGGAGCTGGGGCTCTCTCACTTGATAGTCTCCTTGTACTTATGAAATCACAAGTTGTGAATTTCCATAGAAGGTCACCTCAGAAGCTCTGATATCCAACGCTGCCCTTAGTCCAACGAGACAAGCTTCATACTCAGCTTGGTTGTTGGATATTTTGAAATTAAAGCGCAACGAGATCTCTAGATATACCCCATCATCATTTTCAACCACCACACCGGCACCAGTCCCCTTACTGTTGAAGGAACCATCAATATATACCATCCAATAGGAGCAGGGGAGGGTCGGATCTGCCCCAGTCATCTCCACCACAAATCTGCCAAAACTTGAGCCTTTATTACGCTATGAGGCTCATAAGTCACATCGAACTTAGATAACTTGATTGACCATTTGATCATCCTTCCAGCCAGGTTCGGCTTGCTCAATACTGAGCGTAGCGAAAGATCTGTCCTCACAACAACAAGGTGCACATGGAAATACAGCCTCAAACGCCTAGAAGCCCAAACAATTGCCAGAATGGCTTTTTAATCTTTTGATATCGGCCCTCGACTCCTTTAGTGTTTTGCCCGTGAAATACACCGGTCTCTGGCCCTCTGGTGTCTCCTTCACCAAGGCCACTCCTAGAGCTTTATTTGAAACTACTAGGTATAGAATAAATAGTTCACTGGGGTCAGGCTTCACTAAGATAGGGGGTCTACACAGCACCTCCTTAAGTTCCTGAAAAGCTTGCTCTTGTTCCTTTCCCCACTCAAACTTCTTGGACTTCCTTAAAATCTTATACAGGGGGAGGGATCTCTGTGCCATTTTGGGCATGAATCATGCCAAGGCTGCCACATTTCCGTTCAAAGACTGAACCTCCCTTAAGTTCTTTGGGCTCTGGAGGTCCTTAATCACTTGACACTTGCCCAGGTTCACCTCTATGCCGCGCTAAGTCAACATGAAACCTAAAAATTTTCCAGCAGGCACAGCAAAAGTGCACTCCAATGGGTTCAAGTGCATGTTGTATTGCCTAAAGCGTATGAAAACTTAGCGTAGGTCTTCTATATGATCACCCCCAGCTGGGGTCTTGGCAATAACATCATTAATGTACACCTCCACTAGCTTGGTATGCATGCCTTTGAAAACTTTATTGATCATCCGCTGGTATGTAGCTCCAACATTCTTCAGACCGAAGGGTGTGACGGTGTAACAGAATACATCGCGGTCATTGACAAAGGCTGTCTTCTCCTGATCCTCCTCCCACATCAAAATCTGGTTGTACCCCGAATAGGTATCCATGAACAATAAATATTGGTAACCAGAGGAATTATCCACCATTCTATCAATGTTTGGGAGGGGGTATAGATCCTTTGGGTAGCAACGTTCAGATCAACATAATCTATGTATATTCTCTACTTACCGTTGGCCTTCTGCACCATTACCATATTGGAAAGCCAAGAGGAATATCAGATTTCCCTGATAAATCCGGCCTTCAAAAGCTCTTCAGTTTGCTCACAAGCTGCTTTTTGCTTTTCTAGGCCCAATCTTTGATTCTTCTGGGCAATCAGCCTCATCTTCGAATAGACGGATAACTTGTGGCAACAAAAATTGAGGTCCATCCCTGATATGTGAACAGCGGTCCATGCAAAAAGGTCTTTGAACTCCTCAAGCAGTGCAAGTAGATGTTTCTCTATAACAACCTCTAGCTTGTCATTTATATGCGTGACCTTCTCTGAGCTATCTCCAAGCATAACTTCCCTAGAACCCCCCCTCCAGCATCAGCTTAGATGGATTGAGCGGATCAATCTTAAGTTCTGCCCTGGGGTTGAGGTCAATTAAGTTGACAGATCTAGTCGCGGTCCTTCGTCGTTTAACATTCTATTTTTGTTGAATGCCTCCAAATTCACCATATTTAGGCTCAGATTGTAGCAGTATTTGGCCATCTGCTAGTCACCTTGGAGGGATGAGACATTGTTGTCCTTATCAATGAACTTGATAAGGAGATGAGGGGTTGATATGATAGCCTTCATAGCATTGAGAATGGGCCAGCCTATGATACCATTATATGGTGATTCAACATCTATCACCAACACCCTGAACTTCACCATCTGTGCTTCAGGCTCACCCTCAAATGACACATAAGTGTCCAGATGGCCCTTAGTTGGCTACTTGGCTCCATCAAATGTCGTTAGTTCCTGTGTATAGGGCTGAAGATCAAAATCATTAAAACTTATTCTTTTAAAGCAGTTATAAAAAATAACATCGCACGAACTCCCCTGATCAACAAGGATTCGTTTGACGTCCTTGTTCGCAAAAACCGCTATGATGACCACTGATAGCCAACCGCAAGTGCACGGGGTATCGAAGTAATAAAAAGATATCGTTCCCATAGATATTGTGCCCAAGTACTAGTTATAACGGTGGTTCAATTATCTAGTGAATCGATTAAAATGAATTATTAAAACTATGATGAACAGTATATTAGAAAACAGAAAATCCAACGTCTTTTGTAGAAGAAAATAAGAGCAAGTTTGGGAAATTTAATCAAAAGTAAATCTTAGGATATTAAGGGTTCATATGCTGGTACCAAAATTAAAGGTTACTCGCCTATCCAATTATATGATTTTGTTTCTAAGGTAGATTCCCCTAAGTTAATTAATACCTTTCTCTCGAAAGCCTATTAACGTTCCTAATTCCCAAAGAACCGCGTTCAATTTGTTAATTAGACCCTTTACGTTCTATGGAAATCTGATTAACCTTAAACAATTTCACTTACCATTGTAAATCAAAATCATAGGTTCAATTTAGGTATTTTTGAATTACATGCCAATCTCTCGATTACCCATATAATTTGTGATCATCTACGCTTATCTCTAAGTCTTGCAGAAGCATTAGGCATACATAAATTAAATAGAAATTGAAATCAAATAGATTGGAATGCAAAAAACAATTAATTGTAACATATAGGCATACTACATCCTTAGCCCCAAGAAAAGAGTTTAGTGTGCCATAAGGATGGTTGTCATCATGTCACACATCACAAAATCAATGCCAAGCATAAAGGATTTCAAAAGTGTAAAATAGGGATTCAGAAATTACAAATTAGTTCTCACTAGAATTCCTAATTCTTCCTCCCAAATCTGTAGAATTGATTTCCCTTGATGGTCTTGACTCTTGATTCCTAATGAAAGCTTCCCAAAAAGGTCCTTTAAAATCTCCCAAAAGCTGTCTTCCAAACTGTCTCTACAGAACTCTGGTTCACTCCCCTCAACAAATTAGATATTTGAGCCTCGTAGGGGACAACCACGACCAGTGATGGCTCACCACTGCCAGTGGTTTGAGCCTTGTTCCTCTTAGAGCCAACCATGGCCAGTGGTGGCTTCTGACTTCCTGTTCTTTGCTTCACAATGCTCCATGGAGTTCTACAGTGCCCACCACGGCCAATGGTAGCCTCTGACTTGCTTTTCCCCCCTCTTCCAGTGCTAACCACGGCCAGTGGTTGTCCACCACTTGTAGTGGTTTCCTCCAACCTTGCCAAAATGCACTCCTAAAAGCCTCAAGGGTCTCTTCTTTCATTCACTTTACCATTTTTCCTCAAAAGATACCTAGAATATCATTGATCCTGCAAAATAGGAACAACCAAGTAATATGTGTGGAAAAGAATCAAAATCAAGGGAATCGGGCATGAACAGTATGCAAAAACCCTAAAAACTATACCTAAAAATAATCAAAAACAACACACAATACACAATTATCAAAATAACCCAAACTAAAACATTGCTTGTCCTCAAGCAATCACTGAGTCCATATAAGCATATAATGAAAGAACAGTAGACCCAAACAAACTTAAGGAATCTTGTGTTTATTTATTTTCTTTGTTTTTGTGTTTTTAAGAGGCTGCATAAACTACTAGAATATACCACAATCAACAGTCAACCTATATTCACTAAGATTAGACCTAGGGTACTCTTTCTCACTTTCCACTATGTGTATGTGCTTGTGTTTCAATCCACTCAGACCACAACATTCTAAACACTACCATAGGCTTGGCAATTGACCACATACTCCACAGGTATTAAGAAAACATGCATTGGTCAAAAGGTCTTTTAAAGGGTTGTAATGGGGCCAAGGGATTCATAACATAGGAATAGAAACCAAGAAAAGGGAAATGCAAAGGGCTTAATTCTGTAAGAAGAACAGAATCACAAGAGGGCAAGCAAACCTCAATTCAATAACTCTCTATACTTTCAAACCATAAAAGGTATGATTCATTTTTCTTTTCTCTTCTTTTAATTTTGAGATCAAACTCTTTATCTTTCTTTTTCTTTGAATCACACACCCCAAACTATCATGGTTTTTGTTTTTTAATTTAACCATTTTTAGTTAGCTTACCCTTTTTGCCTCTTCTATATGTGAACCAGAAATCCTAATGTTAAAGGTTTTGAAAGAAAATATCATATTATTTCATGGCTTGAAAGGGACAACTTAAGGGTTACACTTTTTAACAAATTCTGAGGTTAAGGAAAACAAAACCGAAAGTGCCTTTTTCATTCCAAGCATGCATTCACAAACCGTTTTGAATTGGTCAAAAGCCAAGTTCTAGAGTGCCTAAAAATGTGTGAATCACTCAGTTAAGGAATCATGGGTCATTTACAATTTAATACAGTGAACACCCTATTGGCTCAAAAGCTCGCAGTGGTAATTGGCCTAATCAAGGAAACACAATCATCATGCAGAGTGATTATTCTGGCAAGAATAGTAATCAAAAGCTTTTTTTTTACAAGATTCACCTAAGCAATGCTTAAGATCCAACTAATTTACATCACATGTCATACAGATAACAATATTTGCAATCAACAATCAATGCTAGCCAAAGGCATATGACAGACATACAATCATGCAAATGAACTAGAACATAAGCATACAATCATACAAATGAACTAGGAAATAAAAATAAACAAAAATAAAAAGGAATAAAGTAAGAACAAGCTAAACTTTTATGTACCTTTACCCCAAACTAAAACTGGACATTGTCCCCAATGTCCATATCAAGGGGACCAAAAAGGGCTGTAATTGAGGAACCAAAGGTAAAAGGGCACAAACGTTCAACTGATACCTGTCATGGAGAAGGGGGTGGAAGTGACCCTGCTGGGTATGCCACTTATACATGGCATCTACTTGATCAAAAATCTGATCAATGCAGGCCCCCTGATGGCTTTGCTCAACAGACATCTGCTGAAGCAAGGTGTACATTTGTTGTATGGAGAAAGGTGGCCCCTCACCAAAATGAGATGACTCACCCTACTTTGGAGGCCCGGTGGGTAGTGGCATCTCGGTAGAGAATGGAGTATGGTCATCTGTCTCTTCAAAAAGAAAAGATGTCTTGCCTCCCAAACTAGTAAAAGTAGGGTCAGGCAAGGGGTGAGGCACAAAAACCAGGTATGACTAAACAATAAACATTATGCTCCTTTACAATCATTCCCATGTTTATTAATTCACCTATATCTACCTTCTTTGGTTGGTGAAGAAGAGTATCCTGCTCTAAATCTATACCCACATACCTTGCTATAGGATTAATGTAACCTGCAAGAACAATTTTACCGATAGTGGCATTGCCGACTCAGGAAAATTGGCTACCTAACCATTTAGCAGAGTCAATATGAGTATTATTAAGCATAGAGTGCAAGAAAAATACCTCAGCTTGTCGAACGATACTGGGGCTATCATATCTACCGAAAATAGAGGGGGCCATAAACCGCTGAAGATATCAGAAAACAGGATGATGAATAGAGGAAGCTTTGGAACAGGAAGCATCATAGTTACCCCATGCGCTGGAAAAAAAGAACCAAAAGTATCTTGGTCTAAAGTCCTTTAGGATGCTAACAGCACCCCCTCGGGGAAAACCATAAATTTTAGCTACCTCATCCACATTCATTTTATAATCAGTATTGTTCAGTCTAAAAGACATTTCCTAACCATCAGTAGTTGGGTATCTACTTACCTCCACTGAACTTAGGAATTCTAAAGAGGTACGCTCATACACAGGTCCAAACAATTCAATAAAGGAATCCCAACCCATATTTTGACATAAGAGTAATGTATCTTTAAAAATTCCCAATTCCATTAAAGTATCTTTACAAAAAAAATATAGAGGGAATAAGCTCTCTACTCAATAAAGATTCCAACCTCATCTTTTTCCCCTCCGATGGGCACTCAATATCATTCAAATCGGAGTAGTTAGAAGACTTACCTTTGGTCTTCCTTTTCTTAGAGGGAATCATGGGTGCCATAGAGTTGAATAAAAACTTAGAGATGTCCTAATAAAACCATAAAAATAAGGTTAAAAAGCATTCTAATTCAAGCTCCAAAGTTTTGTATCATGACAAGAGACAACACCTAATAATCTCATACATTCATGTTATGTAATAGAGAAATGGACATATATGAATAATTAAATACCTTGAGAGATAAACTAGACCAAATGCATACTCAAACCTTTCAATAATTCAAAAATTTTGCCTCTTGGGCATTTCATCAAACACTTGGTGGGCACTAAATAAATAAGTGACAAGTGCAACATTCAAGAGCAATGCTTCCACCCATCAAGTTCAATAGCCACAATAAACAACCAATTTCAGAATTTAATAACCAATTAAACATTCAATCACTACCAAAGATCAAAGTTTTCACAAAAACACAAATGGGGTACATGAAAAGCTATGAACACTAGATGAAGTTCATAAAGATTTAGTGGTACCCACTTGGATTTATAGCATTCAAATTCATCACAAATGATAAAGTAATCATAAGATTAAGCAATGGTCTCACTTTCAAACTAAATCTCAAATATGTAAGAATACCCCAAACTACAAAAAGAGAAACCCATAGTTAAGAAGGTGAAGATTACTTTTGATTTAGAAAGATGAAATGATATATCAAACAAATAATTAATGCAAATTGCAAGACAGTTCACAGAGATTAAGAGTTTCTCGAAGGCAAAGAGGGTTTCTTAATGTTTTAAGGGAGTGAGGAGTGAAAATGAACCAAGTAAAACATGTGGAATGAGGGGTTTAGGGAATGGGGTGTTTAAAAACATGAAAATCCCCACGTGGGCTAAACCACGGCTAGTGGTGAATAACCACAGCCAGTGGTATGCTCTGTTTTGGCCCACGTTTTGAAAAACAAGCATCCCATGGTACCTGATGGCAACCACGGCCAATGGTGGGAAACCACGACTAGTGGTTGCCTCTGACTTGTGCCCAAAAACTCTTAAAATTGCAGGGGAAATTCCATAGCTAACCACGGCCAGTGGTTCTCACTGTTTCATGCCTAAAAATTCAATGTTTTTAGTAGAAAATGCCTAGGCCAAACCACTGCCAGTGGTTTGCATTGTTTCTAACCCAGAAAACACTTGTACATTTATGAAAATTATTGGGTCAACCCACTACTTTTTAATCTAAAAATTATGTCAAGCAACCCAATTTAGAACACTTCTTTTTTATTCTAACCAAATCATGCAAAATGGTGATTAATTTAAACATCTTACTCCATAAAAGGCAACATCAAAACATATTTTTTTATTAAATTTTACACAAAACATGCAAGCAAACAAATTCATGCAAAACAATTAAAATTGAATGACAAAATGGGGTTATCTCCCTAACAGTGCTAAGTTTAACGTCTTCAGCCAGACGTTATTCACCATTTGGACTCACGAATCTGATGCATCTAGCAAATCCAAAGCACTTGCTTGATGAATGGGCTTGCCTATCAAGTAGTGCTTAAGTCTTTGCATATTTACTCTAAATGGTCCAGACTTTTCGCTCTGTAACTCAACAGTGCCAAAGGGAAATACTTTCAAAACTCTAAATGGCCCCGACCATTGGGACCTCAGTTTACCTGGAAATAGCCTTAATCTGGAGTTAAATAATAGGACCATATCACCTAGCTTGAATGTCCTCCTAAGGATATGACGATCATGCTAGCGTTTTGTTTTTTCCTTATAAATCTTAGCATTCTCATACGCATCCAAACGGAGTTCCTCTAGTTTATTTATGATGTAGGAGAAGCTTCAAGACTCCTTAGGAAGGGATGGATCTAGGATCTTTTTCCTTCTCCAATCTTCAAACCAATGGAGAATCCTCTTCTTTCTTGGAAACCAAAATAAAAAAAAATAGAAAAGACTAAGTAGTGGACGAATTTGATGAAAGAAAGAGAGGAAAATGGAAGGAGAAATGGTGGAAGGAAGGATTTTGGGCAAGGGAAAGGAAAGAATGGTTTGGAGGCCACTTCTAAGGTTGGAAGATAACTCCAACTCGCCACCAAGGGAGGGAGAGACCCCTTGGATAAGAGGTTGCTAAAGTCTCTCTTTTCCTAGAGAGAAGGAGAAGAATCTCTCACTAAACTTTGCACTTAAAGTGTCAAATTTCTCAAAATGAATATTATGTTTTGGTTTTACAAAAGAGAGCTCCTTATATAGGCCATGGAGCATTTCAACCAAGGGGAGCCTTATTGAGCTTCTACATGTTTTCTAGGCCCATAAGGTATTTCTAGAAGTGAAGTGGCCTAATACATGGCCCAAAAGAGAGCACATGGCCCAATAGTGACCAATTGGCCTAGTAAGGCCCAAATAAAACCTAAACACTAGAAAACCTAAGTATATATGATATTATATGATAAGTACATGTAAGCCTTCCAAGTGTCCTCCTTGGTCTTAGGCCCATCAAGTAATGTGATGAAGGAAGTTAGGGCTTGGTGGATGGTCTCCCTTCCCTTTTTGGACTTAGCCCTTGTTAAGGGTCCTTTATAAGCTTCCAATCCTTTGTCTAAAATGATGTGTAGGTCCTCCCTTATGGTGTCCTCATTAATTTAGCTCCAACAACCTGCGCTCACTTGTAACCTTATGATCAAGATTAAGCATTTTAACTGCCCAAAATGATTTATACTCAAGTTCAACATTCAAATGACAAGGCTTTCCATATACTAGTTTGAAGGGTGTGGTTCCATTAGGGGTTTTATATGTGGTGTGATACACCCATAAGGAATCGTCTAATTTAATAGACCAGTCCTTACGTGATGTATTGACCATCTTTTGGAGAATATTTTTTATCTCCTTGTTGGAAACCTCAACCTGCCCACTAGTTTGAGGATGATAAGGTATGGCAACCTTATGCCTCACTCTATATTTCTTTAAAAGGGTCTGAAAAGTTTTCTCATTAAAATGAGACCCTCCACCACTTATAACACGCTTAGGAACCCCAAACCTCACAAATTTAATCTTTTAAAAAGCTTAATAACAGTTTTAGTGTCAGAATGAGGTGAAGCAATGGCTTCCACCTATTTAGACATGTAATCAATGGATACCAAGATAAACTGATTTCCAAAGAAAGAGGGAAAGGGTCCCATGAAATCAGCCCTCCACACATCAAACAGCTCAATCTCTAAAATGCTATTAAGTGCCATCTTGTGTCTCTTACCTATGTTACCTATTTGTTGGCAAGCATCACAAGTCAGGATATACTTACACATATCCTTAAAAAGGTATGGCCAGTAGAACCCGACTTGTAATACTTTTGAAGCTGTCATGGATGTGCTAATGTGGCCTCCACAGGAAAGAGAGTGGCAATGGTCTAGGATGGCATGGACTTCATCTCTGAAACACACCTCCTAATCAAACCATCTACACATTGTTTGAAAAGGAGGGGCTCATCCCAATAGTAATGCTTAACATCTACAAGAAACTTCTTTTTCTACTGAAAACCAAGGTCAGGGGGTAAAATACTATAAACAAGAAAATTAACAAAATTCGCATACCAAGGCACTTGTTGGACACTAAGATTCAGTAGTTGTTCATCTGGAAAAGACTCATTGATGGGAACAATATCTCCCAACTTATCTTTTTTAGATGACAACCTAGATAGATGGTCAGAAACAAGGTTCTCATTACCATTTTTATCTTTTATCTCTAAGTCAAACTCTTGCAAAATCAAAATCCACCTAATTAACCTAGGCTTTGCTTCTTTTTTATGTAAAAGATACTTGATGGCAGAATGGTCAGTATATACAATAACATGCGAGCCTACCAAGTATGATCTAAACTTATCAAAAGCAAAGACAATAGCCAATAATTTTTTTTCAGCGGTGGCATAATTTACCTGCGCTTCATCAAGTGTATGACTAGCATAATGGATTAGATGTAGCTTCTTCTCCTTCTGTTGCCCAAGCACAGCCCTTACTGTGTGATCACTAGCATCACACATTAGCTCGAATGGGAGTTCCCAATCAGGGGGTTGTACCATAAGAGCAGAAATTAAAGCTTGTTTAATCCTCCAAAAATCCTCAAGACAAGATGAGTCAAAAATAAAAGGCACATCCTTACTCAAAAGATTAGTCAAAGGCTTAGTTATCTTGCTGAAATCTTTAATGAACCGCCGGTAGAACCCGACATGCCCAAGAAAACTTCGAATACCTTTCGCATTGGTCGGTGGGGGCAATTTTTCAATCACCTCCACCTTAGCCTTATCCACCTCAATTCCTTTCTCAGACACCAAGTGTCCAAGAACTATGCCTTCTCTTACCATGAAATGGCATTTCTCCCAATTTAAGACCAAATTCGTCTCCTCACAGAGCTGCAAAACTTGGCACAAATTAGTTAAAGAATTATCAAAATCCAAGCCATGCACAGAAACGTCATCCATGAAAACTTCCATCACATTCTCAATCAAATCAAAAAAGATGGCCTGCATACACCTTTGAAAAGTCACATGTACGTTACACAGGCCAAATGGCATTCTTCTATATACATATGTCCCATAAGGGCATATGAAGGTAGTTTCTCTTGATCTGATAGATGGATGGGGATTTGATGAAAACCTGAGTACCCATCCAAATAACAGAAATAAGAGTGCTTAGCAAGCCTCTCAAGCATCTGATCAATGAAAGAAAGAGGGAAACGATCTTTCTTTGTGGCGCTATTCAATTTCCTATAGTCAATGCACATACGTCACCCAGAAACTGTCCTAGTAGAAATTAGTTCCTGTTTATCATTTTTCACAACAGTTATCCCTCCCTTTTTAGGCACCACATGAACTGGACTTACTACTAGCAATAGGATATATAACATCAGCATCAAGTAATTTCAAAATTTCTTTTTTAACCACTTCTTGCATTTTTGGATTTAGTCTCCTAAGTGGTTCTACTGTGGGCCCACCCTCATCCTCTACAGTTATCCTATGCATACAAAAGGAAGGTCTAATCCCCTTTATATCATCTATTGTATAACCAATAACCTTCCTATACAACCTAAGTTGTTTCAAAAGCGTCTTAGTTTCACATGGATTCAAGTCAGCATTTACAATGACAGGATATGTAGAGTTGGGTCCAAGAAATTCATACCTCAATGAAGTCGGTAAAGGCTTCAATTCAACAGCTGAGCTTACCACTTTCTCACACATGACTTTAGTATCATGTTTAAATGAGGCACTCTCTTCCAAATAATCTGATGTTCCTGCAGGCTCAATTAATAAAGCAGATTCAAGTGGATCCTTAGGAAGAGTTTCTTCCTTCACCACTTGGTTAATAAAATCCACAGAATAAACATCATCAAAAGGTTTCTTTAAAGCATCTTTCAAACTAAAATCTACCTTTTGGTCTCTAATAGTCAGAGATAATTTTCCATTTTTAACATCTATTACCGCACCTGCGGTTGCCAAAAATGGGCTGCCTAGAATAATAGGGACCATAGAGTCCTCATCCATTTCCAAAACAACAAAGTCAGTAGGAATGAAAAATTTACCTACTTTAATAGGCATATCTTCTAAAATACCTACAGGATATTTAATAGACCTATCCGCTAATTGCAATGACATCCTAGTAGGTTTCAGTTCACCCACTCCCAGTTTCTCAGCAATAGACAATGGCATTAAATTGACGCTAGCTCCTAAATCACATAGTGCTCTATCAATAGCCATGTCACCAATCACACAAGGGATAGAAAAACTACCTGGATCCTAAAGCTTGGGTGGCAGCCTCCTTTGGATCAAAGCACTGCACTCCTCAGTAAGTTCTACGGTACTATCCTCCTCTAATTTCCTTTTGTTGGATAAGATGTCCTTCAGGAACTTTGCATATGATGGCATTTGCTGCAAGGCATCTGTAAAAGGAACATTAACATAAAGATTCTTAAGAACTTTAAGAAACTTACCAAACTATTTATCAAGCATAGCCTTGGCTAAACGCTGAGGGAATGGAACTGGAGGCAGACATGGTTTCACCTCCTTCTTTTCACTTTGTTTCTCTTCCTCAGTTACTGGATGAGAATGAGACTCTTCCACCTTTTTTTCTTTCTTAGCCTCTTCCTCAGTCATGCCAACTGGACAATCATACTGTGTACCACTCCTAAGAGTGATAGCTATGGTATGACTAGATGGTCCCGTCTTGGGCTTTCTAGGAAAGGTTCCTGGTATTCTCTGAGAGGATGAAGCCTTCTGAGCAATCTGGTTCTCCAACATTTTATTATGGGTGGCAAGAGTGTCTACCTTGGAGGTCAGCTTCTTAATAGCATCGGAGAACTCATCATTTTATTTCAACTGGGTGCTAACAAAGGTCTCCATTAAGGACTCCAGCTTAGATTTCTATGGAATGTATGGTCCTTGTGGTTGTCTAAAATTACTCTAATTGCCTTGATAGAGAGGTGGTTTGTTTTGGAAACTAGGTGGTCCTTGTGGCTATCAAAAATTATTGCCATAATTTCCACTATAGTTCCCAATAGCATCCACCTATTGTATCTCTGGCTTGGCATTCTGAGTCACTCCAAGCTGACAACCTGAAATGGTATGACCTGAAACACCACACAGCTCACAAACAAGATTAGAAGTACCTGTTCCTAATTTATCAAATTTATCAATTTTAACAGATAATGCCTATACTTTAGTAGTTAATAAAGAGAGAACATTAACAGAGTACTTACCTAGAGTTCTTGGTAAACTCCTTTCTGAGGACCACTGGTATGTGTTTTGGGCAACCTCCTCAATGAGATTGTAACCTTCCTCCATGTTCTTACTCATGAAGGCACCGCCAGCTGCGGCATCCAAGATCACTTTCTGGTTCAGAGTGAGCCCATTATAGAAAATGTACACAGTCAACCAGCGTTCAATACCATGGTGTGGGCATTCCCAGAGCATTTCTTTATACCTCTCCCAGGCATCATAAAGAGTTTCATCATCTTTCTGAGTGAAAGTGATGATTTGCTTCCTCAACTGATCTGTTTTGCTCCTTGGATAATATTTGTTGAGGAAAGCATGAGACAACTACTCCCATGTAGTGATTGACCCCTTTGGAAGCGCATACAACCAAGCTTTGGCCTTGTCCCTTAGAGAGAATGAGAAAAGCCTAAGCCGGATTGCATCATTTGAGACCCTATTTACCTTGAGCGTGTCACAGTACTCAAGGAACATCTGAAGATGCAAGTTGGGATCCTCGGATGGCAATCCTCCAAACTGACTTTGTTGAACCATCAAGAGCAAGGATGGCTTTAACTCAAAATTATTCGCCTCAATGTTGGGTCTAGTGATGCTAGACCTTCGTCCCATTGTATTAGGCACTGCAAAATCACAAAGTGCTCTGTTGTTGGGATCTTTTATTTGTGATTGACTCGTTGAACTTGAAGGTTGGTGCCTGTTTTGTTCAATGCATGTCCTAAGAAATCTGATCTTTTGAAGAGTTCTTTCAATCTCAGGATCAAATATATGCTCAAAGCTGTTGCTTTTTTACATAAAAGGGCCTGCACAAATCTATGAACAACCAAAAAGAACAAACGTAATTCTGCAGAAAAATTGAAATAAAACTAAAAATGCAAAAGAAAATATACAGAAAATGCACACTAGTCTAATCAAACACCGCTTATCCAATATTGAGGGAAACACAATCCCCGGGAACGGGGCTAAAAACTTGATAGCCAACCGTAAGTGCATGGGGTATCAAAGTAATAAAAAGATATCGTTCCCACAGAGATTGTGCCCAAGTACTAGTTATAACGGTAGTTTGTGAATCAATTAAAATGAATTATTAAAACTATAATGAACAGTAAATTAGAAAATAGAAAATCCTACGTCTTTTGTAGAAGAAAATAAGAGTAAGTTTGGGAAATTTAGTCAAAGGTAAATCTTGGGGTATTAAGGGTTCATATGCTGGTATCAAAATTAAAGGTTACTCGTCTATCCAATTATATGATTTCGTTTCTAAGGCAGATTCCCCTAAGTTAATTAATACCTTTCTCTCAAAACCCTATTAACGTGCCTAATTCCCAAACAACCGCGTTCAATTTGTTAATTAGACCCCTTACGTTCTATGGAAATCTGATTAACCCTCAAACAATTTCGCTTTCCATCGTAAATCAAAATCATAGGTTCAATTTAGGTATTTTTGAATTACATGCCAATCTCTCGCTTACCCATATAATTTGTGATTATTTACGCTTATTTGTAAGTCTTGTAGAAGCATTAGGCATACATAAATTGAATAGAAATTAAAATCACATAGATTGGAATGTGAAGAATAATTAATTGTAACACATAGGCATAATACATCCTTGGCCCCAAGAAAAGAGTTTAGTGTGCCATAAGGATGGTTGTCATCATGTCACATCACCAAATCAATGCCAATCATAAATGATTTCAAAAGTGTAAAATATGGATTCAGAAATTACAAATTAGTTCTCACTAGAATTCCTAATTCTTCCTCCCAAATCTGCAGAATTGATTTCCCTTGATGGTCTTGACTCTTGATTTCCAATGAAAGCTTCCCAAAAAGGTCCTTTAAAATCTTCCAAAAGCTGTCTTCCAAACTGTCTCTGCAGAATTCTGGTTCACTCCCCTGAAGTGCCCCATAAAAACCCTAAACAAATTAGATATTTGAGCCTCGGGGACAACCACCCAGTAGTGGCTCACCACTGCCAGTGGTTTGAGGTCTGTTCCTTTTAAACCATGAATGCGTAATTTTGGGTAACAGGCATAGCCAACCACGGCCAGTGGTGGCTTCTGACTTCCTGTTCTTTGCTTCACAATGCTCCATATTGTTCCACAGTGCCCACCACGGCCAGTGGTAGATAACCACGGCCAGTTGTGGCCTCTGACTTGATTTTCCCCTCTTCCAATGCTAACCCCGGCCAGTGGTTATCCACCACTGGTAGTGGTTTCCTCCAACCTTGCCAAAATACACTCATAAAGGCCTCAAGGGTCTCTTCTTTCATCTACTTTGCCATTTTTCCTCAAAAGAGACCTAGAATATCATTGATCCTATAAAATAGGAACAACCAAGTAATATGTATGGAAAAGAATCAAAATCAAGGGAATCAGGCATGAAAAATATGTAAAAACCCTAAAAACTAGACCTAAAAGTAATAAAAAACAACATACAATACACACTTATCAACCACCGCATCATCACACCTAGGGATGGTTGGGCCAAATTCTTCATTGGAGAAGGAAATCACTAGAGCTGCTACCTCATCCCGAAATGGGCAATTATCTTGAGGCTTGCCTTGAACTGAGAGGTTCATACGGTGATGATTCTTCCTCGCAGTGATTAATGCTCCTCCTCCAGCAAATCCACCGGCGATCATATCGATCACCTCATACCGGCCTCGCTGCTATTGCTAGGGAGTTTTCTCTTCTTGTACTACTTCAGTGATAACGACCCTCTTCTATTTCTCCACCGTAGTTAATCTCTTCATGAGACCCTAGCTATTATCACCATCTTCATCGCGGTCATGACTCTGCTTCTCCATCCAGTTTGGCTCATCCACGGACTTCTCCTTAAAGAGATATTGCTTCAATTTCCCCTCACGGATGAAGGTCTCCACCCTGTCCTTCAAAGATCTACACTCCTTAATAGAGTGCCCCGGCTGTTTGTGGAAATCGCAATACTTACGCGGATTTCTAAGTCTCTTCAAGGTAGCCGACCTCGTAATGCCATATACATTAAAAGTTGGCCACCTTAATTCTCTCAGGATTTGTGTCGGTCTAGTATTTAGTGGTGCATAGTTACTAAAGGTGGCTATGTGTCTCTCCTGTTGCTGGGCTTGAGGATTCCTAAACCTTTCTCTCTAAAAAGGCCTCTATGGCCTTATCCTCTCTTTTTCCCTAGGCGGCTGTGACACTAAAGTAGGCGGTTTTGATCTCGTTGTTGTGGCCTCCAGGTGCATCTCAATGCCAACATACTATAAGGCCTTCCTCTAGAACTCCTCAAAAGACATCGGAGGACTTTTTGCTAAAGATAAACCAAAGGAAAATTTAGGTTGTAAAGCCTCAATAAAAATATGTAATTGGATTGCCTCCGTAAGATTGGGGACCACGGCTACCTCCTTATAGAATCTCTTCAAGAAATCCTTCAAAGTTTTGCTCTCACCCTTCCTGATTTGGGCGAGAGTGTGTGAGATCCTGGGAACATCCCTGGAAATGACAAAATGATCATTGAATGTCGTTGCCATCTCCTCCTAGGTGTCTATTGACCCCGTTGGAAGTCCCTTGAACTAGCTAAGGGCCTCTCTAATAAGAGTGTGAGGAAACATCTGACACATAACATCTTCCTCTGCTCCCAAGAACATTGTCTTGTAAGAATAAGCATCCTACTGCTTACTTGGGTCCATATCACCTGTGTGTTTTCCAATGGAGAGGGGTTGGGATGTTGAGCCTATATGTCCCTGAGGTTACCACCACTGGCTCCTTCCTCCTGCTAGTAAACCTCTCACCTGAGTCCTAGGTCTACTACCTCTCCTTATAGATAGGAATCTTAGAATATTGGGGAGTAGTCAACTTCTCTCTCCCTAAAGCTTCATGGATCTCCTCAGCCTGTGAAACCACTTTCTCTTTCGACTGCCTACAGTCCCTCTTCAGCTTAGCCAACTCCTTCCTGAGTTGCTTAATGATTTTATCACAAGGGTAAGGCGTTCCTAGTGGCATCATCCTCCGAGAGATCCTTGCTGGAGACTCAAAATCTAAACGCCTGTTGACCTAGGGTGCAACGTCCTCCACGTGCCCCTCCTAAAAATCCCCCATGTTGCCTTCCATAGTAAAGCCATGAGACTTCTATGAAAAGTAGGAATAAATCTAGTGAGTCCCACCGGGCGTGCCAACGAACTGGTCTAAACCAGGGTTAAGGATCCAGTGTAGGACCAGCCATAAATATTATTAGTTGAAAGAGATTTGTACACTGGTACATTGAGTATCCAATATTATGCCCTTTATCTCAGTGAGAGAATAAAGGTCTTGTTGTCCTGGAGATCCTTCACACCAAGCTTTCACGTTGATAAGGGGAGAAAGGTGGTGTCACCTGCAAAGATTCTCCGACGCTCAAGTCAATAACCAGAAAAAGAATTCAAGGTTTCTGAAGCATAAGTTCGATAGTGAGTCTAACGTATCAGAGTCATGAGAATGTTGGTATTTATATACGTGCATCCGGAGAATGAAGAGTCCTTTTAGGGTTATGGGACCAATCGTACACTGTGTCTGTATGATTTTGACACACGCGGGTGCCTCTGTATCTCTTACAAACATTCCCATGTTCCTGTACCTCGTACTATTTGTCAGGTGACATGGAAGTTTTCTGGTGTGCTAGGTGTTGACCTGGACTTCCGGTATAGATATGAATCTGATACGGGGTTAGAGTCTGGAGGCTTACCTACGACACCAGTAGTAAGTACGAGATCAGATGAAAGTACACTCTAGCCCATGTGCCGGTATCAAGACCGGATCATTTGCCCCCTAGCTTGTTTGAGGGACTGAGTAAGTTGCTCATATAAGTTATATTGTCTTGCTGAAGTTGACTTTACGGATGAGGATACCAGCCCAAGTAACTCTTCTCTGGAGTCCCCTTTTGTGGGTATGGACACCGACTTTGGACACTGTCTTATTTTTATGCAAGAAAATTAAGAGTTTTTGAAATTCACAACTCTTGGCATTAAAGTTTTGTAACTTCCTGGCATTGAGATGCCACCAATGATAAGTATTTATTGCCATTAACATGTGAATGTTGATGGTTACGCTCACGAGGATTGTCAACCATAACGGTTCATGGGTACTGGGCCCAAAATTCAAAAATTTCAGCCATTGGATTTTAACTTTTCACAAAATGATGCCATTTTCATGCGCCTTAGATTGAAACGACACTGTCGTTGGCCTTTGAAGTGTTGCGTTTCTTGACAAATGATGTGCCCCCTGACTGGTGGTTATGCCTCCTCCATAGCTATAAAAGGGGGACATAGGCACTTTCTGGAAATCACATTGCTTCAAACCTAAGGAAAACACTGCTCGGATTTCCCCCTGAAGAAGTTGTTGCTTCTGTGTTCTCCCTCACCTCCTACCTTCAAAAACTTTTACATGACTATATGAGAATTAAAATCTTATCTTAAACTATATGTATATTTTTTAACCAAACATAATGAATCTACCTAAAAAACTATATGTATATTTTAATTGATAATATATGGTGAAATTTTTAAAAGATTTGATGGTACAGAGTTAGACTGAGAAGGGGGGTTGAATAAGTCTTAAACTATTTTTCAAAAATATTTTATGAATAGACCACTCAAGAGAAAAACTAATTTTACAGACCAGAGATAAGGGAAAGTAGAAATGCACAGCAGAAATTTATCCTGGTTCACTTCTAACACAGAAGCGAGTCCCGTTCTTTCAGCCCGAAGGATTTTCACTATTGTAAAACACCTTTACAATCTTTACCAACACAGTACAACAAGTATTCTTAACTCCAACCACTTCTGGTTTATACCCAAGTATTCTTGACACTAGTCACTCCTAGCTAAAAACCCAAGTATTCTTCCAAAAGCCTCTTCAGGCCACACATGTTTCCCAACACTTAACAAATTCTAGCAACACACTAGAATACACAAAGTGAAGGTATAAAAGTATTTAAGGTTACACATAAATAACTCAATGTACAAATATATGAAATGACTACACGCACACTGAGCTACAGACTATTATAAGTCACGGTTTGCATTAAGCAAAGCTACAAAGAGGACTTATGTAGTGAATACAAGAACTTAGAAACTTTTAAGAAAAGTCTTTACAGACTTAGGTTTCTAGAGTGAAAACAAAAGAGAATTCAAGAAAAGAATAAACGGCGTTGCCTCTTGGATTCAAAGGCTTCTTGTATTTATAGTCCTTCTAAAAAGATCCATTGGTTCATCTTGAAGAACATTGGTCTCTTCAAGTACTGTGCCATTAATGATTGTAGAGACATGCTTCTGAGGAGTTTCCTATACTGGACAACTTCAAAAGTCTTTCAGAAAAAGATCCTTTTTGCTTATCAACTTTATGGAAGCACGTACAGATCATAACAGTTAACCTTAGGCTTTTTGTACTGACTAGGTTTGACTTTTCTGACATCTTGAGATATGTGAGACAGTTTTCTTGAGACATGTGAGAAAGCTTGTCAACTTTTCTGTTGATTTCCTTTTTAGTGAAATCTTCAGAGGTGACAGGGGAAGTTCATGCAGCTTCTTTTCTGGAAAATAAGAGATCCTTTCTCAAATCCTTCAAAGAGTAAGGTTATTTCATAGCCTGTAGGTTCACTTAACTTGATTCAATGATGCTTTGGGTGAGTACAAACTTTTCCAATCTTGAGACATATTGAGTTTCATGGACTCCCCCTATCATTTGCGAGTGGAGCTTGATGGACTCCTGGCACACTTAAATAGAATTGTTAGACAACAAAACAATACAGACTTCATTTTAGTTGAGAGTCTTGATGTGTATCATTAACAAATCACTCGGGATTTAGACTACTCAATCATGAGTTTAGACTTTACTCTAACATTCTCCCCCTATTTATTGATAATAAACCTTAAGTCTCAAGGATAAAATGAGTTCTTATTAGAAGAAGAATTGAAACATTGATTATCAAGATATAGCATAAGTTTCAAATTCTTTCAAGTGTTTGGAAAAGATAGTCAAGTTAATCATATGCAACAAGTTAAAATACTGAATCATCAATAACTCTACAAATATATAAAAAGAGCAATTTTATTGATGAACACAAGAACTGTTATAGTTTTAAGCATAAAAACAAAAACAATTGTCTGCATAACCCTTTTGAGATGGTCCGAATAAGTCCGAAAAACCCTAAACAAAAACAACAGCAAGACTCTAAATTTGAGATGGTCCGAATAAGTCCAAATGTAACAACTCAAGTGGTCTGGACGTAGAAACAACATCTTTGTTTTTAAAAGAATTTTTGAGTTGTTTCCCTTTTTAACATGCTTCGCAGGGTTGGGTTCCATTGAATACAATTCTAGGAAATCCCTTAACTAACCCTTTTCTATTGATTTTTGAAATATATTTCATGCTAACATGTCCAAGTTCTTGTGCCAAATCCACTTTTCTTAGATGAAGAGAAGAGACATGTTACATTTTGACTATCCAGTTCTCCCAAATCAACCTTGTACAGGTTGTTGTGTGACATCCCAAAAATAGGGGTAAATTTTTTGTGTTTTTATTATTATTAATCTCTAAAACATGTGGGTGGTGAAGCCATTTAACAAATTCCCTGGATCTATCAGAGACCTATCTCATATATGAAGATATGAGAAGGTAAGTTAAAGGAATTACTCTTAAGAAATCCATTATTAATAAAAGCGGAAGAATCTTTGGTAAAATAACATTATGGAATTAAATTCTTAAGAGATCATTCATTTGCAATTTAATAGCCAAGGTTATCCCAAAGTGATCATGAAATAGGATAGAATCATGGATTAGTATGAAGAAACAGGAAAATAATATATTTCAAACTATTTGGGAGAATCAGGTCCCTCTCGCTCAAGCGGAATCCCAATTCGCTTGAGCGAGCTTCGCATAGCACGCTTGGGCGAACCTTAAAATGCTGGGCGAAAGAAGAAAATGGAAATTCAGGGGCCACTTCGCTCAAGCGAACCCAACTCGCTTGAGCGAGTAACACAATCCTCGCTTGGGCGAACCCAGCGAGCGTAAGGCGAAAAACGCCCAGAATCCATTCCACGCTTACTCGCTCGGGCGACACTATCCTCGCTTAAGCGAGATTGCTCCTGAGAGCAATTTCCTGATAAACCCGAGAGCAAAACCTGAGGGCAAGACCCTCTCGCTCGGGCGAACCCTTAGCTCGCTTGAGCAAACACCAACCAAGGTCCAAACTCTGATTCTAATGTAATTTCGCTTGAGCGACTTGCACAACCGCTTGAGCGAAAATGGAATAATGGCCTAACACTGATGCTGGGACGATCTCGCTTGAGCGAGTTTCAATCTCGCCTGAGCGAGAATCATCCAGAAACCAAAATTCAACACAAGGGCATTCTCGCTTGAGCGAAAAGCCCTCTCGCTTGAGCGAGTTTGACAGAAAAACAGGGGAAATGCAGTAATCATCCAACTCTCAACACCAAAACTCATTCTAATCAAATTTACCTAATTTCAACACTTCATATATATCATATTCCACATTTGAGACTTGTTCTAATAAGTCATTCTTATCAAGTTCCATTACAACTCATCTATTGTATAAATCAACTCACTAACTCTTCCATTTCATAAATCTAACATTTCATATATAAACTTCAGTCATTCATCAAGATATGGAGAGTTTTATCATTCATTCATTCATAGGGTCATGATTGAAAATGGGTCATAAACAAAAGATCTCATTTTCCTCCATGACCTCCCAAACTCATTATTCATACAATTATCCATTTTAAATCCACACTATATCAACATACATTGTACTATATACATTACATCTATTCCACATATCTATGTAAACCAAAATATTGCCGGCCAAGGCATTCTTTACCAAAAAGGGGCCTTCTTCACACTCTTCCTCCACAATAGCTCCAAAGCCATACCTACAACATAGGAGCTAAAAAAATATACCACAGGGAGAGTGAGTATACTTTCTCAATGACGAAAATCCAATAAATAGAACAATATATGTATGAATGCAATACAACTATCTCCTTCTCAAGAGGAGTTTATTTAATATCAATCAATCAATCATCAATTTTTCATTCCAATACAACTATTTCCTGATTCTCTCAGAAATCTATCAATCAATCCACCATCACAATTTAGTAATTAAAAAGGGAGTTTCCATTCATATCTCATCATCAAAGTATCACACCATACCATGCTTTCAAACTGATGCACATGCTAATGTCATGAAAATGCATATGCACGGATCCGATTTCGTTTCCTCGGGTGATCGCAACCACCATATCATATACTCATTCTCAATGGTTTCCCGCCTCGCAAGGGGTACTCCCTCTAGCAACCTCACAAGGTGCTTCTCGTGATCGCAACCACGTTCAATATTTCACATAGGTTTCCCTCCTCGCAAGGGGTACTCCCGCCTCATACACATTTCACATAGGTTTCCCTCCTCGCAAGGGGTACTCCCGCCTCATGATCGCAACCATGGGCATCATAGGTGCTCGCAAGCCCTTTTTCATTTCCATCATCAAATGATCTCAACCACTATCAACATCATTATGATATGTATGTCATGCCATGTATACAAAATACTCATGCATACCTCAAGCTCATTTAGATTATCCTACCCTTTCATCTAGGGTATATTCATTTTCAACCACACAATTTTCCATCAAACTCATACACAAGAATCAATCTTCATATGAATTCAATCATGTACCACGCATAATAAACCATCCATAGCCACACTTAGGTTTCATCATATAAACACTAAATTCATATCATCATACACAATTCACTTCGCATACACATAATATCACCTTTAACCACACAAACATGTCATACTACATTAATACATACATTATCAACACAATTCTCATGCATTTAGAAAATACACCCCTCTCCTACCTCAAGAGAAGTAAACCTCTGGGGTTGATGTTCCTGCTTCACCAATATTGCCAAGCCCTACACCAATCATTTATAGGGCCACATCAATTATTTATTCAAACACCAATTCAATATATATATATATATATATATACATAGGTGCACACATTATTCTTATCATGTGAAAACTATTTACCAATTTCATTCGTTTGCCTACTTAGGCTTCGGGAATTCCTTTCCTTGAATTACAATCTCTTAGTATCAAAGGCTACAACCTAATTATTAGGTTATTTCACCTAGTAGGTCTCCACCAACACCTTGGTGAGTTTCCCACCTATTATGACTTCAAATCAACTTTATCATCATTTAATGTATCTACCACATCACTTATATCATTCTTCCCATCAACAAATGTTAACTTTTTCAATAAATGCAATATCCTTCAATATCCTACCTCTCCTCCTAGGATTCAAATTTAAGGTTTTCACCAACCCACCAACCTTCATAAATGCTCATATACCTTCTTCTTTTCTCACCATAGTTATAACTACCTCATTAATCATTCATAAGCTTGTATTTATGTCAACTTATCTTTAGATTTCTACTTTTAAACTTTCTCCAACATTACCCATACATTTAGTGTGTTCTAACACCAAAACCTCAACTAAACTTCAACTATATACTTATGTAATGGAAAATGATCATAATCTTACCTCAATGAAAGAAAAGAGTAAGTTTACAAAAGATGAAGAGATTCACACGAATTTGAGGAGGAAGGAGGAGGAAATACTTTAGTTCCAAACTTCCTTGAACTCTCTTGAAGGTTGTTAATGGAGAAGGAAGATATATTCCCTTTTAATTTATAACTCAAAAGGAAGGAGAAGAGGAATTATGAAGAAGGAGAATATGTGAAGAAGAAGATAAGAAGAAAAGGGTGTCTACGTGAGGAAGAAAGAGTGAAATCGCCTCTTGAATGGGAAAAAAATAGAAATTTAGCATTTAAATTATTAACTCTTCATTAACTCTTCCGTTTTTTAACAAACAGGTTCTCCGTTCGGGCCCAAAACATATTCTAAAAATTATTCTGAATATAAATTCGGAATCCCATTAACATTATCTACGGCCCTGACCAACGGCATCTCAATCGGAGATACTTGGTCTGACACCTATATTTTATCCGGGTCAGTTTTCAGCTCATCTGACCACCATATTTCACCAACAGTTTCAAAAAACCTTCTTTAAGTCGTTTCAAGAATTTTGGGATATTTATTAACCCAAAGTTAATTATCCAACATTTATTTTCCTAATTTATCTTCCTATTTTAAAAATTCGGGGTGTTACATGTTGTGTCTGTTGGCTGAGAAAAGAGTGGTTCCATCAGCGTTGATGATTGTACATTTTTCTTTATCAAAGGAAACCTTATAACCACTATCGCAAAATTGACTTATGCTCAGTAGGTTATGTTTTAGACCTTCAACAAAGTAAACACTCTCAATTACAGGAAAATGAATTTTACCAACTTTACCAATCCTAGTGATACGTCCGGACTGGTTTCCTCCAAAGGTGACTTTTCCTTCTTCAAACTGTTCCAAGTTTAGGAACATAGACCTTTTGCCCATCATGTGATGCGAGCACCCACTGTCTAGATACCAAAAGTGTTGCTTTGCTTTTATCTTTAAGCACATCTGAAATCAGAATAATCATTGCCTTTGGTACCTAGAACTTATTGGATCCTGTAGAGTTAGTTGACTCAACATTTTTTCTTTTTCTCTTAGGATAGTCTTGAATCACATGACCATGTCCTTTACAGTAGTTACATTTAGCATGTTTATGTTCAGGCACAAAGTGCGATTTCAAGCAATCTTTAGTAACATGACCATACTTCTTGCAACACTTGCATTTGACATGCTTGCCTTTAGACTAAAAGGATTTAGAGGGAGTTTTCTGAACTCTTGAATCAGTTTCTTCAATAAAACCCAAACTAGCCTTTTTGGAACTCGCTTTTGATTTTCCCATAAGTTTATAAAGATTTTCAGTTCGATTGACAAATTTTTCTTGGTCTGAACAGTTGAGTTTAGTTTTTAGAAAATCATTTTCTTTCTTAAGTTTGTGTACCCCTTTAGGATTTATCCTTTCCTTCTCATCAAGTTCCTTGAGAGATTTTTGGTCTGAATCCTTTTTCTTCAATTCAGATATTTTATCCTCATATGAATAAATAGTTTCAGACTTTTCTTTTTTAGTAGTTTATAGTTTTTCAAAAGAATTGAAAAGTCATTGAAAAAAGCTTCATAATTTTCTTGAAGTTCAGACTAAGTTACCTCCTTTGTTTCAGAGTCATCTGAACATTATTCAAAATTTGAGTCTGTGTTGGCCATGAGACACAGCTGAGTAGTCTTTGCCTCTTCTTCAGACTCACTAAATCTAGTTGAATCTTCATCATCCCATGTGATGAGTCCTTTTGTTTCTTAAAGAACTTCTTCTCTTTTCTATCTTTCTTGTCCTTATTCAGCAGAAGGCATTCAACTTTCATATGTCCTGGTTTCCTGGAGTTAAAACATTCTATGGCAAGTTTTAAATTTAAAGGATCTTTTACCTTTAGGTTCTCTTTTATTGAACCTTCCTCCACTTTTTTTCTTTAGAAGTCTCTGAAATCTCCTTGTCACGAGAGCTAGTTCATCATCAATATCCTCCTCATTGTCGTCAGTTACAAGTTCTGAGCTAGTTGCTTCTTCAATTTTTAGCTCCTTGCTTCTCTCAAAAGTTTCTTCAGACCTCAGGGCAATATTTTAGAGGATGAAGGCTTGGACACTTCCTTCTGACTAAGCTTCAGCTCATGAACTCTTAGTACACCAAGAAGCTCATCATGAGTGAGAGTGTTGAGATCTTTGGCTTCTTCCAAAGTGGTACACTTGGCATTAAACTTTTCACATAAACAACCCAGAAGTTTCACGTTGATATCTTTAGTGGAGGGCATGGATCCAAGGGCTTTGAGCTTGTTAAGGAGAGTTTGAAACCTTCCAAACAATTAGTCTATAGACTCATGATCTTCCATCTTGAATCTTCTTGGATCTTTTAACATTTGACGTAACTTTATAGTTGCATTGCGGGGCACCCCAGATTTCTTTAGCTGTTTTATTGTTGTACACTTTGTTATATTCTGATTTGCTTAGAGCACATATCAAGAGAAATCTTGCTTTAGCATTTGATTCCATCTTTTTAGTGTCAACAAGAGCCCATTTATCTTCAGGGATAGGCTTTCCTTCATCATTAGTAAAAGTTGGTTCATCATCTCTAGTGATTATTCCCCACAAGGAATATTGAGTAGACTTGATGAACATTTACATCCTGTCTTTCTAGTACCTCACCAAAGAAAGCAGGTGGTCTATTTGATAATGCTCCTTCAAAAATGAGCTGGTCTTGAGAAAATGAGGCCATGGATCTTGTACCTTTTTACTCGTAAAAGTAATCAAACCGAAAGGACAAGCTCTGATACCAAATGATGATACAAAGTTATACTTAAAATGGAGGGTTGAATAAGTTTTAAACTCTTTTTCAAAAATATTTCACGAACAGACCGCTCAAGGGAAAAACTAATTTTATAGACCAGAGATAAGGGAAGGGAGAAATGCACAACGAAAATTTATGCAAGTTCACTTCCAAGACAGAAGCTAGTCCAGTCCCTTCAACCCGAAGGATTTTCATTATTGTAAAACACCTTTACAATCTACAACAACACAGTGCACCAAGTATCTTGACTCCATCCACTTTTGGCTTATACCCAAGTATTCTTGACACTAGCCACTCCTGGCTAAAAACCTAAGTATTCTTCCAAAAGCCTCTTCAGGCCACATGTGTTTCCCAACATTTAACAAATTCTGGCAACACACCAGAACACACAAAGTGAAGGTAGAAAAGTATTTAAGGTTACACAGAAATAACTCAACGTACAAATATATGAAATGAGTACAGGCACACTGAGCTACAGACTACTATAAGTCACGGTCTGCACTAAGAAGAGCTACACAGAGGACTTATGTAGTGAATGCAAGAACTTGGAAACTTTTAAGAAAAGTCTTTACAGACTTAGGTTTCTAGAGAGAATTCAAGAAAAGAATGAACAACATTGCCTCTTGGATTCAAAGGCTTCTTGTATTTATAGTCCTTCTAAAAAGATCTGTTGGTTCATCTTGAAGGACATTGGTCTCTTCGAGTACTGTGCCGTCAGTGGTTGCAGAGACATGCTTCTGAGGAGTTTCCTAAACTGGACAACTTTGAAAGTCTGCATGTACAAATCATAACAGTTGACCTTAGGCTTTCCGTACTGACTAGGTTCGGCTTTTCTAACTTCTTAAGATATGTGAGACAGTTTTCTTGAGACATGTGAGAAAGCTTGTCAACTTTTCTGTTGATTTCCTTTTTAGTGAAATCTTTAGAGGTGATAGGAGAAAGTTCATGCAACTTTTTTTTAGAAAATAAAAATCCTTTCTCGAATCCTTCGAAGAGTGGGGTTGTTTCATGGTTTGTAGGTTCACTTAACTTGATTTAGTGATGCTTTGGGTGAGTACAAACTTTTCTAATCTTGAGACACATTGAGTTTCATGGACTCCCCTTATCATTTGCAAGTGGAGCTTTATGGACTCCTGGCACACTTGAACAGAATTATTAGACAACAAAACAGTACAGACTTCATTTTAGTTGAGAGTCTTAATGTGTATTATTAACAAATCACTCGGGGTTTAGACTGCTCAATCATGAGTTCAAACTTTACTTTAACAAGATTCATAGATTCTCACTAAATACACCTTTTGATGAGAGTGGAGATTCTTAAATGTGATGAAGTCATAAGTTAAATTGTCTCTAATTTTGTGTGTGGATATATATATATATATATATATATATATATATGTTAATTTTTAACGAGAATTTCTAATTGTACAAAAGATTGTTTCCAATTCTCATTAAATACACTTTTCAATTTATTTTCCTAACACATAAATGTTTGTTATACATAAATTTTTGTTGAACTAACTACATGTGTTAAAAAATATTTTTAAGAATATTTTTTAAAATTTAATTGAAATACTAGTATAGAATTTTTGTGAAAATATGTTTATAGTTTTTAATAAATACATTTCATTTTAACTTTAATCCATATTTTCTTTTTTCCTTTTAGTTATAAAATATTTAGAATATTTTAAAACTATGGATAAATAATGAGTAAATTTGCAAAGAATCATTTCACAAGACCATTGATGATTTTCACCAACTCTAATTTAAACTAATAACTCCACTTATTTCTTAATTATCTTTCTTAATAACATTATTCATAAATTTAAAATAAATCACGCATTAAACAAACTGATAATATTTATTATTTTCAATAAACATATCAATTCATAAAGAAATTGAATAATGTTAATACTTTAATATATTTATACATTAATACAATATTTTAAATTATATTTTTCCTCTAAATCCAAAAAAGCTCATGAAACATACATGTTTATAAACTAGGAGTTAAAAATTCAGCTTCTAGAAGTTTTAAAAGAGCATATGTTTAGAAATAAATTAAACCTCTTGAAAAACCAAAAAAAAAATGAAGGAAGAGTAGTTAATAATAAGGTGCGGTTTATTTTATAAGAGAATGTTGACATTAATTATTATGGGATATTTCAGTGAATATAACAAGGGGCATGGTTCAGTTTCCCATAGTAGCGATTTGGTGAATTTCTGGTTTCTATATCTTACCCACCTACCCTTTTACCATCACTCGTTGAGTAACCCTTTTTATTTGTTTGATCACTTCTCCTACATACTGTTGCCTTCGTATTGGGTTTTCCACTATCACGTTGTTGGGCCCAAAAGCAGCACTTCCATTCTCTATACTTGGGTGGCTCTTGTTTTGTTTTATTCATGATTTGATTGTCCACAATTTTTTTTAAAATACATTCTGAAGGTTGAGAATTCAGACGACAAGTTATTTATTCCTGTGATTCAATTTCAATCCTTCTCTAGTCTGAAGGATTATTTTTCACCAATCTCATTTTCATAAATTGCAGGCACAAATATTAATCTTTCTGCTAGTGGGAATGAAGAATTGGGTTTGGAGTTTGTAGTTAGGACAAGGAAAAGTGGTGTGGTGTCCTATATATTGAGTGCACACATGTGAAGTTTCACTTCACAACAGCTGTTTCTTGGTGTTGTGTCCCTCTTTTTCACGCCCTTTGCAATTTGGAGCAATATCATCCCTTATGGACTCTGTGCTTGGTAATTGGCCATCCTATGACCCTCACAACTTCACTCAACTCCGACCTTCAGATCCTTCTACTTCTTCTGTAAGTTTATGTTGTCTTGCTATTTTATTTATTTATTATTATAACAAAGTATATAAAATAAAACTGTTGATAATTTGGCAATCATGTTTGCAAATTTATACTTTTGTTGTCACTTGTTGAAAAATCTGATCGTGTATGATTCTGTGGTTTTGCAATACTCCAATCTATTTACATTTATTTTGCTTGAAAGTTTACAGAAAAGAGAAGATTGGCTTTTTCACCCAACCCCTTATCCCTTATGTACAGCATTTGGTTAAAAGGGGTGTTCTCATTCTACGGCAATCCTGTTTGAGATTTATTCACAATTAAAGCTTTTCTTTCCTTTAGAAAAGTGCAAATTCATGACTTTTCCGACAATCTTATTTTGCGTTGTCAATTAAGCTACAACTCATTGGTCAAGTCACTTGCATATTTGAATCCCATCATTCAATTTAGAGATTATTTCTTAAATTTTCAAGTTGGTAGACAGCAAAGAAGTTGAAGATTGAAAGGAAAAAAAAAAACTGTGTTTTTAACTTGGATAATCATAATCTGTAAAATTTTAATAGACTTTCTGTTAGGTTCTCAGGTCTGATGGTAAAGAAAAGAGCTTTGTTCGTCCGTGAATTTTATTGAATGTAGGAAAAAGAGTACACAAAGGAGACCACTCCTTTCACACTGGAATTCTGTCCAGTAAGACCTTAACAAAGAGAATATGAATCCCCCTTTCTACAGAGAGGACCTATTTAAAGAAGGCTGGTCCAAACAAATTGGCTATCTTCTGTTATAACAACTAACAGAAAACCTAACAAACCTATCAACGAAAATATAGATTTAATTACTACTTTTTTCCCATCTTTCTATAATACACTTTTAACTTGTTAGTAACCTGAGGTCTAACACTATGTGTGTGGTGTAATTTGCTGTTGACCTGAGGTTGAACTCTTAACAATTGATGTTATATCTGCATTTTCTCGGGGATGATATCCATTTAATCTCAATAACTCCACTGTTTTGTCTTTTGTTTTTTCTCTCTCTGTAATTTTTCTATTCTACCAAAGTAAGCAACTTGCTAGTTGCTACTTTTTTTGTTTTAAATTGTATTTTGGATCACCTTACGATATATTTCCATTTGCTTTCTAAAATGAAATTTGTACTTTCATGCAGAAAATGAACCCAGCCACTTACCATCCTACGCACAACAGGACCCTTCCACCACCTGATCAAGGTAGTAACTAAGGAGAGTTTTCTTTTTACTGATTTCTGTAGTAATCTAATGTGAATTAAACTTACTGTGGCTTAATAGACACAGTATTCAGAGGGCAATACTCTGATAATGAAGGTAATATGCAGAAAATAAGAAACTGGAAACGATAGAGAACAAATCAGAGAAGGAAAATAATGTCTCCCTCTCTCATTTTGCCCCCTTCCCTTGTATCCCATGCAGCCTCTAGCTTCACCACAATGCTTCCCGGTTCCCACTACACTTGTTGCTACATTTGTGGAGTTTGTTATAGCCTAAATAATCTCTTTTGCACACATGAGAGTGATTGAGTGCCTAACATAGTGGTTTACTGTATTTATTTGATTGATAATCTTTTTGAAAAGAGTAAACAAACAAACTGGTTCTCGAAAAGATATAGTGACCACTAGTTAAGTCCCTCAAAGATAATGACCATGAAATAAATCATCCAAAGATTGATTTGGTCTCTATGTTGAGAAAAAAGTAGTCCCCGAAGGATAAGATGACCATCACCAACTTGAAAGGAGACTTGGGGGCCATTTCCTTTGGTGGAAAAGTTATTTAGCGACCATCATCTTTAAAGCAACTTAACTGATGATCACCCTATCTTTTTTCTAAGGACAAATTTGATTGTTTACTCTTTAAAATAAATATCTTTGCTCTGGTCATTACCTTAATCTATTACTTAAAATATGTAGTTTGTTTGCCACAAAAAAATATATTGCTATTGGAGAAAATTTAAAAAATGAGGAAACATGAAAAATATGGTTGTAGTTTTTTCTTTTCTATCTTTGTTTTGTTGACATAGGTGAACATTTTGCTGTCATGCTCACTTTTATTTTGCTTTTTGAGGGCTTGCTAACTTGCTTACATGTTGGAAATTCTCGTGACAGTGATAAGAACTGAAGCCAAAAATATCCTCCTGAGACATATTTATCAGCATGCAGAGGAGAAGGTTAGTCTTGAAAGTTAAAGCTCTTGTATTTTGGTGCAAGTAGGTATCCACATGCTTCCAGGACATCATTGCAAAACAATGTAATTACTGTACATTGGCCATTTTCATTGCAGTTGAAACCAAAAAGAGCTGCATCTGATAACCTTTCGCCGGAGCATGGATGCAAGCAACCAAGGGTTTCCACCTGACACATATCATTGACCAACTGTTTCATGAGACTGTGATCAGCTACTTTATATATATATATATACACACACACACACCTTTATTTTTCAAAGGAGAATTTAATGCTTGTTTGGAATTGTGAACTGTATATTTTTCCGGCAATTGACTTGGAATATGTATATATAAAGTCAAAATTTAGAGTGAATGAATGAAATGATGGTGCTTTCATTGCATGTTTTTGTGCCATGCTTCTTGTGATGCACGGTTAAGTGCTGCTTGTCCATGTAAGTTAGGAAGAGACATGCTTTAATTAAGGTTTTTTTCAAAATGCATCTTTATCTTTTGGATTCAGAAATATCAAATATGTTCTATTTCATAGTTCTTTACTTTTCTCCATGACATTGGGTTCAAAAGCAAATATTTTATAGGGCCATTTTATTTGACATGCCCAGCCTTCAAAAATTCATCGTTTTTCAATTCACTGCGGATACAAATGGTTTCACCTTTTCTAGTATAATGGTTATCCATTGAATTTGGAGAATTTGCAGCTGATATTAATTAGACAAGTGGCACTCACCTCCTTTTACAATATAACAAAACTTTAATGTATAGGCTTTTATGATTGTTAATGAAAGGGGTTGTGGTTTTAAAAACATCAACTTACACGAATTATCTTAACTAACGGTTTTTTGAAGTGATTGCTAGTGTTTGATTTTTTATTTTAAAAACAAAATATGTTATGTAAAAAAGTGTTAATTTGAGTCTTAACTCATTTTCAATATGTTTTTAATCATATTTGAAAACAATAAAAAATGGTTATTTATTTATTTTTATTTTCAGTTTTATAAACCTTTAATTCAAAACCTAAAACCATCACCATTGTTGTCATCACTACTATTGTCACATCATTGCCACAAATATCACAACTACACCACCATTATCGTCGCTATCATCGTAGTCGTCAGCACCATTACAGTCATCGTCATCACCATCATTATCGTTATCACCGCCATTGCCACCACCATAGTCATTGTCATCGTTATTATCACTATTACCACTACCACCACCATAACCACTATAGTCACCACCATCAACCTAAACCCTAAGCCACCACCACAACCATCATCACCACTATCACTGCCACAACCACCAACCCCACCATCACACCATCACCGTCATTGTGACCACCATCATCTTAAACCCTAAACCACCATTGTTGTTGTCATCGCTGTCGTCATCACCATTATCATCACCGCTGCCACCACATTATATTATTATTGTTGTTTACGATGTAATGTAGTTAGGATTAAAATTATGAAAGTTTTGGAACAACTTTTTAAAATTTAAATTTGTAAAAACTAAAACATAATCTAAAAACCAAAACTTGGTTTTGGTTTTTTGAAATTTTAAAACTAAAACCACCCTGAGCATGGCCTTTTTTATCCTTCAAAATATAGATAAAGGGAAAGGGGATAAGTATCAAGGAATGGGAGAATCAAGGTTCAAACTCAGTCCTAACATTTTATTTTCATACCACATACCAATTGTGCTAGCTTTAACGAATTCTTGAACAAGGCCTTAACTAATGGTTTTGAGTTTGCATTCTTAAAAGTGATACTTCAAACTTAGTAAGTAGTCTTGTCATTTTTTATGGTTTCCTTAAATTAGAATTTTGGTTCTTTTTACAAGAGATAAATGAACATATCTTTGTAAAAAAAATTCAGAGTTCTTTTTATAAGAGACTCCATATTTTTAGATAAATTCATGATTTTGTTACACCCCTTCTATATTATGAGAAAGTATATAAATTCAATTTTGAAGTTTCCTATTTTAACCATTTAAGTATATTTGGGGGGGGATATTTTGTAACATAATTAATCCCAAATATTGGTTTGTGTGGTTTAGTCCTATGTTACTTATAAATAAGACCGGTGGTACTATGTTTATCCTTAAATATAAGAAAAAATCATATCCAACAATTCAAACTCACCTGTCAACATCCATAAATAGCGTAACTTATCACCCAACATGAGATAACCAATGGATTTCTCCAACAACTTGACTACTAAACACTCCTTCCATAGTTGCACAACTACTTATACTTCTTTTCCTCAAATGAAAAACAAGGAAAAATTCAAGAAGCTTCAATCACATAACTCCTTGTATGACTAAATTCAAGGGAGAAGTAGGCTTTTTGTCCCTTGTGACACCCTAATTGTAACAGCCTTAGTTTTTAGAATAAGGGCCTAGACTCTCAGGATCTCTAAGAGCACTCTAATGAGTCTTCTTAAGGAATTTAAGGCTTCGGCTTGATCCCCAGAGTGGCTATGAGAAAGAATAAATATTGAGGAAAGCAGTTACTGTAACATCCCGATTATTTAATTAATGGCAAGATTAATATTAAATGCTAATTGAGAATTAATTTAAAACAAAAGAAAACTTGATGCTGATGGGAAGTAATTGGATATGACACATGATTGGATGGTGGCTGCCATTTCATGTTCTCCCACCCACTCTCCTCATTTCTTTTGGGTACATGTTCAGAAGCTCTCAACCATTTTTCCATTCTCTCAAAATCCCCTCGAGACTCTTCCTCTTCCTCTACAATTCTTCTTCTCCTTCTTCTTCGTTCTTCTTCTTTTTCGTCAGTTTACGACTGTGGTGTTGTGGAGGACTCGAAGTTCCCCACTGTTGGCAAGGAGCGATCGTTCAGAGGAGGAGCAGCTCCTAGTTTCTCCAAGCTGTGTGTGGTGTTCGTCTGGATGTGAAAGTTGTTGAGCGAGAGAGACTGAGGGAACGAGCAGAGCACAGGTCAACACTGAAAATCGAGGAGCTTCTTGCATCTTTCCAGTAGGTAGGGGCGCTTTACATCTCAAATGCATAGTTATGGACGGATCCCAGGTGAAAGTACTGCATTTTGTGTTTATGGTTGTGAATATGTTGATTGTGTGAATTATATGATATCAACTTTCGAATACCGGGTGTGTGTGTGCGTTAGCTGAGTCACGTAAGGTTATATCCTTCTCCATCCATGAGATGTGTGTTAGTAAACATGTGAATGTATGAAAATATACTGGATCTGTGTTGGCCAAGTGCATGCGTTAAGAGTTTGTTATGCTGAGTCCCGTGTGTAGTTTAAACTTAACAGCATGTGGTATATGTTATTGATATTGCTAATACCGAGTGTATATTGTGGGACTGTTGGTTGATTCCTGTGTAGATTTTTATATTAGAAAGCATAAAACCGTGTTGTTGCGAATAATGGTATGATTACCGAGTACTTGTACTGAGAAGCCGAGGGTAAATCCCTGATTGATGTCTTATGATTGTATGCATGTAAATGCTGGGATGAATCTGATGGGATTTCATAATGAATACATGAGATGCATGTGTTATGTGGTTTTACCGAGTAAAATGCCACTGTTGTGCTAATGAATATGTATGGAAAAATAATAAAAGACCTTGGGTTGGACTCAAGGCAATACCGAGTGAAACACTCGTGTACTAGCGTTGGACGCTTGGTGAAAGTCCTTGGGTTGGACTCAAGGCAAGCTTACCGAGTTGGACTCGGGGCTGCCCGTAACACTCCCGTTGTCGCTTGGAGCGATTGTGTTACTTGTGAGGGCAAACGGTTTGGTACCAGTAAAACGGCCGGATCAGCTTGGAGCTGAGAAAAAAGACTTGGAGCCTATGTTGCAACATAAAAATTAATAAAAAACTGATCGGATCCGACTGAAATTAATGTGTGCACACTTATACCGTTGATGAGCTCAATGTGGTTATATGCGTATGTATGGGGAATATCAATATGAGCAATATGGCTATGTATCACTGATTAATATGGCTGTGTATTATTTGAATAAATTCCGATTGAATGATACTGTGTGTGGATATATCAAATGACAGTGCATGTGATAGATTGATTGAGAGATAATGCTGTGTAGTGGAAAGTTAGAGGATTTTCCGAGTCATTACTGTCATTTTATATGTAAAAGCTCACCCCTATTGTGGCCATATTTCAGTGGATGTTGCTCGGAATGAGGAATGATGGGAGAGCACCAATTGCTGGGAAGTGCATTGTACATTGGAAGTGTACATGTATATATATATATATATATATATATATATATATATATATTGTATAGATGGTTTTTGTATAGCCTTGGCCGGCTCTTAGTTTAACGTTCTGTTTTTAATGTGTGGGATTTGAACTCTCTCGGTATTGAGAGTAAAACTAAACATATTTCAATATATAAATAATGCTATGTGTTTTATCTTGTTTAGTGGGTAATGACGTGGGTGAATGTCTAAGTTGTGTACATCTATTTTCTACTAAATGAATAATGCTTGCGTGATTCCGAGTAAGGGAGAGCTAAGGTAAATCCGAGTGAGGTGAGATAAGAGACCCTCTTCCGAATGAAGAAAGGTTGGGCTAATCCTGAGTGAGTTATGCTCATTAAAGGACTATTTCCCTAGGAGGATCAATCGAAGGGTGTTATGTGAGAAATCCCTTTAATAAGCCTATTCCGTGTGGATAAGGCTATGATATCCCGAGTGAGTGAAGTCATGTAATTCCGAATGGGAATTGACTTAAAAATTTCTCGAGTAAGAACTTATTAGAATTTCCCGAGTGAAGAGAAACTAGAGTATTCTGAGTGAACGAAGCTATGAAATCCTTAAGCGACACTTGACCTTGTAGAGAGTTCTCAAGGTAAGAGAGATCAAATATGCCGAGTGAAAAATATGTGAAACATTTCCGAGTGATACGAGACTGTGGAAAATATTCCGAGCGAGGGAAACCTATAGACTCCGAGTGTAATGGCCGAGGGAATAATTCCCAAGTGAACTCAGGTTCAGATTCTGAGTGATAAGGTTACCGAGTGAACTTAGGTTCAGATTCCGAGTGATAAGGTTACCGAGTGAACTTAGGTTCCGATTCCGAGTGATGAGGATACCGAGTGGACTTGAGTTTAGATTTCGAGTGGTCGAATTATCCGAGTGCCTTGTTCGCTTGGGCGAGTAAGGTTTCGCTCCAGCGATCATGGTTCGCTTAGGCGCTTTCTTTCACTGGCTATTATTTAATCGATATTGGGCCTTGCCAACGTGGGGGCATCCTGACCCGGTTCTTCCTTTCCTTGGTCGGATTCCTGTTCCGATTTCCCCTGTTAGCCGTTCAGAATTTTTGGGAAAATTTTTCCCTGGTCTCGGATTTTATTTAATTTAGTTAGGATGTTTCAGTTACCAAGGTATTAGTAAATAGCTAAGTATGAGAATGAGGGAAGGTGTGGTAGGAGAGTAGAGATTGTGAGAAGGATTAAGAATAATAGAGAAATAGAAATGTGTAATGAGTGACAAAGAAAATAAGAGATAAGCAATTATGAGTATTAGTAAAATATTATAGGTATTAGAAATTAATTGTTAATGATTAGTACCTAGTTAAACCGTGATTAATTACTTAATTACCCTTTAATGATTCATGTTTAGATTACTAGATTAATTAGGGGTAATTAGTAAAGATTTAATTAAAATATATAATTATAATTAATATTTAATAATTATTCAAAAATATATATACATATGTGTATATAATATTAAAATAATATTTTATTAAGTTTTTAATTAATTTATAATAAGTAATAGTATTTAAATAATAAAACATTAAGGGTTTTCCCGGTATTATACTATGGGGCCCAGTTGTCGATCTTCTCTGGTGACTCGACTTGAGACTAGTGATCCATAAAGGAAACTAGTCCCAGTAGGGTTTCCTTGTAGTGAATCGAGGGTAACTGACTCGGTCTAATCGGACCAATCAGAACCTTCGATGTCACCTACGTTTGGTCGTGCATATACTTTGGAGTACCCGATGGTGACACGGTCAGTCCCTGGTAACTTGTTTTGACGTTTTAAGAATGTTTCCTGAAGAGGCCGAGACTCAATTCGGACTCTATCATCCTTATTCTCATGCTATCTCATTTTTTCAATTTCGTCTTAAAATTCAGCCTGCACATCTTTCGTATTTTGGACCTAACTTTTCCAAACGAAGCTTGAATGGAATGATTCTAGTCTTGTTCACTTTATTTCGAAGAGATTTTCAACTTCTATTTCTAGCCTCGATCCCCAATTCATACTCTGTCATGCCCAAATTCAAGGATTAAGTAAATTCACCTGAAAATCATGTCATTCACGTTTTTACTCTACGTATGGTTCATTTAAAAATTCATAACTTTCTTATACAACCTTATATTCATGTAAACCCAATGTCAAAATCTCTGTAACTAAATTTTCTACGTTTTTCATGCAGAACTTGAAAGCTGAGTCCTCCTAGATTGGTACAGTTTTTAAGATCTTTACTGACCTCTGTTCATTTTGTCACCCTACTGGCTATTCCTGGGAAAATAGGCATATTACCCTCTTTCGGTATTAGAATTGCTTTTTTCTTTTTGCTATGAATCCATATCAAAGAAATCTACAAGTCTTATGAAGGGCACAAAGACCAATTCTTAAAGGAAAAATTACTACAAATTTATTTCTACAACCCTACCTAATTCGGGACGATTGGAGCATCCTGTCTTGTTTCGGGCATATATCGGGCTACCAATATTGGATCGTTGCAAATGATATATCAAATCAAAAGGAAAAAGAGGAGCTACAAGTTTTGTGTTAAGAATTTTCCGAGATTTTACATCTACAAATTATCCTATACTTATTTTTAACGTCTCTAATTTTCGAGTCCTAAAAATTATGCTCGCCTAAAATCATTGGGTAACAAATTAATTTCCAGCAACCGGTTTCCAGCCAACTATCCAAACGTCGCCACCTAGACCTCACACCTGTAGATTACCACTTGTTTATTCCTTACCAAACAAGTTTAGAAACTTATTCTCCAAGCCTTCCAAACTTGTCCACCAAGTTTTGTAGCTTGCCTACCAAGTTTTGCTACTTACTTAGCAAGTACCTTTGGCTTATAAATAGGCATATGTAGAAACCATCTAGCACCGTGAGCCATCTCTAGTCTCCCTGCTTCTCCATCAAACCGTCACCATCACCTCCCTCCCAACCACCTTACACCACCACCAAAAGCCACCACCACCACCCATTTTCACGGCGGCACCATAACACCATCTTGGTTGTGTTTTAAATTGCCTCGTAACGTCACTCTAGTGTCTAAGGGTTATGGTTTTAAGTTTCATCATAATCCAACAGTCAGATTTTAAATTATGAAATTTTTAGTAAGATTTTGTTATATTAAAAATTAAATTTAGTGTTTTATAAAATCTTGTAATGCGTGCCTCAACGATCGGTTAACCGAAGGAATTTTACCGAATGTGACGTTTTCAACACTTTATCTTATTTCACCGGATTTTCAAAGATATCATTCTAAGATTCTTTTAAAATAATAAGATAATGAAGTTTAATAATATATATATATATATAGTGGTAACTAATTAAATGATATGATAGTAATTAAAGAAATTAAGGTATAAATTATTGTTTAACTAAAGGTATAATAAATATTAGAATATAAGACTTAAAAGGATTTTAGTAATTGGACACTAGAACAAGTAATTTAAAACAAGAGTATAATTAAGTTAGTCATAACTAAGACTAAATCTAAGACTTCACAAGTTTTAAGGTTAGATTAAGAAGTTATATCATAAAATAAGCACTAAAATCGACAAGTAACTGGTATAGTATAAATGTAAAGGCTAGTTAAGTTTAATTAAAAGGAAGTTGTTAGTAAGGTAATTGGGATTTGTAAGAGGGCAAGCATTATAGTATTAAGTAAAGTAATACGATAGGGTGAATAAACTTACAAATAGGTACTATTAGCTTAATAAAGAAGTTAATAATGAGTGGATAATAATAAGGATCGATAATACAAGTTCTGAACCTCCTTAATAAAGTTCATTAGATTGGGAGTCTAAGTGACTAAATTATTTATAGGATGACTAAGATATATAATGGTATAAATAGTTGGATTAGTTAAATTAGACTAGAATAAATAGATGACACTTAAGGGGATAAAATTTGTATACTCGAAAGGAAACTAACATCTGGTTATGAGATTAGGACAAGGTTATTATATCCTAATGATAATTAACACTTTAAGTAGTAATGTTATTCGAGTATGATACTTAATTAACTACAATTGTAATAGATAGGACACATGGAGATCATCTCTAGGGAAACACTAATAAGGTAGGGATGCTACTTGATCAAATAATTAAAGTATTACTACAACTACTTAATAGTAGCACTTAACCCTAAATCAATTTACACTCGTAATAAGTTATAGAAATATACTTGGACCCTGATACAATATGAACATCAGTAGGTACTCGATTGAACTTAGAGAGAGACCTGGAGACGAGAAGGTTACAACTCTTAGAAAATAATGAACTTCACAAAACATAACTTGAACTATAAGGAGCGGATCTGATAAGGGTGAGTAGTAAGGAATAGTTAAGTAATATACGTGTGATAATCAGGTAGGATGAGTTAAGTAAAGAATGGAGGGACAGTGTGACGTTAATTCAATGTTGATAATCTGTATAAATTGATTAGTGATAATATTGTAACTGTCTGATTATACTATGAAATACATTTGTATCAATATGATATGTTGATGGGCATTAGAAAGTAAAAGTTAATGTATATCCGTCATGGTATTAAGTCCCGTACAATGAAAAGCGAGATATAAGACATGAAAAGAAATGAGTGTGAGAATGTGATGAAAAGTACCTAGTGAGAGGAAAGATTGAATACTTGGTCATTTTCATTCTCAACTACTCAGTCACTATAAAAGTGATATGAGTGTATACACCCTTATGAAGCAATACCTAAACCTTCAAAGAAGTCAACTACCATAAATCCTGGACCATCTAAACAACCAATGAAACCTATTCCTTAGACCTGATAAGTAGATGTGAAACTAAGGGTGTTGAAAATGAAAATGAATCATTGACGGGACCTTACTGGTGACAAGGATCAAGAGAAAGAATAAGAATTTTGTGTGGAACATGCATCATTACATGAGAATGATTAGTTGAGAAAGTAGAGCATACACAGAGGTATGCTAGAGAGCATTCGTGTTCGATCCCCATGAAGGATCTGGGGAGTACAATTGGGTCGGGCATCTAATGGCTTGGATTCGTGCCCAATGTCAGACGGTCCATGGCAAACCTAATGTACTTAGACTAAAGACGGGTGTAATTATGGTCGTGGAGAGCCAAGTCCTAGTATGATTGATATGATGAGATGGATCTAATGTTGAGCAGGACCTTGAGTTCTTCGTACCCAATTATGTGATAGAAAGGACTTGGTGGGTTCCGACCGCTCTAGTCCAAAAATGTTATGTACAGGGACAGCCTGTACAGGACGGGTCCTGATGATAATGAGGATGAGAATGATTGATGAAATAAGAATAGGCCCACATACATTCATATGAACTAATAAAAAGAATGAATAATTTGTATACAAAGAACAATATCCATGCATTGCATCCCATAGCATTGATATATTGTTATTGTGATTGAATGACTATTATGGCAGAATCTGTTCTAAAAGTAGTAAAGTTATTTATAAGGTTGAGGTATGAAATTGGGAATGTTAGGTAAGTTGGAAAGGTGTGATATAACTTAGTGAAACTAGGTTTCCCCTGAGCGCGAGTACTAAGGTTTTGATTGATCGATGATTGTGGGAGGACATAAAAAATGACACCTCTGATTTGTTTGGAAGGGAGTGCTAGCACTTACTCCTATTGCAGACCACGGATTCGCCTTTGTTAACATACTGGACATGATCACACCAAGATTATAGTAGAGAAAGACCATAGACTCATTCCTGCTGATGTAACAATAGCTGATTCTATTGACCTCCCACCGATACCTACTCAACTATGAGTTATCATGGAAGTTCTAGAAGACCGTCCTAAAGATCAGCCTCTGGGAGGGCCTAGACCTGCACCAGTTGACGTAGTTATGGCCGACTTGACTGATCTTCTACCTTTGCCAGTTCTGTTATCACCCTCTGAGTTTCTCGACATGGTGGCAGCTTCAGTACCTCCTCCTCCTGCCCCGATGGTTTGGCCGCTGAGTCAATAAGTATATATGTGCTCGATATGGTGATAGAGGATTTGGTTCCCCTTGTTACTCTTATTACTACCCAAATGGATATTTTCGTTTCCAGGTGACAGTGGGATCAGTCCCGCAGGTTTCTTAGGCACTTGTTCATGACTTATATATATATGGAGGGACAGAGCAGTTCCTTGAGATGTCCCTCACAGCTAGGGACTTGATAATGGAAGCCTTCGACGCGTATAATGAGAGATATGGACAACTTCCTTCCTCTACACTTGATTAGCCTTCTTCTAGCTTAGGCCTGTTACTAGACATTGCACTTCCTTCTCAATCACCATCCATGTTTAGACTTGATTGCCCAGATTCTCCATTGAGTGACGAGGACTAGAGACTTGGAAGTTTATGTTATGTTATGTTATGTTTTGTTTTGATTGTATATAGTCAGGGAGTCTTCGAGCCCCTGTTGTCTAGTAGGATGGACCTGGTAGGACTTGCACTTTATGATGATGTATATATTATCCACCACGAATGATGTTGTTACTTTGGTGTTGGTTATTTATTTACTGTACTTTAGTTTTATTTTGTAGAGTCCTTACGGTCTATTATTTGATTTTACAAACAAAATTTTTTTGTACTTCCACATTCTTCATAAGACAGTAACCTCTCAGTTAAATAGAACAATCTAGTGGAAGGGATTGTCCTAGATAACCAAGGGTGTTACACTAATATTCAAACATTTTATAAAAAATAAATACTAAAACTTATACATAAGAAATTCAAAGTTTAACTAATTACACCATAAACAATGTATAGAATGAAATACATCTTACACGGATAAGTCAGGACCATCATATAATTTACTTTCCAACTCAAAGTTCTATGCTAAAACCATTTATGTCATCTTTGTCTCCATAATATTCCAATAATGTCATCTTCAGCTAATGTCATAAGAATCGATCTTCATTTCTCCACTAATGTCATCTTCAGTTGGCACTGGTTCTCATATTAAAATCTATACACACACATATACACATATTTAGGAAACAACAAAATATAAAGGTGAATAAAATAGTATGATTATTAATCAATAATAGAATAAAAATAAAACATCATAGGCATGGTTCCTTTCCTTAAATAGAATTTGTCATATCAACTACAAATTCACATATCACATTTACTATAGCACATCATTATCAATATCATCTGATAACATATATTATCACTTCCATATAAACATGTATGCAATATACTAATACTCTAGAACTTCATGCATGAGGGCCCATAATTCTTTTAACACCAAGAAGTATCAAATAGAAGTTAAAGATTCCTGGTATATTATAACATTTTATGCCAAATATAAATCTCCTTAGATTTTTCTAGGAATCAAACTCAACTGATATAAAGGTAACACAAGTACACACTAAAAGGGAGGTTGAATAATGTGTATGAAAAACTTAGGCGAATTCTTTTTGAGAAACAGATATTTAGACACATGTATAAGATTATGCAAAGACTATTTAAAACATAAAAAACAACAAAGAAACTTTAAAGAGCAAATAGAGTAGTACATGAACAATTTTTATGTTAGTTTACCTCTCAACCAAGGTTACATCCAGTCCTTGTTCGAGCACAATAGGATTTTGTATTGCACATCAAGAAGCTAAGTGTAGTCTATACTTACTTACAACAATTCTGTGCATTAGTTACACATTTAGCCTCTCCAAGCTAATTACCCAAGTATTTTTTCTTAAACAAGTCTCTTCAAGCTCAACCAACTTTAACATAGAATATAGGGTTTCTAATTCCTTACAAGACCTTTAGGGTGTCCAAGCTTCTACAACTAAATTGATTATTTAGGATATGAATTAAATGAAGCTCTAGGTACTTTTACAAGAGAGAGGTGAGAGATTTTCCACAGCTTGTGTATAAGACATGTTGTAGCATGTGTTAGGTTGCACCCTTTGAAAACATTTCTTTGTATAGGCTTCATGAAGAGAAAGGGAGGGAGAGAAAGACGTTATAAGATAAAGGGAGCTTTCAACCAAGGGAGTTATGATAGCTGGATAGTGCTTCTGAAAAATTTGGAAAACATATTTGTCCTTTGTCAGTCTTTTTATCAACCTTGTAGTCTGACTTTCCTTTTAGGGACATAAGTAAGACATTCCATTTCCTTAGGAAGTCCTTTTAAAGCGCTTTGAGTAGGTAGATACTTATTTTTTTAGTCAATGATTATAAATCAACATTGAAGCATGAACTTTGCCTTGTGACTTGTATTTACTATCTTCTTCGTAAGGTGTTTGAGATGAGTCTCTCGAGTGTGAGTTCTTCGAATATTCATACAACTTCTTAAAAAACTTCTTGTTTCCTAGCTTATGACTTGTATTTACTACAAAGTATACTTAGATAGCCTCAAAACATTAGTCTTATAAATAATAAAATGTTTTAATCATATAATCAAAACCTTTCAAGGGTCCTTAGAACCTCATGTTCTTTCAAGACTTAACATTCTTCCCCTTTTGACTGATGACAAATATTAGATTATTTTAATTTAAGAAAAACATAAACAGATAGTGAAATGTCTGGTATATAGGGGGTAAAGTTATCCTCTCTTCAGTCTTAATGCTTTGATTCAACAGTTTCTGGGACTCTAGGACAGGTGGTAGTTGTACCTATAAGGAAACTTCAATGCTTAAGTTAGTAACAAAATAACTAACAACGGAGCATAAAAATAACAGAATGGCCTCACTTATCTATTTATGAATGGTTATATTTATAGCCTTCATAGGGTACAACTTGCGATTTGATAATTGATAGGGTTTTAGTTTATCTTTTTATGTAAGTTGCCCACTTGCTTCTGAAACTTTGACTTATGGCAGACTTTATAACTGGGATCCATTCAGTAAGCATATCAACTATCTCGTAGTTTAGGTCTTTGCTATCTTTCTAGATCATTCTTTTATCCTTGCTTGTGTCACCATAATCTAGAGACCGATATTGATAATGGATCAGATAGTAAGAAGATTTGTAAGAAAAGTAGAAAATATATATTCCCTCTAAGTTTGTACATCTAAACAGGTTGTTTGAGGTACTCCCCCTAGGTCAGATATTTTTCTCTTTTAAACTAGACAAGTATATGGCTAGGAAAACATAAGTTAAAAACATTTATATCAAAGTTCAGACAACCTATACAATATGTGAAACTCAATATGTAATTTTTAGATAAGAATTAAACAAGTATATATCAATAAAATACTTCAAAATATTATAATCATTAACAACCACATGTGTCTAGGAATATTCAAAGTACATTGAGAATGTTAAACTGTGAATAGATAAAATAACATATGCAACATGTTCTCCCTCTTTCTGTCATCAAACAAAAGGGTCTTCCTGACATTATTTCAAGGCATATTATTGGCGTTGGAAAAGATTAGCAATGGATGACAAAATATCATAATGAAAGGTAGTCATCCCTTGATGAATTGCAATATACATACATTATCCAAGGTTGGTAACTTCCTGCTATAGCTCAACTTGTTGTGTTAAAATCATAGCCTTATTCCTTTGTAGTTAGTGATGATGATGGATACGAAGAGGGATAGGTTGTCTCATGCTTATGTTGGCAAGCTTAGAGCTATATATGATGAGAGAATGACAGTATCTAAGGATTATTTGAAAAGGGATACAAATGAAAGGGTGACAGAATAATAGAAAGATAAGAGAGAGAGAGAGAGAGAGGCTTATGAATATCAAAGAAATTGAAAGAAAAAGGTCATAAAGCTATTAAGCCAAGAAAAAGAATGCCATTGTGACAAAAAACAATAAATAACTCATAAATAGAAGAGACAAAAGAGAGATATACCAAGTGATATCTCCTGGAAGGGGTTATGGGGGGTACAAACTGTTTGTAAATAATGTAACGGAGAGGATAGCTAAGGGTATATCAACTTTGGTAAGAGTTCATATCAACCAATTTTCATCCCAAATATCATCTTTTTCAACTTTAAACAGCCTAGAGCTAAAAGCTTTATCCATTATGCATTAAAGCACATCAATCTTCCAGCATAAATTTTGGTCAACAATCAAACCACCATGCCTGATCAAAGTGGCTCTTTGCCGAGGGGTCATGTACCTTGGTGAAGGCCATCTTTTCGCATAAATTTTCTTTTCCCTTCCATTTATCTTCTTGCTTGGAGGGAACGAAAAAAAAAGTTCTGTTTAACAATATTTTGATGACTGTCTCAAGTTTGACAATGCATCTTGTCAACAAGGTGAAAGGATTTATGTCTAAAACCTTGGACACTTTCAACTTCTCAACCTTAGGGAGCCTAATGGTTTCTAAATCCATCATGGAAAACCAGTCCTCCAAAACTTTAGTAACCTCTATCAAGGTGAAGGTTACCTTGGGTAGCAAGACATTGGGGTCTCTAAAATAAATCAAACTAGGTTTAGTTGGAGATTAGGGCTCTTTAGGGTGAACAATCCTTGTTCTGAGGGTGTTGCAACCTTTATTAGGTGATATTAGAAACATCCCAGGCACAAAACTAGGGTCATGTTTGGTGTAGGTAAGGCAAGGAGTAACTTCTTCAAAGAGATTGAAGTCAGTAGCATGATTTTAAAATAGATGATCCATAAAGTCATCAAACTGGTGGGAGTCATCATTTGTTTTATAAGGAAGAAAGGGAATATAGTCAACATAGTGAGGTAGTGAAGGTATAGGTGATGGGACTTGCTTTTCTGTGGGGTAGAGTAGCACGATAGTAGTGATTTGGTTTTTTGGTGATGGAAAGGTGGTTGTTTTAGACATGTAAGGGATGCTAGAATTAGTTGTATGGATAGGTGATAAGGGAGGTTATGATGTTTAAGTTTGTGTTTGTAGGGATGTCTATATTGGAGATGACATGGTTGCGTAAGGTTGTTGTGGTTCATGTTGTTGATGGTGAAAAGATGGTTAACAAATTGTTCCAAATGAACACTCTCTTCCTCAGTTAAGTTAATCCAAACCTTCTTCTTTGCAAGCTTCTTAAGGTAAGCAAATTTGGATTTGGTTTTCCTCTTTGAAGCAAGAGGTAATTAACCGACAATCTTGAACTTGATGTTGATCTTCTTGGAAAGAATCACAAACTTATTGGGTGCACAAGAGGTTTTCCTCTTTGCAAGTTCTTAAAGTTGTTTGGTGGATATAGAGTCTTTATAACATTATGGATACATTAATAATGGGTTCAACAATAAAAGGCTCACCAAAAACCTTTTCAACAATAATAGAAGGCTTATCTAAGAGCACATCAGCAGCCCTATCCGAGTTCTCGACATAAAGGTTGTCTGAGTTATCAAAACCTTCAGCTCGAGAAACCTTTTCTTCAAACACCCTAAAATACTTTCCCTAGTCAATACCCATTTCCTTCGTGAAGATGTCCTGATCAGTTTGGGGCTTGGAAAATGCTAATCTAATACTTGGCACATCTTGAGACTTAAAAATCAAGGATTTTGTAGGCACCATATTTCTTGTCCATTGAGGGAACTAGATCATAAAAGTCTTCTCTAGAGTAGAAGAAATCAAAAGACCATGGGGAAAACATGCACCCTTATCAGAAAGTACCTTTTTTATGTGATCCATGATCAATGTCAAAAGGTTGATCTTCTTTTTCTGTAACAGATGGTAGAGCAAAATCTATCAATCAGAGAGACATGGTCTCTTGAGGCTTGTGTTGGTAAGATCATCATTCTCAGTAGGGCATGCAAAACCCGAACAACAAGGACCATCTTAGAGTTGTATATGAGATCAAGGTTAGGTTTCACTTACAAAGTGCAGTCCACCTCCCTAAAACCAAATATGGAAAACAAATCCAAATTCGTAGGGATCCGCCCTGCCTCATCTTAATTTCAGTGGGAAAATTTACTTAAAATAGTTTCAGGTTTGAGTTTAAGGATTCCCCAATTAAAAGAGTCAGGTTTGGAGACGAGTGTGAAAGTTATAGTCCCCGACCTCAACCCTAAACCCACCTCGTTATAATTAATTAGTTAAATACCCATGTTTCATATGTATAGATTAGTTGTATTTAGGGTCTGTATTGTAATTTTCAAATACCAAAAAAGTTATCAAACAAGAAAGTAACCTAACCCTAACTAAGCAACCTCCTTTAATTAGTGTGCCCTATTCTCTTCCTCATAACATTTGTTCCCCTCTGTTTGATTTTGATCATTATTGTCTGATGTTTATACTTCCTACCACCGTCGTGCTTGCCACTGCGCCGTCATGCTTGCCTCTGCGTAGTTGACATCATGTCTTCAACATTGTGCTTAAGTCTTTATTTATGCAATCATCCATCTTCTTCTCAACAAAGTGCTTGACTTTTCATTTCTATAGTGCTCAACTAGTCGACTTCTTCGTTGAAGATCTTAGACCTTTAACATTAACTTCCCTTTTTGTTTATTTTAATTTATTTCTATTTTCTAATCTATGTTATTTTAATTTATTTCTATTTTTGTTGTTATATTATTTATTTCTATTTTTATTTTTTAGTTTTCTGATTTTTTATGTATTGATTTTTTATTTCTAGTTTTCTAGTTTGCTGTTACGATTCTGAGCACGCCGATATATTTAGTACTAGACTACTACAAGATTTATTAACACTATTTGTGAGTGTGATGTGTTTGATTCAATTGTTCCCGTAAAGATTTATTAGACAATTTGTTTGTAAATTAATACTCAGTGACTATTATTGGTACTCCAAAATTTATTTGTTTCAGACTTAAGTTTATGACTTAATTAACACCAATGACGTTAACTTTATCTAATCAGAGACAAACAAGCTAGCCAATACCAATTACACCATTCATATATTTTAACTTAAATAACACTTTCAAGAAACCTTCACATTTCTATTAGCTTAAGTATGTACAAAATTACAAGTCGTCCATTTATAATTGTTCCTATTGTTCCATATATACAAAATTATTAGCTTACATCATTTAATGGACTTCTTTGTAACTTAATTTCTATCATAACCATGAGCAAAAAGGCCATTTAAAATTGTTTCTGCTATGCTATTCTATATTTTAATTACACACACAAAGTCTCCTTCTGTGGTTTGTCCATTTCTTAATTACTCTTTAACATTTACATGAGTCTCCATTTATAATTGTTCTTGCTGCATCATATGTTCCTGCTGTATTGTTCCATATTTTTAATTACACACACAAAGTCTCTTTCTCTAATGGCTCAATTTCTTAATTACTCTTTAACATTCAAATTAGTCTCCATTTATAACTTTACCTGTTGCATCATATGTTCTTGCTGTATTATTCCATTTTTTTAATTATACACACACAAAGTCTCCTCTAGCTGCTCCATTTCTTAATTACTCTTTAACATTCAAATTAGTCTCCATTTATAATTGTTCTTGCTGCATCATATGTTGATGCTGTGTTGTTCCATTCTTTTTAATTACATAAACACAAAGTCTCATTCTCTAGCTGCTCCATTTCTTAATTACTCTTTAACCTCAAATTAGTCTTCATTTATAATTGTTCCCACTACATATGTTCATGTTGCATCAATTTTCTAAATTCAAAATTTTCAGCATTATATCTTCAAGTTCAAATGGAAAAACTGAACAAGAATGCTCCTACTCTAATTGCAAGTGGAAGCACCAACCAAACACTATCCCAATCAATTCCTTGTGAAAGTTCTAATCCTACAACTGAAACTGTACCAACACCAACCCCACAACCGAAACTGAAGAAAGATAATGTCATCCAAAGCTTACCAAAAGGAAGGCTAAAGAGTATTGTATGGAATTGCATTTCACAAAAATGAAAATTAATGAGGAGGACAAGGCTAAATGTAAGTACTTCAAGAAAAAGCTTGGTTGTAAATCAAAGAAAGGGACAAAACACTTGTGTCAACATTTGGATATATATGTTCAGCACAAGATCCAAGTCAGTTCACAAACTGTTTTCACTGCCAAGGTATTTCAGGGTAAATAGGAATTAGGTGCTTTAACTTATGACAAAGACAATGCAAAGAAAGAGCTTGCAAATGCCATCATCATGCATGATTATCCACTCTCAATAGTGGATCAATGTGGATTTAGACGATATTCAAATGCACTACAATTGGTGTTTCCAGTTTCTACTTGAAACACCATTAAAGGAGAGATAATGAAGGTGTTTGATAATGAGAGACTCTTTGCTTTGAAGTTGTTGGATACTAATGAAGGAAGGGTGACTATTACATCCAATATGTGGACATCGGATAATAAAAAAAGGATGCATGACCATCACAACTCACTTTATTGACTCTTCTTGGACCTTACAAAGTCGCATTTTAAGGTATAACTTCTCAACACACACACTAATAGTTTTGTCTTAAAATATATAATTAGATATGAGTTAATTATATGAACTATTACATGTTAAAATTATTGTTTGTTTGATGCATTAATAGTTTTAATGCTTTCATTATAGGTGTATTTATGTTCCTGCTTCTCACACATGTGAGAGACCTAACAATGTTTTGGTTAATCGCTTGATGGATTAGAACATTGGCACAAAGATATCCATAATTACTTTAGATAATTGCAAAATAAATGACTATGTGATTGATGAAATTAGAGGGAAGCTAAGGTTAGGTTGTTTGTAGAGGGAAGAATCCTTGCTTCATATGCACACACATCCTCAATTTGATTATAAGGGATGGGTTAGAAGTGGTGAAAGATGATATTAGGAATATTAGGAAAAGTTAAGCATTTTGATCCATAACACCTAAAAGGAAGGAGAAATTTGAAGAAACAGCTAAATAACTTAGGATTACGTAGGAAGTTGATTCTTGATTGTCCAAGAAAAGGGAATTCAACTTTTGAGATTCTAGAAGTTGCTATGGAATACAAAAATGTTTTATCTACTAATATAAGTCCCAATACATAAGGTTTCTAACAAATTTGTAGTGGGATTTTGTAAAGGATCTTTAGTTTTGTAACTGAATTAATTTCTGGCTCTAAATATCCCACCGCTAACTTGTACTTTCCTAAAATTTATGAAATCAAACTAGCAATAAGTAAATAAGCCTATTCTTCTTCTGAAGTGAATAGAACAATGGAAAATAAGATACATGACAAGTTTGATAAGTATTGGAATGTGATCCATGACTTGATAGAGGGTTGCTTGTGTTTTGGATCCTAGATACATGTTAGTATTTTTAAGTTTTATTACACTTAATTATATGACTTAGATATTGCTGCACAAGTTAAAAGGATTCAAAATATATGTTATGCTTTACTTTGTGAGTACCATTCAAGGATAAGGATGACTATGATTATGGGTCTCCAATGATGTTTGCACAAGATGATGATAGTGAAGTTATGACAACTTATGATGTGTTTGTTGACAGGGTAAAAAGGTTAAGACTTCACATGTGAAAATAGAGCTTGGTCATTACTTGGAGAAAGATGTTTTTAAAAGAACTTTATATTTTAATGTTCTAAAGTGGTGGAAATATATTGGAGTCAAGTACTAAGCACTACAAGCTCTTACAAGGGATGTGTTAGTTATTCCAATTTCTACCGTTGCTTCTAAATTTGAATTTAGTATTATGGGTAACATAATTAGTCATCACCTAGTAGACTACATTGGAGGCTTGATGTGTGCTAAAAGTTGAGTTTACTAAAATGTCATATAAATTTCATTTATTTTCTTAAATGTCATTTATATTGTGTTTCTTTACTTAAATATCACATAATTTTGTTTAATAGGAAATGATGATGAATCAAGCCATGATGCTAATTCAATTAAGGACTATAGCTCTATGATTGGAGAGGTGTATTTCAATGATGAAGGTAGTTTTATTTAAACTTTTTAATTAATAACGAACTAGTATTTTGATGATATTCTTCTAATATATGGTCTTATTTTATTAGGTGACATAGTTAGTGGTCCCACTATTAGTCCACAAATTTACTGTTATTTTTGTAATTAAAAGTGTGTTAAACATAATAAAAATTAGTTTAAATGTTAATAAATTTAGGTTTTATTTGAAACAAATGAAAATTATTAAAACTCACCTGCTATGACCCATTTTCTATATTTTTATAGTGAAAAAAGAAAGAATTGAAGTAAGAATTTATACAAAGTTGAAGGCCTGACGCGTAGCATCAACCCCACGCGTAGCGTCAAGGTTTTGGTGCTGACGCTACGCGTCAGACCCACACTTATCGTCAAAAGCTACGTGGACTCCACTTCTAGGTGGTCTTGCACTCAGCAAAGGGCCATTATTGGCCAATCCACTATCACCAAATGGACAAACGTAGTGGAGAACAATTAGGAAACATGTATGGGCATTAATTGTATTAATTATTGTTAATCATGGCCAGAAAGTATGCAAATTAATGGAGGCTGAGTCAGAGGTTTGACATGTAGCGCCAGCCGGACGCGTATCATTAGGTCTTCTGTTCAGCCCTATAAATAGGGCCATTCTCCACCATTCTAAGCATCCCATCCCATCCCTTTCTTCATTCACTCGAATTCAGAGTGTCTTTTCTGAGTTAGTATTCTAAAATAATTTCCATATACTTGAGAGGGTTGTGTTGTACTGTGCTCTTTCTGTATTGTGAAGTGTGATCAAGTGCTTGTGATGTCATCAATTGTAAGTTGTGTTTCTATTTTCATCATGTGTAACTAATTTGTTTATGTTGGAATTGGTGAACCTATCTATGAATATGATGTTGTAATTATGACCTCTGCATGTTTATGATTCAAGCACCATGTTAGTATTTCAGTCTTTTATTAGTATGAACTTCAAACAGGAGAATGATTTTCATGCGTGTTAAAACTACTTTAACGAAAGTAAAATTTGAAATACCCTTAATATACCAATTACTAGGGATAGAGTTGGTAATTATTGTTGTGTTAAGGCCAGGACTTAAAGCAAGTTTTACTGAGATAGCATCTGAGGGATCAGACTTTATGGTAACTATTTAGAATTTATATCACGAGGAATCGGGTATAATGATTTTAAGTTGCAATGACATGGACTTGGTGATTAAATATGCATGTCTATGATTATTTCCTTATGTTTTAGTACGGGGACCCTAAATCCAACATAGTTTGTTAATCTGTGTTTTCAATCTCAAGTATTGGATTTATTTTGAAATACCACTCAGTGTTATTTCTAGTAAATTTAGAATTTATAATCTTTCACCCAATGTATAAATCAATCTCTAAATCTGTGAATATTTTACAAATTGTGTATACATCATTATTTTGTTAATAAGTTTTGATAAATTTACCATAATAAATAAGAATTACTGTTTCACACTAAAAACATTCAATCCTTGTGGGAATGATATCTATTTCGAAAACTGCAATGATAAATTGGTGCGCTTGCCAATAAAGAAGCCTAACACATTTTCTGGGTCTAACAAGTTTGCTGGCGTCATCGCCGGGGATTGAATTGATTCAGTAAAATAGTAAATTTTTAAATTACCGTGGTAAAAAAATTTCTTACTTTTTACCTTAGGAAAATTTTCAATTTTACTTATACCTTCATTTATTTACTTTTTCTGCATAGTTTGTTTATGGAAACTCGATCTTCTGCAGGGAGAATCTTCTTTGATCATGAGATTGAAAAGTTTGTAAAAAGACTCAAAGCTTTACAATCTAAAAAACAAACTACTTCTTCAACTTTATCTTCTTATTAAAATTCTGAAAAGTCTAGTATGGTTGAACTAAGAAGAACACTGAGACAGTTTGCTGTTATCAATGGACCACTCAGTGTATTAGGGATGTTCCAAGGACCCGTCGCTTGTTAGTCCTCAAATTTACAATAAATTTCTTAATAAAATTGTGTCAAAAATAATAATAAAATTAGTTTAATTTATTAGAAATTGAGGTTTTAAGTGTAATAAATGGAAGTTATTGAAAATTATCTACCTTGATCAAATTTCTCTAGTATTGCAGTAAAAAAGTAAAGAAATTCAAAAGAAAATTGAAGATCTGGAAAGCTGACGCGTAGCATCAACACCACGCGTAGCGTGAGAATTTTTTTATGCTGACGCTACGCGTCACAGCCACGCGTAGCGTCAGAAGCTACATGGACTCCACTGACAGATGGCCAAGCACTCAGCCATTGACCTACATTTTGGCCACTCCACTTCAGCTAACAGCCAAGCCGAAAGAGGGACATGTATGGGAATTATTGAATAAAAAATTCTTAATCATGGCCACTTAATCACGTTTTAATGGAAGCTGAGTCAGGAACCTGACGCGTAGTGTCAGGACCCTTCCTCAGCCCTATAAATAGGCCACTTCCAAGGCATTGACGGCATCCAATTTCAGCTCTGAGTTTCAGAACTTCTTTCCTTTCTCTCGAGTTTTGAATGTTCTTTTGTGAGTTTGTAAATCTAGAGTGGTTTTTAGATATTTGAGAGTGTTGTGTAGTATTGTGAAGTATTTCCACACCTTCGTAATGTCAACCTCTGTAAGTGTTGTTTTTACTTTTACCATGTATAACTAAATTGTTTATGTTGGAATTTGGTGAATCAATCTATTATATGATGTTGTGATTATAACCTCTGCATGTTTATGATTCAAGTACCATGTTAGTATTTCAATCTTTTATTAGTATGAACATCAAATAGGAGGATGATTTTCATGCATATTGAAACTTATTTTATTAGTATGAATGTCAAACGAGAGAATGATTATTCATGCCGAATTAAAATTTGTTTTAATAAAAGTAAAAGTTGAAATACCTTTAATATGGCAATTACTAGGGATAGAGTTGGTGATTATTGTTGCCATAAGGCCAGGGCTCAATGCAAGTTTTTACTGAGAAAGCTTACGATGGATCGGACTTTACGGTGACTACTTAGAATTTATATCACGGGGGATCGGTTATAATGACTTTAAGCTGCAATGACATGAACTTGATAATTAAATATGTATGTTTGTAATCATTTCATTATATTTTAGTGCGAGGATCCTAATTCCAACATAATTTGTCAATCTGTATTTTTACTTAAAGTGTCTGAGATTATTCTGGATTACATCTCACTTTCTAGATAAATTTTATCTTTACCACCTTTTTACCTCATGAACAAATCAATCATCAAATTCTATGAATATTGTATAAATTGTTTATAAATCATTCTTTTGTTAATAAGTTTTTATACATTTACCATAGTAAATAGAGATTACTGTAAATTACTGGAACTTTCAATCTCAGTGGAACAATATCTAAATTTGAAAACTACAAACGATTGGTGCGCTTGCCAATTAAAAGACCCAACAGTATTCAAGGTTTAACAAGTTTTCTAGCGTCGTTGGCGAGGATTGAATTGATCAAGTAAAATGGTAAATTTTTAATTACCATGGTAAAATATTTTTTTACCTTAGTTAAATTTTCAATTTTATTTTATTCATTAATTTATTCAATTTTCTTAACATTATTACACTAACTTTCTGTATTTAACTTGTTTATGCAAACTTGATCTTCTGCAGGGAAAGTGTTCTTTGATCCTGAGATCGAGAAGTTCGTAAAGAAACTCAAAGCTTTAAAATCTAAAAAAACACAAACTACTTCTTCTTCTTCAACTCCATCTTCTTTTGAAAATTCTAAAAAATCAAATATGGCTGTTGAACAAAGAAGGACATTGGGACAATTTGCTGCTATCAATGGACCACCCCGTGTTTTAGGGATGTACCAAGGACCTATTGCTATTATAGAAATTAAACTAGCTACTCTAAACATTATTCAAAATAATCAATTTGCTGGTTTAAATAATGAGGAATCGTATGAACATTTAACTACTTTTTATGAGTTATGCAGCACAATTGGTTTCGAACCCAATCAAGAAGAATCTGTTTACATGAGATTGTTTCCTTTTTCTTTGATTGGGAAAGCTAAAGAATGGTTTAAATCTTGTCCACCTAGTAGTTTTGCAAACTGGTCCGATGTTGAAACAAAATTTTTGGAAAGATTTTATTCACCTTCAAAATATTTTGAAGCGATGACAGCCATATATTCTTTTTCACAAATCATGATGAATCACTTGGTGAAGCATGGAAAAGATTCAACGCACTTCTTAGGAAATGTCCAAACCATAATTTGGATGATGTTGGGAAGGTAAGAATCATTTATCATGGTTTATTGCCTCAGTTTAAGATGATTTTAGATGCATGTGCAGGTGGTTCTTTAATGAACAAAACTGTTGAAGAGGCAATATCTATCATGGAGTCTATGTCAACCAGTGACCGTCAAGCAAAACATGAAAGAGGTAGTACATCAAGGAAACCAGGTATGCTTGAGTTAGGAGTAAATGATGCAGTTTTAGCTCAGCATAAATTGCTAACACAACAAATGGAGGCAATGAGCAAACAATTGGAAAAACTTCAAATTGGTCAAGTATCATCAACACCACCCGCTCAATTGAAACAATGTGTGCATTGCATGGGCGAACAACCATGTGGTTACTGTACCCCTGATGGAAATGATCAAGAACAAGCCAATTTCCTGATTCACCAAAGAATACCTTTAGGTACTTTTCCTATCAATCTTGGTAATTCTTTTCCTAACAATTACCCGTAGGGTTGGCAGAATCAGAATCTTGGCTGGAAACAAGATGTTGAACCTTCCAACAGACCTCCTAACAATCAATTCAAATAACAACAACCACAACCTGATCAAATAGCAAGGCTAACTAGGATAGAGGAATCTATCCAACAATTGCTACAATATATGTAAACAAATGAGGCCACACGTAAAACGTCAAATATGCAATTGGGACAGTTAGCAAAAGAAGTAGCCGACATGAAAAGCTTTACTTTTTCTATAAATACTCAAAATCCAAGAGAACAATGTAAGGCTATTTTTACAAGAAGTGGAAAAGTTATAGGAAATGATTGTAAAGAAAAAGAAAAAGAAGAAGAAGAGAAAAACGAAAAAGAAGAAGAGAAAAAAGAAGAAAAAGAAAAAAATGAAAAAGAGAATGAAGAAAAAATGAAGAAAATGATGAAAAAGAAAAACAAAAAATCAATAAAATAAAAAACAAAAAAATCAGTATTTGGGTCAGACACCTCCAGTGAAGGATCTACCTTATCCACATGCACCATCAAAAAAGGATAAAGAAAAGGAATACAAAATATTCCTTGAAATCTTCAAGTAATTACATATAAACATTCCATTTTCTGAGGCATTGGAACAGATGTCAACATATTGAAAGTTTATGAAAGAATTGCTTACCAAAAAGAGGAGGTATAATGAGGAAGTTATTGAACTTGAAGCAGGTTGTAGTGCTATTTTGCAATATAACATGCCAGAAAAGTTAAAAGATCCTAGAAGTTTCACCATTCCTATCTCCATTGGAGGTATAAATATTGGGAAAGCTTTGTTAGACTTAGGGGCTAGCATTAATCTAATGCCTCTAAGTATGATGAAGCGAATTGGGAATCATGATCCTCAAAGAACAAAAATGACTCTGCAATTGGCCGATAGATCAATCAAGAGACCCTACGATATCGTGGAAGATGTACTTGTAAAAGTTGACAAGTTCTACTTCCTCGTTGACTTTGTGGTTTTAGACATGGAAGAGGATGTTGAAGTCCCCCTGATCCTGGGAAGACCATTTATGAAGACTGCTAGGGTGCTTATTGATGTAGACAATGGGAAACTGGCAGTAAGAGTACATGATGAATAGGTGAACTTTGATGTTTTCAAAGCCATGAAACATCCTAACTCAAAACAAGACTGTTTTAAAGTGGATGTTCTTGACGAAGTTTGCCTTTCCATATCCAAAGGTATGTCAATTTCTGACCCTCTAAACAAGTTATTAACTAACTCTATGGAATATTTGAGTAAAGAATAAGAGAGACAGGTGGACAGGTATCTTGAAGACCTTGATCAGGGGAAAGAAATTCCCCTGAATCAAGAAAAATTGAAGAAATCCAAAAAGCACCCGTTGAAGAAATCCAGAGGCCTGAATTGAAAGTGCTACCTTCCAACCTAAAGTACATCTTTTTGAAAGAAGGTAATCTAAAACCAGTAATTATTAGTAATTTGTTAAGCGAAACAGAAGAAGAAAAACTGGTAGAAGTGTTGAAAAGAAATCAAGAAGCAATCGGATGGACACTTAAGGATCTGAAAGGTATAAGTCTATTATACTGCATGCATAAGATTTTGTTGGAAGATCATTTTAAACCTATTGCTCAACCCCAAAGGCGCCTCAATCCAACCATGAAAGAGGTAACCAAAAAGGAGGTTTTGAAATTGATGAAAGTAAGTATTATCTATCCTATTTCTAATAGTGCATGGGTAAGTCCTGTACAAGTTGTTCCAAAAAAGGGTGGTATGACAGTAATTGTTAATGATAAAAATGAATTAATCCCAACAAGAATTGTCACCAGTTGGAGAATGTGTATTGATTATAGAAAATTAAATCAAGCAACAAGAAAAGATCATTTTCCACTACCTTTTATGGATCAAATACTTAAAAGATTGTTTAGACAGGCTTACTATTATTTTCTTGATGGATACTATAGATATAATCAAATTGTTGTTGACCCTCTTAATGCACTTGCTACTTTTCAGAGATGCATGTTTGTTATTTTTCCAGATTTAATTAAAAAGAGCATTGAGATTTTCATGGATGATTTCTCAGTCTTTGGGAATTCATTTGAATCATGTCTAACCAACTTTGACACCGTACTGAGGCGGTGTATTGAAACAAATTTGGTGCTAAATTGGGAAAAATGTCACTTCATGGTGAAAGAAAGAATTGTACTTGGTCACAAAATTTCTTCTAGAGGTATTAAAGTAGACCAAGCCAAGATTGAGGTAATCTCTAAACTCCCACCCCCTGTAAATGTGAAAGGTATTAGAAGTTTCTTAGGACATGCTGGATTCTATAGACGGTTTATTCAAGATTTTTCAAAAATTGCTAAACCTTTTAACAAATCTTCTAAATAAATATGTTGAATTCAAGTTTGATGAAACATGTCTTAAAGCTTTTAATTCCTTAAAAGAGAAATTGGTTTCTGCCCCTGTAATTATTGCTCCTAATTGGAATTTACCCTTTGAACTTATGTGCAATGCAAGTGATTATGCTATGGGAGCAGTTTTAGGTCAAAGATATGAAAAAGTTTTTAGGGTTATACACTATGCTAGTAAAGTTTTAAATGAAAATCAAATAAATTATACAACTACTGCAAAAGAATTTCTAGCCATAGTGTATGCCTTAGAAAAATTTAGATCATACTTGATTGATCCAAAAATAATTGTTTTCACTAATCATGCGACAATCAAGTACCTTTTGACCAAAACTGATTTTAAACCTCGGTTAATCAGATGGATTCTACTCCTTTAGGAATATGATCTTGAAATCAAAGATAAAAAGGGTAGTGAAAATATGGTCGCTGACCATCTTTCTAGATTAATGAATGATGAGGTGACTGCCAAAGAAAAAGACATCTTGGAAGAATTTCCTGATGAAAAACTTTTTGAAATAACAAAACGGCCATGGTTTGCTGATATGGCCAATTTTAAAGCAGCGGGAATTCTTCCAAATGATTTAACTTGGCAGCAAAGAAAAAATTTTTAAAGATGAAAAATACTTCTTTTGGGATGACCCTTATCTATTCAAAATTGGTATGGATAATTTGTTACGTCATTGTGTACCCGATTGGGAAAAGAAAGATGTGTTGTGGCATTGTCACAAATTACCTTATGGAGGACATTTTAATGGTGAGAGAACTGCTACAAAAATTCTTCAATCAGATTTGTATTGGCCCTCTATTTTTAAGGATTCTCACTCATTTGTGCAAGCTTGTAATAACTACCAAAGAACAGATAATGTCAATAGAAGGAAGGAAATGCCTCTCACAAACATTCAAGAAGTTGGGGTATTTGATTGTTGGGGTATTGATTTCATGGGACCCTTCCCTTACTCTTAATTTAATAAGTATATCCTTTTATCAGTTGATTATGTTTCAAAATGGGTCGAAGCAGTCACTTTACCTAATGCTGACACCAAAACTGTGGTGAATTTCTTAAAGAAAAACATTTTCTACAGGTTTGGAACACCAAGAACCTTGACCAGTGATGGAGGATCACACTTTTGTAACAAAGTTCTTCAGAAGGTGTTACAACATTATAGAGTGAGACATAAAGTGGCCACAGCATATCATCCACAAACCAATGGATAGGCTGAGATTTCAAATCGTGAAGTGAAAAGAATTTTGGAAAAGACTATGTCTTCCTCTAGAAAAGATTGGTCACAAAACCTTGATGATGCACTCTGGGCATACAGAACTGCATTCAAAACTCCTATTGGCCTTTCTCCTTTTCAAATGGTCTATGGAAAATCTTGTCATCTTCTAGTAGAGATGGAACATAAAGCATATTAGGCCTTAAGATTCCTCAACTTTGATCTAAACACAGTAGCTGACAAAAGAAAGTTGTAGTTACTTGAGTTGGAGGAAATAAGAAACAATGCTTATAAGACATCTAGAAGTTACAAAAATAAGGTGAAAGCTTACCATGACAAGAAAATTAAAAATAGACACTTTATACTAGGTCATCAAGTTTTATTGTTTAATTCAAGATTAACACTATTTCTTGGTAAATTGAAATCTAAGTGGTCAGGCCCATTTGTAATTAAAGAAGTTAAACCTTATGGAGTAGTTGAAATTGAAGATCCAATTTCCAAAAGAAGTTGGATGGTTAATGGGCAAAGATTAAAGCCATATCTGGGTGGTGAGATTAACAGACTCACTACCATTTGTTATTTGACTAATCTGTGATATGTAGGGTGTCAAGCTAGAGACAGTAAATCAAGCGCTCAATGGGAGGCAACCCATTATTTCTTCTTTAATTTTTATTTAATATTAATTAAAAAAAGAACCCCACATGTAGAGTCCCATAAACGCGTAGCGTGGAGGTGAAAATTTTACCCGGACGCGTAGCGTCCCAGCCACGCGTAGCGTCAGGGCCCACATTCAGGTTTCAAAACTGAACTAGAGAGGCCAAATTTAGGTTTTAAAAACCTAATTCCCTCTTTGCCTCATTTTTCTCAGAAACCCTATTTTTCAAACTTCGAAACCTCTTAAGCACTCTCAATCTTCCATATTTTCTTCATTGAGCAAGGAATCCAAGTGAGTGTTCTAATCCTTTTCTCTTTGATTTTTTATTTTCAATCTTAGAATTGCATGTGGTTAGGTTAGGATTAGAAGACCATTGGGACTTCCTTGCTGTTAGAAGTAGGAGAATGAATGGATTGGATGATGTTTGGAGGGGTTGTTGTTGCGCAACCCCATTTTTCAATTTCTGTTTCTGCAAGCCCACGCGTAGCGTCCCACTGACGCGTAGCGTGAGGCATGAACTGTAACCCCACGTGTAGCGTCCCAGTGACGTGTAGCATGGGAAGAACAACCTGATGCGTAGCGTCCAACCCACGTGTAGCATCAGACTCCTATTTTGCTTTTTCTTAATTTTTAAGTTTTATTTACTAGGGATTATATTGTTTTCTGTTTTTAAATTTTGAAAAATGAAAATAAAAATTTTTTGTTCCTTTTTTATTTTGTTTGCTTGTTTTTTTAAGTTAATAAAATTTCTTAGTTTGTATTATTTGTTATACTTCTTGTATAAAAATAAATTAAATTCTGTTTGTAAAAAAATAAAAAGTTTATTTGTTGTTGTATTTTCTTTCTTAAAAATAAAAATTTGTTCAAATATGTGTGTGAATTGCAATTTTATCAATTTGCATGTGAAAATGCATGTTGTTTGAGTTTTATTTGTATGATGTGTATTATACTATTAAAAATCCAAAAATATACATGTTAATTTTTGATGTTTTACATGATTTATTTTTTTTATTATGGATGATTTATTAAAAAATATATAAATCAAAAACAATTTTTGTGATGAGTGTTTTATTGTTGTTTGTATGAATTTGTGATTTATTTTAAATTTTTTTTTGCAGATGGCACCTAAGAAATCAGTTCCCACAACTGGTCCTAAGAGACAAATGAGGACCACAGATACTGATACCACCTCTGAAGATCTTGATCTTCAGGGGGAAGAGCAGTTGGGACCTCAAGATCCTACCAGATTCAAGACCGATGCCAAGTGGGCAAGATTCCATCAGATCAAGGGCCAGAGGCTCATCTAGGAGAGGGTCCTTGATCTTAGTGCTGGAGATTATTCTGAGCTGCATAACGAGATACAGAGCAGGAGATGGGGACCCCTATTTTCTCTACCTACTGAGGGGGATCCCATACTAGTTATGGAATTTTATACAAATGCCTTTAGGACTCGCCAGGATTCACCAAACATTAGTCAGCAGAGGACGAGCTTGGTGAGGGGTCGGCACATTACTTACGACAGGAACACTATCAGTACCCTTTTGGGTAATCCTTGGGAGCCTACTCCCGAGAGTGATACTTGTTTCTGGAAGGAAAACAGAAACAAGGTCGTTACTGAGGATGGTGATCTAGGATACTTCCTAGATCAGGTTGCTCATTTTCTGAGCAAGGATAGAATCTTCTTTAACCTTAGTAAGGTTGGAAGAACTCCATCAAACCTCCTTAAGACCCAGCTGACCCCTATAGCTCAGGCGTGGTCTCATCTTATGCTTCATAACATCACTCCTGTCACCCACATTTCTTCTCTTCCAGTTGATCATTGCTGCCTTCTTTATTCCATCCTTCAGGGCCATACTATTGACATTGCTGAGCTTATATCTGAGCAGATTCACCTTTATGCCCTCGGGCATAAGGTGAATCACCCTGTGCCTTTCCCTCTCATCATTTCTGCCTTACTAAGGAGGCAAGAAGTTGTTGTGCCATCACCAGAGTTCATTAGTTCTTCGGGGAGAGTCGCCAAGGTTTCAGTGAGCAGAGATTATTTCGTTCAGCAGTGCGAGCTTCCACCTTTGGAGCAAGAGGCTCAGCCCAGATCTAGACGCAAGAGACTAGCCCAGCCACCATCTACTGATGTTATCACTGAGGGATTTACTAGGATGACCATAGAGATCAGCATATGATGCAGATGATGGCTGCTTCTCACCGTGCCTATGTACACTTACATAATGCATTTTATCAGTACAGGATACAGGGAGATGGGGCACCATTTATGACACAGCCAATTTTGCTGCTCATGTGGCTTGACCTAGTGATTTACCTACATATCATGAGGCTGGTGGACCGTCTGGAGCACATGCAGATACTGAGGGAGATGCTGATGAGGAGGGGGATGATGAGGATGACCAGATGGAGGATTGATGGTGTTATCTCACATTTTCTTGCACTTTCATACATTTTAGTTTGATTTGATATTTATATTTACATTATCTTTACATTTTGGATTATATATTTGGAGTTTTATCTATTCTGTGTGTGATATGTGTGATAATTAGGTTTAAATTATGTTTTTAAATATGTTTCTAAATAAAAATGATCAAACTTTGAATTTTTTTTTGAAAATTTTACATAGTTGAAATTATTTACAATAAACCATTTTTCATAATCAATAATTAAATTCTTAATTATAACTAAGGCATTTTGATAAAATTAAAATACAATACTCTTATTAATAATCTAGCTAATTTTGAAAAACCCGGTGAGCTGAGAGATCTTTAAACACTTGAGGGTTTCAACATAATTTCATTCAAATTGATTTTGCTTTAATCTTTGATTTGTGTTGTTGTATAGAGGATTCAAGAATATGATCAAGGCACATTTTTAGTAATCACAAAGAAACCTTGGGCCAAAAAGCTTACCATGATAAAATTGTAAGTTTCCTTTGAAAGCCAATTTTGAGCCTGAAAAATAATTTCTTTGGTACCCTTAGCCCTAAATAATTTTTGACCATTCCCTTTACTTGATTGATTAAAAGAGCATATGATCAAAATAGAGTGTTCTTACAAAATTGGGGAGTGAAAATTTTTGAACTTAATTCCTTTTTAAAAAATGATGCATATTAAAAATAAAAAAAATTGAAAACAAAGAAAAATATATATTCATAAAAATAAAAAGAAAATAAGGAAAAAGATTAAGTTGAGGGTATTCACCAAAAGGGAAGTGAGATTTGGGCCTAGAAAAAGCCTAGAAATTATGAAATGCTCTTTTATGATTTCAAGTGTTTGAATTCCAAGAAAAACCATAATTTCTTATAGCTAAGCCTCATTACAACCCTTGAAAAGACCTTGTGATTCTGGTTTGACTCTGTATGATTAACCATTGATTAGATGAAAATCAAAATTAAATTTGCTTGATTTTATGATCAATTGAGTGAAACAGGTTACGCTTTCGTAGAGATAAACACTTGTGAGGTAAACCTTAAAATAAGCTTGATTTATTGATATAATATTGTGTATATTTTATCTTTAGGTCTTTCTTACATTAAAGATATTTAATATTTGAATATTTTAATTGGTAAATTGTAAAGTATTTCTTGTGGTAAATTTTCAGACTAATTCAAATTTTGATTTCAAAATTTGTTTTTAAAGTTTTTCTCATGCTCGAGGACGAGCAATGTCTCAAAGTTGGGGGCATTTGTTAGTCCTCAAATTTACAATAAATTTCTTAATAAAATTGTGTCAAAAATAATAATAAAATTAGTTTAATTTATTAGAAATTGAGGTTTTAAGTGTAATAAATGTAAGTTATTGGAAATTATCTGCCTTGATCAAATTTCTCTAGTATTGCAGTAAAAAAGTAAAGAAATTCAAAAGAAAATTGAAGATCTAGAAAGCTGACGCGTAGCATCAACACCACGCGTAGCGTCAGAAGCTACATAGACTCCACGACAGATGGCCAAGCACTCAGCCATTGACCCATATTTTGGCCACTCTACTTCAGCTAACAGCCAAGCCGAAAGAGGGAACATGTCTGGGTATTATTGAATAAAAAATTCTTAATCATGACCACTTAATCACGTGTTTAATGGAAGCTGAGTCAGGAACCTGATGCGTAGCGTTATGACCCTTCCTCAGCCCTATAAATAGGCCACTTCCAAGGCATTGAAGGCATCCAATTTCAGCTCCGAGTTTCAGAACTTCTTTCCTTTTCTCGTGTTTTGAGTGTTCTTTTGTGAGTTTGTAAATCTAGAGTGATTTTTAGATATTTGAGAGTGTTGTGTAGTATTGTGAAGTATTTCCATGCCTTCGTAATGTCAACCTCTATAAGTGTTATTTTTACTTTTACCATGTATAACTAAATTGTTTATGTTAGAATTTGGTGAATCAATCTATTATATGATGTTATGATTATAACCTCTGCATGTTTATGATTCAAGTACCATGTTAGTATTTCAATCTCTTATTAGTATGAACATCAAAGGGGAGGATGATTTTCATGCATAATGAAACTTATTTTATTAGTATGAATGTAAAACGGGAGAATGATTATTCATGCCAAATTAAAATCTGTTTTAATGAAAGTAAAAGTTGAAATACCCTTAATATGCCAATTACTAGGGATAAAGTTGGTGATTATTGTTGCCATAAGGCCTGGACTTAATGCAAGTTTTTACTGAGAAAGCTCATGAGGGATCGGACTTTACGGTGACTACTTAGAATTTATATCACGAGGGATCGGTTATAATGACTTTAAGCTACAATGACATGAACTTGATAATTAAATATGTATGTTTGTAATCATTTTATTATATTTTAGTGCGAGGATCCTAATTCCAACATAATTTGTCAATATGTGTTTTTACTTAAAGTATCTGAGATTATTCTGGATAACATCTCACTTTCTAGATAAATTTTATCTTTACCACCTTTTTACCTCATGCACAAATCAATCATCAAATTCTATGAATTTGTATAAATTGTTTATAAATCATTATTTTGTTAATAAGTTTTTATACATTTACCATAGTAAATAGAGATTACTATGAATTACTGGAACTTTCAATCTCAGTGGAACGATATCTAAATTTGAAAACTATAAATCATTGGTGCGCTTGCCAATTAAAAGACCCAACAATATTCGGGGTTTAACATCGCAGCGATGGAAATTGAACCTGCCACACTAAATATAATTCAAAACAATCAATTTGCTGGCCTAAATCATGAAGAACCGTATGAACACTTAACTATTTTTATGAATTATGCAGTGAAATTGGTTTTGAACCCAACCAAGAAGAATCTGTTTACATGAGATTATTTCCTTTTTCTTTAGTTGGGCAAGAAAAAGAATGGTTTAAATCTTGTCCACCCGGTAGTTTTGCAAACTGGTCCGAGTTGAGAGAAAATTTTTAGAAATATTTTATTCTCCCTCTAAATATTTTGAAGCCATGACAGCTATTCATTCTTTTTCACAAAATCATGATGAATCACTTGGTGAAGCATGGGAACGATTCAAAGCACTTCTTAGAAAATGTCCAAACCATAACTTGGATGATGTTGGAAAGGTAAGAATCATTTATCATGGTTTATTGACTTTGTTCAAGATGATGTTAGATGCATGTACAGGTGGTTCATTGATGAGAAAAACTGATGAAGAGGCAATTGCGATAATGGAATCCATGTCCACAAGTGACCGACAAGCAAAGCATGAAAGAGGTAATGTAACAAGGAGGCCAGGTATGCTTGGATTGGGGATAAATGATGCAGTTTTAGCTCAACAAATATTGCTGACACAACAAATAGATACAATGAGCAAACAACTATAGAAATTATAAATTGCTCGAGTGTCATCACCACCCCCTGCTCAATTAGAACAGGGTATGCATTGCATGGGTGAATAACCATGTGGTTAATGTAACATCCTGAATTTTATAAAAATGATTAAATATGACAAATAAATATTAAATAATTATAAATGGGTGGATAAGTGTCCCATAAATATTGAAATAATTAAATTGAGATTTATGTTGATTAATTAGAATTTATTGAGACTAAATAAGGTAAAATTTCACCCGATTAAAATATGGGTGTCGGACCAAGTATCTCCGATTGAGATGCCATTGGTTAGGGCTGTTAAGAATATTACAGGGAACCTGAATATGTCTTCGGAATAATTTTTGGATTGAGTATTGAGCCTGAACTGAGATCCTATTTGTCATAAATTGGTGAAATTACTAATGAGGGGTTAAATTTTAAAGACAAAACTCTCTTCTCTCCTCTTATTTTCACGCCACTTCTTCTTTTTTTCCCTATTCTTTTCCCTTCATTCCCTTTCGACTTATCTACTTCTTTCTCTTCTAAAAACCCTAAACATAATGGTGTGCCTTCTCCTTCTCCATTTTGGTTTTGCTTCAAGCTTGGAGGAGATGGCAATGGTGGTTTGAAGCTCTTCCTCTCATTTTCGTGCACTCCTTCCCCATTCTTGGAGCTCCTTTCTTTTGGCTTGAGGTAAGGATCTTCCTTCCTTTTTTGAGCTTTATGCCCTAGGTTTTGGGTAATGGTTGTTAGGAGAGAGTTTACTGCATGTGGGTTAGGAGTGGAAGCATTTATGATGATAAACCCTAAGGTGGGGTGTAATTAATAAGAGTTTTAGGAGGGCATGGTGGGGTACACAAAAATATGATGGTTGGTGGTGGAAGATGATTGTTTATGATGGTTATTGGATTTTAATGGAACCCTAACCCTAGGAATTGGGGAAAGTGTGAAATGTGAGTAGAATGTATGTTTAATGATGTTAGAATGATATTAATGATGAAAGATAGCCATTGATGATGATTAATGAATATTGATAATAGTTGTTGGGTTTTAATGAAAACCCTTGCCTTAAGAATTTAGGGAAAATGTATATATTATGACTTGTTGGGTTGAATTGAAAGTGAATAGGTGATATTTAAGGTTGAAGGTTGCTTAAAATGGTAGAGGACCATTGATGGTGAAATCTATAGATAGGTGTTATTATGAATGTGGAATGTGAGGGATTAGTGTGATTAGATTGTGGCTTGATGAGGTTCTAGACCATTTGTGTGCCAATTGAATGTGTTTATTAATTATGGTTATTGGAGGATTTATATGAAGGTTGAGTGCATTATGAATAAGGGATATGATATTGTTGCTGCTGTTGGGTGTAGTTGACCCTTTAAGATTTAGAAAATATTGGTTTTGGGAAAGGAATTCCCGAAGCCTAACACATGTGTATGGATTAGTGTGTTGGCAAGTCTTGAACTTATTACCAAGTCTTAAGGGATGTTTGTGATTGTTTAAGAATTATGATGAAAGCCTTGTGATGGCTTATGATTGAATGAATACATATATATGTATTGTGTAGATCGTGTTCTGGATGATGGTGCGGAATGATTGAAGCATTCGGATTTGCGGCTCTTCCCTCGAGGTAGGAGAGGAGTTTATATTCCAAATGCATGAGTTATGTAATTGATGGTTATTGTATATGATGAAACTCATGCTTGCCTTGCCATGATTATGTTGAATGATGAGATAATTGATAATATGATGAATATTATACTTGGTAATGGTGGATTCTTGAGAAATATATAAACTTGAATACGTTAAAGTCCCTTTTATGGGAGTGATGTTTATGTTGATAGGGAAATTATTTAAAGTGTGAGGCTATGCCTTGATATTAATGCATAATTGAGGAACTAATAGAGTCAAATAGAGTCTTATGAGAATTGAATGGCTTGTGATAGTCCCAATAGCTTCGATGCATAGTTTATGATTTGTAGCAATTGGAATGGGCCAATTCTATTGAGAATTGACCCTTGAGTTGCCTAAAAACGTTTTAAATCGGGTAAAACACATTTATGTGCATAAGTCCCTTATTTTTGGGAATTTTTGTGTACGGCCGGTGGCCACACGTCACAAATAATATATATAAGTTGGTGTTAAAATTTGGTGGGCATTGGAATTCGTATGAAAAAGTTAAAGTGATTAAAAGTTGGAATTTGGGTAATTTTCTGCATAAAACGCAGCAGGGGCCTGATTTGCCAAGCTTGAATCGATTCAAGAAAGGCTTTGAATCGATTCAAAGCTTGCTGGAATTACTGTTCAATTGGGCAGGAACGTGTGAATCGATTCATACCAGGGGATGAATCAATTGATACTCCTCTATTTCACTATTTTTGGGCATTTGGACACGTGAATCGATTCATATGCATGTGGGAATCGATTCCCACCCTTCTGTTGTCAATTTTGGGATTTTTGGACGTATGAATCGATTCACCATATATGGGAATCGACTCATGGCCCTGTTATGACCACTGTTATGCTGTTTTTCTAAAAGCTATGATTCCTTTGTTGTTTTTGGCCCGTTTGGGCATCTTAATGACATTTTTGGCCTCCGACTTCTTCATGAAAGTTGTAGATAATTGTGTTGTAGAGGTGAGAGAGTTGGTCTCACTTTAATTGGATTTTTCTAACTCTCATTAGGCATAAAATACCAAACCCATTGCAGTGTAAAACTCATATTTAAGAGGGATTTGAACCCAACTTTTTATGGTTGTCAATTTGAGACTAATAGGTGACATTGGTGACATGTCCCAATATTTTAAGACTAAAAGTAAGCCTTTTTTTCATGTCATAAAGTTGAAATTTATCATGCACTTATTTTTTCCCTAAACCTCTTCTTATTATATAAAGAAAAGTGATTTCATTAGGGGTACATGTATGGTGTGTCTTAGTGGTGAGTGAGGAATGGCTTAAGGCCTTGGCAAGGTATGTGTATGCTTCACCACTATGGATATATTATGAAGCATGATGGGAAGTAAGTGATATGGTTACATGACACTTTGTGTAATGACGAAATTAATGGGAGGACAATTAAATGGCAATGAGTGTATAAATCAATGGATTTGAAATAGTGTTGATGATGATTAAAAGTTGAGGATACCACATATATTGAGTGTGGTGCTAATATGTTTAATGCAAGTATTGACTTGTACGTATAAGATGTAATGATGATTGCTGAATGTATGTTTTGAAATATCTTGTTGGCTTCCATGCGTGGATACATGCTATGATGATTGATATGCTATGATTTCTATGTGTGGATTTATGAAAATGTAAATGTTGAGCCTTGAGGGTCCTCATGGTTGATTGTATGCCAACGGTAATAAAAAAAACAAATATATAATATTCCCCTAATTAAGAGGGTGAGATATCCTTGCGAGGTTGATTGGCATATGCATTTTTGCATTTTGCATTCATAGCATGGCATAACATTGAATATGTGGTTGCGATCACAATGATGAAAGATCCTGCGGGATTTTATGAAGGGAGTACCCCTTGCGAGGCGGGAAACCAACGTGATGATGAGATGATATCAAGCCGGTGGTTGGGATCACCTGGTTGTTGAAATGAAAAAGGGCTTGCGAGTTCCTATGATGCCCGTGGTTACAATCACAAGGCGGGAGTACCCCTTACGAGGCGGGAAACCAATATGAATTATTGAATGTGGTTGTGATCACAAGAAAGCACCTTGCGAGGGTGCTAGAGGGAGTACCCCTTGCGAGGCGGGAAACCTATGTGAATGAATGATATGGTGGTTGCGATCACCTGATGAAATGAAATCGGATCCGTATGCATTAAACAGTTAACATATGCATTAGCCATAGGTGCATGGCATTTGAGATGGGATGACTACGAGAGATGAGAAACCCCTTGTGAGGAGGAATTGAGTAAAGATTCAATGAATTGATGATGATAATTTGTGAATGCCCTTGTTGATAAGTGGCAATGTGATTGTGTATGTGCTTGTGCTTGCTTATGTTGTGAAATGCGTTTCATGATTGTTGTATACCTATTATATCAATGTGATGATGATTGAATGATGAATTGATGATTTTATAGCAAAGCACACATGATGATTGTATACATGTACACGTAATCACAATATATTTATATTCGTCATTTTGAATGTATAACTCACTCTCCCATGTGGTCTCCTTTTTAGCATTGTGATGTAGGGTTATCATGGGCTGAGATGAGACTTTGAATTGAAGTTTTGGCAAAGGTAAATAGTGGTAATGGAAGTGCTTTGGCCGGCATCAATTGTGAATTTTAACGTATTGAATTAAATTGTACATAAGGATGATGACTTAGAGAGTTAAATATGTATGTGTAACAAACTTATGTATTTATGAACATAGACTATATGTTTAGTATGTAAGTGATGATTAGATTGATGTCATCTGGTGATGGATGTCTCATGTATAGACTACTTACGTTTGATGATATATAATTATGATTCAGGTGCATAGTCAATTGTAGCCTAATAGGCTTATATTATGAAATTGTATGATTGCTTGGGCCTTTTCTCATATCTTTATATATGGGACTAGGCATATGCCCGGTATACACATTCTTCTTCCGCTGTAAACTCTATTATTTTGTATACCAATATGGGCAATTTAGTTATCGATCCAGTTGCATTATTATAAATCTCACTCTTCAGTTTTCTGTGGTTCGAGCCTTGGTGTGATATCAGACTTATTTTGAAAAAGCAAAAAATTTACCTGTATTTTATTAATTATTTATATCAATCACATCGGGATTCAGGCCTAGAAAACCGGGGTGTGACAAGTTGGTATCAGAGCGTGGTTTTGCTCTGAATTAGATTTGTTAATTATCATCAGAGTATGGTTACTCTACATTGAAATTGATACCATGGATGATTGGAGCATGATTGCTCAATTGAGAGGCATATTGGTGATTGTTAGGATATGGTTATTCTGTATAGACTTCAGAGTGGCAATTACCTTGAGGATTATAATACGTTAAGCATTGATTACCCTGTATGGATTTGTGAAGGGCTAATTGTATAGGAATTATGAATTGACTATAAGGGCAATGCTTCCTTAATGACTATTCTTTGTGAATTATTAGTATAGAATTGTGATGATAGCTCATTGAGGGCTCCATGAAATTATGGTTCATAAGTTATGATTGATGTTTATGGGAGTATGCCCAATAGCATTAAGGTTGTGTGATACACCTATAGAGCATAGTTGCTCATTGTTGATTATTGTTGAATCATGGAACTGAATACATGTGGATAAATTATATGATGTGAATGATATGTTTGTTTGTGTAAGTCCGGCCAAATTCCTTACCTTATTTCCTTCCACTGATGAATATATTGTAATTATGCATTGATGTTTATACATTGAGTATAAAATTGATTTGATGATGGATCCATGTTGGATGTTAATCATGGAAATAAAATATTGAAATTGATGAATATGGGATACGAAATATGAATTGATGTGGTAGTAGACCATGGATTTTTAGACCATGAAATATGTATTGGAATGGAATTATTGGTTAGATCTCTTGCATGATACATACTTGTGGCTCTTAGCCAAGGTATTCTTGTTGAATAAAATGAAACTCATATGCTTGAGTTGATTGAATGAATAATAGTGAAAGAGTTCCCTAATATGGGTAACTATGAATAAGAAATGGATTTCATGTCCTTAGGAATAAGGACCCTACATATACATTATGATGCAATTGATATGCCATGTCTCCCTAGACCGGGAACGTGAATGAATGGTAAATGATATGCATAATTACATATATGATTGAATTACATAAGGACTAGGATTGTTAAAGATGGATGTCCTAAAGAATTAAATTGGATTCGTATTTTGGTGTGTGAAAGCCAAATGAATGATTAATTAAATTGACTTGTGAGATGTGATATCTCTAACTTGACTTAGTATAATTTTACACGAATAAGTTGTGTGAGATTAGATCCTTCGGTGGTTTAGGCTCTATGATATTTTGAGCAAAGATGATTTGATGTTGCAATTGAATCCCACAACGGATACTAAATGACCACTTGATTTTACTAAGTATGATGATTGGCTAAGCTTTGTAGTTAGTTAACCTATAGTGAAGTTCATTGGGAAATAAAGTGTTGAGGCTAGAACTGTCATGAGATGGAATGCAAATAATGAATGCGACCCCTGAATAGTGGATAAATAATAACGTTGAAATTGGAGTATGATTTGGCATTGGATGAGATGTAAGATCCTATGGTATGACCGTAGGCTACATTGTATGCCCTTGACATTGTGATTAGGGAATTAACCGTGAATTATGGTAGGATATAGGGATGACATGTGTGATTGTGAGTCGGTAAATAGAAATTTGACCATGTCAATTACCTCCCCTTTTATTTGAGGGATGACATATTGACGATAGAAACCACCTAATAATATGATAAGGTATGAGATATACCTCCAATTTATGAACTTTGATATAATCTGTGACGAGCATTCCTAATGAGAAAGCTTATTATGCGGTTGAGAACCCTATGTTAACCTCAGAGTTGCGTACTTCTGTGAGTTCAGTAACTCGTTTAGGATTGAATTGATTTATAACCAATAATATGTGAATGAGATAGAGGAATGTCATGATGTTTGATTCTGGATTCTAGATGAATAAGACCCGACGATGTGGTATTTACCTCGCGATGATTGAAATATACGATTGGCACACCAATTTATGGTGATGTTAATCAATATATATAATTGGTATGACATGGTGTATGCCAAATTATTAGTATAACGATGACGAGATACGCATGTGTTGGTCATGGACTTGTGAGAATTGTCACTAAGTCTCTTATGAATTGATGCTATTAGAATAAGTGTGATCGAATGTGAGCAATGGGAATACAAAGTACTGGTACCGATATAGCCTTACATGCCATAGGAATTATGGAAACATGCACTTATGCGTCGACCTTATGTGTTTGTGGCAACCACTACGGGATTGGGACGCCTTCCTGTATGTCAGATGCAGCAACACGTAGGCCGGGCAGGTGTAGGGTTGTAACTGCTTATGGTGAATGTACTGCGCCTATCTGGCCGTACTGAGTATGAACATGTGTGCTCTAATGGACTTTAGGAAGTTCGATGTTATTTCATGATGTCATTGAACCCTGATGGTGTGCGGCTTGAAGTATGGCCTTGCGATATGTATATTGATGCTAAATTTCGAGGACGAAATTTCTTTTAGGTGGGGTGGATTATAACATCCTGAATTTTATAAAAATGATTAAATATGACAAATAAATATTAAATAATTATAAATGGGTGGATAAGTGTCCCATAAATATTGAAATAATTAAATTGAGATTTATGTTGATGAATTAGAATTTATTGAGACTAAATAAGGTAAAATTTCACCCGATTAAAATATGGGTGTCGGACCAAGTATCTCTGATTGAGATGTCATTGGTCAGGGCTTTTAAGAATATTACTGGGAACCCGAATATGTCTTCGGAATAATTTTTGGATTAGTATTGAGCCTGAACTGAGATCCTGTTTGTCATAAATCGGTGAAATTACTAATGAGGGGTTAAATTTTAAAGACAAAACTCTCTTCTCTCCTCTCATTTTCATGCCACTTCTTCTTCTTCTCCCTATTCTTTTCCCTTCATTTCCTTTCCACCTATCTCCTTCTTTCTCTTCTAAAAACCCTAAGCATAGTGGTGTGCCTTCTCCTTCTCCATTTTGGTTTTGCTTCAAGCTTGGAGGAGATGGCAATGGTGGTTTGAATCTCTCCTTCTCATTTTCATGCACTCCTTCCCCATTCTTGGAGCTCCTTTCTTTTGGCTTGAGGTAAGGATCTCCCTTCCTTTTTTTTGAGCTTTATGCCCTAGGTTTTGGGTAATGGTTGTTGGGAGAGAGTTTAATGCATGTGGGTTAGGAGTGGAAGCATTTATGATGAGAAACCCTAAGGTGGGGTGTAATTAATAGGAGTTTTAGGAGGGCATGGTGGGGTACACAAAAATGTGATAGTTGGTGGTGGAAGATGATGATTGTTTATGATGGTTATTGGATTTTAATGGAACCCTAACCCTAGGAATTGGGGAAAGTGTGAAATGTGAGTAGAATGTATGTTTAATGATGTTAGAGAATGATATTAATGATGAAAGATAGCCATTGATGATGATTAATGAATATTGATAATAGTTGTGGGGTTTTAATAAAAACCCTTGCCTTAAGAATTTGGGGAAAATGTATATATTGTGACTTGTTGGGTTGAATTGAAAGTGAATAGGTGATATTTAAGGTTGAAGGTTGCTTAAAATGGTAGAGGACCATTGATGGTGAAATCTATAGATAGGTGTTATTATGAATGTGGAATTTGAGGGATTAGTGTGATAAGATTGTGGCTTGATGAGGTTCTAGATCATTTGTGTGCCAATTGAATGTGTTCATTAATTATGGTTATTGAAGGATTTATATAAAGGTTGACTGCATTATGAATAAGGGATATGATATTATTGCTATTGTTGGGTGTAGTTGACTCTTTAAGATTTAGAAAATCTTGGTTTTGGGAAAGGAATTCCCGAAGCCTAACACATGTGTATGGATTAGTGTGTTGGCAGGTCTTGAACTTATTACCAAGCCTTAAGGGATGTTTATGATTGTTTAAGAATTATGATGAAAGCCTTGGGATGGCTTATGATTGAATGAATACATATATGTGTGTTGTGTAGATCGTGTTCTGGATGATGGTGCGGAATGATTGGAGCATTCGGATTTGCGGCTCTTCCCTCGAGGTAGGAGAGAAGTTTATATTCCAAATGCATGACTTATGTAATTGATGGTTATTGTATATGATGAAACTCATGCTTGCCTTGCATTATTATATTGAATGATGAGATAATTGATAATGTGATGAATATTATACTTGGCAATGGTGGATTCTTGAGAAATATATAAACTTGAATTGGTAATGAATGTTAAAGTCCCTTTTATGGGAGTGATGTTTATGTTGATAGGGAAATTGTTTAAAGTGTGAGGCTATGCCTTGATATTAATGCATAATTGAGGAACTAATAGAGCTAAATAGAGTTTTATGAGAATTGAATGGCTTGTGATAGTCCCAATAGCTTCTATGCGTAGTTTATGATTTGTAGCAATTGGAATGGGCCAATTCCATTGAGAATTGACCCTTGAGTTACCTAAAAACGTTTTAAATTTGGTAAAATGTATTTATACGCATAAGTCCCTTATTTTTGGGAATTTTTGTGTGCGGCCGGTGACCACACGTCACAAATAATATATATAAGTTGGTGTTAAAATTTGGTGGGTATTTGGAATTCGTATAAAAAAGTTAAAGTGATTAGAAGTTGGAATTTGGGTAATTTTCTGCATAAAATGCAGCAGGGGCTTGATTTGCCAAGCTTGAATCGATTCAAGAAAGGCTTTGAATTGATTCAAAGCTTGCTGGAATTACTGTTCAATTGGGCAGGAACGTGTGAATCGATTCACACCAGGGGATGAATCGATTCATACTCCTCTATTTCACTATTTTTGGGCATTTGGACACGTGAATCGATTCATATGCATGTGGGAATCGATTCCCACCCTTCTGTTGTCAATTTTGAGATTTTTGGATGTATGAATCGATTCACCACATATGGGAATCGATTCATGGCCCTGTTATGGCCACTGTTATGCTATTTTTCCAACAGCTATGATTCCTTTGTTGTTTTTGGCCCGTTTGGGTATCTTAATGACATTTTTGGCCTCCGACTTCTTCATGAAAGTTGTAGATAATTGTGTTGTAGAGGTGTGAGAGTTGGTCTTACTTTAATTGGATTTTTCTAACTCTCATTAGGCATAAAATACCAAACCCATTGCAGTGTAAAACTCATATTTAAGAGGGATTTGAACCCAACTTTTTATGGTTGTCAATTTGGGACTAATAGATGACATTGGTGACATGTCCCAATATTTTAAGACTAAAAGTAAGCTTTTTTTTCATGTCATAAAGTTGAAATTTATCATGCGCTTATTTTTGCCCAAAACCTCTTCTTATTATATAAAGAAAAGTGATTTCATTAGGGGTACATGTATGGTGTGTCTTAGTGGTGAGTGAGGAATGGCTTAAGGCCTTGGCAAGGTATGTGTATGCTTCACCACTATGGATATATTATGAAGCATGATGGGAAGTAAGTGATATGGTTACATGACACTTTGTGTAATGACGAAATTAATGGGAGGACAATTAAATGGCAATGAGTGTATAAATCAATGGATTTGAAATAGTGTCGATGATGATTAAAAGTTGAGGATACCACATATATTGAATGATAAATGATATTGTTGAATGAAAAGGGACGTTGTTGTTGAACATGCCCTTGAATAAGCAGTGTTTGCTATTTCGGATGAGTGTGGTGCTAATATGATTAATGCAAGTATTGACTTGTACGTATAAGATACAATGATGATTTCTGAATGTATGTTTTGAAATATCTTGTTGGCTTCCATGCGTGGATACATGCTATGATGATTGATATGCTATGATTTCCATGTATGGATTTATGAAAATGTAAATGTTGAGCCTTGAAGGGCCTCGTGGTTGATTGTGTGCCAACGATAATAAAAAAACCAAATATATAATATACCCCTAATTGAGAGGGTGAGATATCCTTACGAGGTTGATTGGCATATGCATTATTGCATTTTGCATTCATGGCATGGCATAACATTGAATATGTGGTTGTGATCACAATGATGAAAGATCCTGCAGGATTTTATGAAGGGAGTACCCCTTGCGAGGCGGGAAACCAACATGATGATGAGATGATATCGAGCCGGTGGTTACGATCACCTGGTTGTTGAAATGAAAAAGGGCTTGCGAGTTCCTATGATGCCCGTGGTTGCAATCACAAGGCGGGAGTACCCCTTGCGAGGCGGGAAACCAATATGAATTATTGAACGTGGTTGCGATCACGAGAAAGCACCTTGCGAGGCTGCTAGAGGGAGTACCCCTTGCGAGGTGAGAAACCCATGTGAATGAATGATATGGTGGTTGCGATTACCTGATAAAATGAAATCGGATCCGTACATATGCATTAAACAGTTGACATATGCATTAGCCATAGGTGTATGGCATTTAAGATGGGATGACTACGAGAGATGAGAAACCCCTTGCGAGGAGGAATTGAGTAAAGATTCAATGAATTGATGATGATAATTTGTGAATGCCCTTATTGATAAGTGGCAATGTGATTGTGTATGTGCTTGTGCTTGCTTATGTTGTGAAATGTGTTTCATGAGGGTTGTATACCTATTATATCAATGTGATGATGATTGAATGATGAAATGATGATTTTATAGCAAAGCACACATGATGATTGTATGCATGTACACATAATCATAATATATTTATATTTGTCATTTTGAATGTATAACTCAGTCTCCCATGTGGTCTCCTTTTAGCATTGTGATGTAGGGTTATCATGGGCCGAGATGAGACTTTAAATTGAAGTTTTGGCGAAGGCAAATAGTGGTAATAGAAGTGCTTTGGCCGGCATCAATTACGAATTTTAACTATTGAATTAAATTGTACATAAGGATGATGACTTAGAGAGTTAAATATGTATGTGTAACAAACTTATGTATTTATGAACGAAGACTATATGTTTAGTATGTAAGTGATGATTAGATTGATGCCATCTGGTGATGGATCTCTCATGTATAGACTACTTACGTTTGATGATATATAATTATGATTCAGGTGCATAGTCGATTGGAGCCTAATAGGCTTATATTATGAAATTGTATGATTGCTTGGGCCTTTTCTCACATCTTCATATATGGGACTAGGCATATGCCCAGTATACACATTCTTCTTCCGCTGTAAACTCTATTATTTTGTATACCGTTATGGGCAATTTAGTTATCGATCCAGTTGCATTATTATAAATCTCACTCTTCAGTTTTCTGTGGTTCGGGCCTTGGTGTGATATCAGACTTATTTTGAAAACGTGAAAATTTACCCGTATTTTATTAATTATTTATATCAATCATATCGGGATTCGGGCCCAGAAAACCGGGGTATGACAGTTACTGTGCACCTGATGGAAATGAACAAGAGCAAGCCAATTTTCTGCTCCACTAAAGGATTCCCCTAGGTAATTTCCCTTTTAATCTTGGTAATCTTTTGGCTAACAATTACCCACATGGATGGCAGAATCAGAACTTTGGCTAGAGACAAGATGCTGGACCTTCCAACAAACCTCCTAATAATCAATTCAAACAACAACCATAATCTGATCAGGCGTCAAGGCTGACAAGGATAGAGGAATCTATCCAACAATTATTGTAATACATGTAAACTAATGAAGCCGCACGTAAAGCATCAGATATGTAATTGGGACAGCTAGCAAAGGAAGTAGCCGACATGAAAAGTTCTAGTTTTTCTGCAAACACTCAGAACCCAAGAGAACAATGTAAGGATATTTTCATAAGAAGTGGTAACGTTGTTGGAAATAATTGTAAAGAAAGTGAAAAAGAAAGTAAAAAAGAAGAGAAAAAGAAAAAATTACAAAAAAGAAGAAGAAAAGAAAGAGAAAGAAAGTGAAAAAGAAGAAAATGAAGAAAAAACAATGAAATAAAAGAAAAAGATGATGAAAAAGAAAAACAACAAATCAAAAAATAAAAATAAAAAAATAGTATTTTGGTCAGACTCCTCCTATCAAGAATCTACCTTATCCTCATGCACCATCAAGAAAAGGATAAGGAAAGAGAGTATAAAAGATTCCTTGAAATTTTTAAGCAGTTACACATAAACATTCCATTTTCTGAGGCATTGGAACAAATGCCAACTTATGCCAAGTTTATGAAAGAACTGCTCACTAAGAAAAAGAGGTACAATGAAGAAATAGTTGAATTTAAAGTAGGCTGCAGTGCTATTTTATAATACAACATTCTGGAAAAGTCGAAAGACCCCGGACGTTTCACCATTCCCCTTATCAATTGGAGGTGTAAATATTGGGAAGGCCTTATTAGATTTGGGAGCAAACATCAATTTAATTCCCCTAAGTATGATGAAGCGCATTGGTGATCTAGATCCTCAAAGAAGAAAAATGACTCTGCAATTGGCTGACAGATCAATCAAGAGACCCTATGGAATTGTGGAAGATGTACTTGTGAAAGTTGACAAGTTCTACTTCCCCGTAGATTTTGTGGTTTTAGACATGGAAGAAGATACTGAAGTTCCCCTGATTCTTGGAAGACCATTCATGAAGACTGCTAGAGTATTGATTGATGTAGACAATGGTAAGCTTGCAGTCAGAGTACATGATGAAGAGGTGAATTTTGATGTCTTCAAAGCCATGAAACATCCCAACTCAAAACAAGATTATTTTAAAGTGGATGTCCTTGATGAAGTTTTCCTATCCGTATCCAAAGGTATGTCTATTTTTGACACTCTCAATAAGTTATTGATTGACTCTGTTGAGTGTTTGAATGAGGAAGATGAGAGACAGATAGACAACTGTTTAGAAGAACTTGAACAAGGGAAAGAAATTTCTCTTGAATCAAGAAAAATTGAAGAAATCGAAGAAGCACCTGTTGAAGAAATCCAGAGACCTAAACTTAAAGTGCTATCTTCCAACCTAAAGTACATTTTTTTTGAAGAAAGGTAATCTTAAACCAGTTATCATTAGTAATTTGTTAACTGAAACAGAAGAAGAAAAACTGGTAGAAATACTGAAAAGAAATCAAGAAGCAATTTGATGGACACTTAAAGATCTGAAAGGTATAAGTCTATCATACTGCATGCATAAAACTTTGTTGAAGGATGATTTTAAGCCTGTAGCTCAACCTCAAAGGTGCTTTAATCCAATCATGAAAGAGGTAACCAAAAAGGAGGTTCTGAAATTACTAAAAGAATGTATCATCTATCCAATTTCTGATAGTGCATCGGTAAGTCCTGTTCAAGTTATTCCGAAAAAGGGAGGAATGACAGTAATTATGAATGATAAAAATGAATTAATCCCAACAAGAACTGTCATAAGTTGGAGAATGTGTAATGATTATAGAAAACTTAATCAAGCAACAAGAAAAGATCATTTTCCACTTCCCTTTATGGATCAAATGCTTGAATGACTATCTAGGCAGGCTTACTATTGTTTTCTTGACGGATATTCTGGATATAATCAGATTACTGTTGACCCTCTTGACCAGGAAAAGACTGTTTTTACATGTCCTTTTGGTATTTTTGCTTATAGAAAGATGTCATTCAGATTGTGTAATGCACCTGCTACTTTTCAAAGATGCATGTCTGTTATTTTTACAGATTTAATTGAAAAGAGCATTAAAATATTCATGGATGATTTCTTAGTTTTCGGGAATTCATTTGATTTATGTCTATCCAATCTAGACACTGTATTGAAATGTTGTATTGAAGCAAATTTGGTACTGAACTGGGAGAAGTGTCACTTCATGGTTAGAGAAGGTATTGTACTTGGTCACAAAATTTCTACAAAAGGTATTGAGGTTGACCAAGCAAAAGTTGAGGTGATCTCTAAACTCCCACCCCCTGTAAATGTGAAAGGTATTAGAAGTTTCTTAGGACATGCTGGATTTTATAGAAGATTTAATCAAGACTTTTCAAAAATTACAAAACCTTTGACAAACCTTCTAACAAAGATGTTGACTTCAAATTTGATGAAGCATGACTTAAAGCTTTTAATTCGTTAAAGGAAAATTGGTTTCTGCCCCTATGATTGTTGCTCCTAACTAGAACTTACCCTTTGAACTTATGTACGATGCAAGTGATTATGTTGTTGGAGCTGTGTTAGGTCAAAGATATGAAAAGATTTTTAGAGTTATACACTATGCTAGTAAGGTTTTGAATGAAAATCAAATAAATTATTCAACTACTAAAAAAGAGTTACTAGCTATAGTGTATGCTTTAGAAAAATTTAGATCATATTTGATTAGCTTAAAAATAATTGTTTATACTGATCACGCAGCCATCAAATATCTTTTGACCAAAACTGACTCTAAACCTTGGTTAATCCAATGGATTTTGCTACTACAGGAATATGATCTAGAAATCAAAAATAAGAAGGGTAGTGAAAATGTGGTCGCTGACCATCTTTCTAGATTGATGAATAATGAGGTCACTGCCAAAGAAAAAGAATTTTTAGAGGAATTTCCTGATGAAAAACTTTTTGAAATAACAAAGCGGCCATGGTTTGCTGATATGGCCAATTTAAAGCAGCAGGAATTCTTCCAAATGATTTAACTTGGCAGCAAAGAAAAAAAATTCAAAGATGCAAAATATTTTGTTTGGGATGAACCTCATTTATTCAAAATTGGCCTGGATAATTTGCTACATTATTGTGTGCCTGATTGGGAAATGAAAGATGTGTTGTGGCATTGCCATAAATCACGTTCTAGAGGACATTTTAATGGTGAAAGGACCGCTGCAGAAATTCTTCAATCAGGTTTCTATTGGCCCTCTATTTTTAAGGAATCTCACTCATTTGTGCAAGCTTGTGATAACTGCCAAAGAATAAGTAATGTCAATAGGAGACAAGAAATGCCTCTCACAAACATTCAGGAGGTTGAGGTATTTGATTGTTGGGGTATTGATTTCATGGGACCTTTCCCTTATTCTCAATTCAATCAATATATCCTTTTGACAGTTGATTATTGTGAACACCTCTTTTGGTCCGGTCCAAGTGGAATAAATATTTTTTATACTGAATTCCAATTCAGAGTGGTCAAATTCGAGTAGAATGGCTCCAGAATAATCAGAATCGAGCGAAATAACTCAGAATGAAGCTTTTCCAAGTGAAATACAGCCCTGTTGGAGGCAAATCCGATTGGAACGACTCAAAAATGATCACATCTGAACAGGATAACTCAGGTTAAAGCATTTCCGAGTGGAATACAGCCCTGGTGGAGATAAATCCGAGTGAAAAAACTCAAAAAAGAGTCAAATCCGAGTCAAAATGAAGCATTTCTGAGTGGAATGACTCAAAAATTATGAAATCCGAGTGGAATCACTCAGAATGAGTCATTCCGAGTGAAAAACCCCCTTGAAGTTGAATCCGAGTAGCATCACTTAGAATGAGTAAAATCCGAGTGAAATATGCTCATGTTGGATCAAATCCGAGTGGAACTACTCAGAATGGAGCAAATCCGAGTAGAACTACTCAGAATGAGTCAATTCCGAGTGGAAAGCTTCCCTGTCAGAGCCATTCCGAGTGAAGAAATTCAAATTACTAATTCTGAGTGTGAAGAAGTTTATTTCCGAGGGAAAAATAGCCAAAATTGCAATTTCCGAGCCATTTCAGTCGGTTCCGTGTCAATGGTCACTCGGATTGGGGGAGAGGAAGTGAAGTCCGAGCCAGGTACTCTCCAAATCAATTTCTGAGTGTTTCTCTTTGATTTTCAATCGGCTCTGTGTCCTCTTTTACACTTTCCCGAGTCAAATTTTACCAACACCAAATCCCCTCCGTGTCATCTTTTACACCTTTCCGAGCCATGTTTCAATTCCGAGTCACACTTCACACATTTCAGTCGGTTCCGAGTCGTTGGTGGTTTGGATTGTGGAGAGGAATTTAGGAACCGAGTGAGAAGTGATTCACTCGGTTCTGACTGAATGTTCCGAGTGACACATCAACATGATTTCACTCGGTCTTTTGCACTCGGATCCAGGAGGCAAAATGAGGACTGACCCCTTTTCTCACTCGGAGTCGATTCCAACAATGGTTGAACACTGACTGAGGGATTAAGCCGAGACATTTTCACTCGGCATTCCACCATTTCACTCGGTTTTCCACATCCTCTCTCAGATTTTCAACATCCTCTCTCAGAATTTCAAAATCCCACTCGGATTACAATATTTTCTCTTGGTTTTCTACATCCTCTCTCAGATTTCACCATGTTCACTCGGATTTCAATATCCTCACTCGGAATTCCACTATCTTCACTCGGATTTCCAATATTTTCACTCGGATTTCCATAATTCTCACTCGAAATTCTTCCATTCTCACTCGGATTCTCACCAGGTCCCCCTGTTAGACCGTGCTGACTTGGATTCCACCACCCAAGTGGATCCAGGAATCCTGGGGGTGGCAGACAAGTGGGAAACAGGGGTGGAAGTGGGGGGAATTAAAAATTCCCACCCAGCCGTTGTCCCCCACTTCACTCTGAGTGGAGGCCTGAGCTGGCATTCCACTCGGAAGTGGAAGCCTGAGCTGGCCTTCCACTCAAACCAGCCTATAAATAGGCAAGGGGGAGGGCATTCAAGGGGAGGCATTCAGAGGAAGGGAAAACTCTGCCCAAACAAACCTCTGCTCTCTCTCTCTCTCACGCCAAGTCTTCTCCCCCTCTCATTTCACTTACCCCTCACCTTTCAAACTCTCTTTACCCCAACATCCTCTACACTCTCACTCAACAGCACTCCTTCCAGCTCCCTTTTCCCTCTCGGACTTCCAATTCTTGTCCCAATCGTTCTTCTCTACTCAAATTTCACCCGGTAAGCCTCTTTCCACTCGGATTCTCACTGTTTCACTCGGTTTCCTTTATTTCCACTCGGATTTTTACTATTCCACTCAGATTCACACTGTTTCACTAGGATTTACTATTTTCGCACTCGGTTTCTCTTATTTTCACTCAGATCCTCACTATTTCACTCAGATTCACACTGTTTCACTCGGTTTCCTTTATTTTCACTCGGATTTACTATTTTTGCACTCAGATTCTCACTGTTTCACTTGGATTTTTACTGTTTCACTCGGTTTTCCCTGTTTTCACTCGGATTTTTCATAGTTTCACTCGGTTTCCTTATTTTTTCGCTCGGTTTTCTTATTTTTTTCACTCGGTTTTCTTATTCTTCATTCGTTTTTTTCATTTTTGCACTCGGTTTTCCTCTCCCGCTCAGTTTTTTTTATATATATATTCATTTTTCTTAATCAGTGTCGTACGGGAGCACTCCCGTCTACACAACCTCTTTAGGATTCATACACGTGCGAAGAACTTCGCCTTGTATGAGTTCCCCGTCTCAATGACATCCACCATCATTTCCCAAGCCTTTTCCTAAAAGAACAACACTCAGAACTACATAACCCTGATTTCTTGATAATTCAAGAATACGTAGGAGCAGGACTTTAACTCCTGTGGGGCCCATCTTTCTTATTTCCCTTTACTGATTTATTTCCTTGCTTTTTGCGTTTCTTTCGTGTTGTTACTTTTTGTCGTTTCCGTGAAAATCAATTTAGACGTGACGTCTTGTTGATTTCCCCCTAGTTTTTGTTCAAACCCCGCCACAATTCGTAGGGAAGGGATACTTAGGACGGGACGTCCCGCTTATCTCTTTCCTATCCCGGTCTTTTTTATTCAAGGATGTATAATTTAGGCGTGACGCCTTATTAGCATTCTCTTCCCTTCTCTGTCTTATATCGAAGTTGAGTTTAATTCGGATGAAACGTCCCATTGACCTCGCTTCGACATTCTATGTTTGTACAGTTCTCTCACTCCATTCTGTCATTTTTTTTAAAATAAAAAATACAACAATAAAAGGGAAGAAACAAACCATTTTTTTAAGGCTATTTATGTTGCGTATTTTCAATCTTGGTACTGTTTTCGGACAGGCGATGTAGGGTGCTGATACCTTCCCTACTCGTAACCGACTCCCGAACTTGAATCTCAATTTTTAACCAGTGCTTTACTGAACCTAGTTTTTTCCAATGTTTTTCCTATAAATAAAAACGTTGGTGGCGACTCCCTGTTCCATACCATTCTCTCTCTTTCTCGCCGCGCCGTCGCGATTTAGGTTACGACAATTATGTTTTGAAATGGGTGGAAGCAATTGCTTCACCTAATACTGATACCAAAACTGTAGTGAATTTCTTGAAGAAAAACATTTTTTACAGGTTTGGAACACCAAGAACTTTGATCAGTGATGGAGGATCACACTTCTGTAACAAAGTTCTTCAGAAGGTGTTACAACATTATGGAGTGAGACAAAAGGTGGCCACAGCATATCATCCACAAACCAATGGACAGGCTGAGATTTCAAATCGTGAAGTGAAAAGAATCTTGGAAAAGACTATGTCTTCTTCCAGAAAGGATTGGTCACAAAAGCTTGATGATGCACTCTGGGCTTACAGAACTGCATTTAAAACCCCCATTGGCATTTCCCCTTTTTAGATTGGCTATGGAAAAGATCGCCATCTTCCAATAGAGATAGAACATAAGGCATACCGGGCATTAAAATTCCTAAACTTTGATCCTAATGCAGCAGCTAACAAAAGAAAGTTGCAGTTACTTGAGTTAGAGGAAATAAGAAACAATGCTTATGAGTCATCTAGATTCTACAAGAATAAGGTGAAAGCTTACCATGATAAGAAATTAAAGAAAATACACTTCACGCCAGGTCAGCAAGTTTTACTATTTAATTCAAGGTTAAAATTATTTCCTGGTAAATTAAAATCAAAGTGGTCAGGCCCATTTGTGATTAAGGAAGTTAAACCATATGGAGTAGTGGAGATTAAAGATCCAACTTCCAAAAAAGGTTGGATGGCCAATGGGCAAAGATTAAAACCATATCTGGGTGGTGAAATCAATAGCCTCACCACCATCTATTATCTAACTGATCTGTGATATGTAGGATATCAAGCTATAAACAGTAAATTAAGCACTCAATGGGAGACAACCCATTATTCATTTGTGTTAATTTTTATTGAATTCAAAATAAAAATAAAAAAATTATTTTTACTGAATTTGGACTAAAATTTAGTTTTTGAAAATAAAAGGGTTTTAAAAATTGCATGTGTCGCGACCGGGATCGCGGCGGCACGGCCGACCCTCGAAACGGTTTTAAAAATAAACAGGGAGTCGCCACCAATATTTTTTAGGATAAAATACTAGAAAAACCTTTGTTAAAGCACTGGTTATAAAAATGAAATTCCATGATTCGGGAGTCTGATTACAGGTGAGGAAGGTATTAGCACCTCACAACTGTCCGTTATAAAAACGGTTACCTCAATTTGATAGCGCGCATTATAATTAATCCATTAATTATTTTAACTTTTTCATGAAAAGAAAATATACGAGATGACAAAATATATAAAAATAAACAAAAAAAAATAAACACAGAATATTTACATGGGATCAACGGGACGTCTCGTCCAAATTAATCTCGCTCCGCCCTTTTTTAAAAAATATTAAAAAAGATATAAGATTAACAGGACGTCTCGTCCAAATTAACCTCGCTCCTTCTTTTTTTTTTTAAAGAGATATTTAAAAAATATGAGATTAACAGGACGTCTCGTCCAAATTAATCTCGCTCCTCCTTTTGATAGCAAGACAAAAATAGAAACTCTAAAAAAATTAAATAAAGAAAGATGGGCCCGACAAGAACTATTTCGTGCTCCTACGTATTCTCGAGCTTTCGAGAAATTAGGGTCACGTAGTTCTTTAAATGTTTTTGTTTTAGGAAAAGATTAGGAAAATATTGATGGGCATCATTTTGGTGAAGAATCCATACAAGACAAAGTTCTTCGTACGTGTATGGATCCTATAGAGACTGTGTAGACGGAAGTATTTTCCGTACGACACTGACTAAAAATGATTTTTTTATTTTATTTAGATTTGAAAGAAAACACAGGAGACATCTGTTTCCCTTTATTATTATTTTTTTTAGGCTACGGGGCGAAAGAGGGAGGGTAACAGAAACTACAAGAGAGAAAGAGAAACAGTAAATTCGAAAAAAAGAGGGGAAAATGGGCAAAAACCGAGTGAGGGAAGAAAATCCGAGTGGGAAAAGGAAAATCTGAGTGAAAAAATGAAAAATCCAAGTAAAAATATGGAAAACCGAGTGAAAAAAGGAAAGTCCGGGTAAAAAATGAAAAATTCGAGTAAAAATATGGAAAACCGAGTGAAAAGAGGAAAGTCCGGGTAAAAAATGAAAAATACGAGTCAAAATATGGAAAACCGAGTAAAAATAGTGAAACCGAGTGAAAAGTAGAAAATACCGAGTGAAAGTTGAGAAACCGAGTGATGGAGCAGGAGAGCTGGTCTCAGGATGCTGAACAGTGAGGTGTGAAGGGCGCTGGTGAGGAGAGGGGTTGTACCGAGTGGTGTTTGGTTGCTGTGAGGGAGCTGGAGGGTGTTTGGCTGCTGTGAGGGAGAGAGAGAACGAAGGTAAACTTAGGCAAAGTTTTCTCTTAATGAATGCCCCCCTCAAAGCTTCAGCCCTTGCCCATTTATAGGCTTGTCCGAGTCGAAGGCCAGCTCAGGCTTCCACTCAGAGTGGAAAGCCAGCTCAGGCTTCTACTCAGAGTGGAGTGGGGAACAACGGCTGGTGGGAATTTTTAATTCCTCCACTTTTGCCCCTGTCTGCCACCCCCAGGATTCCTGGATCCACTTGGGTGGTGGAATCCAAGTCAGCACGGGCGAACAGGGGGAGCCAGGTAGAAATCCGAGAGAGGATGGTGGAAATCCGAGAGGATGGTGGAAATCCGAGAGAGGATGGTGGAAATCCGAGAGAGAATGGTGGAAATCCGAGAGAGAATGATGGAAATCTGAGAGAGAATGATGGAAATCCAAGAGGATGGTGGAAATCCGAGAGAGAATGGTGGAAATCCGAGAGAAAATGATGGAAATCCGAGAGGATGGTGGAAATCCGAGAGAGAGTGACTCGGATTAGTCTCTCAGTCAGCGTTCATCCACATTGGGAGTCAATTCCGAGTGGAATGAAGCATTTCCAATAGAAAGCCAAGTGAAAATACTCCTTTCCGAGTGAGAATTCTTCTGGGAAGAGTCCTCCTATGAAAGGCCGAGTATAGGTTTTGCTCGGTGTGAGGCTGCTGTGAAACATTCAATCGGAACCGAGTGACAAGTAACTCGGAACCGACTGAAATAGGTAAAAAGTGACTCGGAGGTTGAGTGGAAAGGGTCTCGGAAATGGTTAAAAGAGTGACTCGGAATCTGGGTGAGAGTGGTGAGTGAGTTTTGGGGGAAAATGGTGACTCAGATTTGGTGAAAATGGGCTTGGTGATGTTGGCTAAAAGGGTCGGGAAAGGTTTAAGTATGGCTCGGAAATTGGTGGAAGTGGGCTCGGTAATTGGCTTGAGGAGGGATGACACGGAATGGGTGAAAAGTGTCACTCAAAAACTGATCGAAGATTGACTCAGAACTGATTCAAGATGACTCAGAATTAGGTGAGAATGATGACTCGGAAATTGGTAAAAATTGACTCGGGAATAGGTAAAGGATGACTCAGAATCTGGGTGAAAAAGGAGGGGATTCGGTATTTGAAGGATGAGTGAAGATTGGCTCGGAAATCTGACTGAAAAGGACACGGAAATGATTGTGAAATGGCTCACTCGGCAAATATTCACTCGGACTCGGTTCTCTTTCCTCTCAGAAGATAGACTGAGTCGTACTCTTCTTCCAGTCAGAATCTGACTACTCAGAATCTAACCCTTGGATGTGTTCACTCGGACCCGGTTTTATTCCTTACTCAGCATTTGGCAATTTTCACTTGGAAAGGCTTTTTTCAATCAAAATCTGTTCTTCCATATACACCCCGAGTCAGATTTTAATTCACTCAGACTTGTTTTCACTCAGATCAGTATCAATCAGAAGCTTTCATTCGGATTTAACTTCAATAGGGCTATATTTCACTCGAATTTATTGTAATGAGAAAGCTCTCACTCGGATTTATTGCAATCAAAGAGCAATCCTTCTCAGCATTCATCCTTCAATAGAGTATCACTCGGAATGGCTTGACAGGGAGCCTTCCACTCGGATTCACCTTCAACAGGGAAGCATTTCACTCGAAACTGACTCATTCTGAGTAATTTTACTCGGATTTGATCCTTTTTGAGTCATTCCATTCGGACTTCTCTTCAACAGGGGCATAATCCACTCGGAATGGCTTGACAGGGAGCCTTCCACTCGGATTTATCCCAAACTGAGTCATTTCAGTCTGATTGTTCTTTACTGGGTCTTTTCTTCAAGCCTTTCCTTCATTTTTGCTTGCCACAATGAGGCCTAATTGGAGACAACACTCGGCCAAATACCACTCGGATGTCTTTTACTTAGAATTGATCATTCCGAGTCCTTTCACTCGAAAATGATCATTCCGAGTCAGTTTTTTTTTTTGTGAATCTTCTTCATTTGTGGATGGGCTGAAATAGGTGTTCATAGATACCCCTCTTTACTTCTTTTCCATGAGAACAACATGAAGTTTCTTCTTGCATTTGAAATGGAAAGGGAGTAAAGACGTGAATACCTTTGTCAAAGTATCAGATGAGGGGGGAAAACCCCAGAATTGACACTTGAATCTTTTAATTAACAGGGCGTGAGAAGATCGGGGTTGACTCCTGGTAGAATGGAAAGTAAAGGTTGTCTTCATAGGCGACTGAAAGTGAAGGGTGCCTGAATAGGCAGACGGAAAGTAAATGGTGCCTGAATAGGCGAACAGAAAGTAAAGGATGCCTGAATAGGCGAACGGAAAGTAAAGGGTGCCTGAATAAACAGACGGAAAGTAAAGGGTGCCTGAATAGGTGGACAAAAAGTAAAGGGTGCCTGAATAGGCGGACAGAAAGTAAAGGATGCCTCAATAGGTGGACGAAAAGTAAATGGTGCCTGAATAGGCGGACGAAAAGTAAATAGTGCCTGAATAGGCGGACAGAAAGTAAAGGATGCCTGAATAGGCGGACGAAAAGTAAATGGTGCCTGAATAGGCGGACGAAAAGTAAATGGTGCCTGAATAGGCAGACAGAAAGTAAAGGATACCTGAATAGGCAGACGAAAAGTAAAGGGTGCCTGAATAGGCAGACAGAAAGTAAAAGTGGGGTTAACCCTCAGCTGACAGGAAACGCAGAGATTGGGGGAGTTAACAGGACGTCTCGTCCGAATTAACCCACTGTTGGCAGGAAATATAAAGGTTGGGGGAGCTAACCTAGGACGTCTCGTCCGAATTAACTCACTGGTCCTAAAGGTTCAGGGTGATGCCCCAATTTGACATGACTGAAAGAATTGCTCTTTGACTGAAAGAGAGTGATCCTGGAGAGATGCCCCAATTTGACAGGTTGGAAGGAAGTTTGGAGAAACGCCTCATGACTGGAAAGGAAGAAATCTGGGGAGATGCCCCAGTTTGACATGATTGAAGGAGTCTTGGGGAATCGTTCTCTTAACGGTAAGAGGAGAAACATGGGGAATCGTCCCCTTGATTGAGAAAGGAGAAACATGGGGTGATGCCCCCAGTTTGACATGATTAGAGGGATTCTTGGAGAATGGCTATAACAAAAGAAATTCGGGAAGATGCCCCAGTTGAGTTGTTTGGGAAGTGTAGTTTCACTGGGGAAGAATTTGGTGAATCAGGTACTGCCCCTTGATTGAGAAAGTTTGGGATTCATTGGGGAAGAGATCTTGAGAAGTGCCAGCTTTGGCGATCGATTCCACTGGGGAGGAGAGTTTGAGAGATACGGACTTTAACAGTTGAGGATGAGACTTTGAAGGTACCTACTTAGGGGATGGAAGAAGAAAACATTAAAAGGTGCCAACTTTGGCGATTTAGGAAGGAGTTCTGAGGCGATTCGAGGAAGGGACTTGAAGGACTTGATTGAGGTGTTAATGCCTGGCATGACTGTCTGTTGAAATGACCTGCAGAAAAAGGGTAAGTAGTGCAAAGATAAGTTCAAAAACTGGGTAGGTCCTGTGAAACCGCGACTCTTAAGATGACCCATGGACGAAGTAGAACGAATGAGGTAACCATAGCTTCGGAGCGCATGCCTGGCCAAGTCCCTGCGATGATCACCCAAGATGAGGTCGAGTAGTAGGAGCATCTTATCCCTTGCGACTTTAAATGTTTACCATTCTTCCATTTATTTTATTAAAACACATGTTTTATCAGATCAACTAAACACGTATCGAAGAGGGTAAATTTTATTCATGCATGTTAAACAAGTACAGAGAAAGAAAAATAAGGAAGGTAAATGAAATGAATGAGGTCACATAAAACAGGTCAAGGACAAGTGAAAACCAGGAAGATTCATGGATCCTCCAGTTAATCTATGAGACCGATGAGAGCCTTAACCCCCAACACGACTTCATGTTCACCCTTCGACCTTGCTTTTGGAAAGGTAAGTTCAACAGTGATTCACGTGCCTGAGCTTGGACTCGTACTTCTTTGAGTCAGAGGTCTTATTCGCATTACCAGAAATTTGACCCTAACTTTTGCCTGAGCCGCCCTTTTCGGGTTTTCGACTCACCGGGTCACTCTAACTTTTGCCTAAGCCGCCCTTTCAGGTTTTCAGCCTAGCGAGCATTAATTTTCTTTTCTTTCTTTTCTTTTTTTTTTGGTTTGTTGTTTTTTTTGGTTTTTGGTTGTTTTTGACATTCCCTCCCTAAGCATAGTACTTTTTCACTGCATCTGCGTTTATAGGCATTGGCAAATCCTTGCCATCTATATTAGTGAGTATTAAGGCTCCTCCAGAAAAAGCCCTCTTCACAACATATGGTCCTTCATAATTAGGAGTCCATTTGCCTCGATTGTCCTTTTGAATTGGTAAAATTTTCTTAAGTACCAGGTCTCCCTCTTGGAACTGTCGAGGTCGTACTTTCTTCTCGAATGCTCGTTTCATACGCCTCTGATACAACTGACCATGACAGAGGGCAGTCAATCTTTTACCATTGATCAGGTTTAGTTGGTCATGTCGAGCTTGATCTCACTCAGCTTTTTCTAATTTTGCTTCCATCATTACCCGAAAGGACGGGATCTCTACTTCAAAAGGCAAGACCGCTTCCATTCCATATACGAGAGAGAACGGGGTTGCCCCTGTCAAGGTTTGGACCGAGGTGCGATACCCATGTAGAGCGAAAGGGAGCATCTCGCTCCAATCTCTGTAAGTGACCACCATCTTCTGTACTATCTTCTTAATGTTCTTGTTGGCCGCCTCAACCGCTCCATTCATTTTAGGCCGATAAGGAGAGGAATTGTAATGGTGAATTTTGAAGCTTTCACAGAGTTCCTTCATTATTTTATTGTTCAAATTCGTACCATTGTCAGTAATGATCTGACTTGGTAGGCCGTATCGGCATATCAATTCTCGCTTGATGAATTTGACCACAACATTCCTTGTTACACTGGTATATGAAGCTGCTTCTACCCATTTGGTGAAATAATCGATGGCGACCAAGATGAAACGATGACCGTTTAAGGCTTTTGGCTCGATGGGTCCAATGACATCCATGCCCCACATTGAGAAGGGCCATGGTGCCGTCAAGACATTTAGGGATAACGGGGGTGTATGAATATGGTCAGCGTATATCTGACATTTGTGACATTTTCGAACATAGGTGAAGCAGTCCGCTTCCATGGCCATCCAGTAATAACCGGCCCTCAAGATCTTTCTTGACATGGCATGTCCATTAGCGTGAGTCCCAAAAGATCCTTCATGAACATCCCTCATGATTTTGTTTGCCTCAACAGCATCAACACAGCAAAGAAGGACAGAGTCATAGTTTCTTTTGTAAAGCACATCCCTATTTAAGAAGAAACCCATGGCGAGTCGTCTTAGGGTCTTCCTATCACTTTCTGTAGCACCCTCGGGGTATTCTTGACTCTGGATATATCTCTTAATATCATGGTACCAAGGTTTCCCATCAGACTCCTTTTCCATCATTTGACAGTATGCAGGCTCACAATGCTTCTTTACTTCGATGAGAGGCATATCGTAGTCACTACTTACTTCGAACATTGAGGCAAGGGTAGCCAAAGCATCAGCCATTTGATTGTCATCCCGGAGAACGTGATGAAAAGAGATCTCGTCAAACTCTTTGATCATTTCCTTGATATGATCATAATAAGGAATCAACTTACTGTCCCTAGTCTCCCACTCGCCTTTCAATTGGTGGATAACCAAAGCAGAGTCCCCATAAACTTCCAACAATTTTACTTTTGCATCCAACGCTGCTTGGATTCCTAATGAGCATGCCTCATATTCAGCAATATTATTGGTACAGTCAAAACACAATCTGGCACAGATAGGGATAAATTCCTTATCGGGTGAAATCAAGATAGCCCCAATTCCGTGCCTCAATGCATTAGAAGCTCCGTCAAATCTCAGGGTCCATTTCTCTTTCTGACCACCTTCTTCATTGAATAGTGTCATGATATCTTCATCCGGGAAGTTAAATTGCATCGGCTGATAATCATTGATGGGTTGGTGTGCCAAGTAATCAGCCAGGGCACTTCCTCTTATGGCCTTTTGAGTGACATATATTATGTCGTACTCAGTTAATAGCACTTGCCAACGAGCGATCCTTCCGGTCAAAGCAGGTTTTTCAAAAATGTACTTGACGAGGTCCATTTTAGAAACTAGCCAAGTGGTGTGACTCAACATGTATTGCCTTAGGCACTTAGTGGCCCATGCTAACGCACAACAAGTCCGCTCTAAAGCGGAATACCTCATTTCACAATCAGTGAACTTCTTGCTTAAGTAGTAGATAGCATGTTCCTTCTTTCCAGTTTCATCGTGTTGTCCCAACACACAACCCATGGATTCGTTCAATACAGTCAGATACAATATAAGTGGCCTTCCTGGGGTTGGAGGCACCAAAATTGGTGGTTCTTGTAGGTACTGCTTAATCTTTTCGAAAGCTGCTTGACAGTTCTCATCCCATCGCCCCGGTTGATTCTTGCGAAGTAACTTGAAGATGGGTTCACAAGTTGCTGTCAATTGTGAAATAAATCGGGCAATATAATTGAGCCTTCCCAAGAATCCTCGGACCTCTTTTTCTGTACGGGGAGGAGGCATCTCGAGAATCGCCTTGACTTTGTCGGGATCAACCTCTATCCCTCTTTCGCTTACTATAAACCCTAGCAGCTTGCCTAACCTTGAACCAAACATGCACTTGGCAGGGTTCAATCTTAGCCTGAACTTTCTTAACCGTTCAAAAAGCTTCCTTAGATCGCTAATGTGCCCTTCATCTATTCTAGATTTGGCAATGATGTCATCCACGTAGACTTCTATCTCCTTATGCATCATATCATGGAAAAGAGTCACCATTGCTCTCTGATAAGTTGCCCCAGCATTTTTCAACCCAAAGGACATCACCTTATAACAAAATATGCCCTATAGAGTGATAAACGTGGTCTTCTCCATGTCTTCAGGTGCCATTTTAATTAGATTATACCCTGAGAAACCATCCATGAATGAGAAAATGGAATGCTGAGCTGTATTATCATCTAAAACATCGATCTGTGGTAGGGGAAAATCATCCTTGGGACTAGCCCTATTCAAATCTCGGTAGTCCACACATATCCGTACCTTTCCATCCTTTTTTGGGACAGGAACAATGTTGGCTACCCACTGAGGGTATTTTGCCACAGCTAGGAACCCAGCATCAAACTGCTTCTTAACCTCCTCTTTGATCTTTAAGAGCATTTCTGGCTTCATTCGGCGTAGTTTCTGCTTTACTGGAGGGCACTCAGGTTTTAAGGGTAGTCTATGCTTGACAATGCTAGCATCGAGCCCCGACATATCTTGATAAGACCAGGCAAAGACATCACAAAATTCCATTAACAACTTGATTAAATCTTCTCTTTGTTCTTTGCTTAGGGCAGTGCCGATCTTGACTTCCTTCTTATTCTCTTTATTTCCCAAATTGATGACCTCAACTATGTCTAGGTAGGGTTGAATCCCTTCATCCTCTTGCTCTAATAACCTTGTCAGCTCAGGCGATGGCTCACAATCTTCCCCACCTTCCTCATCGGCGTAATCAACTGGGTGATCGAAGTCATGAAACAGGATTGCGACCTCACTATCCTCAAAAGAGTCATTTTCGGATCTGTAATTTAGTGTGTTATGGCAAATGAAAAAAAAGGAACAAGTGAGTAAAAGAAGGATTCAAAACAAGGATAAGGGATACAAGAAAAGTTTTTTTTTTGGGATTTCGATACGCGTTTATTGATGAAAATGATAAAAACAAGTTTTTTTTTCGCCCTTATTACATGGAAGAGTCCCAAAGCCTTAGGCAAAGTAGAGGGACGAATAAGTACTTAAAGCATAAACAAATTACATTGGTGAAACATTCAAAGTCGTGGGGAGCTCGATGGCCTCCCAGTTATGAAGTTCTCAGCCCGATGGACAAGCAATCACAAAATCAACACTATCACAGGGGCTTTCTTCAATGACAGCCACTTGGTCTGGAGGCATCAGTCTGGCGCTCCGAAAGCTCCGGTAGAGATCACAGATGGGGACTCTTGCAGTATGAGGTTCTCTGCCGGTAAGACGAGCAGCCCTTCTTTCCCTTTTCTCTTCCTCTACCCTTTTTTCTGTCAGCAGCCGTGGGCCGGTATCCTAATCCAAAACCATTTTTGTTATCAAGCAGGCGTATAGGTTCTACTTCTCTATTCAAAGCACGTCCTAGCCCTCTTCCAGGTTTATACCCTTCACGCAGCATAATCTTTGCCATCATTAAAGATGCACTTGGCATGTAAGCTTTTACCATTGTGGCTTCTTCCCCTACATAGGTAGCGTTTTCTATCTCTAATGCTTGGAAAGAAGTTTCAAGGGCCTCTTCTGCTACCTCGATGTAAGGGGTTGACAGAGGTTTGCTGACCAGAAGGTCTTCCTCACCAGAAACAATTATCAGTTTGTTGTCAATTATGAATTTTAGTTTTTGGTGCAGGGTAGAGGGCACCACCCCAGCAGAATGGATCCACGGCCTGCCTAATAAACAGCTGAAGGCAGGCGAGATATTCATGACTTGAAAAAGGACCTGGACCATGCACGGCCCAACCTGTATGGGCAGCTCAATCTCACCCATGACCTCCCTCCGAGTTCCATCAAAAGCTCATACTATTGTGGCACTTGGCTTCATATAAGTCCAATCAAATGGTAACTTGGCCAATGTAGACTTTGGCATGACATTGAGGGACGACCCATTGTCAATAAGTACTTTTTCTAAGATGTAATCTCGGTACTTTACGGAGATATGGAGAGCTTTGTTGTGCCCAATCCCTTCTGTTGGTATTTCCTCGTCAGTGAAGGTCAGATAGTTGTCTGTAATAATATGCCCCACTATTCCTTGAAACTTATCAATGGGAATGTCATGACTGACATGGGCCTCATTCAGGACCTTCATCAACATCTTCCGATGTGGCTCAGAACTCATTAATAATGATAACAAAGAGATTTTTGCAGGAGTATGGGTCAGTTGGTCAAGTACTTGATATTCGCTAAACTTTAAGAATTCATGGGCTTCTTCATCAGTTACGGCCCTTTTGATTTCATCATTGACACCTTCTTTGCCCACCTTGGCTTTTCTGGTAATCTGATCCTTCTTTGGCTCTGGAGGGGTGTATACTCTTCCACTTCGGGTTATACCTCCTACCCCAACAATATTTGTGACGGACGAAGGAGACGGGTCATTCGTTGCCGAGCTTGCAACGATTACATCTGCGTTGTACTTCCAAGGGACAGCCCGAGAATCTTTGAATGCAAACGGGGTGGGTGCTTGAATAGTGATGGTTGGTTGTACAGAAACAGGAGCTGCTTGAGGGTTCCTGCTATAAAAAATTGTCAAGGGCTTAGGGACCCGTGCCCCTGTTTGTTCTTCGATCATGTCGACCTCATCTCTATGGCGTTTACAGACCTGCACAATATGGCTGTCCATAAGGTTTTGAAGGACCTCACAGAAGCCTTGGCATTCGGCAGTCTGCTCGCAATCATGTTCCACACTCCAGGTCCCTTCAATTAATCCCCTTTCAAGCAAAAGGGAATGAACTACCCTTAATGGCATTCTTATGTCAGCAACATTCTTAACGCACTTCTCATCATTTTCCATGGCGTTGACCCCTGAATTTCCATGGTTAGGCAGGGGATTTGTGGCCACATTTGGGCTACCTTCCTTAAAGTTAATCCAGTCGGCTTTGATCAAATCTCTTACTTTATATTTCAAAGCCATGCAATTTTCTGTGGAATGCCCTGGTGCCCCAGCATGGTAATCACAATGAGCATTTGGGTCATATCCCCTTGGGTAAGGAGGTTGCAACGGCCTCATGGGGGATGGAGCTACCAGACCTTTCTGAACGAGGATTGGAAAAAGTTCGGTATATGTTATGGGAATTGGATCGAACTGCACAGGGGGACGCTCATTGTTGGAATTCCTTGTGTTCTGATTATGATTGGGTGGTCGAGTCATTTGCTGCGGGTGAAGGTATGGCACGGGTTACGGCACTGGCGCTCTTACCATGGGTGGACGGAAGTGGGGAGTATAAGCTGTCGGGCCCTGAGTGGTAGCGGCCACATAAGGATTGGGAGCTTGAATCATAGTAGGGGAAAATGGTCTTGGCGAAACCGTCTTGTGATTAGAAGAGATGGAATTAGTTTCTCCATCCCTTTTCCCAAGCGCCGGCTTTCTTGCCATGCTTGCCCCAGATAAGCCCTGAGTGATCTTTCCTGTTCGTATTCCGCTTTCCACTCTTTCCCCAATAGTCATGATGTCGGAGAAGTTGGATGAAACACTACCAATCATTTTGCCGTAGAAAGGTGATGGGAGCGTGTCGATAAACATTGCGACTATCTCTTTCTCCGACAGTGGGGGGTCCACTTGCGCTGCTGTCTCCCTCCAGCGTTGGGCATACTCTTTAAACGTTTCACTGTCCCTCTTCACCATATTCTGTAACTGAACCCTATTGGGTGCCATATCCATGTTATACTTGTATTGCCTAAGGAAGGCATCTGCCAGGTCCTTCCAACAACGAATATGGTTTCGCTCAAGGTGAGCATACCATGTAAGAGCAGCCCCCGCCAGACTATCTTGGAAGCAGTGGATCAATAATTGGTCATTAGAAGAGTAGGATGCCATCTTCCGACAGTACATCGTGAGATGGTTCTTTGGACAAGTCATTCCCCGATACTTGTCAAAGTCAGGCATTTTGAATTTGGGCGGGAGGACAACATCTGTGACTAGACATAGTTCAGTAGCATCTATCAGTCCAAAACCTCCAGCGCCTTCCATCATTTTCAAACGCTCTTCTAAGATTTCTATTTTTTCCTTTTGGGGAGTTGCGACCATGCCATGACCGGCTACCGGGTTCATTATGCGGCTTGTATCTTGGAGATTGGTCATATAAGGGGTTGCGTATCCGTATGGATAGCGAGTGGTTGGTTGAATGGAGGCAACATATGGGACTGGTTCATTAGGCCTGTATTTGGTGAGGGACCTTGGGATTGGGCCATAGTTTGTACAGCATAGGTCGGCTGGGCCATTTGGGCTTGTGTGTTGTAGGTTGGCTGGGCCATCGGGGCTTGTGTATTCTGAGTTTGGTGGGTTTGTTGGTAATGGGCTTGTGTGTTTTGGGTTTGGTAAGTTTGTGGGTCATGGGCTTGCGTGTTTTGGGTTTGGTGGAGTAATGGTATATTTGGCTGGGTGGGGTATGAAGCGTGAGGATTCATCGCTTGCTGGTCATGAGCGTCTTGTTGGTTAGCGAGTAGGGAATAGTATCCTGGTGGTAGGCCATAAAGCGGAAAAGGTACTGGGTTGCCGTTAGGACCGACAAATGTATGCTGTGCATAAGATTGGCCATAAGGTGGCTGGGTCTCAATGGCAGGATTAGGTCTTCTGACATGAATGGTGAGAGGGGGTGTCGTTGTGTTAGGTAGTTGGGTTCTTGCTGGGTCAGAACCAAGGGGGAGTGGTACGGTGGCAGGCTGCTGTTGGGTGTTCTTAATACCTGCAGAGGAGCCCCCTTCTGTGATTCTCTTTTCCAGAAGCTTGGTCAACTCGGCTACCTGTTCCTTTAGCTGGTTGAACTCGTTTCTGAAATCTTCATCCTTGATTTCTGCTTCGGCCATGAGTCTCGTTTGGAGTCGGGTCTGATAAGGATGCTTACCTGTAATGTCTAATGTAAGTCAAAACACGAAATTGTTAAAAAAGAAAGCATTAAATAAAAGTAGTAAAAGAAAAACAAATAGTATCGTTCATGAAGCTATCGCGGAACTCGGCCAGTATCCTCCAACCATTTCTCAGAACATCATATTCAAGAGTAATAAGTATGTGATAAGTGGAAATTAACATGAGATAGTTATGGAGACAAAAGAATCCTTCTTTTTGAATTCCACCAAAATACATTACTGCTGCCAATCTATTTCTTATGCAGAAAAAGTAAATCAGCCATTCTTAGCTCGGGCAATCATGGCCCTCATTTTACAAATCCTTTCTCTACAATAATCAAGGAAGGTTAAAATTTCTTTTGAGGTACTAAGAGGATTAACCATCCCCTCAGCTTGTTTAAGCAGGAGCGGGAGGTCTTCCAAAACCCCATTAGCCAAATGCGCCAAGTGGGCGAAGCGGTTCATCCATGAATGAATAACTTCATCTTGTTGTATCATTTCAGTTTTCAAATTACGGATAGCATCATGACATTCTTGCTCAGTATCTATCGCGTGCTGTCGCTCGCCATTTATCTCATGCTGGCAAGCTTCTACCACCTCATTAAGCTGATGCTCTAATTGGCTAACTTGCAAGGCATTTTGCTCGTTCTCTTTGGCTTTTTCCAACATGTCTCTCAAGAGTTGCTTGTCAGCCAACATAGTATCCCTTTGCTTGCTCTTCATCCTCAGTTGAGTATTAGCTGTTCGGAGGCATTGACTTTGCTTCCTCAAGTAATCCCTCTCGATTTTCCGTTTTTTTCCAATCTCCTTGATGGTTTGCTTGCTTTCTAAGTTCTCCCTTTTCTGAAGGGCGCATTCTTGTTGAGACTTTAGCAAGTCTTTCTCTAGCTTCTTATTTTTTACAATTAATTCCTTTATCTTGGCTTTCATGGCCTCCTCTTCAAGGGTAGGTGGGGGAACAGGTGTTCTTGTTGGGAGATAAGAGGGACTTCTGAAAGGCAGCTTGACAATGGAAACCCTATTCAGGATCCATTGGTAGTATTCGTCCTTCACGGTATGGCTTCGAGCTCCTAGGTCTTTTCCTTGTCTGTGGACCTTCTTCCATGCATTTGCTATATCTCGAATAACAGAGGCACAATCTCCTTTTGAGTAGTGAAGGACAAAAGGAATAAGCGATTCTTCATCGGGCGGCCCAAGCAATGGATAAGCTAGCTGACGTTTGGCTATGACAGGGTTGTAGTTAATGCATCCTTGAGTGCCCATGAGAGGAACGTTTAGGTAGCTTCCACAATGATGAATAATGGTGTCAACCTTCAACCATTGTGGATACCACCTTACTTTGTCAGCTGTGAGCCCCATCAGGTGATTGGCCCATTCACGCCCGTTCTTTGTTACTAACTGGCATAACTTCATATCAGAAATAGGACATTCAACCTTGCCGACTTGATGGAAGACATGTGACATGAGCCACACATATAGAGCAGGTAGACAACAAATGATTCTCTTTCCACCTTGTGTATAGCAGAAGTCCATGGTGCAGTATATATTTGCCAAGATAGCAGTGGCAGGATTTTCAGATTTGAACTTGCGGGCAAGGAAAATGCCAATAGCATCATAGTCTATGTAATTGTCAATATTGGGGAACAAGATAACACCATAAATGGTGAGAGCCAAGGTATCCATGAAGGTTTCCCAATCTCCTTTCTCAGCCAGCAAGTGCATGTGTTTCTTAAAATATTCCCGATCAAACCCCAGGATCTGATTTCTATTTAGTTGTTTACTTCTTAACACTTCCGGGTGAATCCTTAGGAAATCAGCGATGGTAACAATATTCGCATGACGTCCAAGGTGGCGGTAAGGCATTTGTCCTTCTAGTGGCATCCCCAGGATCTATTCGAACTCCTCAACAGACGGGGCCAATTGAAAGTCTCGGAAAGTGAAACAACGGAGAGGTAGGTCATAGAACTGAATCAAAGCAGTAATTGCCTCGACTTGTACCTCCACTTCTAGCAGCTTTAAAATCCTCCCATATTTCCTTGAGAAGGTCATTTTCTGATTCATATTCAATTTCTTGCCTAATGCTTGCAAACTGGTTGTATCGACTTTCCTAGCCTTAACATGCAGTAATTTTTTCAACTCGGGTATATTTGTACCACAACTATCTGATCTCATGTTAATTTCCATATTTTCACTCAGAGGTACTGGCTAAGCTCTTGATAGCTTCCTGCAACAACATGAGAAAATCAATCATTAGAACTGACGTGCTTTGTAAATCGATACTCCCCCAGTAACTTTCTTAAAAACATTTTTGTATTTAGGGATGTTTCGACTTGACAAAACTTATGACAAATCAAAGGTCACGCGAGCTACGGATTTTCTGATCATTGTCACTACAAAAAATAAAAAAAAAATTTAACTTTTTTTTCTTATATACTTTTTTTTATTTTTTTTTATTTTTTTATTTTTTTTTTGATTCAAAACATCCGTAACTCAAGGCCCAAAGGCTTGTGCATAAAAGGAAAGGACTACTTGCCTATTAAAGGATCACTGGTTAAAAATATGTCATTTTTGGAAAAAGTAATCCACTAAACGGGCAAGTGGTCCTCTAATTTAGATCAGAAGGAAAAATGAGAACGAGAAAAGGTAGAAGTAAAGTTTGCCCCTTTGTGTCTTAAGTCGGGTTTTTCTGAAGGCCTCCTAATGGTTCTAAGGTTTGTCTAGCAGTGATATCTCACATTAGGTGGCTTATTCTAAAATTTCTAAAGGTCACTAGAGCCAAGATCCTACTCATGATGTTGACCACAAATAGTAGGAAGTCTACTAGGTGTGGGCACCATGAATAAGTCAAACTCTAGCTGAGATTCTCACGGTAACCAGACAGGAAGTACATCCCAAATGGCTCCGCTATCAACCTCCCCTAATCTTAAGTTTTATTTGGGCCCGGGTATAGGGTCCCGCTCAAAAGTGTGTGCAAATTGTGAGTGTAGTGTGTGAAAGAGGCATTCCATACCTATACCTTACTCATCCTGTACACAGAACAAACACAGAGCAACAAAATAAAGTTGTCTACCCTAGGGTTCAACAATCACACAAATATTTACAGAACATAAATGATAGAATACAAATACAACAGAAACTAATAAAAAAAGGAAGAAGTCAAATAATTAATATGCTAATTAAAACATGCGCTATCAAATTGACTGGCTTGACTCTCCAATAGTCCCCAGTGGAGTCGCAATCTGTCGCGACCGGGATCGCGGCGGCACGGCCGACCCTCGAAACGGTTTTAAAAATAAACAGGGAGTCGCCACCAATATTTTTTAGGATAAAATACTGGAAAAACCTTTGTTAAAGCACTGGTTATAAAAATGAAATTCCATGATTCGGGAGTCTTATTACAGGTGAGGAAGGTATTAGCACCTCACAACTGTCCGTTATAAAAACGGTTACCTCAATTTGATAGCGCGCATTATAATTAATCCATTAATTATTTTAACTTTTTCATGAAAAGAAAATATACGAGATGACAAAATATATAAAAATAAACAAAATAAATAAATAAACACAGAATATTTACATGGGATCAACGGGACGTCTCGTCCAAATTAATCTAGCTCCGCCCTTTTTTAAAAAATATTAAAAAAGATATAAGATTAACAGGACGTCTCGTCCAAATTAACCTCGCTCCTTCTTTTTTTTTAAAGAGATATTTAAAAAATATGAGATTAACAGGACGTCTCGTCCAAATTAATCTCGCTCCTCCTTTTGATAGCAAGACAAAAATAGAAACTCTAAAAAAATTAAATAAAGAAAGATGGGCCCGACAGGAACTATTTCCTGCTCCTACGTATTCTTGAGCTTTCGAGAAATTAGGGTCACGTAGTTCTTTAAATGTTTTTGTTTTAGGAAAAGATTAGGAAAATATTGATGGGCATCATTTTGGTGAAGAATCCATACAAGAAGAAGTTCTTCGCACGTGTATGGATCCTATAGAGACTGTGTAGACGGAAGTATTTTCCGTACGACACTGACTAAAAATGATTTTTTTTATTTTATTTAGATTTGAAAGAAAACACAGGAGACATCCGTTTCCCTTTATTATTATTTTTTTTAGGCTACGGGGCGAAAGAGGGAGGGTAACAGAAACTACAAGAGAGAAAGAGAAACAGTAGATTCGAAAAAAGGAGGGGAAAATGGGCGAAAACCGAGTGAGGGAAGAAAATCCGAGTGGGAAAAGGAAAATCCGAGTGAAAAAATGAAAAATCCAAGTAAAAATATGGAAAACTGAGTGAAAAGAGGAAAGTCCAGGTAAAAAATGAAAAATCCGAGTAACAATATGGAAAACCGAGTGAAAAGAGGAAAGTCCGGGTAAAAAATGAAAAATCCGAGTAAAAATATGGAAAATGGAGTAAAAATAGTGAAACCGAGTGAAAAGTAGAAAATACCGAGTGAAAGTTGAGAAACCGAGTGATGGAGCAGGAGAGCTGGTCTCAGGATGCTGAACAGTGAGGTGTGAAGGGCGCTAGTGAGGAGAGGGGCTGTACCGAGTGGTGTTTGGTTGCTGTGAGGGAGTTGGAGGGTGTTTGGCTGCTGTGAGGGAGAGAGAGAACGAAGGTAAACTTAGGCAGAGTTTTCTCTTAATGAATGCCCCCCTCAAAGCTTCAGCCCTTGCCCATTTATAGGCTTGTCCGAGTGGAAGGCCAGCTCAGGCTTCCACTTAGAGTGGAAAGCCAGCTCAGGCTTCCACTCAGAGTGGAGTGGGGAACAACGGCTGGTGGGAATTTTTAATTCCTCTACTTCCGCCCCTGTCTGCCACCCCCAGGACTCCTGGATCCACTTGGGTGGTGGAATCCAAGTCAGCACGGGCGAACAGGGGGAGCCAGGTGGAAATCCGAGAGAGGATGGTGGAAATCCGAGAGGATGGTGGAAATCCGAGAGAGGATGGTGGAAATCCGAGAGAGAATGATGGAAATCCGAGAGAGAATGATGGAAATCCGAGAGAGAATGATGGAAATCCGAGAGGATGGTGGAAATCCGAGAGAGAATGGTGGAAATCCGAGAGAGAATGATGGAAATCCGAGAGGATGGTGGAAATCCGAGAGGATGGTGGAAATCCGAGAGAGAGTGACTCGGATTAGTCTCTCAGTCAGCGTTCATCCACATTGGGAGTCAATTCCGAGTGGAATAAAGCATTTCCAATAGAAAGCCAAGTGAAAATACTCCTTTCCGAGTGAGAATTCTTCTGGGAAGAGTCCTCCTATGAAAGGCCGAGTATAGGTTTTGCTCGGTGTGAGGCTGCTGTGAAACATTCAATCGGAACCGAGTGACAAGTAACTCAGAACCGACTGAAATAGGTAAAAAGTGACTCGGAGGTTGAGTGGAAAGGGTCTCGGAAATGGTTAAAAGAGTGACTCAGAATCTGGGTGAGAGTGGTGAGTGAGTTTTAGGGGAAAATGGTGACTCGGATTTGGTGAAAATAGGCTTGGTGATGTTGGCTAAAAGGGTCGGGAAAGGTTTAAGTATGGCTCGGAAATTGGTGGAAGTGGGCTCGGTAATTGGCTTGAGGAGGGATGACACGGAATGGGTGAAAAGTGTCACTCAAAAACCGATCGAAGATTGACTCAGATCTGATTCAATATGACTCAGAATTAGGTGAGAATGATGACTCGGAAATTGGTAAAAATTGACTCGGGAATGGGTAAAGGATGACTCAGAATCTGGGTGAAAAAGGAGGGGATTCGGTATTTGAAGGATGAGTGAAGATTGGCTCGGAAATCTGACTGAAAAGGACACGGAAATGATTGTGAAATGGCTCACTCGGCAAATATTCACTCGGACTCGGTTCTCTTTCCTCTCAGAAGATAGACTGAGTCGTACTCTTCTTCCAGTCAGAATCTGACTACTCAGAATCTAACCCTTGGATGTGTTCACTCGGACCCGGTTTTATTCCTTACTCAGCATTTGGTAATTTTCACTCGGAAAGGCTTTTTTCAATCAAAATTTGTTCTTCCATATACACCCCGAGTCGGATTTTAATTCACTCAGACTTGTTTTCACTCAGATCAGTATCAATCAGAAGCTTTCATTCGGATTTAACTTCAATAGGGCTATATTTCACTCGGATTTGTTGTAATTAGAAAGCTCTCACTTGGATTTATTGCAATCAAAGAGCAATCCTTCTCAGCATTCATCCTTCAACAGAGTATCACTCGGAATGGCTTGACAGGTAGCCTTCCACTCGGATTCACCTTCAACAGGGAAGCATTTCACTTAGAACTGACTCATTCTGAGTAATTCTACTCGGATTTGATCCTTTTTGAGTCATTCCATTCGGACTTCTCTTCAACAGGGGCATAATCCACTCGGAATGGCTTGACAGGGAGCCTTCCACTCAGATTTATCCCAAACTGAGTCATTTCAGTCGGATTGTTCTTTACTGGGTCTTTTCTTCAAGCCTTTCCTTCATTTTTGCTTGCCACAATGAGGCCCAATTGGAGACAACACTCGGCCAAATACCACTCAGATGTCTTTTACTCGGAATTGATCATTCTGAGTCCTTTCACTTGGAAATGATCATTCTGAGTCAGTTTTTTTTTTTTGTGTGAATCTTCTTCATTTGTGGATGGGCTGAAATAGGTGTTCACAGCATGAAAAAGGGTTTTAAAATTAAATATTTAAGAAAGAGAAAATCAGGACCTCACGCGTGTCCCATTGACGCGTAGTGTGAGATCAAAATTTTCACCTTGACGCGTAGCGTCCCGGTAACGTGTAGCCTCCCGGTAACGCGTAGCGTCAGGGCCTGTGAGAGAGGCCTAAATCCAATTTTTAAAAACTAAAATTCCTTCTTTCTGCCTCCAAACCCTAAAATCCTCTAACCCTAATTTTCTCAGAATTCCACATTCCCACTCTTCTTCATCAACAGATTCTAGGTAAGTTTTCTCATTGCTTTTCATCTTTCAACTTGCGTTTTTAATTTCTAGAAAGCATGTGGTTAGGGTTAAGATTAAACAACCATTGGGATTGTTGCTATTTTTGAATGATGTTTTTCTTTAAATGTGTGATTGAGGGGTTGCTGCTGTGCAATCCCCATTTTTTAGTTTCAAAACCTGTGAGCCCATGCGTAGCGTCCCACTAACGTGTAGCGTGGGAAGAACAGAGTCTACGCGCAGCGTCCCTCCAACGCGTAGCATGGGTAGAACAGGCTGACGCGTAGCCTCCCATTCATGAGTAGCGTCAGGTCCCTGTTTTTATTATTTTTATATTTTTCATTTTTGTTGTCTGTAATTTTTGAAATTTGTAAAATTGAAAAATTGTTTTTTTCTAATTTTTGTTGTTGTGTGAATTTTTCTTAAAAAAGTAAAAATAAAAATAAAAAATGCATGTTTTAATTATGGTGTGAATTATTCCATTTTATAAAATTAAAAATAGTTTTAATTTTTAATTATCTAAAAACCAAAAATATTGTGTAATGCATGATTTGTGTTATTTTGCATGCTTGAAGTGTTTCCTTTTATGAGTGTTTGTTTAAATAAAATTATTTTCTCTTGCAGATGGCTCCAAAGAAATCTATTCCTACCACTGGTCCCAAAAGAAGAAGGACCACTGACACTGATACCACCTTTGAGGACCCTGATTTTTATAAGGATGAGCATCTTGGACCCCGTGATCGCACTAGGTTCAGGACAGATGTAAAATAGGCTAAGTTCCACCAGATTAAGGGACAGAGGCTTATCTGGGAAAGAGTCTTAGACCTAGGAGTGGTTGATTATCCTGAGCTCATGAGAGAGATACAGAGAAGAAGGTAGGGCACACTATTTTCCCTACCTACTGAGGGAGACCCCATCTTAGTAATGGAAATTTATAGGAATACTTTTAGGACACGTCAGGACTCGCCAAACATTGGACAACAGAGGACTAGTTTAGTGAGGGGTCGGCATATTACTTACGACCGGGATACCATCAGTACCCTACTGGGTAATCCTTGGGAGCCTACTTCCAAGAGCGACACTTGTTTTTGGATGGAGAATAGAATCAAGGTTGCTACTAAGGATGGTGATTTAGGATACTTCCTAGATCAGGTTGCTCACTTCTTGAGCAAGGATGGGATCTTCTTTAACCTAAGTAAGGTTAACAGATCTCCATTGAACCTTTTGAAGACCCAGATGACCCCTCTAGCTCAGGCGTAGATGTATTTGATGCTTCATAACATCACTCTAGTTTCTCGCCTCTCTTCACTAACATTTGATCGATGCTGCCTGCTCTACTCTATTCTTCAGGGCCACACCATTGATATCGCTGCCCTTATCTCTGAGTAGATTCACTTGTATGCCCTTGGGTATAAAGTGAATCACCTTGTACCTTTTTCACTGATCATTTCTGCCTTATTGAGGAGGCAAGGAGTTGAGGTACCATCACCTAAGTTTACTAGTTCTTCAGGGCGAGTCCCCAAGGTTCTAGTGAACAGAGATTATTTTATTCAGCAGTGTGAGCTTCCACCCCTTGAGCAGGAGGCTCAACCCAGATAGAGGAGGAGGAGACCACCACCACCAGCATCCACAGATATTATTACAGAGGGTTTTGCCAGGATGAGTGTTGAGCATCAGCATATGATACAGATGATGGCTGCTTCTCACCGAGCCTATGTTCACTTACATGATTCATTTTATCAGTATAGGATACAGGGGGAGGGTGCACCATTTATGACATTAGCCGACTTTGCAGCTCATGTAGCTTGGCCAGGTGACCAGCCCACATACCCTGAGGCAGGTGGACCTTCCAGAGCTCATGCTGACACTGAGTGAGATGCTGACACTGAGGGAGATGATAAGGAGCATATGGAGGATGATGACTGAGGTCTACATTTATTTTATGCATTTTTATGACTATTTTTACATTTAGTTTATTTTTAGTTTAATATTTACTTTGGTATATTTTGGTATTTCATTTAGATTATATATGTGATTTGAATTTTATTTTTTGTGGTGTGATTTTTTCTGCATTTCTTTTCTCAAAATAAAAATCAAAAAACAAGTTTGTTTTTTATAATAAAATAAACTGATCAAATTTTTGAAAATTGAAAATTTAACATAATAGAAGTTTTTACACAATAAGCCGTTGTTAATAATTGATGGTCGATTTCTTTTACAACTAAGACATTTTTTTAAAACCAATTACAATGTTCTTATTAATAATCAAGCTAATTTTGAAAACCTATGAGCTGAGAGATCTTTAAACACTTAAGGGTTTCGACATAATCTCATTTAAATTGATTTTGCTTAATTCTTTGATTTGTAGTGTTATACAGATGATCCAAGAGCATGATCAAGGCACATTTTTGGTAAACACAAGAACTTAGAGCCAAAAAGCTTACCATGGTAAAATGCATTTATCCTTTGATAGCCATTTTGAGCCTTAAATAATTTCTTTGGCACCCCTAGCTCATAAATAGTTTTAAACGTTCCTTTTATCTGATTTAATAAAAGAGCATTTAAACAAAAAGAAAAATATTTTGAGTGTTCTTACAAAATGGGGAGTGAAAATTAAACTTAGCCTTTTCAAATTATCAGTGATGTATGTATATAAAAAATGAAAAATAAAAATGAAAAGAAATATATGTGCAAAATCAAAGAAAAGAAATAATGAAAAGGATTAAGTTGGGGGTATTTACCAAAAACGGGAAGTGAGATTTTGGGTTAAAGAAAGGCATCCTAAATTATGAAATGCTCTTTTATAATTTCAAGTGTTTGAATTCCAAGAAAAAACATAATTTCTTGTAACCAAGCCTTATTACAACCATTGAAAAGACCTTGTGACTCTTGTTTGATTCTGTATGATTGACAATTGATAAGATGAAAATCAAAATTAAATTTGTTTGATTTTATGATCGATTGAGCTAACAGAACCTTTGCACAGAGATAAACACTTGAGGTAAGCCTTGAAATAAACTTGATTTATTCATATGACATTGTATTAATTTTATCTTCAAGCCTCTTTTGCACAAGATATCCATTTTTGATCATTCCAAATGGTAAATTATAAATTACTTCATGTAGTGGTAAATTTTTGGACTTTTCAAAAATTTGATTTCAAAAAAAGGTTGTTTTGGTTTTAGTTTGTGTTGCTCGAGGGCGAGCAATTTTCTAAGTTGGAGGTATTTGTTAGTCCTCAAATTTACTGTTATTTTTATAATTAAAAGTGTGTTAAAAATAATAAAATTTAGTTTAAATGTTAATAAATTTAGGTGTTATTTGAAATAAATGAAAATTATTAAAACACAGCTACTATGACCTATTTTTTGTATTTTTGCAGTGAAAAAAGGAAGAATTGAAGTAAATATTTATATAAAGTTGAAGGGCTGACACGTAGTATCAACCCCACGTGTAGCGTCAAGGTTTTGGTGTTGACGCTGTAACACCCTTGGTTGACTAGGACAATCCCTTCCACTAGATTATCCTGGTCAACTGAGAGGTTACGAGTTTTAGAAAAATGTAGAAGTTTTTTTTTTGTACAAGGAAACTTGGTGGACCAGATCTCCATTGAACCTTTTGAAGACCCAGATGACCCCTCTAGCTCAGGCGTGGATGTATTTGATGCTTCATAACATCACTCTAGTTTCTCGCCTCTCTTCACTAACATTTGATCGATGCTGCCTGCTCTACTCTATTCTTCAGGGCCACACCATTGATATCGCTGCCCTTATCTCTGAGTAGATTCACTTGTATGCCCTTGGGTATAAAGTGAATCACCTTGTACCTTTTCCATTGATCATTTCTGCCTTATTGAGGAGGCAAGGAGTTGAGGTACCATCACCTAAGTTTACTAGTTCTTCAGGGCGAGTCCCCAAGGTTCTAGTGAACAGAGATTATTTTGTTTAGCAGTGTGAGCTTCCACCCCTTGAGCAGGAGGCTCAACCCAAATAGAGGAGGAGGAGACCACCACCGCCAGCATCCACAGATATTATTACAGAGGGTTTTGCCAGGATGAGTGTTGAGCATCAGCATATGATACAGATGATGGCTGCTTCTCACCGAGCCTATGTTCACTTACATGATTCATTTTATCAGTATAGGATACAGGGGGAGGGTGCACCATTTATGACATTAGCCGACTTTGCAGCTCATGTAGCTTGGCCAGGTGACCAGCCCACATACCCTGAGGCAGGTGGACCTTCCAGAGCTCATGCTGACACTGAGTGAGATGCTGACACTGAGGGAGATGATAAGGAGCATATGGAGGATGATGACTGAGGTCTACATTTATTTTATGCATTTTTATGACTATTTTTACATTTAGTTTATTTTTAGTTTAATATTTACTTTGGTATATTTTGGTATTTCATTTAGATTATATATGTGATTTGAATTTTATTTTTTGTGGTGTGATTTTTTCTGCATTTCTTTTCTCAAAATAAAAATCAAAAAACAAGTTTGTTTTTTATAATAAAATAAACTGATCAAATTTTTGAAAATTGAAAATTTAACATAATAGAAGTTTTTACACAATAAGCCGTTGTTAATAATTGATGGTCGATTTCTTTTACAACTAAGACATTTTTTTAAAACCAATTACAATGTTCTTATTAATAATCAAGCTAATTTTGAAAACCTATGAGCTGAGAGATCTTTAAACACTTAAGGGTTTCGACATAATCTCATTTAAATTGATTTTGCTTAATTCTTTGATTTGTAGTGTTATACAGATGATCCAAGAGCATGATCAAGGCACATTTTTGGTAAACACAAGAACTTAGAGCCAAAAAGCTTACCATGGTAAAATGCATTTATCCTTTGATAGCCATTTTGAGCCTTAAATAATTTCTTTGGCACCCCTAGCTCATAAATAGTTTTAAACGTTCCTTTTATCTGATTTAATAAAAGAGCATTTAAACAAAAAGAAAAATATTTTGAGTGTTCTTACAAAATGGGGAGTGAAAATTAAACTTAGCCTTTTCAAATTATCAGTGATGTATGTATATAAAAAATAAAAAATAAAAATGAAAAGAAATATATGTGCAAAATCAAAGAAAAGAAATAATGAAAAGGATTAAGTTGGGGGTATTTACCAAAAACGGGAAGTGAGATTTTGGGTTAAAGAAAGGCATCCTAAATTATGAAATGCTCTTTTATAATTTCAAGTGTTTGAATTCCAAGAAAAAACATAATTTCTTGTAACCAAGCCTTATTACAACCATTGAAAAGACCTTGTGACTCTTGTTTGATTCTGTATGATTGACAATTGATAAGATGAAAATCAAAATTAAATTTGTTTGATTTTATGATCGATTGAGCTAACAGAACCTTTGCACAGAGATAAACACTTGAGGTAAGCCTTGAAATAAACTTGATTTATTCATATGACATTGTATTAATTTTATCTTCAAGCCTCTTTTGCACAAGATATCCATTTTTGATCATTCCAAATGGTAAATTATAAATTACTTCATGTAGTGGTAAATTTTTGGACTTTTCAAAAATTTGATTTCAAAAAAAGGTTGTTTTGGTTTTAGTTTGTGTTGCTCGAGGGCGAGCAATTTTCTAAGTTGGAGGTATTTGTTAGTCCTCAAATTTACTGTTATTTTTATAATTAAAAGTGTGTTAAAAATAATAAAATTTAGTTTAAATGTTAATAAATTTAGGTGTTATTTGAAATAAATGAAAATTATTAAAACACAGCTACTATGACCTATTTTTTGTATTTTTGCAGTGAAAAAAGGAAGAATTGAAGTAAATATTTATATAAAGTTGAAGGGCTGACACGTAGTATCAACCCCACGTGTAGCGTCAAGGTTTTGGTGTTGACGCTGTAACACCCTTGGTTAACTAGGACAATCCCTTCCACTAGATTATCCTGGTCAACTGAGAGGTTACGAGTTTTAGAAAAATGTAGAAGTTTTTTTTTTGTACAAGGAAACTTGGTGGACCAGATCTCCATTGAACCTTTTGAAGACCCAGATGACCCCTCTAGCTCAGGCGTGGATGTATTTGATGCTTCATAACATCACTCTAGTTTCTCGCCTCTCTTCACTAACATTTGATCGATGCTGCCTGCTCTACTCTATTCTTCAGGGCCACACCATTGATATCGCTGCCCTTATCTCTGAGTAGATTCACTTGTATGCCCTTGGGTATAAAGTGAATCACCTTGTACCTTTTCCATTGATCATTTCTGCCTTATTGAGGAGGCAAGGAGTTGAGGTACCATCACCTAAGTTTACTAGTTCTTCAGGGCGAGTCCCCAAGGTTCTAGTGAACAGAGATTATTTTGTTTAGCAGTGTGAGCTTCCACCCCTTGAGCAGGAGGCTCAACCCAAATAGAGGAGGAGGAGACCACCACCGCCAGCATCCACAGATATTATTACAGAGGGTTTTGCCAGGATGAGTGTTGAGCATCAGCATATGATACAGATGATGGCTGCTTCTCACCGAGCCTATGTTCACTTACATGATTCATTTTATCAGTATAGGATACAGGGGGAGGGTGCACCATTTATGACATTAGCCGACTTTGCAGCTCATGTAGCTTGGCCAGGTGACCAGCCCACATACCCTGAGGCAGGTGGACCTTCCAGAGCTCATGCTGACACTGAGTGAGATGCTGACACTGAGGGAGATGATAAGGAGCATATAGAGGATGATGACTGAGGTCTACATTTATTTTATGCATTTTTATGACTATTTTTACATTTAGTTTATTTTTAGTTTAATATTTACTTTGGTATATTTTGGTATTTCATTTAGATTATATATGTGATTTGAATTTTATTTTTTGTGGTGTGATTTTTTCTGCATTTCTTTTCTCAAAATAAAAATCAAAAAACAAGTTTGTTTTTTATAATAAAATAAACTGATCAAATTTTTGAAAATTGAAAATTTAACATAATAGAAGTTTTTACACAATAAGCCGTTGTTAATAATTGATGGTCGATTTCTTTTACAACTAAGACATTTTTTTAAAACCAATTACAATGTTCTTATTAATAATCAAGCTAATTTTGAAAACCTACGAGCTGAGAGATCTTTAAACACTTAAGGGTTTCGACATAATCTCATTTAAATTGATTTTGCTTAATTCTTTGATTTGTAGTGTTATACAGATGATCCAAGAGCATGATCAAGGCACATTTTTGGTAAACACAAGAACTTAGAGCCAAAAAGCTTACCATGGTAAAATGCATTTATCCTTTGATAGCCATTTTGAGCCTTAAATAATTTCTTTGGCACCCCTAGCTCATAAATAGTTTTAAACGTTCCTTTTATCTGATTTAATAAAAGAGCATTTAAACAAAAAGAAAAATATTTTGAGTGTTCTTACAAAATGGGGAGTGAAAATTAAACTTAGCCTTTTCAAATTATCAGTGATGCATGTATATAAAAAATGAAAAATAAAAATGAAAAGAAATATATGTGCAAAATCAAAGAAAAGAAATAATGAAAAGGATTAAGTTGGGGGTATTTACCAAAAACGGGAAGTGAGATTTTGGGTTAAAGAAAGGCATCCTAAATTATGAAATGCTCTTTTATAATTTCAAGTGTTTGAATTCCAAGAAAAAACATAATTTCTTGTAACCAAGCCTTATTACAACCATTGAAAAGACCTTGTGACTCTTGTTTGATTCTGTATGATTGACAATTGATAAGATGAAAATCAAAATTAAATTTGTTTGATTTTATGATCGATTGAGCTAACAGAACCTTTGCACAGAGATAAACACTTGAGGTAAGCCTTGAAATAAACTTGATTTATTCATATGACATTGTATTAATTTTATCTTCAAGCCTCTTTTGCACAAGATATCCATTTTTGATCATTCCAAATGGTAAATTATAAATTACTTCATGTAGTGGTAAATTTTTGGACTTTTCAAAAATTTGATTTCAAAAAAAGGTTGTTTTGGTTTTAGTTTGTGTTGCTCGAGGGCGAGCAATTTTCTAAGTTGGAGGTATTTGTTAGTCCTCAAATTTACTGTTATTTTTATAATTAAAAGTGTGTTAAAAATAATAAAATTTAGTTTAAATGTTAATAAATTTAGGTGTTATTTGAAATAAATGAAAATTATTAAAACACAGCTACTATGACCTATTTTTTGTATTTTTGCAGTGAAAAAAGGAAGAATTGAAGTAAATATTTATATAAAGTTGAAGGGCTGACACGTAGTATCAACCCCACGTGTAGCGTCAAGGTTTTGGTGTTGACGCTGTAACACCCTTGGTTGACTAGGACAATCCCTTCCACTAGATTATCCTGGTCAACTGAGAGGTTACGAGTTTTAGAAAAATGTAGAAGTTTTTTTTTTGTACAAGGAAACTTGGTGGACCAGATCTCCATTGAACCTTTTGAAGACCCAGATGACCCCTCTAGCTCAGGCGTGGATGTATTTGATGCTTCATAACATCACTCTAGTTTCTCGCCTCTCTTCACTAACATTTGATCGATGCTGCCTGCTCTACTCTATTCTTCAGGGCCACACCATTGATATCCCTGCCCTTATCTCTGAGTAGATTCACTTGTATGCCCTTGGGTATAAAGTGAATCACCTTGTACCTTTTCCATTGATCATTTCTGCCTTATTGAGGAGGCAAGGAGTTGAGGTACCATCACCTAAGTTTACTAGTTCTTCAGGGCGAGTCCCCAAGGTTCTAGTGAACAGAGATTATTTTGTTTAGCAGTGTGAGCTTCCACCCCGTGAGCAGGAGGCTCAACCCAGATAGAGGAGGAGGAGACCACCACCGCCAGCATCCACAGATATTATTACAGAGGGTTTTGCCAGGATGAGTGTTGAGCATCAGCATATGATACAGATGATGGCTGCTTCTCACCGAGCCTATGTTCACTTACATGATTCATTTTATCAGTATAGGATACAGGGGGAGGGTGCACCATTTATGACATTAGCCGACTTTGCAGCTCATGTAGCTTGGCCAGGTGACCAGCCCACATACCCTGAGGCAGGTGGACCTTCCAGAGCTCATGCTGACACTGAGTGAGATGCTGACACTGAGGGAGATGATAAGGAGCATATGGAGGATGATGACTGAGGTCTACATTTATTTTATGCATTTTTATGACTATTTTTACATTTAGTTTATTTTTAGTTTAATATTTACTTTGGTATATTTTGGTATTTCATTTAGATTATATATGTGATTTGAATTTTATTTTTTGTGGTGTGATTTTTTCTGCATTTCTTTTCTCAAAATAAAAATCAAAAAACAAGTTTGTTTTTTATAATAAAATAAACTGATCAAATTTTTGAAAATTGAAAATTTAACATAATAGAAGTTTTTACACAATAAGCCGTTGTTAATAATTGATGGTCGATTTCTTTTACAACTAAGACATTTTTTTAAAACCAATTACAATGTTCTTATTAATAATCAAGCTAATTTTGAAAACCTATGAGCTGAGAGATCTTTAAACACTTAAGGGTTTCGACATAATCTCATTTAAATTGATTTTGCTTAGTTCTTTGATTTGTAGTGTTATACAGATGATCCAAGAGCATGATCAAGGCACATTTTTGGTAAACACAAGAACTTAGAGCCAAAAAGCTTACCATGGTAAAATGCATTTATCCTTTGATAGCCATTTTGAGCCTTAAATAATTTCTTTGGCACCCCTAGCTCATAAATAGTTTTAAACGTTCCTTTTATCTGATTTAATAAAAGAGCATTTAAACAAAAAGAAAAATATTTTGAGTGTTCTTACAAAATGGGGAGTGAAAATTAAACTTAGCCTTTTCAAATTATCAGTGATGTATGTATATAAAAAATGAAAAATAAAAATGAAAAGAAATATATGTGCAAAATCAAAGAAAAGAAATAATGAAAAGGATTAAGTTGGGGGTATTTACCAAAAACGGGAAGTGAGATTTTGGGTTAAAGAAAGGCATCCTAAATTATGAAATGCTCTTTTATAATTTCAAGTGTTTGAATTCCAAGAAAAAACATAATTTCTTGTAACCAAGCCTTATTACAACCATTGAAAAGACCTTGTGACTCTTGTTTGATTCTGTATGATTGACAATTGATAAGATGAAAATCAAAATTAAATTTGTTTGATTTTATGATCGATTGAGCTAACAGAACCTTTGCACAGAGATAAACACTTGAGGTAAGCCTTGAAATAAACTTGATTTATTCATATGACATTGTATTAATTTTATCTTCAAGCCTCTTTTGCACAAGATATCCATTTTTGATCATTCCAAATGGTAAATTATAAATTACTTCATGTAGTGGTAAATTTTTGGACTTTTCAAAAATTTGATTTCAAAAAAAGGTTGTTTTGGTTTTAGTTTGTGTTGCTCGAGGGCGAGCAATTTTCTAAGTTGGAGGTATTTGTTAGTCCTCAAATTTACTGTTATTTTTATAATTAAAAGTGTGTTAAAAATAATAAAATTTAGTTTAAATGTTAATAAATTTAGGTGTTATTTGAAATAAATGAAAATTATTAAAACACAGCTACTATGACCCATTTTTTGTATTTTTGCAGTGAAAAAAGGAAGAATTGAAGTAAATATTTATATAAAGTTGAAGGGCTGACACGTAGTATCAACCCCACGTGTAGCGTCAAGGTTTTGGTGTTGACGCTGTAACACCCTTGGTTGACTAGGACAATCCCTTCCACTAGATTATCCTGGTCAACTGAGAGGTTACGAGTTTTAGAAACATGTAGAAGTTTTTTTTTTGTACAAGGAAACTTGGTGGACCAGATACACCTTATATACAACATATATATAATACATGATCGTAACAGTAACTGTACATACTGAAAGTGAAGGGGCACGCAGGCTCCGACAAATGAAAACAGAATAGTATATCCTAATCTTCCCATTCTCGGTCTAAGAAGAGTTCGTGTGAACCTCATTTCGAAGTCTATCTTCATCCATATGACATCTGGAAAAATTAACGTAAGGGTGAGTCTTCACCTCCATAACAATCGGGAAGGTGTCTCATCAACACCTGCCCACATACAATACAAATAATCCAATATTGAGTCCTGTCCACTCTCTTTGGGATTCCTAAAATACATTCTAAGTTATCTCACCACTTTTTGTTTTAGCTAAACATTCCCATCTTCCCAGTCACCTCTCAAGGTTACTAATATCTATACGATCATATTTAAACAACAAGCAATCACAATCCCAACACAGTAATGCAATGCATGAATTGATTTCATTATTCAAATCTTTTATTAGTCATCATGATGCATGTGGGCCCATCTTCTCCTTAACAATCTCATATACAATATCCATGTGCACAATAACGCCACCCTTATCTCCCCTCCCCAACTAGAGTGACCGGAGCTCTCCTCGTTCTGGTTTTCACAAATGGGTAAGGACTCTCAGTCCCAACATCAAAATGGCCAATCACACATATCATACATCACCACAGAACAGGCACTCCACGGTCATAGAAAATCCCGTCTCTTGTCAAAGTACACCAGAGTTTACTACGGGCTGTCCGGCAACGGGCGCGAATCCGATGCCACTTGGAATTCCCGCCTACGGTGATACTCCCTAGACTGCCCTTGGGTATCGAGGCGCGACAGATTCTTCAGTGTACCCATCACTGTATGCTCTAGGGGATCATTCTAACATCCCTCCTCAACTCCATATATGATGCATACAATAAACAATTTTCTTTCCACTAGTCGTCGGTAGGGTTATTTTGATGGCTCCATTTCATTTCTAACGTCGGACTACTTCTATTCATGAAATTTCAATATATTCTCTTTCTTATTTTCTCAAAATGCCTTAACTAAAAGCGGACTCATACGACGCTTAGAAATGAAACGAGATCTTGTATTTTTCAAAAATCATGGGTATATTGGCGTCACAACGCCCATCATCACATCGGATCCGATCTAACCCCATCACATTATTTCACAATTTATTCATCTCAAGATCCCTATCGAGACATTCCTTTACTCTTTCTTTTCTTATTTATCCCAACACATTCGTTTAATGCACCATACAAGTACAACATCATAATCCATACACGTGTCATCATACCACACTCATCATACATCTCATCACACATACTTATCACGTATAATTAACACAATTCATTCATGTACACAATTATATATAGTCGTCACACACATCATTCATCATACAAATATTATACAATGATCATGATATAAATCATTACAATGAGAGGATCACATATACCGGTATACTTATGAATATTTCTTAAATATTTTAATTTAGGTTTCCTAAGGCATGACTTATCTCTTGTTACTGAGTGATCTTATGTAACTATTTAGTATATTACTATATGAACTTGGTTTCTTGAAAATACACTTTGAATGACTTAACCTTAAATTACTAACAAAAGTACTTATTAAATATAATTAAGGTGTTAGCAACATCTTTTACTATCCCTTACTTACTACCACCGAGTTAATTATTCATTTACCTTTTAAGTTGGTATTCAACTTCGCTAAAGGTCACTATATATTACCAATATAAGTATTCGTTCATTTCCCTTAAATTCTTCTTCTAAGTAACGTTCTTAAGAACTTTAATGTACTTATATTGATTATCGCATGGTATTAATTTTCATTGGATTTTAGCATCCTTGGTATACATTTACTTAAATTTTTAGATCATGATTACCTTAGTTGGTTTATTACTATATTGCAGAACTTTCTTAAGATTTTCTAAACTAACTTTGTTTTCTAAAATCTCCTTACTCTTTCTTTTTAGTCTTGGTATAAGTTGTTATCTCTAAATTTTACTCACTAATTCAAATAACCCATAGTGTATTTCTCTAAAAATATCTTTATTACTTAAGTTTCATTATTTTCCTCAGGCCTTATCCAACTCACTAAATCTAATCATCACTTCTTGTAAAATTCTTATTTTTGTTACCTTCTACTTAATGTACTTTCCTTAGGAAAATGCTTTAAATATAATCCATATTCTAATTCCTAAATGCTGAATTTAATCAAAATAATTGTTATCTTGTAAGTTACATTAACTTCTTTTATCTATTTATTATCACCAAATTCCAATACCCTTTCTATGACTTTCATTCCACTAGTTTACTAAAATATTTAAATTTCTAATGAATATTTCTTACCTATTCTAACTTTCCAAATTTATTTATTTATTATTTTTTTCATTAAAATTTCGAATTGGACCCAAAAATTTCCTTTTCTTTTTCTACTAGACTAACTTAGTTCATTAGGATATTTAAATCAAGCCTTATTCCTTAATTAATTTCCTAAAATCCCTTTATATTTTTCCTTAATTGGTCACTAAGATGGTTGCTAAAAATTTAGTTACTAACAACTTCTTATTACTCCTAACATTAATTATACTAAAACTTCACATATTTTATTTTCTTTACTAAACTCATAAAATGTCATTTGTGTCTAAGTTATATAAATTCTTAAAGTTTTTAAGTAAAATTTTCTATCTAAAAGGAATTTCTGATTTTTTTGTTTAACTACTATTATACGGTTACATATGTTTTCCTTTGAAATTATTATCTTACTAAATTTTTATATGTTTTATTATAATTTAGTAAAAGAAACATTTTAGTCGCCTGAACGGTAAATTTTCTTGAAAGTACGCAATATTCCTAAAATGACTTCGGCAACGTATAAATGATAAATTAAATTTCTAGCGGCGGGGCTTACCAAAAAATTTAAATTACAAATTATACAAGTACTTCACAAATAAGAAAATAATTAATACAACCGTATCGAATAAAACCGAGCCCGCTGAAACGCTAAATCTCTAGATTTTTTGCTTTCTTGTTCGATCACGATGAAATCCCTCCGAGTGCGTGAACGTCAAGTTATACCAAGTAAATTTTATAAAATACCCATTGATTTAAAAATATAGAGATTTTAGCCGTTAGTTACGAAAATCTTTGCGGTTTAAAATCTAACCGTTAGATCACGACGAAACTTAAAACGGAGGTCACCGAATACGCAAGAAATATTATAGAATAACAAAAAATACAATCCACCGAGGAAGAGACCCCATTACCATACAAAATGCTCGCTGCCCGGAGGAAGGAAAATGATCCGCTTGCCAAAAATTCACCAGATACTCCAAAACATCCGTCGATCGTCGCCGTTTGTCCTTACGTTTGCTAAAACGTGACATGTAAAGATTTAGGCACCTAAAGGATTATGGACAGCCAAGGAAGATCTTAAACAGCCATGAAGTTATTTAAAACTAAAAGATCATTTTCCAAAAATTTGTCAAAAATTCCACCGATTGATTGATCCTAACGTACTCTGATCGTCGTCTAGGCTTCCGGTCCTTAGAAAAATTACGCATGCATGGTTAGAGCAAGGGGGACAACCATGGTTTTGGACCTCTAAACAACAAGGAACATCATCAAAATTTCAAAATGAAAACTATTTTTCAACCAAGAAGATCAAGGACAAGATCCAAGGGAGTAACATCAAATTTCTTACCTTGAGTGACGGTTTTGAGAGTCTAAGACAAAGGGATTAGGTTTATCTTTTTGAAGCCATGACATGCAAGAGATTCTTGAAGAAGAGTGGCTATTTGGGTGAGGTGATCATGGTTTAGAAAGGTGATGAGGAAAAAGAATGAATTTTGGGTGGTTAGAAGTGGAAGGTGATGGAGTGACCGTAACTTTTGGTGGTTAAGGGTGGTTATTGTGGTGTCTAAGAGAGGAAAATGGAGAGGAGGAGAAGGTGTTTTTGCTGCCGTGAAGAGGAAGGGAAAGAGTGATCAAGAGAAATTAGAGGAATGATGATAGTTTAGAGTAATTGGATGGAATGAAGGTGTCATGTGCATGGCCTAAGACATGGTGTGATAAAAGAATGGGATGTTTTGAAGTCTTAGCTTTTTAACTCAGAATTCTAAACGTGAATGGGCAAGGGAAACATGAAAATTTTTAATGAATGTGTGACACAATACATGGCATGGCATAATACATGTGCACTCTTCATGGATGTACATTATGGTGCATGGCATGGTGACTCTTGTTGCATGAAATCTGATTGGAGGAAAGGGAGGTGGTAGCTGAATGAAGTAAGAGGGTAACACCTCTCATGATAGGTGTCAAGGGCTGGTGATGCATGGAAATGGAGTTTTTAGAGCTAGACAAGTGTCTAGTGAGTGGAAGAAAGTGATTGGTTCATGTTTCATGGGAAGCTGGTGTGGCACAACCAGAGGCGTCCTTTTGTGCATGGATTTAGGAATCCTTGTGGGCCGAATTTCAAATTGGGATGAACGTCAAAGTTGTATAACTTTTTGTTCTATTTAAATCCATATAAAGCACAAAAAAATTCATCAAGAATTGAGTGATATATGGCCCAAATACGGAACTAGTGCAGGGCTATGACGGGATTTTTGTCCCTTGCACAAATAATTTTTCTGGGCCAAATGGGCTGCAAATTATACTTTGGTGTCTGCATAAAAGGTGTGGATAAATGTGTTAGGAAACGTTTGGTGAAGGTCTCATTCCATTTCATGGCCATATGAGAGAGTTAAGTGGAAAATACTTCACCTAGTGCAAGTTGTTGCTGGAGAAACGTGAATTGGTGTAGTGTTTTAAATTCTGAGATTTATGGAGTGGGAATTTGATTTCAAGCCCTTCATGAAGCTTTTAGATATTCCTTTCCTGTTTAACTTGATATATCATTTGTAATGATCCAAGTTTTATAGCCCGAGATATGGTCAAAATACGACAGGGTACTATAATCGCCTTCGAATTAGGTGGAGCTGTAGAAATAAATTTGTAATTAATTCTCCTTTGGGAAATGGCCTTCGTGACCTTCATAAGAATTATATATATTTTTGATGTGGATCTATCCCAACAATAAATAAGTGGTTTGAGTCCCCGAAGAGGGTGATATAGCAATTATTCTAGGGCCTGTCACCATAGTAACGTGAAACTCATGGTCTAGCAAAGATTCTAAAACCTATACCAATCTGTGAGGATCTAGCTTTCAAAGTCTTCACAAAAAATGTAGATAATTTTGTTATGGTGATTTTGAAACCAAGTTTGCAAGAAACGGACGTTGTATGAGAGAGTTATGAATTTTCGAACGAACCATGCGCAAGATAAAATGTGAATAATCATGGTTCTATGATGAATTTAATAAATTCTTGAATTTGAGTATGACAGAGTAGGAATTTGAGATTGAGGCAAGGAATAGAGTTTAAGGATATCTTTGAAATGAAGTGAACGAAACTGGAATTTCCTCAATCGAACACCGTTTGAGGAAACTACGTCAAAACGTCAGGAACACGCAGATTGGGCTTCCAAAGAAATGAAATGACTTGTGGATGAGGTTGGCAGAGACCAAATCGAACTTTGACCTCTTCATGAAACATTCTTAAAATGTCGAAACGGGTTATTAGGGACTGACCGTGTCACCATTGGACACCCTGAGGTATATAAACAGTCAAATGTAGAAAACGTTGAGGATTTTGATTTGGCCGGTCAGGCTAAGTCAATTACCCTCGATTCTTCAGAAAGTGATCCTAAGAAAACTTCATCCCTTAGTGGATCATTAGTCTCGATTTGACTGATCATAGTTTGGCCTTAAATTGGGTCCCACAATTCAATTATTGAGGGACCGAACGACGTTTATTATTAAAATACGGTAGTTTAAAAATCTCTTAACTAAAATATTATATATATATATATATATCATATCTTAAACTCATCATAAATAATTTTAAACACTAAACTAAGTATTGTATATTTATTTCATTTTATATTAATTAACTAAACTTTTTAATAATGATGTCTGTTTACCCGCTGATACCCAAATAACGTATTATTCTGTGATCATTTTATTAAGGAGGCTTAATTAAGTTTTATGAAATCTTGGGCTCTAATAATCATTTATCCTCTAAATTTATCTTGATACCGAAATAATTCTACTCATTCTGAATCTGTTCTGAATTGGGTAATTGACCATAATCACTTACAATATATCAGAACCAAACATTACTATCAACTTATCAATTCTAGCATCAATTAACAGGATATTTTCATGAGTACAACACTTTAGTAACATGTCAATTATCAAATCAAATACAATCATCTCCACATAAATTATCGGTAAATCAGTAAGTTCCTCTCGGGGCCACTATTACACACAGCCTCCCTTACTCACTCGTCTCTATTCAACTGAACTACCTACTACTCAGGTCCTCTCAATTTTTGCTTTCTTACATTCTTGTGTTGATCTAAGGACCAGGCCTAAGCTTTACTCTCTTAAAATACTTCACAAGGTACTCTCAGGGGTTCTGAGAGCTTGGGTTCCTATTTTGAAAAACCAGGGATGTTACAGACGCTACACGTTAGACCTAGGCTTAGCGTCAAAAGCTAAGTGGACTCCGCTTCCATGTGGCCTTGCACTCAGCAAAGTGGCCATTATTGGCCAATCCACTATCACCAAATAGACAAATACAGTGGAGGAAAATTGGGAAACATGTCTAGGCATTAATTGTATTAATTATTGTTAATCATGGCCAGAAAGTATCCAAATTAATGGAGGCTGAGTCAAAGGTTTGACACGTAGTGCCAGCCAGACGCGTAGCGTCAGGACCTCTGCTCAGCCCTCTAAATAGGGCTATTCTCCACCATTCTAAGCATCCATCCCATCCCTTTCTTTATTATTCTCTTTATTCACTCGAACTCAGAGTGTCTTTTCTGAGTTAGTATTCTAAAATAATTTCCATATACTTGAGAGTGTTGTGTTGTATTGTGCTCTTTCTGTATTGTGAAGTGTGATCAAGTGCTTGTGATGTCATCAATTGTAATTTGTGTTTCTACTTTCATCATGTGTAACTAATTTGTTTATGTTGGAATTGGTGAACTTATCTATGAATATGATGTTGTAATTATGACCTCTGCATGTTTATGATTCAAGCACCATGTTAGTATTTCAATCTTTTATTAGTATGAACTTCAAACGGGAGAATGATTTTCATGTGTGTTAATACTACTTTAACAAAAGTAAAATTTGAAATACCCTTAATATACCAATTACTAGGGATAGAGTTGGTAATTATTGTTGTGTTAAGGCCAGGACTTAAAGTAAGTTTTTACTAAGAAAGTATCTAAGGGATCAGACTTTATGGTAATTATTTAGAATTTATATCACGAGGAATCAGGTATAATGATTTTAAGCTGCAATGACATAAACTTGATGATTAAATATGCATGTCTATGATTATTTCATTATGTTTTAGTACGGGGACCCTAATTCCAACATAGTTTATTAATCTGTGTTTTCAATCTCAAGTATTGGACTTATTTTGAAATACTACTCAGCGTTATTTCTAGTAAATTTAGAATTTATAATCTTTCACCCAATGTATAAATCAATCTCTAAATCTATGAATATTGTACAAATTGTGTATACATCATTCTTTTGTTAATAAGTTTTGATAAATTTACCATAGTAAATAAGAATTACTATTTCACACTTAAAACATTCAATCCTTGTGTGAACGATATCTATTTTGAAAACTGCAATGATAAATTGGTGTGCTTGCCAATAAAGAAGCCCAACACATTTTCTGGGTCTAACACCCACTTACAATTTGAATAACTGACATGGTTATGAAATGGAGTGTGGAGATGTGTCCTTTTGAAGAATAATGAATTAATGTTGATTTTGTTGGATCACTTGGATATTTGGTTTTATTTTATGTTATTTTTTGGGATTATAATGGATAATGTTAGATTAATTTTATTTTATTTTATGTTATTTTGTCAGATTAAGTTGAGTTATATTTTCTAGTTAAATTATTTTTCTAGGATTTTTATGTGGTTATAGACTTATAGTTAGAATTTCTACATTAATAATGAATTTAAAATATAAACAATGAATTTAAAAAATGAATTTTTCTAAAATAAAGTTTTAGGGTGTGGGGGCAGGGGATGGGGAGCCAATGAGTTGTTTTAGTTAAATCACTATGTGCGTGTGGGGTCGCGTGGCATAGGCATATTCTACCCTTGACTTGTCCTATTGCCATGCCTACCTAGAACAATTAGTTTTCCATTGATTGTCATACAATAGTCTTTCTTCTACACAACCAATGGCATTACTAATGGAAGCTCCGTCGATAAAAGTGTTTTGACCTCTGACTTGAGATGAAATAATATTACCATACAAAACTTTGGTGTTTCTCCAGAATTCCTCTACCAAATCTTTATAGTGATCCCCAGTTTGATTTAGAAATAAATTCCTTCTAGTGCGCATTGTATAATCTTCCATAGAAACTTTATTTTCCCATATATCATAAGGATGAACAATTTTACTTTGAATCAATATGTTCTTCTTATTGATTTTCTTGAATCCTTTTTAGGTGCCATTGAAGGATTTCTTTGCAAGGAGAAAGCTTGAAAAAGGGTTTATGGTGATTGCTTGTTAATGAAAGAGATGAAAGGTTTGAGAGAAAATAAAGCTTAGAGTACGTTTAGTTAGCATGTTTTCCAAGGAAAATAGAAAAATATTCCAAGAATACACAAAAATGGAGAACATGTTCATAGACCCAATTTTTCAAAGAAAATGCTTGGAAAATGGAAAACGTGGTATTCCAAATTATTCCAAAAAAAAAACCAGTATTTGGAAAACTATCCAAAATAGTTTTCAAAGTTTTTCATTGTGAAAAGGGTAAGTATTCCAATTTTTTCAAAAATGTGAAAGTAAAATAAGAAATAAAATGAAAAACTAGTTGCACTTAAATAAGTTTTTTAATTTTTCAAACTAGAAAATCGATAGTGTCTGAATGTATTTTCATAATTTTTCATACCTCTACAAAAAAATGAAAATTGGAGAAATGATGTCCCAACTAAACGCACCCTTAGAGTTTTAAGAGAGAGAAAACAGAAAAAGGGGTAAGGGACGGTTTGGTTGACTTTTATACCCTAGCCTTATTAATGGTAACTTGGAAGTTAAATTTGAAAATGTGAGAGAAAGTGGGGTGGGGGTTGACGGGTTGGTTTATACTATAGCTAGCAATTCAGGCTGGCGACCCTAAACATGCAAGGCTTCATCGGGCTACAGGCCACTTAGGGTCGGGCCAAAAAAGGTCCACAAAAATTCAGGCCTTGAAATGAAAGGCCTTAGCCCAGCCCTCAACGGGCCACAGGCCACTTTGGGCGGCCCGCTTTAAAAACAATTAAAAAATTAATTTATAAAAAATTAAAATTCTATCCAAAAAAATTAAAACTATGTAACATTTTTTTTGTGGAATAACTACGAACATTTGTAATATTTTTTAAAATATTTCATAAATATTTATCATTAAAGTTCATAACAAAAGTCTACAAAAGTTCATGTTCCACATATATGGTGAGATAGGAAGTAGAAACTAAGGAAGAAAAATCCTAACTAAAAGATAAACTCCCTATATTTCTTATTTTCTTAAAAATACTCGGGCCGCTCGCGGCCCTCACGGGCCAACCCACACTCCGCCCGTTTTTTGAGGATTTTTTAGGGTCGGGATTTTTTTCTTGGTTATTAATTTTAAATTTTATTTTTAAGCTCTCACACTATATTTTTTCAGGCGGGTTCGGGCCAGCCCATGCGGACTAGCCCATTTTGCTAGCTCTAGTTTATACCAAAGCATGCCCCTTTTATACACATAGGCTTTGAAACACCAGGGGTTGGCATATGCCAAAGAATTTTCCCTTTTGCTAGAAAGTTGGTGAGAATTTCTTTTTTCTGCCATGTCCATATAGGACCAAGTTCAGACACTTGACCAAGTTCATGCGTTTTTCATATTTTTTCATTTTTATCCTTATTTAATTTTTTTCACGCATTTTTTCATGCTCACATATATCATTACATTGAATGTATATCTTTATTTTCCCTTTTTGAATTAAAAATATAAAATAAAAAAGAACACAAAAATATTTTTAGATTGCTTGAATTACCCCTTTATTTGATGATATTCTATTGCATTGTGATTGATAAGCATTATTGAGTACCTATGCATATTGTGTTAGTAATTTCATATGATTTATGGTCATTTGAGTTCCATCTTTTCACACACACATGCAATTGGGTTAGACTTTATGTTTAAGTATATGTAGGGGGTAAGAAACAAAGTTCTAGTACTTTTAAGTTTAGGGGCCAATAGAGACATTCACTGCTTTTGAGTTATTGAAGAAACACCTGTCAAGTTCTTCTCTTAAAAAAAGAGAGAAAAAGGAATAAAAAAGAAGAAAACAAACATTATGAAATAAAAACTATGTTTGCTTTATTTTCTTGTCCCTCCTAAGATCACTAACACCTCTTTGAGACCTGGTTACTAGGTTATTTAGCACTTATGTGTACCCTTTAAGACTAATAGGTTACTGGGGAAAAAGTTCCCCTTTGAGACCCAAACTGGTGATTGAGACTTTGACAAGTGTATCAAAATCGTTGTAGTTTTGAAATGTTTGAAATTAGGTTATCGTTCCACATGGACTTGTGAGAATTAAAATGATTGTGAAATTATTGTTTAAAGTCATAAAGGGAAATATTCACAAGATATAAACACGGTTATATGGGCAACCGTGTTTAAATGGTTTACCAAAATAAATAAACCCTAAACGTTGTTTAAATGGTTATATTATATTTTAACCCTGATTACCTTTTAACCGTGTTTATAGTGTTTTCCTGAAAATTTCAAAAATGTCACCACACATTTTATCAACATTGTTTCCTTTTAACCATGCTTATATCTAGTGTTTATATCTACATTTTACACTAGTCGATTGTGATAACAGAAATGTTATAGGTGAAATTAATAGATAAATGAGTTTGTTGATACTAAAATGTTGAAGATAATCATGATGTGGATTGTGTGATGAATTAATCAATGATTGACATTGAAAGTAATAAAGTAATATTGATTAAATATATGGTTAATCATGATGATGATGATGATTTAGTGATACCAATAAGAATGAAATGTGAATTATTATAATGTGAATGATGAATTAGATGATGTTGTTAAACATGGTGATGGTAACCATGTTAGGATGCTATGTGGTTGTGAAATCCTTAATGATGGTAATCAAGTGGTAACCCTTGGTGATGGTAATCGGGAGGTTTTATTGATGTTATTAATGATTGACATAACATATGCATATAGCAGCTTTACACGATACAGAGGTTCTATGAGGGTGCCCAGATGGGAGGGCATCCTGATGGTAAGGCACAGACCCTACGGTGGTTTGTTTTTAGGTCCCACAGTTGTTATTCAAGTGGCCTCAATACTCAAGAGGAGGGGTGAATTGAGTTTTTAAAACTTTGCTTGAAATGCCTTTGAACTTGATTCTTTTAACACAAGTTTAGAGATTATGAAAGTAAGATCAAGTAAAGTACACAAGATAATTCAAAACAAGAGGCAAATATGGATAAGACAATTTATCAAACACTTGGTGTACAATGTACAATATTAACCAAATCAAGCAAGCTAAAATATGCAAACCACAATCAACCAACACAAATCGATCAAGAGCAATATATAAAAGTAAAAGAGTAAGGGAGAAGAGATTGCAAACCGATTTAACGAGTTCCACCAACCCGGTGTACGTCTCGCCTCTAAGCAACCCACTTAGAGGATTTCCATTATTGTAGATTAGAGATACAACTTTGAGCAATTGCGGCTTCCTAGTGTCCCACACTCAAAAACCCAATCCTCACAAGTACAAGGGCAACCCACCCAATCTCTCAATCTCACAATATCCCAAAGGTTGAACCCCAACCTTTGTAACCACTCAACCTAGAGTGAATAACCACTCAATCCTAGAGTGAACTTTGGTATTTGATGTCTGTGTTTACAAGCAAAAATACTCTCTTAAAAGAGTGGATGAATAGGTGATAGCTCACACAAAATCTAACTCTCAAAAGAGAGGATATACAAGTTTTAGCTCAAGCAATGATGAATATACAAGGATTATGGAATTTCTAAGCACAAAGGTAAGTAATGATTGATTGCCTCTTCTTGTGTGTTGTTGTGCTTATGTTTTCCTTGCATTTATAGAGCCATGGTTAAGCTGCAGAAGTTCTTAGCCGTTGCATGTAGTGGGCATCTGAGAAATGGTGAAAAAATAAGCTGTCTTCCCACTAAAATGTGTTTTCCCATTATCGTAATCAATTACGCCTCAAGCTCTAATCGGTTACATTTCGAATTTTTTTAGTTCAGTTCGTGCTGTAATCGATTAGCATTCACTACCTAATCGATTAGCTTCAAGTCAGAGACCAGGTAATCGATTATATCTTGCCCAGTAATCGATTAGCTATAGCACCTGATGTATTTAATTCATTTCTTGATTTGGTAATCGATTATGATACTTGGGTAATCGATTAGTGATGTTCCAGTAGCTTGGTAATCGATTGGCTGAAGTCCTGTAATCGATTAGCATATATACGTGATGCATTTAATTTAGTTTTTGATGTTGGTAATCGATTATGTCATTTGGGTAATCGATTAGTGTCATTCCAGTAGCTTGGTAATCGATTAGCATTCTCCATTTAATCGATTAGCTTATGCTCCTGATGCATTTAATTCAAAACAGAAGCTGTCTAATCGATTAGCTTAGACTCCCTAATCGATTAGCTGCGCAGTTTTTCTGGGTCTGATTCTAAGTCTTTGTTTTTGCAAGAGTTTCTGTAAGAGTGCTTTGTCATTATCAAAATCCTTGAACCTGAAATCATATTCAAACACAACAGCCGCTCTAAAGTTGGACTCTAGGGCTGGCCCGTAACACCAATTGTTGAGATGTCGCAGTCACTTAGATTGAAAGTGTTACAAATGGGTGAATGGTTTGGTACTGGTAAAAATGTTGTATATATAAGTTGAAAAATAAATACTGTAGTATTAATCAAATTATTAGAGTCAGAACCGCATGCATATGCATTAGTCTAGTGGGATTGATCTAGTTGAGCTATAATGGAGCTGAAGATGATTGATTTGAATGAATGAGTATACATTGTGTTAATGTTAGACAACAATGTATGAACAATTATGCTTATGACCATGATTATGTTCATGATGTATGTATTTGATTGGTGGGATGTGTTGTAACGGTGTAATCCAGTTAATATTTATCGTTTAACATATAATTATGTATTCCCTTATTATTTTTGATATGTCATTGGACTTAGCACGAGAGGATCAGTGGTGAGATGTTGAGGATATGGTTGGTGTCAATGGCACTCGAGCGTGATTTATATCTTTATATATCTTTTGATTATGTTTTGCAGTGTATATGCCTTGGCCGACTTATTATATAGTATGGATTATATGTATATAATTTTGTAGTTGTGTTGGATACCTCAGTAGAAGTTATATTTAGATATGTATTGATGTATATGTCTTGTGATATGCCTAATGGTGCCAAGGATGGATGCATGTACGTTATGCTTGATTTATGAACTATGATGTCCAAAAATTACTTAGACATATATAGTTAGCATATATGATTTGCAATGACCAGGAATTGTGTTTGTACGCATTAGATGGATTAGAAAATGAACTTTATCATATTGTCATGTTTAGATGTGAAAATGCATAGAGAATTGGTATCAAACCTTTCCAAATTGGATTTTACATATCATGTAAAATGGCATATTTTCCTAAATCTTCCGATGCGCATGAAATCCAATTGGAATGTGATTTTGGCATGAGACTTGGACCATCAGTTTAGAAATGATACATATTAGCCTGTAATAAAATTTGATCTCATTTGGACAAGGTTTGGGTAGTTTGAGCGCATGAGTAAATTGGAGTTTTTAAAGAAAATGTGTATTTTTGTCATTGTTGACAATTTTGGTAAGGCAAATCTGCAATTTGCTATGTTGGGGATTCTCTGTGCCAAACTAATCCTTCCTTCCTTCCTTCATGAAAGTTGTAGGTATTGAGCTACAGAGGTGTAACCATTAGATTCACCTCGATTAGAGTTTTATCGCTCAAGTTATATGTTGGAATTTTCTTATATGGCAGATCTGCATAATGCTGCATTGAGAATTCTCTATGCCAAATTATTCCTTTGTTCCTTCATGAAAGTTATAGGTATCTAAGCTATAAAGGTTTACCCATTGGATTCACCTTGGTCAAATTTTTGTAGCTCAAGTTATGCATGAAATACTACAGTATATCCTTGCTGGAATTTTTGTGCAAGGCAAATTTGCATGATGCTACATCGGGAATTCTTTGTGCCAAAATTTCCCTTCCTTTCTTCATAAAAGTTGTAGGTATCTAGGCTATGAAGGTTTACCCACTAGAATCACCTTGATCAGAATTTTGTAGCTCAAGTTATGCATGAAATACTCCAGTATGTCCCTGTTGGAATTTTCCTGTAAAGAAAATGTGCATTATGCTACATTGGGAATTCTTTGTGCTAAATTAGCTCTTCCTTCATTCATGAAAGTTTTAGGTATTTGGGCTATGGAGGTATGCCCACTAGATTCACTTCAATCAGAGTTTTGTAGCTCAAGTTATGTAAAAAATACCAAACCTTGTACATAAAAAAAATAAACTCTAAAATTTAGAAACTTCCTTTTAGGTTTATTATTTAAATTTAGGTTTCATAGCAAGGCTTGAAGAATTCTAGAGAGGCCTAAAGTTTAGCCTAACAGGCCATGGGAGGCTATAAAGGATACGTATACCCATTTCAAGAACTTCACGATCTAGGTGTGGGCATGCACCTCAAGGTAAAAAGTTTCACAAGGCCAAGTTTTATTGCTTTTCTATTTCTATTTGGGTTAGGACCAATTATAATAAGTTGTATTGGTCTATTTAAGTTAGTATTGTGGTTAGTTTTTCTTTTTTTTTCTTTTGTGTTTACTCGTTCATAATCATGAGTGGTCTTGAGTGCTTCGTAACCTTCATCCTCTTTTACTCTTAGGAATTGGGAGTAATCCTAATTTAGGAATTGTGTGATGCAATTGAATCTTTTATTAATTATAATTCTATTTTGGTCCTATGTTTTATTTCTATATGGTTTTATTATCTTTTTCTAAACTTGTGACAACTATGAAATTGTGAGTAAACCCAATAGAGCCAAATAAATTAGATTTAATCTTACATGATGATTATTAAACTTAGTTCCAAAAATTGAACTATAGTTTTAAATTGAACCGGTGCTCAATAACACATTCCCTATGGGTACAATAACTTTTTATATTATGTGATAAAACCTATGTGCTTACGGGGGCTATCAACAACTAGAAGTATTTGTTTACTTGGAGATTTGAGAAGGGTGATTAATCTTAAGAAAAATGACTTAGTCTTGTAAACCAAGTTAGGGCGAAAACTAAATAACCTGTCACATCCTGAAATCACTGCTTATGTCCGCTTATCAATTGAGATTGATTCCTAGAAAAGTTTGTTGAGAGATATATTTGGTCTAAAATTTTATGATGTACTAGAAATCTTTAACTCATAAATGATACTTCCTGGTGTTAAAAAATTATGAGGCCTCATGCATGAAGGGCTAGAGTATAAGCATATTGTATACATGTTTACATGGAAGTGATAATATGTGTTATCAGAGGATATTGATAATAATGTGCTATGTTAAATGGGATATATGAATTTATAGTTGGTATGACAAATTTTGTTCAAGGAAAGGAACCATAGTTATGATTTTCTCAGTTTTACTCTATTATTGATAAATGGTCAAATAGTTTTGTTTACCCTTTATATTTTGTGTTGTCCAAGATATATATAGATTCTAGTGGGAGAATTGGTGCTGGTTAAAGATGATATTCGTGGATAAATGAAGATCGATTCCTATGACAATTAAGATGATTTGGATAACATATTATGATGAAGATAATGACATAAATGGTTTTAGTATAGAACTGGGAGTAGGAAAATAAATGATCTAGTAGCTATGACTTATTTGTGTAAGACATATATCATTCTATTAAGAATGATAATTGAACTAGAACCCACAAGTAACGACCTGCACCTGCCCTAATTTCTACAAGGAAAATTCGCTTTGATTGGGTTTTAGATAAATCTGACTCGACTTTGACAAGGACGAGGGTGGGTTTTAGAATACAACTACCTACCTTCAACTCGCACCGCTCTAAGAATCAAGTAATTTAAATTAAGGGAAACTCACCAATATGGCCCTAAAATAGTATGCATCGTGTAAATTAGTCCTTGAGATATTTAAAAGGTTTCGTTAGTCCCTGACATTTACCCTTATTAAGCGAAAGAGGTCCTTCACCATTATAGTTATTAAATCAATGTTAAAATGGTTATACATGGAATGTTAGAGGGACATATGGCAAAGCCACATAGGTTACCTTAAATGTTGCATTTAATTAATTGAAGTTTACAATATTTTGAAAATAGATAAATTAATTTGAAAATCGAAATGTAAATTCCAAGTTTAAAAAAACCTTATTTGTGTGGATTTAGGGTCAAATGAAACCCTAAACAAACTTTCTAACTCTCTTCATCTAGACAATGTTTTCTCTATAAGTATTGCTAATGGAACTCTTTGAGTGGTTGTGTTGGAGTACGTTCAGTTTGCCAAATGGAATTAGATCATCATCCTAGGTATGAACATATACTCACCTCATCTATGCCTTTTGAGTAGGGATGATTCCTCGAATATTTATGTCAACCCATTTCACATGGTGCATAAGGTTGTGTTTGTTCCCTATATTGCTTTCTTTGAATCGGTATCTACGGTTTCATTTACTTTTATGCTTTGCATATGCTTTGTAATAGGTTATGGGTATTGGATTTGATTGTCATCCTAGGTATGAACCTATACTCACCTTATCTATGCCTTTTGAATAGGGATGATTCCATGAATATTTATGTCAACCCATTTCACATGGTGCATAGGGTTATGTTTGCTCCCTATATTGCTTTTTCTAAATCGATAACTGCGGTTTCATTTACTCTTATGTATTGCATGTGCTTTGTAATAGGTTGTGGGTATTGGATTTGGTTGTCATCCTGGGTATAAACCCATACTTACCTCATCTATGCCTTTTGAATAGGGATGATTCCTTGAATATTTATGTCAACCCACTTCACATGGTGCATAAGGTTGTGTTTGTTCCATATATTGCTATTTTTGAATCGGTATCTGTTATTTCTTTTACTCTTATGCTTTGCATATGCTTTGTAATAGGTTGTGGCATTAGATTTGGTTGTCTTGTAGGATGTGTTCCTTTATTTATTCTCTGTGGTCTCTGGGGTCCCCATTTAGTTATCGAAAAACAACCTTCATTTGATCTTTGTGGTCCCCTTTTAAGTAACTGGGTTTGATTAGATTAATGTATTAATTGTTAAAGTGAATAACTAATTTAGTTAGTTAAGCTATATTAAAATGATTCGTTAGCATGATTATTATATAATCTAAGTGTTGAATTTTCATTCTTGTAGAAAACAAAAATACAATTGAACCACGAGGGTAAATTTTTGGCTAAAAGTGAAGCCACAATTTACAAGTTTAGTATGGTTAACATTTGGAAGGAAGTTGATGAAAACTACATTGAGGTTTTTAGTTTCAAGAAATTGTAAGTGTTGCTGGTTATTTAAAGGTTGGCTTGACCTAACTGACTTTGGATGATTAGTTAAGGTCTTTAGAGGTGAATGTTGATGTAATTATTATCGTTAATGTTGCAAAATAACACGATGGTGATATTGAATTTTATTACCAACATATTGTTGATGAAGAGAGGATGGTTGACAAAGACCCTACTGATGTCATTTGTATGATGAAGAGTGATTCTTTAGATGAAGGAGTTGATGATGAAGAAACAACAATGGGGGTTGTGTTACCTAAGTGGCACCAATACTCAAGAGGCAGGTGATTGAGTTTTCAAAACTTTCGCAAGAAATGCCTTTGAACAAGTTTAGTTTTCAAAAAAATTGATAGAATGTATATGAACCAAATAGAATATTAATTCTTAGCCCAAATATGCACAATAACAAGAATAAAATAATTCAATCTACATAATTTAATGGGTAATAGAATATGCAGAATGTAAAGACTTTAAGGAAGAAGAATGTGTAAACTGATATCGAATTCCATAACTTCCACTGTGGTGTATGTCTCGCCTCTAAGCAAACTACTTAAAGAAATCCACTGAGAATGATTTGAGTAAAATTAGAGAAATTACAACTTCTTTATATCACACACCAAAAGCTTAACCCTCTCACTCAAAGGAAGCTCCTCACCCTTCACAATCACTTCATTCCAGAACCTAAAGGTTAAAACATCACCTCTGTAATAAGTTTGAGACAAAGATTACAACTTCTCCAAGCCTAACCTTCTCTCAATTTCAAACTTACAAGAAAGAATCAATCAGATTCTAAACTCCCTTAAAGAGTAGATGACACAACTTGAACCTTAAAGAAAAACTCAAAGAATAAGGAAAAATTGAAACATCCTAAGTTTAATTTGAGAATAAACCGAGACCAGGGGAAAATTTTTCCCAAAATAAAACCAATGGGACCGGGCACAAAAGAAGAAGGGAAAGGAAGGCAAGAGAAATAAAACCAATCAGAAACAGCCCAGCGGAAGAACAAAAAACTCAAGCGAAGCCCACAAAACAGCGTCCACTCGCTCAAGCGAGATCCAAATCCGCTTGAGCGAGACAGCCCAGCACGCTTGGGCGAAGCACGCATAGCTAAAGCGAAACTAATCAGAGACCTTTATTTCACTCACACTCGCTAGAGCGAACCCTTAGTCGCTGAGGCGAGTAACTCCACTCGGTATCCCTCACTCGGATTCAGAGTCTAACTTCACTCGGAAAGGTCTTTACTCACGATTCATTCGGGTTAACCCTTACACGTACAAGCTTCTTCTACATCACACTCTTTAACTTCCTTCATCCGAATCACAGATGTTGACCACTCGGGAAGTGATTCCCATAGCCATTCCGCTCGGAATCTATAAGTACTTTTCACTCGGCATGTTCTCACTCGGGATTATACGACCTCATTCACTCAGAAACATCTAAACCCTATACCACCGTAGGCTAATTATAAGAAGGGGTTCCTCATCCGTCAAATTTCCTCTCAGGGATAGTCTTAATGAACCTATTTCACTCAGAAATCAGTTAAACCTTTCTTCACTCGGAATAAGGTCACTGCCTCGCCTCCCACAACAATAACTTAGCTCAATTTACATGAAATCATACAACCTCACATGCTCGAATAAGTATAAATATATATATTCCACTCGGACATTCACACGCAGCACACAATGAACACATATTAGGATACACATATATATATATACATTTACATGCACATTGTCATACTCTCAACCCGAGAGGATTTAATTCTGATATAGTTAGACAAGAACCAAAATGAGAGCCGGCCAAGGCTATGACAAAACCGTATCTACAATATATACATATACACATATATTCCCATAGTGCACCAGCGCTTCACTCGGTATGCAGCTCCTCCATCATTCATCATTTCGAGAGATATTCACTGAAATATAGCCACAGTAGGGGGGTGAGTATCTTAGATATTAAATGATAGATACTGACTCGGATTATTCCTTAGCTATGCAACAATATAAATATACACAGTAACCATCAAAACATACACAATGCCAATTAATCAAAGCACACATAAGACATTTTCTGATCAGAATCCACCAGTTATCTCTCGGCTATATGTACATATCATTTCAATCACATTAGCATATACTCATACAATCAGATTTCAATTAACATCAATTGTACATGTACACAGATTAATTCACTCAGATCCGCATTCGTGTGTAATCAGTTTTTGTTTGTTGTAACGTAGGCTCCCAGCCTTTTATTCAGCTCTCAGCTGACTTGGCCATTTTATAGGTACCAAACCGTTTCCCCACACATGTGACACCAACGCTCTCAGCGCCAACGGCGGTGTTCACGGGCAGCCCTGAGTCCCACTCAATAGGCTACCTTGAGTCCCACTCAAGGATTTAACAGCGTCCCACGCTTTTAATAACCAATGGTAGTGTCCCACACTACATGCTCCCAGCATTTAACGCATCCCATGCGCCACACGCGGATTGATCACACAAACACAGAGTTCATATACGCAACCTTTCACTTAACAATACATGCATCACATGCAATCGGTATAATACATTATCAGACTTACTAAGTCAACATTTTCTCACATGCCGTCAACATTTAAACTCATAATAACCTGCATGCTACATAAGTCACACGGTAATCATCAACAACACTTCAACACATTCTTTTCATGCAACCATTCAATATTCACAAGGCTATTAACATGCATTTCATGGACGGAATCAGACATGCATCACTCAACACCTAATCACCATGCAACCGGGTATCACATTTTCTTCATGCGAACACAACACACCAATCAGAACACAGAACAACAATTGTTAACACCCAGAACCTGTTCATAACCCATGCATTTAAGATATAAGATACCCCCTACCAACTAAGAGACTCCGAGAGGTTCCCCTGTTTTGACGTTGGTCCTCTGCCTCGTCTGCTCCGTCTAGTACCCTCACTCGTTCAGTCCCCCCTCGAGCACAGTTGTACTCTGCAATCGGCTTGGGGACAGGAAGATGTTCTTCTCCTATCTCGACGATCGTCCTTCACCAACCGAAGGAGACTCCAAACCCTCTGCAACACCGTCGTCGCGAGCTTACAGAAGCAGAGAATAGAGGAGAAGAAGAACGAAGAAGAAGAAGAGAAGAGAAGAGAACGAAGAGAGGAGAAATAGCCGAAGAGGAATTAGAATGAACAACAGTAGTGGGCTCCCAAATATATATGCACTGAAGAACGAAGGAAGTGGGGTGGGAAAACGTGAAGCAGCAGCTTCCACACGTGCCATACACACACAGCAAAATCAATGAGTTCTTAAGTTGAATTAAATATATTAATTATAATCAACAAGTAATTTCTCACTTTGCAATTATTATTTCAGTTTAATGGCTTAATCTCATTCGGTAGTTAATTTCTAAATCGGGATGTTACAAAAATGAGCCAAGAGTGATTCGAAAATCAAATAATAAGTTTCAATCCTTTGATCTCTTTGAATCTAAATAAAAATGTATCATTATAGAGATTTGGGCTTGATTTACCCATTTATGTTGGGGTTTGAAGATATGAGCATTAAATGTTTGTTGCAAAGTCTAACCATGTTGTCAGGTTATTTCTACACATAATAATTGATTATTTCATCGTGGTAATCGATTATCAAAAACCTGGTAATTGATTATTTCATCTTTGACTTCCAAATAAAATTTTGGCCTTTAGTAATCGATTAGCCTAAACAGGGTAATCGATTATTCCCTAAAAAATCTTTGAAAATTATATTTTTATCATTAGGAAACCTTTTTTAGTTGTTTGTAAATACTTGTAATGTGTAAAAATATTTTGGCCTAATTTTGAAAAGATTTTAGAGCTCATAGATACATTTCTAAGAATTTTCATTAATAAAAATACTAGACTTAACACTATATGACACTTGAAGCTTATGAAATCTATATTTTCTTGGTGTTAAGCTCTTTGTTTTGAACTTGTTCAGCATCTCCAATTTTCATATGTTTTCTTTTGTAGTGTTTGGCATTATCAAAACATGTTTACACAACATCCAAATACATTCTCCCCTTTTTTGAAGATGACAACATATCTCATGGAGATGGTTTAGTGCAAACATATCTATAACACAAATATCTTACTTTAAATCATAAGCGCACTTCAATCAAGTTCAATTAAAAATAGTACTACTTGAAAATCACTTGTTAAGAGAAGAACTTGTTGAAAATCCTTTGTTTTGAGATACCACTAATTTGATGGAAATAAGTTGTTTGATATGATGTTCTTTTAAATAAAAACTAGTTTTCAGAGAATATTAGTTTAAAGGTAAATCATTTTAAGAAAAAGATACCTCTTGTTGAATTAAGGAAAATGAGTAAAAGAAATTTTGCTCCCTCTTAATTTTGGAATTCATGCTTGACTAGTTTAAAAAGCATGTTTTGAGTGAAAACTTATCATACTAGTCGATACGCATAGAAAACATATATGATATCGCTTATGATGTTGCTAGATTGAAATGATACCACTTGTTGATATGGGATAAAAGACCATTTTTAACATGCTAAAAACATGGATACCACTTAATGTTATCATCAAATATCATACAACCATATACATGCATATGAATTCATATACATGACATACATGATATTTTTAGTCTCGGGGCATATACATTAGAGCACATACATGATATTTTCATACGAGCACATACTACCACACATACAAGATATTTCCTCACATAACCATAGCCACATACATAATGATGCATATACAATCATATATACATGATATTTTCTCCATTTCTTTCCACTTAAGTGTTATCTAAACCACATACATGCATATCACCCATTTTCTCTCCCCCTTTGGCATTATCAAAAAAGAGCATACCAACATGCATAATTAGATCAAAATATTAGTATAAAGTGTTTATCACTTGTTTGATCATTTGTTTTTCTTTCTCTTTAATGTTTCTTATACTATGGACTCATTTTGTTTGTCTCTGCATCTTATAGGATTACTGTTGCCTTGTGAGTTGCATCACGTGAGCATGGATTTAAGGGAAAATACTTCTAAAGAGGGCAAGCATGATATGAGAATGGAAATTGTACATATTTTCTAGTTTTTATTTATGTCCTTAAGATTATATTAGACTTGTATCTTTGGCCTAGTAGCTAGGCTTAGGAATTATATGATCATACTTTTCAATTTGGGCCTTGTACGGTTATATACATGTTTTGTATAACAGCCTAGGTTTTAGGGTGATGCCCCAGATCCCTAGGGACACTTCAGTATGCCTTATCGAGCTTTCTGTGGAAAGCATGAGGATTCGACCTACCCCGTGAATTGTCTTCATTGCAAAACAATGGTGAGGAATGAGCTTCGACTAGGATGTTAAGCCAGTTTAGTGTAAAATATAATGATGGCGACCTTGAGAGGATGTAAGTGATGAAAGGCTGAGTAAAGAAACACCAGGAGTCATGAAAGGAATAATAAAGAGTAAGAAAGGGTGTATAATAATGGTAGTGGTGATGACATAGTATTTAATATTCAATCATAATAATTATTTGACAAGAATACCTAATAAAGATAATTAGTAGTGTGTGATAGTAATTATTATTTAATAACAATAATTAATGTTTGATAATAATATTTAATAATCGTATTTAATTGATGAAATTATTTAATAAAAATGACTAGTAATAATATTTAATAATATTTAATAATGATATTTAATTGATAAAGATATATAATAATAATCATTAATATTTATTTATTTGATAAAAATATTAATAATAAAATATTGTTGGGTTCTCGAGTATGACTTCAGGACTCTACGGATGATTGTGTGTTGAAGTCTCGCCTGAGACTAGGGAACCTATGGGGAAACTAATCTAGTTAGAGCAAACCATGTAGTAAATCGAGAAAAATCAGTTCGGTCTCATAGGCCCGACCCGTACCTTAGATACCTCCCTAGTTTGGTCGTGCAAGCGCCACAAGTGTCTGGTTCCAACATGGTTGATCTCTAATGATCCGTTTTGAAATTCTAAACATTTCTCGTGAAGGAACCCAACTCTAATTTGGATCCCATTGATCCCAATTCTTGAGAAAACACCTCGTTGAGCTGGAACCCCTGAATTGGACCCGAGCACTAATAGTATTTCAAGAATAAGTTTTGCCCATGATATCAAAATCAAGAAATTCTTATCTTAGTTTCCTCTTAACAAAAAACCTTACAACCTTCATTTCTGGCCTCGAGAGCTAATTCTCAGCAGACTATTCCTAATTTGAGATTTGAGGATTTATACCCTGAAAAACCCATTTGTTATCCGTTAATTTGCGCATAGTTCACAAGATAATTCATAACTCCCTCTAACAATATCCAATTTGTGTGATTTTGGTCCAATAATTCTTGTAACAAAGTCCTCTACAACTTTTATGAAGACTCCAAAAGCTGATTCCCATAACACAAGTGCAGAAAAATACATCTTTTCGTAGCTCAATGAAAAACGTCACAACCATACCAAGTTTCAATATTTCACACATAACTCTCTACCAATGTCAGAATTAGTTTGTTCTTGTTTTTATGGACTTATATCCAAAAACCTTACAACTCTTATGAAAAGCCCAAAAGCCAATTCCAAATGGATTTTCCAACCAACTGCCCTTTTTTAGCCTTTGAAAATTCAAGAGCTCCAGAAGCACCTTTCATTGATTAGCCATAACTTTTTCTCCTGATATCGAAATTGCTCATTCTTTATATCGCTTTGAAGAGAAAAGAAACCTTATAACTTTTGCTCCTGATATCGAAATTGCCCATTCTCTCAAAATTCTCATCCCAGAATAAACTAGAGATTTATTGAAACCTGTTATAATTTTTAGTTACCAATAACTTAATACACACAGTTTCTTACGCCCTAAGTTATCTTTTTTTTGGCCACCACCACCGCACGCCAATTCACGTTACCCGCCCTCCTCTCCCTCTATGTGTCAACACCTCGCGCCACCCACTCCCCCATGTATCATCACCTCGTCCCCTCTCCCTCTCTATATATATTCACATTACCACCATCACAACCTCACAATTTCATTTTTACTCTCCGGGCTCCTCTCAGTCTCTCATTCTGCCTCTCGGTTACTCTCCCTCCCACGACCACAAACCACCGCACTTGGCCACCACCTCTTCTTCTCTTAGCCTTCTCACACCACCACAAACCACCACAGTATCAACTATTCCACTTTAATCTCCCACTCGACTTCCCCTAGCCCACGGCACCCTCCACCCTTTTTTTCTTCTTCATCCCCACGGCCAACAACCACTGGACCAGCCACCGTGGAGCTTCTCCCACCACTATGAGCCATCACCGAGAGCTGCCATCATCACTACAAGCCACCACCGTGCCATATTCTCCCAAACCCGCAGCCACCACCTCTTGAATCGGTAAGCGTTTCTTTAATTTTTCCCTTCCCGATTTTTTGACGGATTCTCTTTTCATGCCTAATCTCGCCTTGTTCCTCCCGCGGCAGCCACCACCACTTTACGTACAGCCCCTCGTCCCTTTGTGGGCTTTGCATGTAAGCTTTGGCAAGCCCAGACCACAATCGAGTGTAATCGAAGTGAAGAAAATGATGATCAGAGCCTCAGATCATCCTTATCCTTTGGGCAGCAGCTGAAATATGAGGTAAAGGGGGATTCATCCACCTGAACTTATTTATGTTAACTTTAAATTGTGTTTATGGCCCCGATTAACCTTTGTGAAGTTCTGTTAAATTCGGTAATTTCTACCAGTGGTTTTGAGAGTTTCTACCACCTTCAGTAAGCTTCACTGACAGTTTTGTAAGTTTCTGCCACTTTCTGTAAGTCTCGCCGGCAATTCTGTGAACCTCTACCTAAGTCTCATAAGTCTCGCCACCATTTCTGGAAATTCTGTCGAAAGTCCGCCAACAAATTTCACGTTACGGGCATCCTGCCAATATTTCTGTCAAAGTACATTTTATTTTATTTTATTTTACCATGATGACGATCGAAAAATCTTTACTCGTGCGATGCCTAGAAATTTCAAAATAAATATAATGGCGGTAATAATTAAAATTTAAAATGGGTCAGAAATAATATAAATAATAATAATGGTAATAATATTAAAAATGAAATTATGTTTTATTTGATTTTTATATGGATATATTATAGTAATAAACAAAATGGAAAATATAAATTTATTGGTAAGTAAGGGATAATAATAATAATAATAATAATAATAATAATAATAATAATAAAAGTATAAGTTTTCCAGATAAAATAGGTAAAGCAAGGTTTTTATTGGTTTTTGTAAAAACTAGTAATGATAATAACTTTAAGATATAGTTATTAAGGATATAGATAATAATGGTCAATTTTATTATAAGTTATGATATGTCAAGTTATGGTTTTAATTAATAAATAATAACAATTTCAGTTAATGATAGTAAAATAATAATAATAACAGTTGTGGTTTTATTTGTTCTGTAGAAAAATAACAACAATAAGGATAATCGTAATAATATAATAACTATAATAGTAGTCTAAGGTAAATGAGGAAAATAATAAATAAGGATCTATAACTAGTAGGAAAAATAGGGGACACGCTACGTATGTTTTACGAGAAATACATTAACCAGGTAGATACAAGTTGCAATTAATTTGTAATTACCAAAATAAGTTAGACTAAAAGATAAAGAATTAATCGGTAAGGAGTATCGTTCCTTTAGCAATAGAAATAGAATGAGGAAATTCAATCAATCAATAGATACCCTTGTGAATAATAATAATAATAATAATAATAATAATAATAATAATAATAATAATAATAATAATAATAATAATAATAATAGGATTAAATAGGTAATCTCATAAATAATGATAATGAGACATGATAGATTAAGATAAGAAAGGGAATTAATATAATTATGTGTGTGATTGAAGATTAACACGATGAATGACATGTGATAAGTGTTTTAAAACACTATTTTTCACTGTTTGATTTGTTTAAAATAAAATGTTTACTGTATCATTTTTTCTAATTTTCATAATTTTTTGTTTTCTTTTTACTATTTCCGTTAAAGTGTTGTGTTTTGTGTGAATTAATTTAAATGGAACGTTAAAAATTATATTTTTTCAGAAGTGGAAAATTAATTTTGGATTAGTACTAAAATTTAGTACTTCAAAATTTTCAAGAACTTAAATCATAATTCCATTTCTATAAAAGTTAATTTTTGAATATCCCATTTAAATTAATTTGTTTGTTTCTTTAAATGCAAGTTAAATAAATTTGATCCCTCTCCTCCATTTTGCATGTTCACGTTAATTACAACAAGAAACAAGTAAATCAACAAATGTTGATTGTTCTTCAAATTGTTTAATTCTTAATGGACCCTAAGCTCAAGTTTGCAATTTTTATTCATTATTTGGTGCAGCTCCTCTTCTTAATTCACGTGGAAATAAGTTTCTCAAAAGGGTCCATTTGTGCAGAATTTTTAAAGGCAACAAATCATCTCCTCTCACCCAAAAGTCACACGGTTAAAACTAGAAGAAAAGAGAACCATGTGCTTTGATTTTTGCTACAAAGTTTCAATAATCCTATGCCTTTCACGTTAAAGCAAAGGAACATGGTGCAGAATTTTTCACATGGTAATCTAATTTTGACTTGGTCAAAATTAGATTTAATTTGGTTCCAAGCTACAAAGCCACCCATTCTCTAATAGTTCACGTTAATTGCTTCTAAATTAGCATTGAATGGTCAAAGTACAACACATGTTCCCTTGCACATACTTTTGTATATTTTATTCACTTATTGATGCAGCCCACAAACTTCCAACGTGAAAGCTGATTGGAGAAGCAAAAAGTTAAATTTTCTAAAAGCAAAGAGGACCCACCAGAGGACAAGACTTAAAGCACCCAATTTGCCAAAATTGATAAGTTCATTCATGTGAAGTCACATGGTAATTCAATTTTGACTTAGTCAAAATTGAATTCAATTGGTTTCAAAATGCAAGCCATTCACGTAAGACTTCTCTAAGGCTAAATGAAAATTCAATTTTGACTTAGTCAAAATTGAATACAAATGAAAGACCACACAGCCACTTCAATTACTCACGGCACCAAAGAGAAAGGCAAGGCAAATTTCAATATTTTAATGTGCCAATTGCCAATTCATTCTTCACTCACGGCTTAGCTTTCAAAGGAAACAAAACATTTGCCAATTGCCAAATATTATATGATGATGGACACACCACTCACGGAATGAATGAAGGCAAGTTCTACTTCCATTTTGTCCATATATTGTACTGAAAATGAGAAAAGAATTGCCACCAAAAATTGTCATGCTTCCACCATGCAAAACGCCATGAATTTAAGGAAAAGGGTTGGAAAAATCCAGCTATAAAATGGGCTAGAAAATCACGTTTTAGGGACGGAGAGCAGAGGAAGAAAAATAGTGTGTGTGCAGTGTGGAAATTTATTTCTTTGTCTTGTATTGTTATTTTGTATAAGAATTAAGAGAGTAGTGAAATTCAGTGTTTTAAATTTGTGTACTGTGGAGGATATTGTAAATACAACAAGGAGTGACAGTGGTGAATTTATTGGGCTTTTTGGAGAAACCCGTAAGTCTTTATTTTTACCATGTGTTGTATGTCTTACTTTTCTTCCATCATGTGTATGAATTTGAATTATATCATGAGTAACTACATTTTTATCTTGGGAAAAAAGGGGTGTGACAATATTTTATGTTAATGTTATTTTGACTTTGAATTAAATAAATTTCTGTTTTCCATTTAGTTCAAATTATGCTTAATGCTCTTAGTGATTCCTAACAAGAACCTAAGTGATAAAATTGTATACTTGCGGGTATATTTGTAAGTTTAAGTAATTAATAAAATCGAGAGATTTATTGTTACTAGAAAGCTTTTGAACTAAACCCAAGGTTTTGAAATACTTTTTGTGACCTCGGTAAAACCGAGAAAGTAATCAAAATTATTTTGAGGAATTAAAAAGGGATGTTCATAAAACGATAATGGGCCTTTTCTAAGGATTCAGCAGTGCTTTTTCCATAGGTTAGGTATATTAATAGGATTCTGAGAGGAACATATTAATTAGCTTAAGGAAAATCTGCCTTGGAAAACTTAATTTGATTCTTATTTATGAAAAGTTAAAATTATTACCATAAAATAAAGTCTTGATCCCCCGAAATCCCAAGATACTCTTAACTCTGATTTTTAAGTGTCTAGAAAATTTCGTTTCTGTATTTATTTTTGTTCTATGTATAACTTTATTTTGAATTTTATTTTATCAAAACTTAAAATATCAAACTGTGTGGATAATTAAATTTGAATATGCTGGTAGTTTGAAAACAGTCCCTGTGGATACGATGATCTTTTATATCACGCGAAATAACCCGTACGCTTGCGGGCCCTGTCAAGTTTTTGGCGCCGTTGCCGAGGACTGTTGACCCTCAAATATCGGCAATATTGAAATTTGATTAGATCATACTTGTTAATATTTTTATTTTTATTTTTATTTTTGTTTTATTTTGTTTGTTTGATTTATTTTTTTTTGTATATTTATTTGTTTTTAGTGATTATTTTATTCAGTTATTTTGTATTTTGTATTCTGTTCTTTTTTCTTTTACTGTTACTATTTTTGTTTTCCTGATTAATTGTTCTGTTATTTTTAATTCATTTTGTTTTATTTGGTTCTTAAATTTGGTTATTCTATTTTACTGTTGTATATTTAGTGTGATATTTTTTTTGATATTATTTCGTTCTTCGTATTTGTTTATTGTTGTTGTTTTCTTTTTCTTTTATTTTTTTTGTTTTGTTTATTTCTTTTTCTGTAAATTTATTTTAATATTTTTCTGTATTTTTATTGTTTATTTTATTTTGTTTGTAATCTTGTATTTTGTTTTTTATTTTGTGTATCTGTTGTTGTTTTATTTTTGTGATTATTTGTTTTATTTGTCATTTATTTTTGTTTTATGCGACGAAGCCGTAGTGTCGACCTAAACTTAGGATTTGACCCTGAGATAGAACGTACCCTTAGAGCTTTAAGAAAACAACAAAAACAAGAAAAAGAAAAACAAATGGCAGACCAAAACAGAGCCTTAAGAGATTTTGCTGCTCCAAGTACAAATGGAAGAGGGTCTAGCATCCTTAGACCCACAGTGGAGGCTAACAATTTTGAATTGAAGCCTTCACTGCTCTCTATGGTTCAGCAGAACCAATTCGGAGGATTACCCTCCGAAGATCCAAATCTTCATCTTCAAATCTTTCTTGAATACTGTGACACCCTGAAGATGAACGGAGCCACCAATGATGCCATTCGCTTGAGACTCTTCCCTTTCTCCTTAAGAGATAAAGCGAGAGCATGGTTATATTCTCTTCTTGAAGGATCCATCACGACTTGGGAACAACTATCCAGTGCTTTCATCAATAAGTGGTACCCAAGAAATAAAACTGATTTAATAAGAAAACAAATAATTAATTTTGCATAAAAAGATGATGAATCCTTATATGAAGCCTGGGAAAGATACAAGGAGTTGCTGAGAAAATGTCCTCACCATGGGATAGAAAGGTGGTTGACAATCCATATTTTCTATAATGGAATAACTTCCACGCAAAAGATCTCTTTAGATGCTGCAGCTGGAAAATGTTGATGAAGCTCAAAACCTGATTGAGGAAATAGCTCAAAACACTCACCAGTGGAACTCTGAGAGAGGATTACCTGCTAAAACACCAGGTAAGTACTCTGTTGATGCTTTTTCTCTACTTTCTGCCAAAGTTGAAGCATTAACATTAAAACTTGATAAAATAGGGTCAACGGGTGCTACTAATATTGTTTGTGAAGTTTGTGGTATTTCAGGACATGGAGCTACAAACTGCCATTTAGCAATGACCCTTAATCAAGAACAAGAAATACATCAGGTGGATGCTATTGGAAACTATGGTAGAAATTTTCAAAATAATTATAGACCTCCACAAGGTCCACCTGGCTTCCAAAATAGGCCACCTCCATTCCAAGGTAATCAAAGTAACTACAAACCTCAATAAGGACCCTATATTCCATAAAAATCAAAGCTAGAATCCTTGATGGAGACATTTGTAGTTACTCAACTTAAACAAAATGATGAATTCTCTGAGGCAATAAAGATCTTAGCTTCAAAAGTGGACTTTCTTGGCACCCATAACAAAATATTGGAAAATCAAATTGCCCAACAAGCCTCCTATTCTCAAAGAGCACCAGGAACATTTCCTGGAAAACCAGAGGTTGGACCATCTAACCAAACCATGGCTGTCAGTCTAGGGAGTGGTACTCAATATGATGGACCAATTAGCAAGACTGCAAAGGAGGAAAAGAAAGTAGATGAATCTTCATCTCATCCATTGATTGAAGAAGAGAAACCATAAGAAAAGAAAGAGGAGGTTAAGCCATATCAACCTCCGATTCCATTTCCTCAGCGCTTGGCTAAAGCAAAGTTGGACAAACAATTTGGTAAGTTTCTTGATGTTTTAAAGAAATTGTATATCAATATTCCCTTCACAGAAGCTTTGCAGCAAATGCCTACATATACGAAGTTCCTGAAGGATATTTTGTCCAACAAAAGAAGATTAGAGGAAGATGGTACAGTTGCACTTACTGAAGAGTACAGTGCTCTAATTCAAAAGAAGCTTCCACCCAAGCTCCAAGATCCAGGTAGTTTCTCTATTCCTTGTATGATTGGTGACATGAATATAGATAAAGCATTGTGTGATTTAGGAGCAAGTGTGAGTTTAATGCCATTATCTATTGCTGAAAAGTTAGGATTGGGTGAGCTGAAACCTACTAGGATGTCTTTACAATTGGCTGATAGATCTGTAAAATATCCTGTAGGAATTTTAGAGGATGTTCCTATTAAGATAGGAAAATTTTTTATACCTGCTGACTTTGTTATGCTTGAAATGGACAAATATTCTTTGATTCCTATTATTTTAGGAAGACCGTTTTTAGCAACTGCAGGTGCTAAGATCGATGTCAAGAATGGTAAGTTATCTCTGACTGTTGGAGACCAAAAGGTTGATTTTAATTTGAAAAATGTTTTAGAAAAACCTTTTAATAATGATGTTTGTTGTAGTGTGGATTTTGTTGAACAAGTGGTAAAGGAAGCAACCCTTCCTAATGACCCACTTGAAACTACTTTCATGATTGAGCTTGCAGGAACATCTGACTACTCTGAGGCCCCACTAAAACATGATACTGAGGTCATGTATGACAAAGAGGTAAGCCCCAATGTGGAATTAAAGCCTTTACCAGCTTCATTAAGGTATGAGTTTCTTGGTCCTAATTCCACATATCCTGTGATTGTTAATGCTGAATTGAATCCATGTGAAACTGAAAAACTTTTAAAACAACTTAGGTTGTATAGAAAGGTAATAGGTTATACAATGGATGATATCAAAGGGATTATCCCTTCTCTTTGTATGCACAGGATTACTGTAGAAGATGAAAGTAGGCCCACGGTAGAACCACTTAGGAGATTAAATCCAAAAATGCAAGAAGTGGTTAAAAAGGAAATTTTGAAATTGCTTGATGCTGGAGTCATATATCCTGTGGATAGTAGTAAATGGGTAAGTCCTGTTCATGTGGTGCCTAAAAAGGGGGAATAACTGTGATTGGAAATGATAAACATAAATTGATTCCTACTAGGATTGTCTCTGGTTGGCGTATGTGCATTGATTATAGGAAGTTAAATAGCGCCACGAAAAAAGATCATTTTCCTCTCCCTTTTATTGATCAGATGCTTGAAAGACTTGCGAAACACTCTTATTTCTGTTATTTGGATGGGTATTCAGGTTTTCATCAAATTCCCATTCATCCATCTGATCAAGAAAAGACTACCTTCACTTGCCCTTATGGGACTTATGCTTATAGGCGTATGCCTTTTGGTCTGTGTAATGCACCTGCGACTTTTCAAAGGTGTATGCAAGCAATTTTTTCTGACCTTATTGAAAATGTGATGGAAGTCTTTATGGATGATTTTTCAATGTATGGTTTGGATTTTGATAACTGTTTAACAAATTTGTGCCAAGTCTTGCAGCGTTGTGAAGAGACCAATCTGGTCTTCAATTAGGAAAAATGCCATTTTATGGTAAGAGAAGGCATAGTTCTTGGACACTTAGTGTCTGAGAGAGGTATAGAAGTTGATAAGGCTAAAGTGGAAGTGATTGAAAAATTGCCCCCACCTACAAATGTGAAAGGTATTCAGAGTTTTCTTGGACATGCAGGGTTTTACCGTTGGTTCATTAAGGATTTCTCCAAAATCACAAAGCCTCTTACAACTCTTCTGGGTAAGGATGTGCCTTTCAATTTTGATTCATCTTGTATGGAAGCTTTTTGCAGGATTAAGGAAGCTCTAATCTCTGCCCCCATCGTTCAACCCCCTGATTGGGAACTCCCATTCGAGTTGATATACGATGCGAGTGATTACACAGTTGGGGCTGTGCTTGGGAAACGGAAGAACAAAAAGCTCCATGTAATTCATTATGCCAGTCGAACGCTGGATGATGCTCAGGTAAATTATGCCACAACTGAAAAAGAACTGTTAGCCATTGTCTTTGCTTTTGATAAATTTAGATCTTACTTGGTAGGTTCACATGTTATTGTTTACACAGATCACTCTGCCATTAAGTATCTATTGAATAAAAAGGAAGCAAAGCCTGGGCTGATTAGGTGGATTCTAATATTGCAAGAATTTGACTTGGAAATTAAGGATAAGAAGGGTACTGAGAACCTAGTTGCTGATCACCTATCTAGGTTGACATCCGAAAAAGTAGAAATAGCTAATGTTCCTATCAATGAATCTTTTCTGGATGAACAACTCTTAAGTCTTAGTATCCAACGTGTTCCTTGGTATGCTGATTTTGTAAATTTTCTTACATGTGGTATCTTACCCCCTGATCTTAATTTTCAGCAGAAGAAAAAGTTTTATGCAGATGTCAAGCATTATTATTGGGATGAACCACTCCTATTCAAGCAATGTGCAGATGGTTTGATTCGGAGGTGCGTCTCACAAGATGAGGTCCATGCTATCTTGGATCATTGCCATTCTCTTTCCTGTGGAGAGCACATGAGCACCTCCAAGATAGTCGTTAAAATATTGTAAGCTGGGTTCTATTGGCCATATATTTTTAAGGATGTACATAAGTATGTTCTGACTTGTGATGCTTGCCAAAGAACAGGTAACATTGGTAAGAGACATGAAATGCCATTGAATACCATTTTAGAAGTTGAATTGTTTGATGTATGGGGTGTTGATTTTATGGGACCCTTTCCTTCCTCTTTTGGAAATCAATTCATATTAGTGGCAGTTGACTATGTGTCAAAATGGGTGGAGGCCATTGCTTCACCCCATTCTGATGTTAAGACTGTTATTAAACTTTTCAAGAAAATAATATTTCCAAGGTTTGGGGTCCCAAAATGTGTTATAAGTGATGGAGGGTCTCATTTTATTGAGAAAACTTTTCAGACCCTTTTAAAGAAATATGGATTTAGGCATAAGGTTGCTACACCTTATCACCCACAAACTAGTAGACAAGTTGAGGTATCCAATCGGGAAATTAAAAACATTCTTCAAAAAGTGGTTAATACGTCACGTAAAGATTGGTCTATTAAGTTAGATGATTCTTTATGGGCATATAGAACCGCATACAAAACTCCTATTGGAACCACTCCTTTTAAGCTAGTTTATGGGAAGCCTTGCCATTTACCTGTTGAGCTGGAATATAAATCTTTTTGGGTTGTTAAAACTCTTAACTTTAATCATAAGGCTGCAAGTGAACAATGATTATTGGAATTAAACAAGCTTGAAGAACTCCGTTTAGATGCATACAAAAATGCCAGAATTTATAAAGAAAAAACCAAACAATGGCATGATCGTCACATCCTACGGAGAACATTCAATCCAGGTGATATGGTTTTACTGTTTAATTCCAGATTGAAGCTTTTTCTAGGTAAACTAAGGTCCCGATGGTCGGGACCATTCAAGGTAACAAAGGTCTTTCCCTTTGGAGTTGTTGAGTTATGGAGCGAGAAATCTGGTACATTTAGGGTAAATGGACAGAGAGTAAAGCACTACTTGACAGGTCAACCAATACAACAAGCAAGTGACTTGGACTTGCTTGATGCTCCTGATGAATAAATCCAAATGGTGAGAAGTCTGGCTGAAGACTTAAAACTTAGCACTGATAGGGAGGTAACCCTATAAAAATTTGTTGTTTCATTTTGAATTTGAAAAAAAAAAACTATGTCAAATCCCGGTTTGGGGTTACTCCTGGTAAGTTTTCTTATCCTTTTATCATCCATTTTAACATTGAGGACAATGTCCAATTCTGGTTTGGGGTGGTAGATAAGAAAACTTAACTGTTTTGTTTGCATTGTGTGATTGTTATTTTGCATGTGTGTTTTCCTTGTTTTGTTTGTAATCTTGTAATTTACCATGATTGCATGATAAATTTACTTTGAACACAAGGCTAAAGTATCTAAGGATCCCAAAATTTTGAGTAAATTTTTTCAAAATTTGATTGTTTAAATGCCAAATAAATGCTTAAATGAACCTTATGTGATTAAAATTTTCTTTGAAAAGACTTTCCATAGTGAGACTTGAGCTAAAATGGGTTATTTATCAAATAAATTTTCAAAACCCATATTTTCTTGATTAAGTGAATCTCATAGTCATTAATATTCTAGAACTTATTTCTCAACCAATTCAAAATGGTTTTTGATTGTATGTCTTAGGATGATAAAGGCACAATTAGGCCTTATTCTTAAGCCTCATAATTTTTGCATAATTTGACCCCTAGTTGCCCCTTTTGAGCCTGAAAGTGAAAATTTTTCTTTGAAGCCTTTCATTGACTGATCTTCTCTTAATGGTAAAAAAAAGTTGGAAATTTAGTGGAGCAAAAAAAATAAAAATAAAAAAGGACTTAAGAAAAATATGGTATTGAATGCAAAGAAAAGCAAGAAAAAGAAAAGAAAATCAAAGGATGATATTGAATGAATTCCAAAAAGTTCATAAAAGTTCAAAAATTTGCTCTGTTAAATTTATAATGGTAATTTAAATCATTCATGACTGTTAAAGCCTTTTTGTGTTCCATTTTTCTTAAAATTCCTACCTTAACAATACAACCCACAGCCCTGTTACAATCATTTGAAAGACCTTTTGACTTTGACATGCTTTCTATCAAAACTGTGGAGTTTTTGGTTTATTAACAAGCTTATGGTAATATTTTTGACTATCATGATTTGAGTGATACACAAACCATGAAACACTAGAGTGAAATTATGAGAAGAGTATCTCAAGTCTTGACACTGAAAATTGACTCACATAAGAAAATTAATTTTGGCATTTGAATAAATCTGTTTCTCTGTCTTGGGTTCCTTAATTTATTGAGCTTAGTGTTTTCTGTATCTTATCTTGTGAATACAGTGTTTGCTTGAGGACAAGCAATGTTTCGGTTTGGGGTATTTTGATAAGTGTTTTAAAACACTATTTTTCACTGTTTGATTTATTTAAAATAAAATGTTTACTGTATCATTTTTCTAATTTTCATAATGTTTTGTTTTCTTTTTACTATTTCCGTTAAAGTGTTGTGTTTTGTGTGCATTAATTTAAATGGAACGTTAAAAATTATATTTTTTCAGAAGTGGAAAATTAATTTTGGATTAGTGCTAAAATTTAGTACTTCAAAATTTTCAAGAACTTAAAATCATAATTCCATTTCTATAAAAGTTAATTTTTGAATATCCCATTTAAATTAATTTGTTTGTTTCTTTAAATGCAAGTTAAATAAATTTGATCCCTCTCCTCCATTTTGCATGTTCACGTTAATTGCAACACAAGTAAATCAACAAATGTTGATTGTTCTTCAAATTGTTTAATTCTTAATGGACCCTAAGCTCAAGTTTGTAATTTTTATTCATTATTTGGTGCAGCCCCTCTTCTTAATTCACGTGGAAATAAGTTTCTCAAAAGGGTCCATTTGTGCAGAATTTTTAAAGGCAACAAATCATCTCCTCTCACCCAAAAGTCACACGGTTAAAACTAGAAGAAAAGAGAACCATGTGCTTTGATTTTTGCTACAAAGTTTCAATAATCCTATGCCTTTCACGTTAAAGCAAAGGAACATGGTGCAGAATTTTTCACATGGTAATCTAATTTTGACTTGGTCAAAATTAGATTTAATTTGGTTCCAAGCTACAAAGCCACCCATTCTCCAATAGTTCACGTTAATTGCTTCTAAATTAGCATTGAATGGTCAAAGTACAACACATGTTCCCTTGCATATACTTTTGTATATTTTATTCACTTGTTGGTGCAGCCCACAAACTTCCAACGTGAAAGCTGATTGGAGAAGCAAAAAGTTAAATTTTCTAAAAGCAAAGAGGACCCACCAGAGGACAAGACTTAAAGCACCCAATTTGCCAAAATTGATAAGTTCATTCATGTGAAGTCACATGGTAATTCAATTTTGACTTAGTCAAAATTGAATTCAATTGGTTTCAAAATGCAAGCCATTCACATAAGACTTCTCCAAGGCTAAATGAAAATTCAATTTTGACTTAGTCAAAATTGAATACAAATGAAAGACCACACAGCCACTTCACAATTACTCACGGCACCAAAGAGAAAGGCAAGTCAAATTTCAATATTTTAATGTGCCAATTGCCAATTCATTCTTCACTCACGGCTTAGCTTTCAAAGGAAACAAAACATTTGCCAATTGCCAAATATTATATGATGATGGACACACCACTCACGGAATGAATGAAGGCAAGTTCTACTTCCATTTTGTCCATATATTGTACCGAAAATGAGAAAAGAATTGCCACCAAAAATTGTCATGCTTCCACCATGCAAAACGCCATGAATTTAAGGAAAAGGGTTGGAAAAATCCAGCTATAAAATGGGCTGGAAAATCACGTTTTAGGGACGGAGAGCAGAGGAAGAAAAATAGTGTGTGTGCAGTGTGGAAATTTATTTCTTTGTCTTGTATTGTTATTTTGTATAAGAATTAAGAGAGTAGTGAAATTCAGTGTTTTAAATTTGTGTACTGTGGAGGATATTGCAAATACAACAAGGAGTGACAATGGTGAATTTATTGGGCTTTTTGGAGAAACCCGTAAGTCTTTATTTTTACCATGTGTTGTATGTCTTACTTTTCTTCCATCATGTGTATGAATTTGAATTATATCATGAGTAACTAAATTTTTATCTTGGGAAAAAGGGGGTGTGACAATATTTTATGTTAATGTTATTTTGACTTTGAATTAATAAATTTCTGTTTTCCATTTAGTTCAAATTATGCTTAATGCTCTTAGTGATTCCTAACAAGAACCTAAGTGATAAAACTGTATACTTGCAGGTATATTTGTAAGTTTAAGTAATTAATAAAATCGAGAGATTTATTGTTACTAGAAAGCTTTTGAACTAAACCCAAGGTTTTGAAATACTTTTTGTGACCTCGGTAAAACTGAGAAAGTAATCAAAATTATTTTGAGGAATTAAAAAGGGATGTTCATAAAACGATAATGGGCATTTTCTAAGGATTAAGCAGCGTTTTCCATAGGTTAGGTATATTAATAGGATTCTGAGAGGAACATATTAATTAGCTTAAGGAAAATCTGCCTTGGAAAACTTAATTTGATTCTTATTTATGAAAAGTTAAAATTATTACCATAAAATAAAGTCTTGATCCCCCGAAATCCCAAGATACTCTCAACTCTGATTTTTAAGTGTCTAGAAAATTTTGTTTCTGTATTTATTCTTGTTCTGTGTAAAACTTTATTTTGAGTTTTATTTGATCAAAACTTAAAATATCAAACTGTGTGGATAATTAAATTTCAATATGATGGTACTTTGAAAATAGTCCCTGTGGATACGATAATCTTTTATATCACGCGACATAACTCGTGCGCTTGCAGGCCCTGTCAACATGCCGAGTGATTATGTGTATGCATGAATCTATGGAGTAAAATTGCATGATTATGTATGCTATGTGTTTAATGGAATTACCAGGGTTGTTGTGGTGCGATTATGTGGAATTATGGAGTACAAAGAACTATATATATATATGTCGAGGTAAATCATGTTTTGAAATATGAAATTAAGATTAAGTCTCGGTAGGGTCCTGATATAACATCCCAGATTTTTAGGGTAACATCTCAGACCCTAAGGATTGCTTAGGGACATATTCATTGTATTATCTATGTAAGGTATAAGGCTTTGGCCTGTTTTGTGAGTGTCTGTGCTAGCAGACAATAGCAAGAGATGAGATTTGGTTGTGTGAGAATTTCAGTGGAAAAGAGTCATATGGTTGAGAGCATGAGTTATAAGAATAAGAAACCCTGTAAGCAAAAAATGAGAATAATAGAAGGAATATTGGAATAAGAAGACTAAACAGAAGAGTTAAATGGGGCCTATGATAAAATTAGTAAATATATTAGCAGTAGTAATAAAAATAATAATAAGTAAATTAGTAAAGAAATTCAATAATATTATTTAATAAATAAATAGAGATAAAAATATTTAGAAAATGAAATATATACATATATATATATATGTGATGTTAATAATAATTTATAATAATAGTATAATAATATTAAGTTTCCAAATTGAGCCTAGGATAGTCTTGAAACGACTATCAAACCTCAGAAGAATTAATAAAACCTCTAAAAAATAAGAAATATTAAGAAAAAGAATGATCATCGACATGCTAAATACCGACAATCGTGAAGAATCCACCCACCTCGAACCTTGAGCCCATACCTCGAGGGTACCTCCAAAGTTATCCGTATAACCAATTTGAGCATATGGCTTCAGTAAATCCAGTCACAGATGAATTGTTTCAGCATTTTGAGAACTTCTCCAGAAGACATCTAACTACAATTTAGACTCTGTCAATCCCAAATTTCAAGAAAACACCTTGTTAGTCTTGTACGTCTATTTTAAATCAAACCTTAATGTTTTGAGCCTAACTTTCACCCAGGACCTTGGAATCGAGCCATTCTTGTCTTGGTTTTCTCGTTATGAAATTCTCTACAATATTCCTAAAGACTTTGAGAACTAATTTTGAGCCCATCGTTTCCTAAATTAAGAACCAATGGCTTTTACCCTAAAAACCCGTTTGTTATAGTTTACAAGAAAAATCATATTTTCCTCATACGATCTTAGAATTAGTGCATTCCAATTTCATAATTCTTGTATTTGAAACCTTCTAAAATTCTTGTGAAGAACTCAAAAGCTAATTCTTGCCCAATTAGTGTAGAAAAATACTTCTCTTCAGGAAACTTGTTGTTCATGTTTTCCTAGACCAGTTTTCAGTAAATTACGTATATCTCTCTCATACGAAGCCAAAATCACCTCGTTCTTTTTCTATAAACTCATATAAAAAACCCTACAACTTTTATGCAGAGCTTGAAGCTTGATTCTCAAAGGATAAGTCCTAGTAAATTAATCTTTTCAGGCCTAAAGATTTTAGGAGCTCCAGGAGCACTTTTCCTTGGTTCAGGCATAACTCTTGTTCCGGGTGTTAGATTTTTGTGTACTACATACCGAATAGGATAACTAGTCGCTCATCAGGTATTCGGTTTCTAATACCCTAAATTATGTTTCCAACCATTGTTTTCCCCTCACCACCGCCTAAACCTCTCTCCTCTCTGCCTATATAAAGGCATTAAAGTCCTTCATTTTCATTTGCAATAATTTTCCTTTCTTCTCTCTCTATTCTCTCTTGGCCTCACTAGGAGACCACCATCACCATCTCCAAATTTTTCTTCTTCCTCCATCTTTCACCACCATACGTCTATCCCTCTTCCACCACATAGCCACCACCTTCTTCCTCTTCTCCTCCTCCTCTTCCTCACTATCTCAGCCCCTTACCATTGTAACCTACTCCACACGCCACCACCATCCAAACCCGTGGCCACCACCTTAACCACTAAAGGTAACCCCTTCATCTTTTTCTCTTCTTTAAAATTCAAAATTCCATGGTTGTTTCTTCTCTGGTTTTGTTGGCCGTGACCCCTCCCTCCCCCTTTCCTTGATGCATGTTAATTTTTCGTAGTCTCGGGCGTGATCGGAAGCAAACAGGACGAGTTAATTAGTAATTGGTGAATTTTGGAACCTCAACCTTTTCTTTCCTTTAAACAGCCACCTATCATGAGGTAAATGGGAGTTTTCCTCCATTCTAATTCCTTATAACTTTTTTAAATTAATTATCTAACCTCTGTTTACGTTTCTATTAAGTTTCGTTAAATTCTGTTATGTCTACCAGTGTTTTGGGGATTTTCTACTATTTTTCTGTAATGTTTGTTAAGATCTTGTATATGTATCCTTTATTTTGAAGCGTTTCGCCATGTTTATATATATATTACTCAAGTTCATGTATGCTCCGCTCCGTTTCTGGAATTTTCTGCCACCTCTGGTTATCGCCTACGAGCCGTCAGAAATTTTATCTTTATTTTCATTTAGTTTGTAATTAATTATTATTAGTATTATTATTATTATTATTTATTTATGTACTTCCTGCCACCTACACGTGTGATCTCACCAAGCCTCGGAGGTTCTGCCATTATTTCTTGTAAATCTACTAAAGAAACTAGAAGAACCGCCAGTATGACTTATGGGCACCCGACAATATTTTTCGACTAGCTTCTACTTTCTTTTGATGATAATTAAATTTTTATGCTCGCGACATCCATTTAATTGAGTTAATAGAAATAATACGCTAGTTTAAAGCAAAAGGATAAATTAATCATAATAAGGAAAAATGATAAAGATCAGTGTTAGTTAATGCTAAGAAGGCTAATATGCATGAAAATACAATTAAAGTAGATTTATAAGAAAAATATGTTTTTAGAAGGTTTATAAATGTCAGTAAATGTTTTTAAAACTAAAAATATCTTTCTACTAGTGGATTATGTAACATCCCGAAATTTATATAAATGCCTAATTGAGAAGAATAATTAGTAAATAATTAGTAAATATCTTCTCCTTGGCTTGACATAAGCTTCCTCTCCATTTTCTTGAGCTCCATGCCCTAGGTTATGATGTTGGGTTGTTGGGAGAGTGTTGAATGTAACATCCCAAAATTTTAAAGTAAAGGATTAATTAAAGGAATTAATATTAAATAATTGTATATGGAATAATCAATGTCCCAAAATATTGGAATTAATTAAATTAAGATTTTTGTGGACTGTTGGTGATTTATTGGGACCGAATAAGCTGAAAACTGACCTGATTAAAATATGGGTGTCGGACCAAGTATCTTCGATTGAGACGATATTGGTCAGGGTTGTTGAGAATATTACTGAGAGTCTGAATATATATTCAGAATAATTTTTAGATAAAGTATTGAGCTTAAACATAGATCCTGTTTATCATAAAATGATGAACTTTAATGAGAAGGATTAAAAATTAAAACCAAAAGCCCAATTTTTCCCTTCTATTCTCGTGAGCATGCAGAGTGAATTGGAAAGACACTTCACTTCTTCTTCTTCTCTATTTCTCTACTCAATTTTCTCCTCTTCCTTTCTTCTAAAACCCTAGCCAAGTGGTGAGCCTTTTTCCTCCCTCATTTTCATCCTTGAAGAAAGCTTGGAGATTGAAGTTTTCTCTTCCTTCTTCTCCTTATTTTCATGTGATCTCTCCCTCTCCTTGGACCCATTTTTTATTTTTGGGTGTGAGGTAAGTTATTCTTATCATTTTGTTGAGTTTATGGCCATGGGTATGTGTTATTATGTTGGGAGAGCAATATTTATTGGTGGGTTGTTTAATGGAAGCAATAAATGCATAAGCCCTAGGTGGGTGCCATAAATATGAGGTATTAATGAGGGATAAATATGGTAGATGCATTTATGGTTGGAAAAAGATGAGAGTTATAATGCAATTATGAATGTGGTTAGGTTTTGGTGAAAATCCTAACTTTTAAGAATTGGGGAAAGTTATAAATATTGGTTAAATAATATGTTTGAGAGCAAATACAAGCCATTGAGTGTATGGGTATTGATTGGTGAGGCATTCTTGTGAATGTTAGGCTATGATTGTTTTGTAGCCTTTAGATATAATGAATGTGGCTTGATAGGAAGGAATTCCTGAATCCTAACAAATGATGGAAATGATGTCTATAACATGTTCTAAACATGTTATGAAATTGTAGATATGATTATGGTTAATTAGATTTGGATTTGTGCGTTGAATGGTTGATTAATTAGGATTTTATATGTATATTAATGTATGACCCATTCTGAACGATGAGGCGGGTGCGTCGTACTAATCGGAATTCTTCTCTTGAGGTAGGAGAGGAGTCTTTATGTTCTAAATGCATGAATTTGAATGGTATTTGATTGCCATATGTGTTGACATGCATATTTTCCTTGTTTGAAATGTTATAAAGAATTGTAATGTTATGCATGATGTTGATGATGTGTTTTGGCAACATGCTTTGATGCATTTAGAATAATCATGGTGTGTTATATGGTGGTGTGAATTATTTGATAATATAAGGTCATACTCATGTCCACTATAAGTGTATAATGAGTATTGATGATGTTTGATTGAGAATAGGTGTAAAAGAATAGCATGCCTTGGTTGATAATGAAAGATTGATGTCATTGTGTTGATGATGGAATTGAATGATGTGGATGAGAACTATTGAAAATGCCACACAAAAGTTTAAACTAATAATAATAACCAACAATAATAAATCCATTAAAAGCCTTGTGGTGATGTTGGTGATGATGATGATGATGTATGATAAGTGGCATGTATAGGATGCATAGAGTGAGAAATGCATATGTTTGGCATTTGCATCCATGGCATACTGCATAGCTGCCGATGTTGGAATTTTAGGGGATTCCCCTGGTTGGCTCAGTGGGAGGGCGGCTCTGTGCACGAGCAATTTGTAATTCCCCTGTGACTCAGTGTGCGTCACGAAGCTGCCCATGTTGTGCTACGGGGAGCCACATATGGTTGACCCTTATGGGGGGTGGCTCTTGATGAGTAGGTGTCCCCGGTAGTCCTTGGGATCACAGCTGCCATGATATGACTCATGGTTGGCCCGCAACACCATATATTGATTATGTTGTTTACCGCGATCATGGTGAAAATGACCGGTGTTGCAAATGGGTGATGTGATTTAGTACCAGTAAAAGATTGGTGAAATGCATGCAATTTAAGGATAAGTGTACACATTTTACTACTACAGTAGGGGTATGGTTAGATGATCATACTTGAAACCCACAATTGGTGTTTATATTCCCACAGTCAGATCTGCAATTGATGAAATAATCTGTTGTGCATATGCATTAGCTTAAGAGCATTTGCATATAGCAAGGAAGTATGCCAAAGGTGATGAGATATGATGATGGTTGTGTTGAGAATGAGAAATTATATTAAGACAACATAAAAGATGTGAATACCAAAATAACGATGTGAGTAAGATGATGAATTGTGTGATAGTCCCATTATTGAAGGACTAGATCATGTGTGTGATTTTATACTTGCTTGATTTATAGAAATGATCGTATATTATGATGATAGTTGATGATGAGTTGTATATGAATTCAAGTATACATGTTGTGATACATATGCACATGATCACATGGTATTCATATTCATTCTTTTGGAACGTATGACTCACTCTCCCATGTTGTCCACTTTTTAGATTTGTGATGCAGGTCACTCAAGGGAGGAGTGAAACTCTTTTGAAGTATATTTTGTGGAAGGAGGTAAATAGATGTATAGGAAGTGCCTTGGTCGGCAAATCTAGACTTTTGTATAGCATATAGTGTATATGTATGCTTATTTTGCCTTCTAGATTGTAGTTGATGATTTTTTAGGGTCATATAGGAAAATTGGACCTTGGTATGTATGGCCAATTTTCATTAATGACCCAAATTATGTAAGATGATGAATTATGATGTTGGTTGATGTTAAATTTTCATGAATGGATGGTGTATTTTATAACTTGTAGTGTGTTATGAAGTTTATGAGAAAATGATTTCAAATGTTATGCATTGAATGAATGGTAATTGATTTTGAAATGTATAGACAATTGGATGAGATTGTAAATGCATGGTTGAATGGATATAATGCATTAGAGTGGGCTAAAATGGCATGAATTGAAGTTTGGAATGTTAAGTTGTATGGAAATACCTTGTTCCTCATTTTTCTGCATAACTCGCTCAAGCGAGTGGAAATCTCACTCGAGCGAGATCCTTGTGAAACAGGGGTGTGGCCACTGGCCGAAATTCAACCAAGCGAATGGCATTTCACTCAAGCAAAACCTCCTGGAATCAGAGGTTTAGCTACTGGAGTAATTTCGCTCAGGCGGGTGAGGCTTCGCCCGAGCGAGATCGAGTGGGAGAGCTACTGGACCATTTTCGCTCAAGCAAAATGGCCAGTGCAAGGCAATTCGCTCGAGTGAGCGAAGGGAAATTTGACACTGGACAATTTTCGCTAAGGCGAGCCTTGCCTCGCTCGAGCGAAAATCAGACAGTAAGGTGCCTGATGCTACTGAAGTAATCTCGCTCAAGCGAGGTGGAACTCGCTCAAGCGAGATTGACCCCTGATGCTATCTTCCCTCTCGCTCAAGCGTTCTCGCTGGCCTCGCCCAAGCGTTACCATGTGAACTCGCTTAAGCGAGTGTGGTACTCGCTTGAGTGAGTGGCACTCTGATGCTCTCATTTACTTTGTTTTAATTATTTTGATTTCTTTTGCATCAAATCTTCTTCTTGCATTATCTTAAAGGTACTTTGGACATATTATGAATCATTAAACCTCATGAAATCCTTTCTCTTTAAATCCAATCATGTAACATCAATCTAATTAATTCTTCCGCTATTTTTAATAGGAAATTTCTCATGAAATCATTTTTAATTTACCCTATCATATCTCCATATATGAGAGAGGCTTTTCATAGATCTGGGGTGTTAAATTAAAGCTTCACCACTTTATTTCTTTGTTAATTAACGATTTTAAAAATGCAAAAAATTTACCCATATTATTTTTTGGGGTCTCACATTAAATGTGTATGGGTTGATGTTGGGAAGCCATTTATAATGCATAACCCTAAGGTGGGGTGCATTTAATGTGAGTTTTATGAGGGCATTTATGGGTACACGAAAATGGCATTGATTGTGATGGAAGAAGATGGACATTAATGATGGTTGTTGGGTTTTTAATGAAACCCTAACCCTTGGAAATTGGGGGAAATGTAAAATGTAGGTAGAAATGTCGGGTGAAAGTATTTAATGATGTAAGATGATAACATTGATGGTGAATGGCCATTAATGAGGGTAGATGATTAATAATAGTGGTTGGAAGCCATTAGTGAGAGAACCCATTAATGGGTGTATTTTGAAGTGCATAATAAATGAATATGTGCATCAAACCCATGGTGGTTGTGGTGGATTAAATGAAGCAAATGAGGGTTGAGGTTCAAAATGTTATAAACACCAAGTAATTAAATATGAGCACTTGAATCTTGGGGTTTTCAATAGAAAATAATTGTATGGTACATTGTGTAATGTAGGAAACAACCCCATTGACAAGGCGGGACCTTCGGACCGCATTGATTTCTACTTCTCTTGAGGTATGAGGGGGTAACAATTCTAAATGCATGATTTCATCCATTATTGATGTGTATGTATGATTCTATTATCATAATGTGGCTTGGATGAATATTCTTGACGTTCATGTGAATTTGAATGTATTTAGAGTGATTGGTGTTATGTGGCATATGTTGTTGGGATGATAATTATGATGTTGAATTTGAATCTTGCTAATGAGACTTGTTGTGAGTGGCATTGAGGCCATAATTGTGTTAATTATAATGATGTTGAACATCCCATGATATGTAAATTAATAAATGATGATTGCCACTAACTATTGATGTGTATGAAATCCAATAACAATTGGTGATGGTTGGAATGATGAGTATATTAAGTTCCACTAAGTGATGGTGGTCAGTTGTTAATTGTGGAGTGGTATTATAGAATGCATAATATGAGAAATGCATTGATTGGCATTTGCATCCATGGCATATCATTTTCTATCTATGTGGAATGTTAGGAGTTCCAATAGACGGGCCCAGTGGGAGGGCGACCCAGTGCACGGATAAAAATTATATGTTGTTCCCTAGTGATTCTTGGAATCATGGAGCTACCCATAGTTTGGTGGCGAGGCACCCTATGTGGCAGGCCCAGTGGGTGGGCGGCTCTGTGATGAGCAAGTAACCTTGGTGTCCCTATGGGGCATGGCTCTCTCGATGTGTGTTTGGGAGGGCCCGTAGCACTTTTGGCAAGTGAGGCCATAATTGTGAATCTGCAAGTCACGGGGTGACTAGTGCTACATATGGGTGATGGCGGTTTGGTACCAGTAAAAGAGTGATGTTATGAATGCATGATTTGAGGTATAAGTATACACATTTACTACTGCAATAGGGGCATAGTAGCACACCTATGCTTAACCCACATTTGATATAATGTTATTTCCCACAAATAGATCCGCAATTGTTATTGATTCCGTCGTGCATGTGCATTAGCCATAATAGTATTTGGATATGCCGAGTTGGTAGCCTGTGGTGGCGATGGATGATTGATAAGTAAAGAGAAGGAAATTGTGGCACTAACCTTGAATGTGTATTGGTATTTGATGAGATTGCCAATGACTTGATACACATATTGTGAATGTGATGATTGGTATATATGCTATGTTGGAATGAAATAATATAATATGTGAGAGGAACTTGTGATTCTCTTTGAGAGATGTATGTTGTACACACACACACACACATATGTATATATATATATATATCATCATAATGTATGACTTTGATTCATTTGGTATATGTTACTCACCTCCTAGTTGCCATTTTTAAAGGTTGATGTAGGTATGTTGGGCATTCTATTCCTTTTGGAGGTTGAGCATGGTGAAGGTAAATATGGAAAGGGGAAAGTTTGTAAGCCTTGGCTGGCATTTTTTTGTAAAGTATTCGACATATGTATATGCCTATTTTGTATATAGGTATTGAATGATGTTTAGGCAATTATTTTATGGGTCACTTGTGAAAATTATGCCTTATGTGTTTTGGAAGGCAAATTTTTGTTAGTGACCTTAACAATGAATGTGTTTGATTATGATACAATGGTTTACATGTTATATTGATGCATAATTGATGATACTCATGTTGATGGAATCCATAGATGGATGAATTGTTTAGATTGTGAGTGGTGTATATGATATTTATGCATAATTGAGGAACCAATAGGGTCAAATAGAGTTTTATGAGATTTGGATAGTATGTGATGGTTTCAATAGCTTCCATATATGTTTTATGATTTGTAGAAACTGGAATGGGCCAATTCTGCTGAGAATGACCCTTGAGTTGCATAGAAATGCCTTAAAATGAGCTAAATGCATTTATGCGCATAAGCCCCTCATTTTTGGGAATTTCTAAGTACGGCCAATGGCTACGCGTCATAAATCATGTATTTTAGTTGGTGTTAAAATTTGGTGGCCATTGGATTCTGTATGAAAAAGTTAGGGTGGTTAGAAGTTGGAAAATTATGAAAATTCTACATTATGCAGCAGGGATGCTGTCATGAATCGATTCATGACTTCCTTGAATCGATTCATGCCCCTGGGATGGCTTGAATCGTTTCACATGATCCCTTGAATCGATTCAAGAGCTTTTGGAATGGCTTGAATCGATTCATACGAGCCTTAAATCGATTCAAGAGGTTCTGTTTTTACTGTTCATCAATTCCAACTTGCTTGAATCGATTCAAGAGCCTCTGTTTTCACTATTTTGAGTTCCAAAAATGTGTGAATCGATTCATGAAGTGTTTGAATCGATTCATGACCCTGTTTTAACAAAATTTCATAAGTTTTGAGGTATGTTTGGTACTGTTGAACTATGATATGATTATACAACAATATGCATACATGATTACCACATCTTTGGCGATTAATTAGAGTACCTTGAGCCTCTTTTCACACCCTTCTATATTTCTTGAAATTAACCTATACTTCCACTAATCCTTGTTGATGATCATGTGGTTGTTTGTCCAAGGAGCACTCTTAATTTAACTTACATACCTTTTCATATCTTCATATATAGGATAGGTCTTTTAAATAGTCTGGGGTTACTTGTTGAAATGTTATTTCATAGTTTTTCCCTTCATTCTCCAATCGTTTTTAAATCACGAAAAATTTACCCTAGTTTTCATTATTTAAATTAATGAGATCTTTAATAATATTAATATGTGAGGCCTCTGGTTCTGGTCCTCACAGATTACACACTAAAGGTCATTAAAAAGTAAAATAATAATAATAATAATAATAATAATAATAATAATAATAATTGGTATATATATAATAAACTTTTGTAAGTGCTAGTAAGGGATTTGGACATGACTATAGTTAATAATGATGGTTACTTAATAGGTAATACCTTAATAATATTACATATAACCGTATTTGCTAATAAAAAAGGAATATATTAAGCAAATATATTACTAGTTGTGCAAAACTACTAATTATTAAGAATGCATTATCAATAATAAGGAGTTAGACTTAGCTATAGTAAATGGTCACAAATTTATAGCTACTAGATAAAGGGGGTATAATACTTTTTGAATTTAGCCCTTTACAAATTTTTGAATTTGGCATTACCCCCTAGAATGATTTTTTGTAGTATAGTGTCCCTGTAATATTTTTATTTATAGTATGTAACCTCTGGCATTAACAGCCTTTCTTAAGTGATAAAGTGTAACTGACTCACATGCCACTAGGTGCATACGTGGTTTGTGACTCAGAATTTTAAATGCATTGTAGGATCAAGTTTCTAATTAAGAAAGATAAAAAGCTTAATAAAGTTAATTAGCTGATTAAAAAATTGAAATAAACACGTTGCTCTTTTCCTCCTCCTCACTCACGTCTGACTTTCGTATGACCTATTTGTTTCCCGCGTGTGAACTTACCGAGCAAGAAAAGGACAAGAAATCGTCAATTGTGGAGGTGTGTCTGGCTGGTGGGTTCTCTACTACATGTGCATTAAGAGGAGAAGCACAGATAAGATTCTTTACACTTTTAGTGCAAATGTTGAATTTTTTTTCTTTGTAAGGACCATGTAAGGGTTAAATTATTGTAGATGGTGAACCATAACTATCATATAAAGTTTTAATTGCTGCGTAAATGGGATGTGTTATATGTAACTATGATTTTTTATCCTTTTAGGGATGAGTTTTTCAATAGTTATTCATCATAAGGGTAAATTTACTAATGGGCCACCTATGGAGTATAAAGAGAATGAAGTTATTGTCTTCCATAACATGGATATTGATAGGTGGTCTTATTTTGAATGTAAGTCTTTGGTTAGGGAGTTAGGTTATAGTAAGGAAAACTTTAAAATGTGGTGGAAAAAGCCTAGTGGGGAGTTTGTTGCCATAATGTGGGATAATCATGCATTGGAGGTTAAAGAGTTTGCTATAAAGAATAGATGTGAGGTGGATATTTATATTGAGCATTTAGTCATGGATGGTGAGATAGTGTTGGAGTTAGGAGATAAAGAGGATACAGGTTTGGTTGATAAAAATAATGTGGGGATAAAACATGACCCAGTTCAGAAGGTTGGAAGGACCAAATCTACACCCAAGGAGAGGCCATTTAAGTCACCCAATAAGCCTCTTACTAGAAAAAAAATTATAAAAATGTTAAGGAAAAATTGTTTGGTCATGGGAGTTCTTACCTAACTAGATTGGGATAAGAAAATGAGGGTGGAAAGGGAGTGGAAGCAGAATGTAGTGTTGATGTGGAAGGTGCAAATATTGGAAGTAAGGGTAGAGAGGGACTGAAACCATAATGTAGTGTTGAGGTCTAGGGTGCAAATGCTAGGGATAAGGATACGGAGGGGTTGGAACCACAATGTAGTATTGAGGTTCAGGGTTCAAAACCTGGGAATGATGATAGAGAGGGTCTGGAATTAGGAGGTGTTCATGTTCAGGGTACAAATGCAAGGGTTGATAGGAGTATAGGGAGTCAAAGTACAGGTGTTGAGGGAAGAGAAGGGCTAGAACCATAAATGGGTAAGTTCAATGGTGTAGATGGAGAGGATGGATCACCAAACCATGGTGAAGGTGTTAGTTTTGGTTCAGATTGATGCAGTAGAGTAGATGAGGATTAGTGTATTAACATTGACATAGAATATGAGATAGACGAAATCAGTAGTTATACAGACTCAGATGAGTATAAAGATAAGGATCATGTTGATTTTGGTTTTTAGGAATTTGATAAAGACAGGTTGGGAAGGAGGTTTGAGCTTAGGTTGGGCACGGAGTTCAAATCAATGGTGCAGTTTAGACAAGCTATAATGGAGTATAATGTACATATGGGGAACAAGTGAAATATATTAAGAATGAGCTATGGAGATGCAGGGTTATTTGCAGCCAAGTTGGATGCATGTGGCTGACCTTTGCTAGTAGGGTGGATAGGACAAGCATAATTTGATTGAAGACATCCATGGATAAACACACATGTGGTAGGGTTTTTGAGAACAAAAATATTAATGTTAGGTGGGTTGCAAAGGTGATTTTGCCAAAAATAAAGACTAATAGGATCATGAAGTTGGATGAGATAAAGACTGAGTTAAGGCTTAGTCATCAAGTAAGGATTACTAGTTGGACAGCATACAATGCTAGAAAAATGGCAATTGAGATGATGGAAGGAGAGGCTAGAAAACAATATGAACTTCTTTGGAATTACAATGCTGAGTTGAGGAGAGTCAGTGATAGGGCTACTACATGCAAGCTTCAACTAGTTACCCTAGATGATGGTCCGCAACCAAGGTTCGGGAGTTATTACTTATGTTTTGATGCTTGTAAGAAGGGCTTCATAAGTGTATGTAGACTATTTATAGAAGTTGATGGATGTCATTTAAAGACTGCATTTGGTGGGATCCTCCTAATAGCTATAGGTAGGGATGCCAATGATCAGTATTTTCCACTAGTTGTAGCTGTTGTGGTAATGGAAAACAAAGAATCTCAGACATGGTTTCTAACTTTACTATTGGAGGATATTAGAACACAGAGACGATTGGTGTTTATTTCAGATCAACAAAAAGTATGGACATGGTTTCTGACATGGTGGCTGATAATTATAATGCCTTATTTTCCTTTTTAAAATGTCATTTTACATTGTTTCATTTTCTACACAGGGACTCCTACAAGCCATGGAGGACTTGAACTTAGGATCTAAACACAGATACTGTGTAAGACACCTACACAGTAATCTGAAAAAGAAATTTGGTGGTTGTGCAGTCTTGAAGGAACTAATGATGGGGGCAAGAAGGTAACATATACATAGGAATGTTATCATTGTGTTAATGTAGTGCTAAAGTGATTTGAAGTATTTGCACAGGTTTCATTTTATCATTGTGTTTACAGGGTTGGGAGGCCAAAATAAACCAGATTAAGGAGATTAATAAGGGGGCTTGGGAGTGGTTGATGGCTATGCCTAAAGAGGCTTGGTGTAGGCACCAATTCTCACACTACCCCAAGTGTGATATGGTGATGAACAACCTGTGTGAAGCATTTAACAATGTCATCCTACCTACAAGGGAAATGCCAATTCTGAGCATGCTGGAATGGTTAAGGTCTTACTTCATGGCCAGTTTTTTGAAACCAAAGTGATCAACATCAAAGAAGACATTATGCCTAAACCATCGAAGAGGTTGGATAGAGAGCAACATTTTTCTGCCAATAGGATTCCACAGCGGGCTGGACGTCGGGTTTTTGAAGTAACAAATTCTATGTTCAATGAGAAATTTCTTGTTGATGTTGAGAAAAGGAGGTGTGCATGTGAATGGTGGGAACTGGTAGGCATACCATGCAGACATGCCATATCATGCATATTACACATAGGACAAGACCCAGTTCATTATGTGAATGGTTGTTATTCGAAGAAAACATATAAGAAATGTTATGCAAATATAGTTGGTGCAATTAATGGCCCGGACCTATGGCCAACAACTAAACATCCACACACCCTTCCACCAATTTATAAACGTAGACCCGGAAGGCCAAAGAAACTCAGGAGAAGGGATCCAATTAATGAGGGAAACCCAAGCAAATTAAGAAGATGTCATTCATGATATATAAGCACAAACTGTGAGGAAAATGGCCACAATAGGGCTACATGCAAACAACCACCAAGATAAACAAATGTAAGTAGCCTTATTAATAGTTCTTTGTTGACAAAGACAAAGAATGATGTTTTTAATTTTTGGTAGTAGGAACCTGATTAGGAACCCACAACAGAGCAGAATTCCAATGATGAGGTTGGAGGAACCACTAATGTTACAGATGTTGATCAACCAAGTCATCAACATGAAGAAGAGCCTGTAACTATGACTATGACTTCAACATGTTGAGTTAGTGAAGGGTCATCAACTATACCAACTGATGTAGAGGTTCCTGTCAAAAGGAAAAGGGGCATACCTGCAAAGAATATTGAACAATAGTCCAAACCAACCACAAGAGGTAGAGGGAGAGGGGAAAAAGGACAAGGACAGGAACAACAGCAGTTACAGGGGAATAAGGAGGTCCAATTGGAGGGGAAGTTGACATGGTGGCTACACAATCAAGTGTAGTTCAACCCATGTAATCATGATGACAATATATGTAGCTATTTTAGATTCTATAATTATTTTTGAGACAATACTAAAGTGTTAGGATAAAGTAATTATTTTTGAGACAATGCTGCTGTGACTAACAAAGTGTTGAGACAATGTAATTATTTTTTGTAATGCAGTAAGACTGAGTAGTATGCTTCTTAATGCTTTAGTTCACAGATTGAAACACATGAAAAAATTGAAACAAAAGCCATAATATACAAAAGATTCAAAAGTAGGGATATTCATTAATAGATCACAATTACATTCACCAATACAAACCATTAACAAAACCCTATACTCAAGTTAACATAACCTTACTTCCCATCATCAGGGGCTTAATGCTATGAAACAACTTTCTCAAGGGCCCACTGCTATATTGTGAGTGACTGAACCATAACCCAAACAGAACAAAACCATCTTTTCAACCCCTTAAACCTTTCACTACAACCAACACCAGGATGAGGAAGACAATGGCCCATGATATTGCACACAGTCATATTAACATGAAATTCATGGTTCTGTATTCTTTTAATCTCTCTTCCAACCTTACAACCCTATCCATCTCCCTGTAAAAAACTCCATTACCATGGGTGGAGAAGCTAGCAGACCCAGACCTTGCCTGGCTTTGTTGCCCACTATCAACCTCTTATTCTGTAGTAGGAATGGAACAACTTCAAACATAGGTCACCTTAAAAAAATAGAATGATATACAACAAGCCTTAAATGTAAGTTTACCATCCAATTAACACATCTGAAGAATGATCTACCAGGATTTTTTGGGCTCTTGAAGAATAGTAGCAACACAAGTTCATTACATTTACATAGCCTCCTAAAGGGAGGCCTTGAGAACAACCCACTCAACCTTGTAGACATGGCATACCCACTCGACACACTTGGAAGGATAGGGAGAAACATCTTCAAAGCCTAGGGCACCTTTTATGGTAGGTGAGGAAGAAAAGTAACCGTTAGGGTAAGTGAGCAAGACATGAGTGAGGAAGAGGAAGACAACGTGTTTATTTCAATTTTTTAATTTGTTAATTAACTTTATTAAGCTTTAATTATCTTTCTTAATTAGAAACTTGATCCTACTAAGCATTTAAAATTCTAAGTCACATGCCATGTATACACCCAGTGGCATGTGAGTCGGTTATACCTCATCACTTGATAGAGGCTGTTAACAGTAGAGGTTACATACTATAAATAAAAATATTACAGGGACACTATACTATGAAAAATCATTTTAGGGGGTAACGCCAAAATCAAAAATTTGTAAGGGGCTAAATTTACCCATAAATTAATTTGATTATATATTGATATTTGATAATTCATGATAAATGTGTGTAACAGTAATAATTGACATATCGTGAAAAAGATTATAAGATATGATTAAGTAGTAATATTTGGGTAATATTCGATTCATGGTTTATGCTTATGAATGGATCTGAAAATTTGGCAACATATGAACTATGATTAATGACGTGTGAAATTAAGATGATAAAAAATATTATGAGAATATTATAAAATATTAGGCAACGTCTCGATAAGGTCCTTATAAACTAAAACTGATAAGTGGGTAATAGGACTAATGTTAATATGTGGCCAATGAACTGCGTATGGAATGTAATGGTCTGGGTTATTTTGCCCTTAATTACCAAATTAACACAAGACAAAAGATAAATACAATAAGTTTGATTAAATCCATAAAGAGTCTAGTTACCCTATTAAAATTTGGACTATAAGGGAAATTAGGTTAGTATAGGCTTTCAAATAATTAAATTATCTTTACCCCTCTTTGCTAGTAAGCCATCAAAAAGTTATCACCTCACTCTGAATAAATAAATCATAACCCGAGCCTATTACCCATAAAAGCTAAAACATCCTAAACATTATTCCACCTTTTTAGGCTCAGTTAAGGTACGCTACAAGATTGATTATCAGTATAAATAAGACTTGTACTGGTGTTAAAGACAAAGGTGTACCAAAAGAAGGACCTACTTGATAATGAAAAGCCTTAAGATAAAAAAGATAAAAAAATAAGTGAATTGCCATGCATCATGTGCATAAAGTTGATGAATAATGGTGATAAGGAGCCCTAGAGCCACACTGTGGATACACCGGAGGACATCAGCATTCGATCCCCATGTAGGATCTTGGGAGTATAACTGGGTTGTGACCCCCAATGGCTCGAGAGTAGCTTCTCAATGTCGGGCGAAATAATGCAAACCTGATGTAATTCGACTAAAAGACGTGTGTCACTATGGTCGTAGAAAGCCAAGTCTCATTTTTGTGTAGCGATAAATATTGGTGAAGGATCCTTATTTATTTATTGAGGACATGTGTATCCTGGTACCTTATGTTCTAGGGGACTTGGTGTACTTCGATCAATCTAGATGATAAGCAAAATATTAAAAGATGGATTTGATGATTCATGGGCCTACATGCATCGCATTGATAACACTAAAGGAATGAAAAGAAAATAATCAAATTGCATCCATGCATAACATCCCTGATCCTCTCTGTTGATAAGTTATGTGTTTGTGACTTAATTGTATATGCCAAATGCAATGATTTGATTAACCATTGCTTGCTGTTCTTTGTGCCTTATGAATGTTTTCATGTTGAATACGATTTAGGATATTGTAGACAATGTCGAAACAAATCTAGGAATCATAAGTAAAGATAGTATGAAGAGGATATCAAAAGTGTTAGCTACTAGAAGACTTTACTTGGTAAGATATACGAGAGTGAGGCCCGACTTACACGGGCGCACCAATTTCTGACTCTTGTTTAGGAGAATTGTCAGAAATGACAACATCTCTGTTGTTTGAGAATACGAGAGAAATATTCACCTTTTATATTATTTTTTCAAACCAGACAAAAGGCCACGTATAGAAGAAGAAGAAGAAGAAGAAGAAGAAGAAGAAGAAGAAGAAGAAGAAGAAGAAGAAGAGTGCTCTAGAGGACCACTAGAGACGGCTAAAGAAACACCAAGTACACTTGCAGTTATCTCCACCAATAGAAATGATGTCTCTACAAGTAGGCCTACAAAGAAGCCATTGCCTTACGATCGTGATATTGGGGTTATAAAGTCTACAGTGCGATGCTACGAAGATCTGTCGTGTCCTTTAACAGCCGACGAGCTTGAAGAGATAGTGGCACAATAGGTACCTAGTACCTACGATTTTCATCCACAACCAGAGCCAATTCCATATCTATCTTCTTCGGTACCAAAATATATCCTTGTTCTAGTGGAGCATGAAGATCCTGAAGAAGATCCAAAGGAGGCACCCATTGATATCATGGAGGGCATTGCTGATGTGGTAATACTTATTCTGTATATGGTTATAATAAAGAGAACTATTCAACAAAAGAATAAAAGCATTATCCAATCTAATTAAATCAAGGAAGGAAACTATAATTAAACTGATTAGCTATTAAAAGAAATCTATTAGTTAACAAGCCCAAAAAATACCCATGAACCATAAGTTAAAGAAAGGCCGAGAGGCTTATCCCACTAAAATAAACTACACCTACCCCTGTATACTAATTAGGTAAGAGCTCATAAGGTTATGAGATAAGGTTATATGAAATAAACAAAGTAATAATTAATGGATAGTTAATAATCGAGTACTCACACATAAACTTTAATTAGATGGATAATTAAGAGAAACCCGAAAATAAGATAACTCACGCCCTAGTAAATATAATGGATAGGTAATAATCAAGTACTCACACATAAACTTCAATTAGTCTCCACTTGGTAATATAAGGACAATGTCATAAGGAACCTAGGACAAACCTCAATAAATACTAACTTTACAAAGTTAAAGAAGAGAGATGGTGAGACTGTGAGTAATATAACTTAAGTGAATTACTAAGATGCTCAACGATAAGTGGATAAGGAATCAAACTATCCCTGGCATTGAGGATAAAGATGGATGGACGGGAGGACCCTATGTGATGGCAAGTACTATGAAAGATAATTGAGTTGTGCATTGATCATGCATCATGTGCATCTGCTTTTGGTGGAAGACTATGATGAAAACTAAAGTACATAGCAAAGGGCACACTGCAGTATGCAGAGTTTGATCCCCAAGGAGGATCTACAGAGTACAATTAGGTTGTAAACCCAATGGCTCAAGGGTAGCTCCCCGAGGCAGGGCGTAGCAATGCAAACCTGGTGTTCTTCGACTAAAGGCAGAGCATAACTATGGTTGTCGAGAACTGTTTCCTTTATTCAATGATGATGAATTATAGTTTGAGGAGGGATCCCATTTGTTTGTGGACATGCGTGTCCAGATTACCTATGTGATTATAGGAACTCGGTGGTCTCTGGTCGCTCTAGTATGGAAACGTTGTGCCTAATATAAGACTGAGCAGGATGGTTCTGATGAATTATAATGATATGATTTTGGACCCACATGCATCGCATTAACAACACTAAAGGATGAAAGAATGATGGAACACTTGCATGCATGCATAGCATTATGCCTATTTAACCCTTGTTTGATATATATATACATATATGTGCGTGTGTGTGTGTGTGTGTTCGTACGTTGTGTGATACCATATCCGTAATGCTCATGATAGATACATACATGTTAATGTGATGGTAACATGGAACCCATAGATAACGTTACAATCATAACTAAGCTAGACCCTAGATCTGATAAAAAGAATATGTGAATCCCTCTTGGAATAAGCTAACTGTAAATCAGGAGTGAGGCGATGCTGAGTGAGATGAGTTTGAGTCAGGAGTGTAATTATGAAAGGATGATAACTAGCAAATAGCATAGAAGTGAGGCCCGAACCTTACATGTATTTGGGATTACGATGAACTATGTATTAGATGGGAGAGACATCATAGATAACAATTCTCTATTGTTTGTGAGTGAGGGGACATTCCTCATGTTTATAACTATTTTTTAGATTTCATAAGAGGCCTCGCGCAGAAGATAAAGTTTTCCAGGAAAGGTTGCCCTCGACAGATGGAGCAGGCCCTAGCACCCTAGCAGTCATCCAGGAAGATTCAGACGACGAGTCGATGTGCCAACCGCTAGAGTCATTACTGCCTTACCATGGAGTTATAGAAGTGATTGAGAGCACCGTCCTACATTACTAGGACCCTCACTGTCAACCGAGCATGGAGGAGTACGAGGAGCTCGCAGGGCGTAGAGCCTTCACAGATAAATACTCATTTAGTTCCTATTACTTGATGATCATTTGGTCTTGGCAATAAATCCTAAACTTAGTTTCTTTCAAACTAATTTAGTTCTTCTTATATTGCCAACATCCAATGTTCATCAACAATAGCACCATCAATTGTTTTAGGCTTTTTAACATGAATGGTGTTTTTTTTAAAACCATTTACACATTTAGCGATTGTTTTGAAACTATTTACATGTCTAGGGTTGTTTTGACTGTCGCATTGTAAGGGGACGACACCACAGTCGCACTACAATGGGACGACACTCAATTCTAACAATTAAAACTGCCACATATTAAGGAGTGTCGTAGAAACCTGTGTAAGATTGATTATGGTGGTTTCTACTGGTTTTATCGCCAGAATTTAAACATCAAAAAATTAAAATGTTTGATATATTTAATATATTAAACCTTTAAGATATTAAAATATATAATATATTTAATATATTAAAATGTATAATATATATAATACATAAACATGCATAATAGATAATATATATAATTTTATATTTAATATGTATGTATATATATCAATTAAACATATTAAATATTATAAATTATATACTTTATATATTAAAATATGTATATATATTATACATTTTAATATATTATATATTCATATATTTGATATAAATTAAAATGTATAGTATATATATATATATAATATTTATATACATGTATAATGATCCGGGATGGTGACCAAAACCCAGTCTGGGGTACAAGAATGGCGATTAAATCCATAATCGTAGTCTGAAATTGTTAATGACTACGTTTTATTCCTTAAACCCCGGTTCGTAGCTGACAACCAGACAATGAGTCAGAGGAGGTATGGGCAGCCTGACCATGTGGACACTGTAGCAACAGTAAGTCAGGAAAATAGTCAAATCACTTCCTAAACTAAGGTAAACTCTATAAATACCATTCATTTATTACTAAAGGGGATCTGATCCAATTCTAGAGAGTTACCTCCATAATACCTTATCTCATCTTAATCACGATACTGACTTAGGCATCGGAGAATCTTCTATAAGTATCCCTCCGGTGTGGTTTATTGGACTTCGGCTTGATTAAGAACATCAATTCCATCCTGAACTTGAAGAACCTCGGATTCCCACTGAACTTAGGTATAAAATACCGTACTCCACTGAGACGGCGTAAAATTAAGAGTTAGAGAGGTAACTATGGTAAAGGTCATTAACCATTGACCTCGGTCAAGGTACTAGAATCTTGACCTTGGTTCCAGAACAGAACATATAGTATATAATATAAATAATTTTATATTTAATATTATATATTATATCAATTAAACATATTCGGTATTTTAAATTATATATTTTATATATTCAAATATGTATATATATTATACATTTTAATATATTATATATTCATATATATTTTATATAAATTAAAATGTATAATATATAATATTAATATACATATATAGTATATAATATATAGCATTTTATATTTAATATGTGCGTGTATATTATATCAATTAAACATATTAGATATTATAAAGTATATACTTTATATATTAAAATATGTATATGTATTATACATTTTAATATATTATATATTCATATATTTGATATAAATTAAAATGTATAATATATATAATATTTATGTACATGTATAGTATAATATATATATATATATATATAATTTATGAATTATACATATTGAATATATAAGATATGTTATACATATTTTAATTTTTATTAAATATAAATATAAAATAATTTTAATATATAAAGCATATCATATACTTGACATTTTTAATTAATATTATATATATTATACATTTTAATATATTAAATTAAACATATTATACATTTTAATATCTTAAATAAATATAATATACTAAATATATTATACAATTGAATATTTTAAATATATTATACATTTTAATATCTTAAAGGTATATTATTTTAAATATATCATACATTTTAATTTTGTGGTGTTTAACCGTCAAAATCAATGTCGCATCAGATTTTTACGATACTCTTTAATTTGTGGTAGTTCTAACTATCAGAAATAAGTATCGTCCCACTACAATGTGACACTGGTATCATCCCAATGTAGTGTGACACTAAAACCAACCCCAAACACATAAATAGTTTCAAAACGACCTCAACTACGTAAATAGTTTTAAAAAATGCACCATTCATGTTAAAATGTCATGGTTTTAGGTTTAACTTGTGAAACAAAAGCTAAATGATTACAAGCATTCTTAAGATTGTTTTGAGTTGTTATCTCTTTTGAGATATCACCTACAATGTTGACAACTAGATGATTCTTTCATGTTGCCCATTCCTTTGGCAAGCTTGTTGAGGGAACATCTTAAGACTTGATTTCCTTCTCTTGTTTGACTTTATTTTCTTATTTTTGTCTTCTAAGATTGTATTGTGAAAAAAAAATCTACAAGATCATTAACACCATCCTTTATCAGTGCATTTTAGTTAGTCTCATCAAACTTGATATGAATGGATTCCTTAATTACAACAGCACGTTTGTTAAGGACTTAATAAGCTCTACTAGTTGATGAATAACCAAGGAAAACTACTTCATCAAACCTTGCATCAAACTTTCCTAAGTTATCCTTTCCATTGTTCTAGACACTTACATCTAAATACATGAAAATAAGAAATATTTGATTTTCTGCCTTTGTAAAGTTCATAAGGGTTTTCTTTAAAATCGCTTTTATCAAATAATGATTCATGACATAGCAAGCAATGCTTACAACATCTGTCCAAAAATGTTTTAGAATTGAATTTTCATCCAACACATTTATTACAAGCTCCTCTAAGATCGATTTTCCTTTCAACTAATCCATTTTGTTATAGAGTTTTAAGAGTTGAAAAATTATGTTCAACGCCATGTGATGGTTTAAAGTCAGACTTAGAAGGGGTTGAATAAGTCTTAGACTCTTATGCGGAATTTCAACTTTTAAAGCGTACGTAATTAGACTTGTGAAACAGACCATTTAAGAGCAAGGAAAGAGAAGAATGAACACAAGGAATTTATACTAGTTTACTTCTAATACAGAAGCTACATTCAGTCCCTTCCAACTTGAAGGATTCCCACTATTGTAAAATCTCCTTTACAATTTTAACACTAGACTTATGCCACAAGTATTCTTGACTCCAACCACTCCTGCCCTAAACCCAAGTATTCTTTTAACAAGTCATTCGTAGCTCAAACTCAAGTATTCTATCAAAAGCCTCTTCAGGCCATAAACTGTTTCCCACAGAAACTAAAGGCTGGCAACACCAGACTTTTACATAATAACAGGTTTGTAAAGACAGATTATATAAGATGTTTTTGAGAACTTAGTGTATAAAAAGATACAAATAATAAGCTGATATACTAAGTAAGATAGACAAAAAGACGAAGGTCTGCTAGACGCAGAACAACAAAGAAGGCCTTTGTCTAAGATAAAAGAACGAAGAAGAAATTGTGTTGATTGTAGGAACTTTGCTTCAGGATCACAGAGCTTCTCTCTTTTCCATTTATCTTCAACTTTGAATCTCTTCAAATATATAGCCCACTCAAGATGACCGTTTGATAAGTTGGTAAGGAGATATAGTCATTGGAAATCCTTTGAATAAGTTTTTGCTTATTCGAAGGCACTAGACCTTGAGAAGATGATAAGATGCAAAAAGGTCTGGTATGAAGGAACTTTAAAGCTTGCATGAAAAAGGAGTTCCTTGAGATCTTCAGTGCATAAAGATCATTTGTTGGCTTTCTTTTTCTAATTATTGCACAAAGCATATTGCTGATGACCTTCTGTAACTTCCTAACACAAGAGCCGACTATAATCAGATTTTCTGAAATGCGCAGGTTAGCTACATTGGTTTCTTCACAAGTGAGCTTTGGTTGCTTCATTGTTTTGCCTCTTATCTTCTTTGATGATAAGCACAATTATCCTTGATAGGAGCTTGACATGAAGCATCATCAAAAAGGGTTTAGAACATTATATGATGAGTACTTGAAGTAACATTCTTGTTGTATGATCATGTATAAGAGTAATTGTGTTCTAAAGGAAATTATGTATCTGAGTAATTAAGTATTAAAGCACTTAGAAAAGATTAGAGCTTATGTTTTTAAGAAGATCAGAGCTTAAAGGATTTGTAAAATAGAATTTCAATGATCAGTGCAATTCTCATTAAGTCATATCAGAGTAACCAAAGCATGTTTTTCTACTTAGAGCAAGTAAATCAAAGCATGATTTTCTTCTTAGAAATTTAGATCATATTTATCTAAAATAACATAGCAACATCATTATTAGAACAAAAGAAGACTTAATTAATTATCAAAAGAGAGATCAAAACATTACATAGAACATTATAAAGACTAATACTCTACTTCCTAAGACAACTAAAGAGACTCCCCCTAAGACTAAACCCATAAAAGACTTTTACTTCTAGATTTTGAATCCTAATTTTACTCCCCCTTTTGATATCAACAAAGAGGAAGGAGGGGCAAAGGTAAACTGTGGGTTGAGCGAGTTATGATAAGGAAGGGGGCAGCAGTTGAAACAAGAAGTAGGTAACGGGTTTAGATGACAAAAATCTCTGAAGATTGAATGAAGACAACAGATGGTTGATAAAAGAAGATGAGTTAGTTAGTAGAGCAGATACTTCTCTTGAAAACTATACCACGTCTCTCCCAAAAGATTTGAGCATGGAAAAGTTCTCCATTCCTGGGAGCGAGACTAGAGACAGAGCCTTGTTGTCCCAGTTGCCACAGATAGTGGTTCCACAAAGCACAAGCATGATCCTTAATTGGATTAGTGTAGAAAGAATACTTTTCAGAGAATCTTCAGAAAGCTCTCAAGTCTGGGATTATCCCAAGCAGCCTTGTAGTATATTCCCTTTGGAGGAAGAGGCTTCTTTATCTTTCCTCTCTGAATAACCACTACTTTGGGATTGAGACAGTCTAGTGCAATCATGAGCCTAAAACAACACAGTGAAGTTTATGAAATTGTCTGCCTTGGTGAATGTCAGACTAAACTCAGGATTGTTCTGATTTCAAAGCATGAAACATAGCAGAGTATAATGTTAAGGTGAGATTGGTGTTAAACAGGAGCTTCTCAAAGGGTAAGGCTGTAACATCCCATTTTCATCACAAATAGGAAATAGATATTAATATATATTTCTTGAGAAATACTTACTATAAGTTAGTTTATTATTATCATTTTTTTTATTTTGGTATTTATATTTAATTATTTGTTTTATTTAAATAATAAAAAAAATAAAAATATTTCTGAATGAGAATTTTAAAATGACTTAATTAGTATTCACTAATTAAGAAAATTATATTAAGAATTTTTAATATCTTTATTATTCATCATTTTTATTTTATGTTCTTATATTTATGTTTTTACATATTTAATATTTAACTCTTATTAGAATTTTAAAATAAAATTTTGAAAGAATTATTGATCTACATAATATTTATGATTTTCTGGAATTTTTTGAAATTTTTGAATTATTTTAATAAAATAATATATTTTAAATAATTTTAAATTCATATAAAGTTGCTTAAAATTAAAAATATTTACAAGAATGTAAAGTTAAATTATAAGAAAATTTTCTAAAATCTATTTCAAGTAGACTTATCTAAAAATTATCGGTTTGAGTAAAATCTTGATTTTTACCAATCGTAAAAAAATTGAAAATGTACTAATAAATTTTTATTAACAGAAAATTTTAGATTTTTAAAATTTAAACTTTATATTACTTATCATAAAATTAGTGAGAACCGATATAATATCGCTAAATTTCAAAAAGGATTAATTTTGAATATTTAAAATATACCGAGTGAAAGGTTACTATTTGGCTTAATAATTCTGCCGACATTTACTATGCAAAACACTGTGCATGTATGAAATTTTCAAAAGTTGCACAGTAACCAGGTTTTAAATTTCAAAAAATGCATAGTACTTTTATAGTAAAATAATAGAATGCATAGTAAATTTTTTCCTATAAATACCGAAGGAATTCTTCTTTAGAATTCACAATTTCAGATTAAGTTTTCTTAATATAGTATTGTTAGTGAGATAGTGGTGGAAGTAAGAGAGAGAAATAAATTTTTGGAAGAAGGTTCTGCTAAAATTCTAAGGTACGAATACATCTCTTTTATATTTTTTAGGATTATTTTTATATCGTTTTTAGAAATCTATTATTATACTAGAAATAATATTATTTTAAGTTACTATTCTGCATAGTAATACTATTTTAATAGTAAATTACTATTTCAATAGTAAATTACTATTCAAATAGTAAATTACTATTTACTGTTACTATTTACCTTTACTGTTACTATTTACCTTTACTATTCACGTTTTACTATTTACCGTTACTATTCACGATTTACTACTTACCGTTACTATTCACGATTTACTATTTACCATTACTATTCATGTTTTACTATTTACTATTACTATTTACTGTTACTATTCACTCTTTAAAATTTACCATTTTTATTTTAAGTAGTAATCTTAATTTTCATCTTGTAATTATATTAAAATGAAATTGGTATGTTTTAGAACTCGGATACGAGGCGCGTACGGATTTTCAATAACGAATCGGTATACAAGAGGTAAGGGGGAGTGAGATAAGAATATAATATGAAAGATATAAGAATAAAGGGAGGAGTTCCCTACTCCTTTTAAATTTAATAATATTATTATTTTAAAGTAATAACTTCTCAACTTAAAATTTATAATAAATTTAATATATTGTGTAACTTATTCTGAAATATCTATACATGGATCTGAATTATTATAACTTATACGGACTGGACTAAACCTATGCAAGGACTTGGACTTTTATATCCTATATGGATCGAACTAAACCTATGCAAGGACTTGGACTATTATGACTTGTCTAGACTGAACTATACCTATACGAAGACTAGATTATATATATGGACTTATATAGACCTATGGGAGGAATGGACTATAAGGACTCAAAATCAAATCTACTAATTTAAATAACCATTAAAATTTGAATTATATTTATGAGCGATATTTAGTTGATTTGACTTGATTATAATTAATTGTATTTGATTTCGATTAATGATATTGTATTAGACTGTGATTGATAATATGCAATTATGATTAATGATATTTGATTATGATTGATGAGATTACTATACTTGATTGTGGTTGATGAATGATTGATGACCTTGTGATATGAAGTTTGAGCATATAGCAAGCATGACGGAAAGTTAAAACTCAGTAAGAATTTTCTTATCTTACTCTTTAAATTTTTATTCCAAGAGAAAGTATTTTATAATTATTTTAGTCTTTTATTTCTTCTTAGAAATAATTTTCACTAACTTTATTTTTAATTTCAATAATAAAATCTAGTATTAGAAAGAAGTTATTTTATAAAAATCAGAGGTTGAGATAATTAATTCTTGAATTAAAGAAAATTTTTATAGTTTTAAGTATTCTTAGTTAATGATTTTAAATTATTTTCTTTAGAAATTAGAAGTTTAAAGTAAATTATTTTGGTTTTCCCCAACGAAATAACTAAAGAATATTTTATCGAGATTTCTAAAACTCAATCTAGTTAAGATTCAAATTGAGAAAGATTATGTAAATATGTGAAGATTTTTAAGAGAAAGTTTTGAGATATTTAAGACTTGGAAACTCAATTTTGGTAAGATCTGAATTTGAAGACTGTACTAAATTATTTCAGTATAACAGAAGTTCAAAGAAGAACTTATGGGAATGTACAGTTTATTGTGATGATTTTGTGAACCTTTATGGTATTTAATAATTGAGTTTCTAAAAGTCTTAACCAACTAAATATGCGAGTAGTTCATGCATCATTAAAGAGAAATGAGATGTGATATTGCCTGGGGACGGATTATAGAAACCGAGGATACATTAGAGGAGGCTTAATTGCGAGCCTTGGGATGAGAGGGTGTGAAAGGGTGCTTCAGGTGACCTGGGGTCGCTCCCTAGTGTCGGGTACTTTCACAATAAAAACTTTCTCAGTCTGACTAGTCTCTAAGTGTTTTCACGCCAGTTGAGCTGTTCATATGCCATGAAGGCATTTATGTTATTATTATCCAGAATTTATGGAACAGTGTAAACTCCTGGTTGGCCCAGTGTAAACTAAAACTTTAAGGGCCCACATGCATAGAATGAATGAGATGATAGTATTAAAAACATTGCATGACATTCATGTGATTGTGACATTCTATGTGGGTGGTTGTGGATGAAAATATAATTGTTATGTTATAAAAACTCTATATTCATAATTGATTATGTATATGATTGTGATTGAAATTATTATATTAGATTGTGAAAACCCTTATGCTTATGTCTTATCTGTAAAGAATTATATTCTGTTTCTCACTCCTTGTTTGAATTTTGTGTCCAAAATATATGTTATATGATATATAGCTAGCAGTTCAAGATGAAAGGATGAAATTACAAGAGGGTAAATTGGTTTCATCCTCAATCGGATAGGAGAAGAGATGTGACAAGAATAGGATTCAAGATCACATGGTTTGAAGATAAGGAAATAATTGCTTACAGTCGAAGTAGAGGTATTAAATTTTTAGTTTTAGTTTACCTTAATACAATATTAAGTTGGATGATTGTAAATCAATGTAAAGGTTAAACTTCAATAAACCTTATTCTTTGGATATGATACTATAATCTTTGATCACTTATGATTTTCTGAAAGTTCATTTTATCATTATGAATAATTTAAAACTTTTTACTTTCAAAATTCAAAGAAAATTAGATGTATATACGTCCTTGTATACACGAGATAAGAAGTGATAAATATGTATATCTTTCTTTAAAAAAAGAGCAAGAAGAATAGATATATGTCTCGTGTATATAAGGGGGTGTTACAAAGGCTAGGGGAAACGAGGTGCAGGGTCAAGGATTTTAATTTTCTTGGAGTCAAAACCAGGGGCTTTAACAATAGAAAGGTTATCATGGTAATGGTAATCTGGGTCTTTTGTGTCTAGGATAAATTTGGTGATTTTAAAAAGTAGGAGGTTATGGGTAACTAAAGTGAGTGGGTAATGGCTAGTACACTGGATTGGTCAAAGACAAGCAGGAAAGATACAAAGGTATCTAGGAAGTGAGGGAGTGGAGATAGTAAGGGTGAGGTGAGGTTTAGTCAGGGTGGAGGTTCTAATCAAGGTGGAGGTCTAGTTAGGGTGGAGGTTCTGATCAGTGTGGAGGTCTGGTCAAGGTGGAGGTCCTGTATTTCTCTTCTTTTTCTCTTTTCCACCATCTTCCTTCTGAAACTAACTTCATCACTGTTAAACTCAACCATGACTTCATGGAGCCTATTGATCCAATCAATGTTGTTCCAGCCTTGAGTGTTAGTCTTAGGAAAATGTTTGAGATGTAACTCAAGGAACCTAATGAACTCTGTGTAGCCAGGATAGCCACCAAATTTTTATAGTTCATCCTTTTAAGCCTTCATGTCCTTAAAGTAGGATGCTCTCATCTCCTAATACTTCTCTTACAAAACCTTAGTTGTCCAACCTTGTATAGAAATAGAAAGGTGCAAAGCAATAAAAACATGAACAAATTACTTACATTCTTCTAGGGTAAGGGTATATGACCTTTTCTGTTGAGGAGAAAGAGAAGCATTCTTCTATTGTTGTGCCATAGCTTTGCTTTGCAACTGACTGAGGGTGATGCCATCATCAGAATCTAATGACTAAGCAGTTGCTTTTGTGCCTTTAGAATAGGCACTTCCTTCTTAGTTAGAGAGAGATGGGGAACTACATTCTCTGGTTTAGCCTCAATGGGTGAGTCAGACTCATCAGACTCTTCCACCATAAAATTTGTAATTTTAGCCTTCTTAACTCTAGAAACCTTAAATCTGGAACCTTCACCAGATTTTCTCTTGAGGGTGGTTCAGACTTGAGTAGGGGTTGGAGTAACTTTATTCTTTTGCTTCATGTCTGTAGGGGCATACTTTTTCTTAAGGGTTAAAATAGGGGTAGACCTTTCCAAGGTCTGGTCCAATAGGGGTGAGGAGGTGGGAAGCTTTCTCACCAAAGAAGAGCAATGAATTAGGTCACCAATAGTCTGAGTTAGCACATTCTCTAAGGAAAACACCTTTATCAACAAAGCAGGGTGGGGAATTTTATTTTTCTTTTTTCCATTGAAGAAATTAAAATGTCGTAATGACATTGGGTAGGTTGACCTTCTCCTTCACAAGCATGTGATACATGTAGAATCTGTCCAACTTTATAATTGTGTCCTTTGTGCTTTTCCTAGGGCAGAAGACTTGTTTCATGAGGAGATAAAGCATTTTCACCTTAAGAAGAAGACTCCCATACACCAACTTGGTAGGGCGAGACTTACCATACAGCAACTTGTTTATTTCTAGAGAAGAAATAACTCCAAACTCAAAATCATCTGTAAACATGTTTTAAAAGGGAACCAAACATTGTTGCGATGACGTCTTCAGAAATTTCAATGGCCTTTCCTTTGAGACTTCCAAGAATAATGAACTTGGACTTATCAATAGAGACATTGTTCTGGAACTCCAGAACGATCGAAAAGGAGAAGGGCTCCTTATCCACACAAAAACGAGTTCATCTGATTCCTTCAATTTCAGCAGTCACATCCTTTCCATCAAGCTTATGTTGTTCGAGATGGAAGAAATAGGATTCCACAATGTCTTCCACTAAGAGCTTTGGTGCCATGGTAGAGTTCAAGAGAGGTGAAGAAGATGAAAGGTTTAGGGTTTTAAAAATGAGAAGGGTTTTAGCACAACTGAGAAAGAAAAAGCTTTGAGAGAAAGAAAACTCAAGAGGTTTGCACAAGGAGGGAAAAGAAGTGAAATGGCACTTTATTTAAAAAAAGGTAAAAACTGTTTACTTGAGAAATGAGGGGAAATGGTTCAGATGATAGTTACATAAAAAGATATCAACTTCTGCCACGTGGTACTTTTTCAAGTTAATGACAAGAAAACTTGAAACCTTTCAGTTGAAACAAATCCCATAGCATTTTTAACCTTTTCCTCTCAACATTAAATAGAAGCAGACATTTATAGGTTTAAACATATAGGCATACATTATCAAACCCAGACCTTTCATGCAAACATTCAGACATTTTAAATAAAATATGTTCACATAAAAAGTAGACATATTCAAGTAACATTTCTCAAATTTAAATTATACTTGATCAAAGCAAACCTGGCCTCAGTCAAAGGCTCTGTAAAGATGTTTGCCCGTTGATGGTCCATGTCCATAAATTTCATGTCAAGAATCCCTTTTTGTACATAATCTCTAATGAAGTGATACTTTACCTCTATGTGTTTGGCTTTGAAGTACTGAATAGGATTCTTGGAGAGATTTATTACATTGTGCTGTCATAGAACAGAGGTATCTTTTCTTCCTTGATTGAGTAATTCTCGAGCTGATACTTTATCCAAAGAAGTTGAGAACAGCAGTTTGCTACAGACATGTACTCAGCCTCTACTGTTAAAAGAGCAATTGCGTTATATTTCTTGCTTCCCAAGGATATCAGACTTTTACCAAGAAAGTGGCATCCACCACTTGGCTTTTTTTGTTAACTTTATCTTTTGCAAAATCTACATCACAATATCCTGATAAAGAGAAAGAGTCTGTTCTTTAGTAGAATAGCCCAAGGTTAATGGTACCTATAAGATACCTTAGAATCCTCTTCACTACAGACAAGTATGATTTCTTGGGGTCTAGTTGATATCTTACACACATGCAAACACTAAACATTATATTTGGCCTGTTGGGTGTTAAGTACAGGAGTGAACCAATCATTCCTCTATATAAGTTCTGATCCACTTGTGTACTAGAATCATCTTTGATTAAGCAATTTGGATGTATAAGAGTGCTCATTGGCTTAGCATCATCCATTTTAAACTTTTTAAGCAGCTCATTGGTGTACTTCTGTCGATGGATAAAAATGCCATCATCAGTCTATTTGATCTGCAAGCCTAGGAAGAATTTGAGTTCTCCCATCATACTTATTTCAAACTTAGCTTGTATCATTTTATAAAATTTTTTGCATAGACTTACATCAGAAGCACAAAAAATAATGTCATCCATATAGATTTGCACAATTATAAAGTTTTTATGAGACCTTTTTCTAAATAGGGTTGTATCTACTTTTCCTCTAGTAAAGCCTTTTGAAATAAAAAAAGTACTGAGTATGTTGTACCAAGCTCTTGGAGTTTGTTTCAGACCATGCAGTGCTTTACTAATTTTAAAAACATGGTTTGGAAAAGATATATCTTCAAAATCAGGGGGTTGATTTACATAAAATTCTTCAATAAACCCATTCATAAAAACACTCTTAACATTCATTTGATATAATGTACCTTTAAAAGCATCAAATGCAAGAAGTATCCTTATACCCTTAAGTCTGGCTACAAGAGCAAAAGTTTCAATGAAATCAATACCTTCTTGCTGACTGTACCCTTGTGCTACAAGTCTGGCCTTATTTCTAACAACTTTGCCTCATTCATCAAGCTTATTTTTGAACACCCATTTGGTTTGGTTCCAATAATGCTTTTGTTTCTAGGTCTAAGGACAAGGGTCCAGACCTTATTTCTCTTAAACTGGTTCAATTCTTCTTACATAGCAAAGATCCACTTAGTATCTTCCAAAGCTTCTGTAACATATTTGGGTTAGAGTTCTGAAACCAGAGCTATGGTGGATTGGTTGAGAAGTTTGGATCTAGTCCTTATTCCTGTAGCTTGATCTCTAATTATGAGTTCTGAAGGATGATAAGCCTTGAACCTCCAGTCCCTAGGCTTCTCTGGTGCAGATACTGATGGTTGTTGTTCAAATTTTCCATTTTCATCTTCTACTAGTTCAGGTTGAGTATGTTAGATTCTTGTTGATCTTGTTTTGATTCTTGTTGCTGTACATTTGCATCATCAAGTTCTAGATCTGCTAGTCTCCTGTCAGTCTTTTGAATATCATCAAACCTTACATGCATTCATTCCTTAATGGTCTGAGTTCTTGTATTAAAAATTATAAGATTTTGATGTGGTTAAGTACCCCATGAATATTCTTTTATCACATTCAGACTCATTGTAGAATTTTTCAAAAATTTTATTTTCAAATTCTCTAACATGATCACTTCTTATTGTACCAATACATAATCCTTTCTCATTTTGGATTTTCTTATAGAAAATCTTGAATACTTTCACAGACTTATCCTTATGTGTTAGGAAGTATACCCATGTTATTCTTGTATAATCATCAACAATGAAAAATCCATACTTCTTTCCTGTCAAACTCTACACCTGAGATGGACCAAATAAATCTAAATGTAACAGTTCTAAAGGTCTAACAGTGGAAACAATACTTTTGTTTTCAAAAGAGGTTTTATGTTGTTTCCCTCTTTGGCATGCTTCACAAGGCAAGGAAATATTGAAGGATATCTTTGGCAGTCCCTTGACAAGACCTTTTCTGTGAAGTTTTGAAATGTACTTTAAATTTATATACCCAAGCTTTTTATACCACATCCATCTCTCCTCAGAGTTTGAAAAACAAATGTTACATTTTGATCATTTAGTTTATTCAAGTCAACCTTGTATAGGTTGTGATGTCTATTTGCAGAGAAAATTATGGATCCATCATGGTTGATGACAATACATTTTTCTTTTCCAAAAGAGACCTTGTACCCACTGTCACAAAATTGACTAATTCTCAGTAGGCCATGTCTCAGACCTTCAACCAAATAAACATTTTCAACGACAGGTGGAGGAATTTTACCAACTTTACCAGACCCGATGATCTTTCTAATCTGATTTCCTCCAAAGATGACTATTCCACCTTTAAACTACTCTAGGTCTAGGAACATAGACCTTCTTCCTGTCATATGATGCGAGCATCCAATGCCCAGATACCAATGCAGAGGCTTTGTCCTTGTCTTTAAGCATATCTACAATAGGAATGATTAGTGATTTGGTACCTAAATCTTCTTAGGTCCTACATGGTTAGTAGTCTTTTCATTCCTTTTCTTTCTTTTCCTACAATCATTTATTACACTTAACATGCTTCTGTTTCTTTGAAATAAATGAAGGAGATCAAGATTGCTTGAAATCATTTTTCTCTACATATCCCAATCCTAGTCTACTATGCTCACTAATAAGTCTTGAAAAGACTTAATAAATTCATCTTTAATTTAACTTAATCCATTAAATATTGCTGAGTTTGGCATTATTATTTAATGAATTGTCATTCTTTCTTGTTTTTATTTTTTAATTCAAATGTATTTAAATTGTGCAAGAAAATGGTTAAAAAGATAAGTACATAGGGAAATATGTTTATTGAGAGATTCATTAACCTAGCGTACATACGCTAGAAAGCCAGCATACATACGCTACGCATTTATATGTTGTATTTTGTAGGATCAGGTGCAGGACATCCAACGTACATACGCTGGCCTCCCAGCATATATACGCTCAGATCCAGTAAGGTGTAATGTACTTCGCTCAAGCGAATAAGAGTCACGCTTAAGCGAAGTCATCACGCTCAAGCGAAAGAGCTCTATGATTAAGCGTGAAGTAAACATGCAACTCAAGTAAAAGTCAAAGCATGCATCAAGGTTAAAGTCATCACGCTCAAGCGAATAACGTATCACGCTCAAGCGAATAACGTATCACGCTCAAACATATAAAGATCACGCTTAAGCGTGAAGCTTGTCTGCCAAAATTATTATACTCCTTCAACGTGAATTGATGTAGTTCCCACTAATTATTTTGTCAGTTACTTATTATATTTGTATATGAGTAATTTAAGTTATGTATTATTATTAGTCATTTCCTTGTAATCATTTAATTAGTTTTTTTTTAATGTTAAGCGGATTCCTTTGTAATTAATTAGAGTTAGTTAGTTAGTTTTGCCATAGCTATATATTTTTGTAAATACTCTGGAAGAAAGACAGAAGCAATATATAACTCTTATTTTCTGATATTCAATCTCTCTCTAAATATTTTCCCTCTCTAAAATCTCTCTTCCATGGCTCTCCACATTTCACTTTCTAAAACCACCTCCATGGGTTGCTAAACCCCTATGGTTGGGATTGCTGAAGCTTCCAATGGAATCTTGAAGCTGCATTGAAGAAATTATCTTCTGAATCATGAGGAGAACAAGCTGAGAAGTGGATCTACACTGCTGTTTTGACCAATCCAGACCTAATTGAAGAATTTCACTAGTGAGGAATCATGGTTGAAAGCTTAGGTAACTTCTAGCTTCATAACTAATTCAGGCCTAGTAATTAGGTGAATAGTTAGGGTTCAATCCCCAATTTCGCATTAGATTTCCCTATCACTGAACACCTAAGGGATTAGGGTTTAATGATTAGGAATTAGTGTTAATTACCTAAGGAATTAGGGATTAACCACTTATGAAGTTGTCCTCTTGAGTCTGAAGCTTGATTGATCCTTAATTGCATATTTCTTGATGAAATTGTAAGCTGAAGCAATCCTAACCTATCTTCCATCAATTACACTTCATCTCTTCTATTGTTCCTGAAAATACAAAAATACAAAAAGTGTAGAAAAGCACAAATAGAATGAACTCTATCTTCTTGTGTTTTGGTTCAGCTTGTACTAGTCCTAGGTTGTGGTAATTACCTCAATCCCTGTGGGACGATCAAGTATATTACAAATTTAACGATTGGTGCGCTTGCCAAAAGAATTTAATTCTCCGAGATTATGCATCACTCACCATGAGATTTTCCTATAAGCTTATTCAAATTCTCAATGTCATTAACAAACTTGCTCAGGTCTGAAGTAAGTGAACTTACTTGCTTCTGTTGTTTAATGATTTCATCAGCTTGAGAATTGTAGTAAACTTTGGTATTTTCAAAATTGGTTTTTTAAACAAGATTCTCCTGTCTAAGTTTGCCTAACTCTTCAAGGTGCATTCTTTCATTTTCTTCTATTTCTTTTTGAATACTTTTATCAAAATCTTCTGCTTTCAATTTCGATATCTGGTTTTCAAAGTCAGTGATCATATCAACATGTTTCACTTTCAATTTCTTAAAGTTTTTCAACAACATGGAAAAATCATTAAACAACATTATAATTTTTTTGTAGTTCAGAATAGCTTACTTCTTCTGAATGAGTCACTGAAGCTGACTTCTGATTCTGATTCAACATCAAACATAAGACAGATTTGTGTAGATTTTGTCTCTTAATCAAACTTTCAAGAGCTGAATGAACCTTCGTCATCCCAAGTGATCAATCCCTTTTGCTTTTTAAGGAATTTTCTCTTTTCTTATATGTCCTTTTGTCTTTGTTTAGAAGAGGATATTCTGTAACATCCCTAATGTTTTAAATATAAGAAAATTAAATAAATGCATATTGAGGCTTAAAATAACAATAATCAAGTGTTATGGTGCAATTAAAAGAGGTGTAAAGTGAACTTTTAATGTAGATTGCATCAGGACCCTGACGCGTAGCGTGGTTGTGGCACGTAGCGTCAGGTGAGAATTAGTGACCTAACGTGTAGCGCCAGTGGGACACGTAGCGTCAGCTCGCGACCTATTTTAAACGAGACATGCAAAAATAAAATGAAACATTTCTTCCTCTCCTCATTTTCCTCCTCCTCTGCGATTTATGGTGAGAACTTGGTGGAAGCTTTGATTTTGGGTGGTTTTAGGTGATTGGGAGCTAAGGTAAGTCACTGGGACCCTTGATTTCATTCTTTTTCTTCTTCTCCCCTTCTCCCTCTTCAAAACCAAACCATGCATGTGATGTGGGGACTTGGATTTTGAATTTTAAGGCCCTTAGAAGCTTGGATTACGAGTTTAGAAGGGTAAGGAAGACAATGTACTAACCGATTTTATGTTTCGGTGACCGTAGGTGCCGGAACAAGCGTCGGAGGAACAATTAATGAAGTGGGCATAAAATTCAGAAGAGGAGTTGTAAATCAAGTGACCGGAGGACGCAACTAACACCAAGAACAAATTATTGAAGCTTGGAATCAAGGTAAGGGGGTGTTCGGGTCGTGATTAATTAGAATTGGTTTGAATATTAAGCTCAGGGAATTTATAAAATATTAGGAGTTATTAGGAAGTTGTAGAAAAGTTAGGAAATATTTATATCATTATATCTATACATGTGTATGCATAACTGAATAGCTAAGTGTTGAGGAAGTATGTTAATCTGATTAAATATGTGATAGAAAGTAAAGAAATGAGTATATGAATTATATGCATGGGTGGTGTTATGTAAAATATAAGTTGAGATGAATATTAATATTGTGTAGTGGGATATATGCTATTTTAATCATGCATAACTTGATAAGAATAATGAAATGATGATTATGGAAGTATTGTGACATGGCATGTGTGAGCTGGACTATGTGGCCGCCTTGTGGAATTATTGAATGTCAGTTTCTGATAGATATGAATGCATTTGATGATCTTTTGCCATGATGATATGAGTTTGTGTGTGCTTATGTGGTATGGGACGGCTAACGGTATGATGTACCCCTCATTTTCTGGCTCCCATGGTTTCTATACCCAGTTGAGCTACCCAGTGGTCAAGTTAGACCCAGTGGTTGAGGTAGGGAGCCAAGTCGGGCTCGATGAACCAAATCGGGTTCACGAGGTGTCAAGTCAAACCCCTAGCTGAAGGTCAATCCTTTAGTATCTGGATACTAAGAGTCAGAGATATATGTGACTCAGTTGTGTATATGTAATGTGATATTGGTATATGGTTTATAATGACTTGTGAACTGAGATCCATGATATGTCCTATGAAAATGAATAACGATTGTGATATGAAGTGTGGTATGAAATAGGGAACCTTAGTGATAATATGAGCTTGGATACGTGTGTTGATGAAAAGTAGGTGACTTGTATTGCTTCTAGAATTAGTACTAAGGCATGGGTAAGTATAAACTAATATAAGGAATAAGAAACAAGTATATGAGAGTTAAGATTTATAATGAATCTGGTAAGTTGTGTGATAGTACATTTAATAGGTATCAATTAGTATATTTATTACATTCCATTCTATATGAATTACGATATGTTAAACACTCACCCTTGTTGTTGTTTATTTAATTAGTGACCAGTGACAGGGAGGATGTCAATGTCCCAGAGGTGCGCCAAGCGGAGGATTGATGCCAAGGAGAGATGAAATTACGTAATAAGTCATATCGTGTTGTGAATTTTGTCACACCCCAATTTTTTGAGCTGAATCCCGATGTAATCAAGATAATAATTAATAAAAATGTGAGTAAATTTTTTACGTTTAAAGTAATTTTAAAACACCACAATAATTACATTAAGACCCGAACCACAGAAAATCGAAGAGAGAGATTTAATAATTTATAAACTAGATCACAAATCAAAACGCCCACATATGTATACAAAATAATTTGAGTTTACAGCGGAAGAAGAATATGTATACAGGGCACCCGCCTAGTTCCATATATGAAGATATGGAAAAAAGTTCAAGCAATCATGCAATTTCATAACATAAGCCTATTAGGCCACAATCGACTACGCACCTAAATTGTAATCATACATCATTAATTATAAGTAGCCTCTACTTGAGATATCCCTCACCAAATGGTATCAATTCAAATATCCCCATGATCATGTTTATAAATCTCTATTTATCAACATTATTATACATGAATCAATCATTACATCACATTTAACAAATGTTGTCGGCCAAGGCATTCCATTACCATTATTTACCTTCTTCAAGAGCTTTAATTCAAAAACCCAAACTCATCCCATGTCAACCTGCATCACAATGCTAAAAAGGAGACAACATGGGAGAGTGATTTATACATTCAAAATGACGAATATAAATACATTGTGATTATGTGTACATGCATTCAACCAACATGTGTGCTTTGCTATAAATCATCAATCCATCACTTAAACCATCATTAAGTTATTATCTTGGCATACAAGCCTCATTATTCACAATTCATGTCAAGCACAAGTACATATACACTCACATAGCCTTACATCATTATGGGCATTCACAATTACCATCAATTAAGTCATTAAATCTTTAATCAATTAACACTCTCTCAAGAGGTTCTCATCTCTTTCTGGTCACCTCCATCTCAAATGCCATGCACCTATGGCTAATGTGACATCCCAGGCACTGTTGAGGGCGGGGAGTGATCGTCGGTGCATAGGCACGGACAAGGAGCGGCTCCTGGCAGGCTTCCAGTGGGAGGGACACATGAATGAACCGAATACATACTAGAATGAGAGGGATCCAAAGACTGTATAGGTATAGGACTATACAGTCGAGGATAGCTTAAAGAAATGAATTCGTACTACCTATACCAACAAATGCATTAGCCTTTTCAGTGGCCTATCATATAAGGACTCCAAAGTTAAGTGTGCTTAACTTGGAGTAATTCTGGGATGGGTGACCTCCTGGGAAGTTCTCAGGAAATGTGTGAGTGAGGACAAAAACACATTGGAAAGGTCTCGTGTTGGTCTGTGGGGCGAGTCGTTCATTCCTGAAAAAGCGGCCGGGGCGTTACAGTGGTATCAGAGCCTAGCCTCTCCTAGTACGGTATGGTTCGGGGACGAACCAGGCGGAAGCTGGTGGGCATGTGACATCCCAGGCACTGTTGAGGGCGGGGAGTGATCGCCGGTGCATAGGCACGGACAAGGAGCGGCTCTTGGCAGGCTTCCAGTGGGAGGGACACATGAACGAACCGCGGCCGGGGCGTTACAGCTAATGCATATGTCAACTGTTTAATGCATATGCAATGGATCCATTTCAATCACCCATGTGCACATGGTATCTCAAATGATCGCAACCACTTATAATCAATCTCATATTGGTTTCCCGCCACACATGGGGTACTCCCTTCATAGAATCTCACAGGATCAATTTCATTTCCATATACTGGTGATCGCAACCACCTTCATCATATCAATTGGTTTCCCACCACGCATGAGGTACTCCCTTCATAGTCCCGTAAGACCAATTTCAATTCAATGTACCAAGTGATCGCAACCACTTATAATCATTTCAATTTGTCATGTGATCGTAACCACAGACTCATTCCCCCATGCATAGGGTACTCAATCTCATAGAATCCCACAGGATCTTTATCATTTCAGTAATCGTGATCGCAACCACGTTCATCATTCTCAACATATTGGTGATCGCAACCACCTTCATTCATTCACATCTTGGTTTCCCACCACGCATGGGGTACTCCCCTCATATAGTCCCGCAATATCATTCACTGTGATCGCAACCACATAATCAATGCTATGCCATGCCATGAATGCAATAATGCAATAATGCATATGCTAAATCTTAACCTTGCAAGGATTTTTCACCCTCTCACTTCGGGGTATATTATATATTTAGTTTTGTTATCAATGGCATACAATTAATCACAAGGCCCCTCAAGGCTCAACATTCACATCAAACCACGCATGGTAATCAAAAGCATATCAAGCATCATAGCACTAATCCACGCATGGAAATCAACAAGGCATGTTAACAAATACACTTCAATTTCATAGCATTATATGCTTGCCAATACAATTCAAATTACATATACAAGGTTACACTTGTATCAAATATAACAGCATTGCCATCATCGATAATAATAATCACCATTTAATCAAGGATATGTTCAACAACAATATCCCTTTTTGTTCAATATCATTAATCATCATTCAATACATGTGGCATCATCCACTTTTAATCATCATCAACATCATATCGGATTTATTGATTTACACAACCCATTGCCATTTAATTGTCCCTTCATTAATCTCATTATCATACAAGGTGTGTCATATAACCATATCATTTACTTTTCATCGTGATTCATAATATCTCAATAGCGGTGAAGGATACATGTATTCATAACATAGCATAGGCATACACATACCTTGCCAAGGCCTTAAGCCATTCCCCAATCACACTAAGACACACCACACATGTACCCCTAATGAAATCACTTGTTTTTACATAATATAAAGGGTTTTGGGCAATAATGAGCCCATGACAAATTTCAACATGGATACATGAGAAAGGTTCACTTTTAGTCTCAAAAATAGGGGGACATGTCACAATTATCATCTATTAGTCCCAATTTGGAAATCATAAAAAGTTGGGTTCAAAACCCTCTTAAACTTGAGTTTTACAATGCAGTGGGTCCAGTATTTTACGCCTCATGAGAGTTAGAAAACTGCAATTAAGGTAAGACAAATTTTCTCACATCCTTAACATAATTATCTACAACTTTCATGAAGAATTCGGAGGCTAAAAATGTTATTAAGATGCCCAAACGGGAGAAAAATAATGAGGGATTTACAGCAGTTTGAAAAACAACATAACAATGGCCATAACAGGGCCTTGAATCGATTCAAGCCTTGCATGAATCGATTCATGTGTTCCTAAGTCCCAAAATTGACAAACAGGGGGCCTTGAATCGATTTAGACACTCCATGAATCGATTCATACGTTCCAGGAGCTCAAAACAGTGAAAACAGAGAGCCTTGAATCGATTCAAACCCCGTATGAATCGATTCAAGCATTAGGAAATTGAGGAACAGTAAATCCAGTGAGTCTTGAATCGATTCAATCCTTCGTATGAATCGACTCAAGCCCATCCAGTATCCTCTAAATTGATTCAAACATTGTTTTAAATCAATTCATGACAGCACAGACCCTATTTTATGCAGAAAAAACCATATTTTTGAACTTCTAATCCCCCTAACTTTTTCATACGAATTCTAATGCCCCGTCAAATTTTAACACCAACTTATATACATTATTTATGACGTGTGGCCACCAGCCGCACTAAAAAATTCTCAAAAATGAGGGACTTATGCACATAAATGTATTTTACCCGTTTTGAGGCACTTTTGTGCAACTCAATGGCCTATTCTCAATGGAATTGGCCCATTCTAATTCCTACAAGTCATAAACTACATATATGGGCTATTGGAACTATCACATGTTATCCAAATCACATAAAACTCAATTTGACTCTATGAGTTCCTCAATTATGCATTATCTTTCAATTTTACCATTAATACCATTAAAATGGCTATCACATTCAATGCCAAGCATCCATGTAAATTCTAAATTCACAAACATATACTTCATCCCCTCAAGGATGGTTCATTAACATGTACATATTTCAACCCCTCTAGGTTATTCATCAATAACATTAATCTCATCAAAGGGACACTAAGCATTCATCATCAACATATATACACATATATCATTCTCAACAGCCAATAATTTGCCACACATATTATTTCACTATAAACATGGAAAGGCAAGCATGAGTATCATGATATACATAAATCACTAATTATTCTACTCATGCATTTGGAATGTAAAACTCCTCTCCTACCTCGAGAGAAGAACCGCAATGATCTGTATGTTCCAAACGTTCCACCCCATAATTCGGAACATAATCTACACCAATACACACATATGCATTCATACAATCAATAAGCCATCTCAAGGCATTCCTTAACAATTATAAATAATGATTTACATATCATAAGGCTTGTGAACAAGGTCTAAACTTGTCAAAACACCAATTTATACCATTGTGTTAGGCTTCGGGAATTCCTTTCCCAAAACTAAGATTCTCTAGATCTAAAAGGGTTAACCATACCCAATTACAACAACATCACATTCATCCCTCATCTAAAATGCCTTCCATATTACCTTAATCATTCAAACGTCATCACAATCATTATTACCTTAATGTTCACATTCATTCTTACACATTTTATAACAACACCTATTTATAGGTTTCACCATTAATGGTCCTCTACCATTTTCACTATCATTTTTCATCATACAAATCATCATCCAACATTGAGTACCTCATATCTATTTCCCAAAACTAATTCTTCTAGTGACAATATATACATTCCTAAAGATTAGGATTCTTTAAAATTCAATAATCATCATACTCATTATTCAAGTCTCTCCTAACAATATCTCAACTTTTAACACACTAACAACTTGGAGCCATTACTTTATTTTCTTGATTTCACAATCCCTCAACACCAATAATCAATATTACCCATTCAAAAACTCATTCTCATATATATATATATATATATATATATATATATATATATATATATATATATATAATCATTCCAATATCAATAACTCATAATTTTCTCATCAATTTCCCAAAGCCCTAAAATCCTAATTTCTAGGTTTTCATCAAAATCCACCATCATCAACTCCAACCATTTATATGCATCATTTCAAACATCCATAGGCTAACAACATTATATTCCAATCATTATCAACAACAACAATGAATCCCCAAGGATTATCCTACCTAGGGTTTTGGTTCTACATACATCCATTCATCAAAACAATATCTAACCTCCTATTACAATACCTCAATAACTCAAAAACCATAAACAAAAGCCATGGGTGTTCAAAAATCATATCTCTCTTCCAAGCCCAAAGCCAAACTCAAAAATAAGGGAAATAGAAGAAAAGGAGAGCCAAGCTTTGCTCCAATGTCCCATTCTTGCTTCATGAATCCATGATATCCAATTAATTTTGAGTGGGTGAGGCAATAGAGGAAGGTGGTCATGTTTTGGTGGAGGAGAAGAGAAAGGAGAAGAAAAATGGAGAATGGTGGAGGGAGAAAGAAGCCAATGAGAAATATAAGAGAGAAAGGAGAGTTTTGTTTTAAATTTTTGACCCATCATTAAAACTTCTCCATTTTATAGTAAACAGGATCTTCATTCGGGCTCAATACTTTATCTGAAAATTATTCTGAATATATATTCAAATTCCCAATAATATTCTTAATAGCCCTGACCAACGACATCTCAACCGAAGATACTTGGTCCGACACCCATATTTCAACCGGGTATAATTTCGTCTCATTTAGTCTCTATAAATGATGAACATCCATAATAAATCTCAATTTAATTATTTCTAAATTTTTGGGACATGTATCAACCTATATATAATTATTTACCATTTATCCCTCTTAATTAATTATTTTATAAATTTGGGATGTTACAAATTTAGCGTATGTAATAACATAGTGTATGTGATTTATTAGTACTTTAGTGTTTAATAACGGATTATGTGATTATGAATTGATGCATGACTATTGATGATGGATATGATTAGGATGATAGTGATAATCATGTGATGTTAATGAATTGATGATGATGAGGATTGAATTATGATAATTGTGTCAATTTGTGTGTGAGAGTTAGGAAAAAACTATGTGAAATGTTGGCACGGAGCCATTGCATGATTGATCTATGAACATGGGCAGGTTGTGATTATTTGCATGAACGATATCCTTGTTATGTGGAGTGGTTACGATGTAATTGGTACATTTAATGGTTTATTGTATAGAATAGAGGTAAGCATTTTATGTGAAAATAAGGAACTAAATAGGTGATTTTGGGATCCGGCAGGTTTCGGGACCCTCGGAAGGGATCAATAGGTTTCCTAGGTTATTTAGAAACTGTACATATAGGCCTTGGGCCATTTAGGGTCATTTAGGTTGTTTGGTGCAAGGGTTTTGCACCCAATTGGGTTAAACTGCATTTTGTGCATAACTCACGCATATGATAGAATTTTGACGAATGAAAAACGCAGACAGCTCCGGAATAAGGAAAATATATGGCCCATGAAGTTTCATTGCAATCGGATCTAAAACGGGCCATTTGGGTAGGTTAGAAGTTGGCCGACTGGCCTAAAATGTGTAACAGCATCAGGTGTTGTTACTGTCAAGCTGACGCTGAGTGTCACCCTGGCGCGTAGCGTCAGGGCTACATTCTGGGTGTCACGCGTAGCATGGGGCTAACGCGTAGCGTCAGACCCCTGTTCCAATTTTGGGTTTCCTTCCATTTTAAATGGTTTTGGGGTTTTCAGTTCATACCTATTTTACATTCTTGGTCCTTTTTACTGAAAATAATTATTTTGTAAAGATGAGATGATTAAATTACTTATTTGTGAAAAATTTATCCCAAAATTTAATTAAATGGCTTAAGATAATTGTATAAAAGATTTAGGACGTCACACATTCTACTTTCATATGTCCTGGTTTCCTGTAGTTATAACATTTCTAGGTGGACTTGTCAATTTTAAACTTAAACTGAGATTTACCTTTATGATTTTCCTTTGAAACTTCTCAGGTTTGAATTTCTTTTTCTTCAACATTCTGTGGAATCTTTTTGTTACAACGGCCATATCTTTATCTGTATCCATTTGACTCATTAGTGTCTAGTTCTGAGCTTGTGGGCTCCTTAGCCTTTAGAGCTTTGGACTTCTTGCCTGATTCTTCAGACTTCAAAGCAATGCTTTTGGAAGAGGAAGTCTTGGTCACTTCCTTCTACTTCAGCTTCATCTTATAAACTCTAAGAACACTAAGGAGTTCATCAAGTGCGAGGGTGCTAAGATCCTTACTTTTGCTTTGTATGAGAAGTTGTATTTATCTTGTTAAATTTAAAATCAAGTACATTTAGCTCATTTATATTGATAGGCCTGTTTATATTGATAAGTCCGTTTATAGTGATAGGTCCGTCAGCCTATGTAGTTTGATAGGCTTTTTAGATGGTTGTTAGCCTTTTGAAAGCCTAATTGTAAATAGACATTTAAATAGGCTTTTAAATGGGTCAGACCTTTAAACAGGTCAAGTCAAGCCTTAAAAAAGGCCTATGACGGGCTAATAGGCCAGACTCAGACTTTGATAATTGAAAGTAGGTCAGGCTCGGGCCTTTCAAAACAAAGTCCGGCCTGGCCTGCCCCATTTCCATCTCTAGCCTCAACCTCCAAGCCCAACACAACACTCCATTGAAGCATGGTATTTCTTGGTCAGGCTCCTTAAATTAGCTTTAATCACATCCAACGGGTTTGTAACCCCTCAGTTCCATTCCTCATCTACATTAACAATATTACCATCCTCGTACCATAAAAAAAAAATCACAAGGGGTCTCCTACAAAATGGCAACACCTAAGTGTAATCATAACTATAACTGAATATTGCCATTACCGTTTCAAATAAAGAAAAGCCCAATAAATTCCATAGTTTACCCTATGATTCGCACTTGAGAAGATTTGATGTTGGTTATTCATTGTGCGTGAAACTCACAATAACGAGGGTTCACCACATCCACAATGACGTATATGTTCCCTCCCACTACTAGCACCGAAGCGCACCTCCAAGGATCTGGAATCATTAGTGGAGAACATGTTGCTTTCCCCATGGGGCAACATTGTCAACCAAGAAAAATGGACGAAGATGTGAAAATTGGGGAAAACAAAGAAGAGGTTAAATTTAGGGGAAATTAAATATTAGTTTATGAATTTTTTTAATTATTCCAAAACACAACATTTAGGTAACTGTGGCTTCCACATGTCCCCCTAACATTCCACATATAACTATTTTAACATTGATTTAACAACTTTAACGGTAAACATTTTAAGACCTATTTACCTATTTGGAATAAATACCAGAGACTAACAAACCATTTTAAATAACTCAAGAACTAATTTACATGACTTATTATCTCATGGACATATTAATAAATTTACTTTATATTTAACACCATAAAATCCTTTCTGAATTTACTTATTACCAGGACTGGAGGGAATACGTTAGATCTTATTCTCAATGTAGACTAGAAGGATTATATTAACACATACTAAAGTTTTGCTACCCACAATTGATCCAAATAAAATGTTTTATAAAACGATTATATTAACACTTACGAGTATATTAGTAAATGGAAATTTTGTAATGTTTATTCCAATAATAAGAACATATGTGACAGGTACAGAAGTATTGACCAATGGACCTATTATAATTTTATACATTTTATCCTTTTAAAAACATCTATTTAATTTTTAACATTTATGTTATATTTCCTATAAATATGTCATGCTACCATAAACCAAAAGATTCCTTTCCATTAAATCTCAATAGAAACAACTTAAACTACACTTTCCCAACTTGAACTGAGGAAAATATTAAAAAAAACACTCCTAATGTATGAAAATTTATTGCATGGTATAAGTTAGAAAGACAATTGTAAAGAGACCAACTGACTGAAACCTTGAAATTAACAAAGCATCCAAAAATAGGTATCCTTAATAAGTCGATTTATAATTTGCAAAACAAAATTTTTAAATTAAATCATGTATGAAACTGTTAATCATTATAACAACCACAAATATCAAGGTGCTAGGAAAACTATTCATTATAACACCTACGTATATTGAAGGAAGAATGGCATTTCAAACTATGCTAAATACTACCTCCAAACAAATTACTTTCCAGCCAGAAAAAAATGGCTATGAAAATTTTGCTTACAATGATTGTACAATTAATATTATCAAAATTTGCCAGGAACACCAAGGCACGGGGTGACCAAAGGTCTAAAGCTAAGGAACATGCCGTATCATATCTCCAGCTTTTGTATCAAATCATGACACCCAGTTCCCATCTTCACTGGCAAACCAAGACAAATTCTAGAAGAGGGGGTCTCCAAGGTATCCACCAGCCCATGATAAGCTGCTTCCACAATAAATTTGGAGGCTGTCTCAAAGCACATTTTGATGAAAGGGGATGTGGAGTCTGCTATGCTTCCCGATCTGCTCATTGGCTGATAGCCACCAGAGTGCGTCATATAGTCAGCAATGAGCGTCAAGTGGCGGATACTTACTGATATCCCATAAGAGTTGAAAACATTCTGTATTTCCCTAATGATGGTTTCTCTGGCAGCTTCCACCCCATAAGTATTTAGCATGGCATGGACATTATTTGAATAAATATACCTGACATCAAGATCATCTTGCAACTCCCAAAATGTTTTAAAATGTACACCTGATGTCTGAAGTGCAGGTATTTTTTCTTTCACTGAGGATGGAATATCATCTCTACTGCTAGCATCTTCACCATAGTAGATAACTCCACTTTCTTTACATGTGATAGCTTTACACTCACCAACCTTCCCAAAGTTTTGGATGCAAACCTTCTTAGCTGTTCTCTGAGCAATCTGCATGTAATTTATTTGAAAGCGTTCAAGTTTCATAAGCAGAACAGAAAAACGGCATATATACCCAACAGAATTTAACTTGATAATTGTTGAACTTAGAGGGAGGGAGGGAGAGGGAGAGGCAGATGGGCTGAAATTCTCAAGTGAAATTGATGGACTACACAGTATTTAGATTAAGAACACGTAAGAAAAAAGAGTAAACAGGGATTATTTCACTCACAGAGTAAGCTGAGTATTCATTTGAACCACACATTATTTATTCTAATAGTTTACTCAAGTCAAGTTCATAATTTGGTCCTTACATGACAAACTTCATAACATGCTAATCTTTGGATGAGTCAATATCAGTGAAACATTAAGTACACATGTGTGCCTATAAAATAGAAAAAGTGCACATATGTGATTTTATTTGCCAAGTAGATCACTTTCATGGAATTCCTATACAGTGTCATATTTAAAATATTAAGCAAGAATGAAATTTTCAAACTCATTCGCTTCCTCCTAGTTGTCTCTAATTTAGAAATGACCATAGTAGTCAAGCCCGGCCGACCCTTAAACTGGGATGGCAGCGTCGCGGAGCAAATCACAGATGCTATTTGATTCTATCGCAGGGGAAACACGCATAAACATGTATATATGCAGAAAAATACATAAATATAACAAAAAATACTCCAAATTCATAGTAGATAATTAAAAAGCAACATTATCCAAATTCCAAATGCAACATTATCCAAATTCCAAATGAAACATTGGAGGTGGCAGCAGGTGGTCAGAGGCTTGGAGATGGCACTTTGATGGTCACCGGAGCTGCTGAAGGGTCACAGAAGGGATGTTCAGGGTCACCGGAGCTGGAGCAGCGTCGCCGGAGCCCAAAACAGCATTGCCGAAGTTCAGAAAGGGGCCGCCGGAGGTCAGAGGGGGTCGCGGGAGAGTTAGAAGGCAGTGGGTGTCGTTATTGGAGGGTGGGTGAGCAAATGAGTGAGTGGGAGAGAACGTAGAAGAAGAAAGAGTTTGAGGAAGAGAGAAAGCTAGCAGAAAACCTAAATAAAAAAGGGAGAAAAGATGAAAACTTACCATTTTACCCTTAAAAAGCATGTAAAACAATGTAGTTTTGGACCCCAAATGCATTGCAGCCGCGACCTACCGCGAAGATCCGCAATTCGCGACGCTGAGATTGCCGTGTGTCGCCCACAATTTGGAAGTCCCTGTCAACGCGAACCACGAACAGAGCGGCGCGATCGCGGCCGTGAAAGGCGCGATCGCGGCCGTGAAAGGCGCGATCGACTACTATGGAAATGACTGAATCTCTGACTAATCATTCAAGGAATGTTAGTATCTAAGTAATCTAATTGATAAATAATGTTAGACGTCTACTTAAAATTCCATATTACTATTTCCATATCATGTCACTAACACCAACCCGTGGACTATCAAGTAATCATGAATGGAGGCACACCTTAAAGGATCAAAGCAATACAAGATGTCAACCTCAAAAAATCAAATTAACCTTTTACTTTTCATGCCCTATGCAAGCATAGCCCAAACAGAAAACCAGAAAAAGATTTGAGTAACAGCACTAGGGCAGCACTAGGGCATCTCCATCTTTTCATTTGAAGAAAAATGTTTTTCACATTGCCAAGCTTCATGGATTTAAATTTTGGCAATTTTAAAAAGGTTTAAAAAACTTGTTAGTCCTAACATTATTCCAGTTTTGTTTTAGTTCTTATCCATTGTTTTCAGTCTTGTTTGTTGTCTTTATTAAATTTATACAACAAATAATGAACAAGGACTAAAAGATAATAAAAAGGAAAAGAATAGAGACTAAAAACAATTAGGTAGAGTACTAAACAAAAGCAAGAAAATGTAGGGACTAAACAATTGACAAGGACTAAAAACAAAAAAAAATGAGACTAGATGGGGACAAAAATCATATTTGTCATTTAAAAATATTATCATCATGGATGTAACATTTTGTATAATATACATGTACAAAATATGAAGTTGATTATAGGCCTGACTCCTTGATAGCATTGAAAAACATCCACATTATAATGAACATAATATAAGATCCACATTATAATGAAAATAGTATAAGATCCTATCATATGCATTCTAATGGACCATAGAGTGTTGGTAAAATTCAGTGCTCTTCTAGGCAGATATAATCTCCAAGTGAATAGAAATAAACTACCTAGGGTGTCAAAGAACTCATCTAATACCTTAGAGAATCTAAAGTCTAAACTTAGATATCAGTATAGAAAGAAAGATATCAACAACAAAATTTATACTATGTATATATTAAATAGAAATGAGATGCAAATGCAAGTACCTGAGCCAATAAAATGTAAGGTTGACCCGTAAATTTAAAGTGGACCTCAAAATGCTTCCCTTTAGCTTTCACAAAAACTGCCCTGTCATACCTTTTTGATTTTGGCTTAAATTTTTTCCGTTTAGATTTCAACTTCTCCTTTTCTTTAACAGACTTGGATGAGTTTTCATATCCTTCAGATTCATTAGTATCAACAGTCATATTATTATCATCCTCATCAACGCCAACATCATTGCCATCCTCATCACCTTCTTCAGGTTCCTCTGATAGCTCCCCATCATGTGTTTCCTCCTCAGAACCATCCTCGTAATCAACCTCATCAGTACCTTGCTGTAATCTTTTTTGTGCATCTGAGCCAAGATCTTCCGACACTTCAGTGTCTTCAATACCACCACCACCACCATCATCATCATCACCATTAATTTGATCTTTTTTCTCAGATTCTGATCCATTGTCGTTAACATCTTCTGAGTTATTTAAACCTGCCTGTGTATCTGTCATAAAATTTTTTATGCCACTAATTTTAGAAAGCAATGTCATGTGACTTTCAATGGCATCCTCCAACGCTCTCACAAAGAGAACTCTTAGAGTGTCCTCCCAATCTTCAAGGGTGATATCAGTGTATTTTGGATAGTGCTTTGATTTATAGAGCTTCATCACAAGTTTATATATACTGCAGACCATGCCACCAACAACAGTTACTGGTACAACAGAAACTGCCATACTCTCAATTATGTCAGCTACAGTAATCTTTTTCAACTTATCAGCAAGACACATGGCATCATCCCTGCAAATAACAACGGCATAAAACATCTATACATGCCTTTATGTAGAAAAAGCAATAGTGTTTAAAAACAAAACACATGCACATAGACACAATGAACAGAGAACAATGTAAGCATCTCACATAGACTTATTGGGTCTTAAAGGGCATGTCATAAATGGAGTCTTGATATTAGATGCGGCAGCCATCACAATTTCTTGCAAACGTGGAATTCCAAGGGTCACGTTCATTTCACCTCGACCAGCAAGGTGGAAAGTATTCAAACTGTTACACAAAAAGGAAACAAAAAATAAGCAGAAGCGATTATTCAGCCACAAACAAAAAAGTCTAGACTTCATCGTTATTGAGAACTTCATAGGTGAAAAAAAAACTTTCCCCGCATTAAGGACTAACAAACCATGAAGAAAGAGGTTTAGAGTAAAACACCAGATGCAAATAAACGTCATTCTTCCAGTTACTTTTGCTTAGTTTCTCAAAGTTTCAGGACCACATAAGAAAAACTGTTTTTCAAGAATAAAGAATGTTATGAATTTAAATATTAATTTTCTGTGATAGATAAACAACAAGCATTGTGCTTTTCTAATACTCTATACACCTACACTGAACCTTGCAGAAAGATTTTATGATTTAAGTTCAAGCAAAGATCATTAAATTCATATTTGAAGCAAACAGAGCAGCAGACTTTTGGGTGACTCGTTCTGTATTTATTATAAATATATGGTAATCCTTCTAACATCCAAACTAGATAAAAAACTTATATCTATTTTTTGTTAAAAAGAAAAAGAGAAAGAGAAACACGGGTTTCTAATGTCATCCCTTTTATATTAGTAAATGTGCGAATACAAAGGGTATTTAACTGGAATTGGAATAAAAAAAGGATTCATAAGAATTAAATTACTGAATAAATCACTTCGCGGGGATATGTTTCAGGTTCCTTTAATATAAACTTTATAGAAATAGAATGAAAATTCTATATGTTTTCGAAAATATTCAACATACTTTTTATATGTTTATTTTAAAATTTAAAAGGTGTTAGAATATTGTAAATATAGAAATATGTAATTAGGATTGATTGTATATGATTGTATTTTGATCTTGTATTTATTACATTGCTATTATAAAAATGCTACTCTGATGTGTATTCAAACACACGGAATTTATCCAATGTCTCTTTGTTTCCTTGTTTTCAACATGGTATCTAGAGCCTAATGAGAGGCAACCCTAATCCGTATTTTACCGAGTGGGCCCACTGCTCACTGGTGAAAAAAAAAAATTTTTTAAACCTATGTCTCATCTCCAGTTTTCTCTTCGGTCGTGTGCTTCTTTCTGAAAGATACTCCCATGGGGACCAAACCGGTAGATACTCCCATGGATCCTAATACTAAGCTTATGCCAGAACAAGGGAAGCCTCTCTCAAATCCAGAAAGATATAGAAGACTAGTTGAAAAGTTGAATTACCTTACTGTCACACGTGACATTTCCTTTGCAGTCAGCATAGTAAGTCAATTTCTCAACTCCCCTTGTGAAGGTCATTGGGATGCAGTCATCCGCATCTTAAAATACATCAAAGGGGCACCCGGTAAAGGACTCTTGTATGAAGACAAGGGTCATACTCGAATAATTGGATACTCAGATGCTGACTAGGCAGGATCTCCTATTGATAGGAGGTCTACAACGGGGTATTGTGTTTTCCTTGGGGATAACTTGGTTTCATGGAAGAGTAAAAAGCAAAGCGTTGTAGCCCGGTCAAGTGCAGAAGCGGAGTAACGAGCCATGGCTTTGGCCACGTGTGAGCTCATATGGCTCAAACACTTGCTTGAAGAACTAAAATTTGGGGAAACTACATCTATGACTCTCATTTGTGACAATCAAGCTGCATTGCACATTTCTTCTAATCCGGTGTTTCATGAAAGGACCAAACACATTGAAGTAAACTACAACTTCATAAGAAAGAAGATTGTACCAGGGGACATTGTTACGAAATTTGTAAATTCCAATGACCAATTGGCAGATGTTCTTACAAAGTCTCTTAGGGGTCCTTGCATTAAATACATATGTGACAAGCTTGGTGCATATGATTTATATGTTCCAGCTTGAGGGGGAGTGTTAGAATATTGTAAATATAGAAATATGTAATTAGGATTGATTGTATATGATTGTATTTTGATCTTGTATTCATTACATTGCTATTATAAAAATGCTACTCCGATGTGTATTCAAACACACGGAATTCATCCAATGTTTCTCGGTTTCCTTGTTTTCAACAAAAGGAAAAAGTAAAAAAAATGATTTTAATTGTAGAAGACCATTTCACTGGTACTATTTTTTTAATAGTTTTTCTAAAATTTGGGTATTAGGCTTAACTCAATCCTAAAAGCTAACTCATAAGATGAGGATTACCCTTCACCTTATATACTTTTGATTGGCCATATCTCTAGTCAATGAGGGACTTTTAACACACTCCCTCATGCTCAGAAATGGAGTGTGGATGAATACGGGTGGCCAGTGGGACTCATTAACACACCTCTTTGCGCTCAGGAATTGAGTGTAGATGAATACGGGTGACCAGTGGGACTTATAAAACACCCCCACACTCAAAAATGGAGCGCGGACAACATGGGTGACTCAACAACGGATCTAGGATAGGCTCTAATACCATCTTAAATTTGGATATAGGGCCTAACTCAATCCTAAAAGCCAGCTCATAGAATGAGGATTACCCTCCACCTTATATACTTTTGATTAGCTACATCTCTAGTCAATGTGGACTTCTAACACACTCCCTCATGCTCAGGAATGAAGTGTGGATGAATATGGATAGCCCACAGGACTTATTAACACACCCTTTCACACTCAGGAATGGAACGCGGATGAAAACGGGTGACCGGTAGGACTTATTAACAATTTTGTTTGGTTTAGGACTAGTTTTTTTGCTCCGCCTGTTTCCAGGATTCTAAAGACCAGTAACTTGATCGGTTCCCTGGTTTTCAAGTTGAACCGACCAGTCCGGTGTTCTAAACAATGATTTTGCATAATCTTTAATCATCAAACAGATTGAGCATAAAGGGCATCTCATGGTTAAACACTGCTCAGAAAATATAGAGGAAAATCTGTACCAAAAAAAAACATATCTTACGTCATCTGTGTTGCTGGTTCTCCAACAGATTGAGAAGCTAATACACCAACTGGCTCGCCTGGTTGAGCAAGACTTGAGACATACTTGTGCTCCATCAACTTTAAGAAATCTGCTCGTTTCATTGAACCAGGATTTCTCTGTTTCGAAGAGATATTGTGAAAGAAGCTTTCTGCTTCCCCTCTAAGAGCATCAGGCAATTTGTTAATGTATGGACTGGATCTGTCCAGTTGACGGCAACAGCTACTGTAAACCAATTCTTTATTCTGAAAATATAATAACAATGAAACATGTAAACAAGCTACAATTTTTATTTATAAGTTATAGTTTTCTAAATATAATAAGCATGTTCATACAGTTGACAATGCTTCAAATTTGGTGAGAAAGCTAGTTTGATGAACATCTACACCATCTTCTCCATAGTGAAACTGAATAATTGAACCATCAGCATCACGGACAGTATGATCATAAGAAACTTTAAGACACTCAAGGTTTTTCATTAGGCATCTTTGCAGGTAACCACTACGAGAAGTTTTTACTGCAGTATCAACTAACCTGTGATTCAAAGATGTCATTTGTTAGGATCTAGCAATGAGTAAACCATAAGACCAAGAATACATTATGCCTCCGGAGTAAAAAAGATCAAATTATATTCATAAACAAAATGGAGCAAGCCTACACAAAGGGGATAAATATCATCCACAGAAGTCAAACAAAACAACAATGCATTAGTTGAGAGGATGAGTAACCTGGTAAAGAACCAACTTTGGACAAGGCGAGGCTCTGACATTTGTGAAAATGCAAACATAAAGGCAACAAATGAACACAATCAAGCCATGAGCAATAACTGAGCCTTAACCCACAAGGTGAACATCACTACATGGATCAGCTAACGATGCTGGACTCTACTATGAAACAAATTTGGTAAAATCATTTGGAAAAAGGTTTTTTTAATTGTTTCTACCAAGTTTTCAAGGCCTTGCCTACTCTAATTGCCTTCTATTTGACCAATTTTCTCAATTGAACCTCTTCTAGTTAGCCTCTACCCCAACAATATAATAACAAAAAGAACTTCATCTACTAAAATCGCATCACGTAACACAACTTACTAGATTATGATGTAATAATAACTGGTTATTCTTTGGTATTCTTCCACCTTCACATTTGATTTGAGTTGAAGGTTGCAATTTAATAGAGAAAAGGCACAAAAGCACCCAAAAAAAGGCTATCCATTATTAAAATAAACAAATGAAAACCAAAAAACAGCTACATACATCAAGCAATGGAAAGAATGTTCACAAGCCAGACATTAAGATAAACTTATAGTGAGACCAAGGTAACATTAAGTATTATTTCTTATGTATTAAGTACTGCTTTATAAACATGAATGGCAACAATAACTCAGTGACCTGATCTTCATTCCTTGGTGGGTGCCATAGGAGAAAGCACAAACTTGATTAAAATGAAGAAAAATGTTATTTAACAAGATCCAATAAATAGACAAGAATTAAGAATGGTTCTAACATTTTGAATCTGCAATAAACAAAAGACAAGCCTGGCAGCTATTGCAGACATTTAAACTAAAAACAAATGTAATAAATCAATGACAATAGAATTACTTATGTTTCTGCCCAACTCATGCAAATGCCCACATAGAAGGACTAAAGCACACATGATGCAGATAAATGCATCTTGGTATTATGTGCAATTGCATCTACCATGTCTTGGGTTCAAAAAACAATTCACAATTTTGAGGACCATAAATCATTTAACAAAAATGTCTAGAATGAACTTTTCTTTATCATATCAATCGGAAAGCTTCTTTTTTACCCTTCACGGCCAGCCATGCAATGAAAGTAATATTCCTGTGGATGAAGAGCTGTAAGAAACCGGTCAATAATGAATCCTCCTGCTCTAGGGGAACAATCCCAGGGAGAAAAGCAAGGTAATGTCTTTCCAGAAACCATGCGTGGGACTCGTTTTCCTTCCAACTCCTGCTGGCCTAGATGAGAAGAAATCTGCTGGAAATTCACCTGTTTAAAAGCATATGAAATCAACTTGATATCTCTAAACATCATAAACATAACATTCTAAATTTAATCACAAGTCAATAACAACAAAAGTCAAGGAATTTCATAAGTTTAAGCCTCTAAGTACATGATGCCATGACTAAGGGGGGCATGAAGGGTGAGGATTGATGTTAAAAAAAGCAGAATACAAAGAACAGGGTCAATGTTAAAGAATCCAAGTGTGACATGTTAGTAAGTTAAGCGGTTTACAAATGCACGGACCGATATACCTAAAGCCATAAGGGTTTGGGTTGTATTGTGGTGTCTAACACTTGTGAACTTGCTCTTTTCGATGCCTCCCCATCCTTATGGACACCCATCATTCGCTTTCAACATGGTATCAAAGCCTTCTAATCTATGGGACTTTACTTACTCCTAACCACTTTCATTGCGGTTGCAGCAAGTTGGCCCACATTTGAGAGGGGGCATTCTAGGTGAAGTCACATTTGAGGGAAAGTGTTGAAGAATCCTAGTGTGACATGTGGGTAAGTTAAGCAGTTAATAAGTGCAAAGACCCATACTCCTAAATCCTTAAGGTTTTGGGTTGTATTGTGGTGTTCAACACTTGTGGGTTTACATTCTTGATGCCCCCTCATCATTATGGACACCCCTCATTCGTTTTCAATAGTCAACAAGTACAAGAGAATGAGAACTTTAAATGAGCACATACAAAGGGGTGAGTAACATCACAGAGGTAGGAGAAGGGCATTGACCTTTAATCAAAAGAGTAAATTGCCATACTAATCGCCGACACCTTAGGGTCGTTGTAGTTAGGTCCTTGTCCCTTGATATAGGTAGTTGGGTACTCTACAAATTCAATTGTTATGCATTTCAGTCAAAACTTTTAATAGCTGTCCTATAATTCTAAAATTTGGATGATGTGTCACATTAAGTGACACATCAGCACCCTTGCTGAACAGAACGACATGAGAGAAAAGGACCTAATTGTCATCCAAACCATCTTCTCCTCAATCGTCACAATGGAAAACTCATCTAAACCACCATATCTTCTTAACCATCAAAACTGTTAAAATTAAAGATAGAGTTATCTATAATAAATTAGATTAGATTAGTTTGTTTTTTATCTTGTAAAATATTTGTATTATCTTATCAGTAATCATGCACAATCTCCTATAAATACAATAGCTCTGCCGGTGTTCAAAACACACAAAATTCATATGCTTTTTCGTTTTTCCTCTGTTAACATGGTATTCAAAGCCTAATGAGAGTTCCCTCCTTTCCGTGATTTTTCCGGTGAGCCACCGTTCATTGCGTAAAATCCCCCCCACCTCATTTTCCATGCCTGCCCACTGATCTAGCAACCTCTGGCAACGTCGCGCCCTCTTGGGTTTTGTTCGCCTAGGCCTCCTCTTCCCCGATCTGGTGTTTGTTTTCAATTTCGCTCAGATTTTCCCTTTGTTTGGCACGTTTTTCCGCTGCTGCCACTGTTTTTCTCTCTCCTCCAGCATACCCATGGCTGCCCCCGGTGATAATAAGTCCGATACTTTGATTTCGGGAACTTCCCTCACTACCTTTCTCTCTTCTGAGTTGTTGGATGACAACAACTACTCCTATTGAGCCTCTAACATTAAAATTTGGCTTATTGGGTTAGGCTATGAGAACCGCCTCACAGTTAGAACCTGAAATTTTGGAACCCGACCGTCCGCGGTAAAGGAAAGTTGATGCTCAACTATTTGTCATTATGAGGAACACTATTGCCCCATTCCAACGTGATTGTTTCCGTGGTTAAAGATCATGCCAGGGAGTTTGGGACCATGGCAAACAACTCTTCACCAACAATATTCGACAACTCTACCAGATTGGTGAGGACCTCATGACCACTTTTGGCTCTCGTCAGTTTCAAGGCTCTATAACTACTTATGTGGGTAAGGTGACTAGTCTGTTGTGTGAACTCAATGAGATGCTTCCTCCTGGTGCTACTCTTGAAGCTGAATTTGAGAAACGTAAGAAATTACTTTTGTCCCATGCCTCATATGGCCTTCCTATTGAGTATTCCTCTACTCGTGATCAGATTTTGGATTGTCTCACAGAGGTTACTCTGGATAGTGCCTTGGCCACTAGCCTTCGGGTTAACATTCATGGACTTGTCACTAGTAATTCTTTTGCTGGCATCTCCCATTCTTTGGGTCCTTGATTCAGGAGCCACCGACTATATTACTGGTAATAAATCTCTTTTTTCTTCTCTATATACCACTAGTTACTTACCTTCTGTTACTATGGCTAATGGTTTCCAAACATAGTCTCAGGGTATTGGTGTTGTCCATCCACTCCCTTCTCTTTCAATTGATAATGTGTTATTTGTTCCTGGTGCCCCTTTTAATTTGTTATCCATTAGTCAACTTACTCGTATTCTTGATTGTGTCATCCCTTTTACGAAAGATTCAGTTTCTCTGCAGGATCGGAAAACGGGGAAGATGATTGGCTTCGGATGTGAGTCTCACGGCCTCTATCAACTTAACAGGCCATTCCTTGTCAGTTCGACTTCCGCGTCCCCTCTTCTCATTCATGCTTAGTTAAGACATCCAGGTCTAGATGCATTCAAGAAATCAGTTCCTAGTTTTTCTAATTTAGAATCTTTGTCATGTGAGTCTTGTCAGCTAGGTAAGCATACTCATACTTTTTTCCCTAATCGCATTAATAATCGGGTCTCGTCCCCTTTTGCTTTGGTTCATTCGGATTTTTGGGGTTCCAATCGTATTGTGTCTTCTTTAGGTTCTAGGTATTTTGTCACCTTTATCAATGATTTTTCCCGGTACTTGGATTTATTTAATGAAAAATCGTTCTGAGTTATTTTTTATTTTTCAGTCTTTTTTAATGAAATAAAAATTCAATTTGGGATTTCTATTCATACCTTATGAAGTGATAATGCACATGAATATTTGTCTAACCAATTTCAGACTCACGGGTTGTTGCATCAAACCTCTTGTCTTCATACTCCCAAACAGAATGGGGTTGCTGAGCGTAAAAATAGACATCTTCTAGATACAGACTCTTCTTCACTCTAATGTTCCTCTTCAGTTTTGGGGTGATGTTGTCTTTACTGCGTGCTATCTCATCAACCATATGCCTTCCTTTGTTCTAAAAGGTAAAATTCCTCATCAAGTTTTATATCCACATCGTCCTCTTCATTCTTTACCCCCTCAAGTCTTTAGTTCTATTTGTTTTCTCATGTCCTTGGTTCTGGGATCAATAAATTATCTGCTAGATCTCATAAATGTGTTTTTGTTAGGTATCCCCGCACCCAGAAAGGATACAAGTGTTACTCTCCTACTCTTCGCAAGTATTTTATCTCTGTAGATGTCATATTCTTTGAAGGTGTTCCTTTCTTTGAGTTTGGAGTACCTACACCCGAGCCTCCTCTTCCTACGACTACACCTACAGTCTTTTTTTCTTCTCCTGAGGAGTCTCCTTCCTCCCCAGATCCCCTTCCTCCTCCTCCTCCTCTGCAGGTCTATCAGCGCCGTCCTCGTCCTTTACTGCCGCAACCTGCAACCGACCCAATTGTAGACTCACATTACAGGCCCACTCATCCAAACTCTTCTCCGGTCCCGCCTCCTAAGTCAGATCTTTCCATCACCCACGTAAAGGTATCCATTCTATTCATAATCCTTCTCCTTACTATATATCATCGCATATCTCTATCATATTACTCTTGTCTTTCTTCTTTGCCCTCTGTTTCTATTCCTAAGAATGCAGGAAATGCCTTTACTCATCTAGGATAGAAATAAGGTATGATTGATCAAATTTGTGTTTTACAAAATTTGAGAGCTTGTTCTTCTACAATCAGGGAAGTCTGTTGTTGGTTGTCGATGGGTGTAAACGGTGAAGGTTGGCCTAGATAGAACAATTGACCGCTTCAAAGCCCAACCTGTCGCCAAAGGTTATACTCAAATCTACGGCTTGGATTATGGAGATACCTTCTCCCCTGTTGCCAAAATGCCCTCAGTGCACCTCTTTCTCTCCATTGCCGCCATTCGCCACTGGCCTCTATACCAGTTGGACATCAAAAATGCTTTCCTTCATGGTGACCTGCTTGAAGAGGTTTACATGGAGCAACCTCCCTGTTTTGTTGCTAGGGGGAGTCTTCTAGACTTGTTTGTCGCCTGCGGAAATCTCTATATGGCCTTAAGCAGTCTCCTAAGGCATGGTTTGGCAGATTTAGTGTTGTGATTCAAGAGTTTGGCAATGATCCGAAGTGAGGCCAATCACTCTATCTTCTATCGTCATTCAGTTGCTGGTTGTATTTACTTGGTAGTTTATGTGGATGACATTAGTATTACTGGCAGCGATCATCTTGGCATTACACAGGTAAAGCAGCATCTCTTCAAGCACTTTCAGACGAAGGACCTCGGTAGACTCAAATATTTCTTGGGGATAGAGGTAGCAAAATCCAAAAATGGAATCGTCATATCCCAAAGGAAGTATGCAATGGATATTTTGGAAGAAACAACGATGTTAAACTCCAAGTCAGTCGACGCTCCCATTGATCCCAATGTCAAGCTTCTACCAAATCAAGGGGAGCCTCTTCCGGATCCTGAGAGATATAGACATTTAATTGGCAAGTTGAACTATCTAACTGTCACTCGCCCAGATATCTTATTCGCAGTTAGTGTGGTAAGTCAGTTCCTAAACTCTCTTTATAAGGAACATTGGGATGCAATGCCCCGTATTGTTTGATATATCAAGAAAGATCCTGGAAAGGGCCTGTTATATTAAGATAAAGGACATACTCGAGTTGTGGGATACTCTGATGCTGATTGGGCAGACTCTCCCATTGATAAAAGGTCCACTTCCGAATATTGTATCTTTATCGGAGGTAATCTTGTCTCTTGAAAGAGTAAGAAGCAAAATGTTTGCGGAGACAGAATACCGTGCTATGGCTATAGCCAGTCAGGAGCTTATATGGCTCAAACAATTGCTTCAGGAACTTAGGTTTAGAGAGGTTGCACAGATGTCACTTATCTGTGATAATCAAGCTGCCATGCATATCGCCTCAAATCCGGTTTTCATGAGAGGACAAAGCATATTGTTACTTTATCAGGGGAAAAGTAATGTCCTGTAAAATATCCACTAGTTTTGTCAATTCTAATGTTCAATTAGCAGATATTTTCACTAAATCTCTAAGGGGTCCCCGAATTGATTACATATGTAACAAGCTTGGTGCATATGATCTATATGCTCCAGCTTAAGGGGGAGTGTTAAAATTAAAGATAGAGTTATCTCTAATTAATTAGATTAGATTAGTTTGTTTTTTATCTTGTAAAATATTTGTATTATCTTATCTGTAATCATGTACAATCTCCTATAAATACAATAGCTCCGCTGGTGTTCAAAACACAGAATTCATATGCCTTCTCGTTTTTCCTCTTTTAACAAAAACCATCATTCCCCACCACCTTCAACCATTAACCACCATTGAAACCAAACAAAAACCAAAACCTCAACCTAATCACCATCCCCCAATCACCAACCACAAGCCTCTCAATCAACCAAATCCATCAGCAAAAAAATACCTAAAATAAGAACAAAACATCACAAGACCTTCCATTTTCCTTCAACCTACACCTCACGAAAAAAGAACTGTGACCACAAGCATAACCACCGCTTTCTAAACCACAGCCACAACCCTCACTACATCTTTGACTATTCCAAACCACCCTCACATCATGTGGTGCTCCTTCCACTCCAATGGATGTTCCAGACTGCCACTTTCAACCACAACTAAACAACCATCATCGTATTGTTCATCCTCCGACCACCATGCTTTTCGCCTCCCTACAACAAAACTCGTGACTCAACTCTCCCCTCTCCCTCAAACAAACCACTATAACAATCTCATCCTAAAAAGAGAATCACAAACCACCCTCCTTCATCTTTGTCATACCACATCTTTCGCGCTGTCACAGGGTTAGAACCATCCACTATGGGTTCGCTTCGCCGCCACCACCAACACCCCCGGGTTGGGTTAAAAGCCATCATCTGCAGCACCGCATGACTTTGGATAAAACCCCACCACAACACTTCCATCTATGCTAAGGAAGGAACAAGACAAAGATGAAGCTAAGGTGATATTAGGGTTCAAATTTGGGGGAAATGATTTCAAAGTCTTGTTGATAGGCTGCATTCCATCTTTTCTCTCAAGCTTGGGCATTGAGGTCAAGTCTTTATCTAATGGCTCACTATTACTCAATCCGAATAGATTATAGATTTATAATCCAAGACTGACATGGCAAAGCCCAAGTCCATTTCACTTCCTATGATTGGTGGTTGTAAACTTACCAAGACAGGCTTAGAACCTTTTGACACCTCTCTGTACAGGTCAGTGGTGGGTGCTTTGCAATATCTTACAATTACAAGGCCAGAGTTGAGCTTTTCTGTCAACAAGGTCTGTCAGTTTATGTGTTCTACTTCAGAAGCTCACTGGGCAGCAGTAAAAGGATTCTTCATTACTTAAAAGGCACCTTTTTGACCTCTCTCTCTCAACAGTTAGGATCCATGGTAGAAACTGGAAAACAAATTGCCAGACTAGTGATATTATTGTCTAGTTCATAGAACATGTCAAAAACTGTCACAAACCACCTCAAGTGAAGTGATTGAAGTAGTCTAATACCAGAACAAGCTCTTGGACCTTTGAAAGACCATGTGCTCAAACCATAACTGTAGTAGCACCTTATGATCCCAGATATTAATTTTACTTTTACACGTCAGACATACAGGACATCTTGGCACTCAAATGTTCCAACCACTGAATAAACAGATCACTCAGGTTCCAGATACTAAAATATTAACAATCATGTACACTTTTTCAGGGAAAAAGACTGAAAGCTTATATTGAAAAAAAAAAGTACATGCTTTTTTATTGTGTTTTGAGCACCATCTGCTCAATGATGAATTTTAAAATCATGTACATTCTTGAAAAGAATTTTTTATCTCATAATAATGGATTTCACTCTGGGCATAATCAAAAAAATTTAGGACTTCATGAATTGTATTGAAGACAGTTATGCCACACTGCCACTTAAAATATTGGTATTCCTTGAGTTCCAAACACAGGACACATAGAAGTAGTCATAAGAAATAACAGTATACTTACCATACTACCCTTAGCACCAGAAGTAGTCATAAGAGAAATCCAATTTTTTCCAGAGGGTTTCAATATTCCTTCAGACAGTAGCTCCTTTAATATCCCTGAGCTTGTTCTGGAGTTAAGATTGCTTATCATCTTCCTGTCTAAGTATGTTAAGGCTGCCTCTCCATTACTGCGTATTTTTTTCTCAATATTCAACTGCATCGTGATTGGGTCTGAAATGAACAATACGCTAAACCATCACAATTTTACTCTTAAAAAACAAAATAGTAGTAAGGAAATAACAAGCACCCCACTTATTAAGATTATTATGAATCTCATGCATGTATGATTGTAAGATAATGCAAGAGAAAAGAAAAACTTATCCACAATATTTCTAAGTGTAAACCATTATTTGAAAATTTGTGAATGTCATGGGAATCATGCATCCATCACTAAAGTTGGTTTCTTTGAAGCATGCACAATAAACTACATTAATCACCCACCTATCTCTTGGTAAAGTATTTTGGCATGTTACTAAGTTGGCCCAGCAGTTCACTCTGGCTCTAAGGATAGGTAAATCAACACATTGAGGCACATTTTAGGGATCGTTTAGTTTTAAAAAATGTTTCTAGTTTCATTTCTTTTTTCATTTTTAATTACAAAACTGTCACCTTATTATTTATCTGCTGATGTTAGTACAGGGAGCACTCAAAAGAATTTTTACTGTTTTCACGCTTTCCTATGCAAATTTTGGAAAATAGAAAACAAAAGGACAGTTTCATAATTAAAAATAAAAACAAGAAATAAAAATAGAAAACATTTTCTGAAACCAAGTGGAGCAAACATTCTCCCGTGCTCAACTTTGTTTGAAAAACCTAAACTCCATTCCAAAGATGGCAAAAAAAATCCAGTGGCAAATAACTTTTTGATCAGTTAAAAGTTTTCTAAATTTGAAAGTTAAAACTGAAGAATATGAAAGAAATTATTGAATTAGAAAAAAAAATATATTGATATTTAATAAGAGGCAAGATGCTCAAGAAGAAAACTATATGTGTCACATAAAGACATAGCACAAGCCAAAGTGTCCCAAGCTGTTCAAAAAGATGCATTGGACTCAGCCAGAAATTCGCAAACTACCAATAGTGTACAGAAAAAAGAGGCCTTCTCTCACAGCTATTTGGCCTGGTTGATTCTTTCAGAAAGCATCAAGAAGCTAAAACAGAAACCATAAGCCTTTATTGGGAATTATTAGGGTTAAAAGTGGATGGTGTGTCTTGCCATAAATGGTAATGTTCCTACCCTTTGGCCAAAAGGTCACAAGTTCAAATGTCGAAAACAGCCTTGCCATTTTCAGGAGGAGGGTCACATCCATCTACCCTCCCCAAATACCGGATTGCCCTTTCAAAAGCACACAATTAAACAGGTCAAAGGCCCCAAGTACCAGGTAGCAACAACCTTCACAACTGTGTGGAGCCATAACCTCCAGGTCAGTCATTCTTGACCTCTTTCTTTATCTCTTGCCAAACCCACAAATTAACCTCATCTTTAAATGTAAGGCAAAATCCATCAATATTCAGTAACACGTCCCTTTTATTTTTATTCTTAGATTCTACTATAATTTAGGTTTTACAGGTAGATACACTGACCTCCCCTGAAGTTGGCATTAACTACATCGATCCCCTCTTTGTTTGAAAAACTACTTGACACCTCTACTTTGTCAGAAAAACTAATTAGAAATACACCCCTAAATGTTAATGGGTCGTTAGATACTTATATAAAACATGTCAAATACATCCATTGTCCTAAAACAAGTTTTAATATGACAATATTATTTTTATTTACTTGTTATTAGTCAGTGAGGCTTTGTTATTTCCTTGTTACACGTCTTTCTTGACCTCTCTCTTTATCTCTTGCCAAACCCACAAATTAACCCCGCATTTAAATATAAGGCAAAATCAATCAATATATGTAGTTGCACGTTCCTTTTATTTGTTATTAGACTTTACTATAATTTAGACTCTACAGGTAGATTCACTGACCTCCCCTGAAGTTGGCATTAGACACTTTTAAGTTTTGAGAAATTATTTGACACCTCTACTTTGTTGGATATAATTATTTACAAGTACACATCGTTAGATACTTTTATAAAGCATGTCAAATACATCTATTATTCTATACAAGTTTTAATGACTATATTATTTTTTTTCACTTGTTATTTGCCATTCAGGCATTGCATTAATTGGGTTTCGGAAGTCTCTGCAGCTTCAATAGGCCCCCAAAACACAATGCAAAGCCTCAATGCTAACCAAATAACAAATAGACAAATTGTCATACTAACACTTGTTTAAAATAACATTAACCTGTTTGACATGTTTCTATTAGGTGTTTAATGATCCACTAACACCAAGGGAGATGAGTTTCAACTAAGTCGGAGTGGGGTGTAATTTCACAAACAAGGAGGGGTTTGGTGTAAATAATTAACACTAACCATAGAGAAGGTCAGTGTAATTACCTCCAAATTCTATATCAATTTGGCATCCTTAACTGACTTAGATTTAAAATATCAACATCACTTACCCATCTGTCTACAATTTAATTTACACTAGTCCAATGTAGTTTGTTCCAACTAAAAAATTATATATCCTACTCAACTGAAAAGATTGGTGGAATATTCAATAAACTAGAAAGAAATAAACTCAACAGTAAAAATTATTAATAGAAAACTAACCATCACCAATTTTAAGCATTCAATAAATGTTATCACATCTGGATTTCAGTATATGATTTGCAAAAATTAATTTTACTTATATTACCTATATTATCACCATCTATCACTCCAATGAATTCACGATGAACAATGTCACCAATTTCCTCACAACTTTTGAGTTGATTTATTCTTTCAACATCCTTTCCTTCTGTTATCAGAAGATCATCCACTCCACAAGTGAATCCATGCATCTGAAGGACAGAACAGATCAAAATCGTGCAGGATTTCAGGCAAAATAAATACAATAAAATATATTACATTTTCAAAGCTAGTTATCGGTAGCTAACCTGCAAAAAGGTAGTGAATAATCGACTTAAGGCTGATAGTAGGTTGCCTGCTATATTTGAGCCATAAAGTTCGTGCACTGTATGTACCATACCATAATCACCAAATTGAGCCTTATCAATTACACCACGCACCAAATCATTTCTATAAATAAATAATTTATCCTCATCAGGCCCCTCCTCTCTAAATGTCTCTTTAGGGTATTCTTTTCCCTCCTTGATTCGAGTCTTAAAAAAATTGGATGGGATTTTTGCACTCTTCTCAACAGTAAATGGGGGCAAACCTCTGGTGATATAGTATAGCAATGCACTGATAACCTAGAAAGAAGGCAGAGATCAAATACCATTATGTCACAAACCTAAAGAAACAGATAAAACACCCAAGAGTAGAAAATACTATTCTAACTCCATAAGAAGTTACTATGACATAATACAATTGTGGGGAAATGACTAAATGATATGGTTTCAGCCATTTTATTTAGATAGAAATATGTTATAACATTAAAAAAAATTATATTAAATTTTTTACTAACAGATATAAACCTGTTTTCCTGTCCATAGGGGTTCAGGCTTCCATATTGCAGGAGGAAACAGGAACATTTCACTCTCCGAGTTTGACATGAAAACTTTCTGCCTAGGCTTTCCCTGGAAAGAAGCTTGCCCAGCCATGGACACACCAGAACTGTACAGTAGTTGATTGAACTCTCCATAAGTTAGAAAGGTATCCTTTTTTGTAAGAAGAGCGGCACTTACGATATGATCCTGGAAATATTGTTAAAATTGAGGAAAAATCTTCAGGAAATCGGCCCAAGAAAATTGTAAATAAATGTACATTAACTATCTAAGCAAATAGGTGAGGCTCAGCAGTATGTTGTTGCCTTGTGACCGAGCAGTCATGCATTTCAATATAAAAACAAACCCCCACTCACTAGTGCTGAGGGAAGGTGCATGTTTCTAACTCTATCAAGACCAACAATATAGACATCCTAATGCCTGTCACACTGAGCAGCTTTCAAATTATTATGCAAATACCTGGATCAACGCTCTAATTGGATCACCACTTGTAGGCTTCACAAACTGATTGTTAGCATTTACAATATTGTAAGCTTCAGCTCGAGAAATCTCATCTTGGGGAAAATGAACATTAATCTCATCACCGTCAAAATCAGCATTATAGGTACTGAGATCATGAAGGAGGAGAAACAAAAAATGATTTACTTTAGCAACAATACTAAGCAGAGATATAACAATGTATATGAATACATCAAAATGAATTTTTCGTGACATCTTATCAATGTGAACTGTAAGATTATAATCAATACCAATACTCAAGTTAATTTATGCCACAATCACACCAAGCTCAAAGAAACTATAATTATATATTACCTACAGTTTGCATAGTGCATGCGTACAGTCTTCTCCCCCTTCAGAACACGAACTATATGTGCCATTATACTAGGTTTATGAAGTGTGGGCTGCAACAGATTATGAAGTTCAATTACCAGAAGGTCATCAAATTGGTCATGTTCACATTAAAAAATTTCTCAATATGATTTCCACAAAACTGTTTTTTGCTAAGTGTCGTATACAGGACAAACTTATGCAAGAAGTGCAGAAAAATACTTCCAACAACTTAAAGAGCAACACCAACTTAACAATTTCCTATAGTAGATAAGAACAACAAAAAATAGCAAACATCCAGGATTCGAATGTCAGAAATTAATTTTTACAATTTCTTTTGTACCCAAGAAAATATTCATTAAAGGAATAGACGATAGTACCGTGATAAATATATTGCATTATTGCTGAAACATACAAGATGTCAAGATTAGATAATGTGTTACCTGTCGATTGACAAGCACAACATCACCATCCTTCAAGTGTCGATACACAACTTTCCCTTCAAATTCATGGTCATATATCTTCCCATGATGCATGATAACCCCTCTTGAGGATGGTAATTTCCTTGATGTCGAAGAAAGCAATTTTCCTTGTGGAGGAAGCCTTACTACTGATACTTTATCAGCATAGTGTGTGGCACCTGGATGAGTTGCAGGACCATTAAGGATAGCATTCCTTAACTTGACTACATTCCAAGGAGTCACTCTCTGCAAGATATTAGCATAAAAGAAAATGGGAAGAAAAATATGAGATATGAAGAGTCCATTATGCACATAGAAAAACCCAGTATACTGATCTGTTATCAACATGTTAATGTTACAAAACTTACAATCAATTGTCTTACACATTGTTTGTACTTTGTAGTCCTTAATAAACTCTAAACATTTCACTTCACTCTAAAGAAATTTCTCATTATACACTACTGGTGCTCTGATAAGAATATTAAGTCAAAATTGAGTTGCAGCAGGTAAATTATTATCCAGTTGGAGCAGAATGATTACATTTGAGTTTCAATTTTTTAACTTCATTTAAATTTAAAATATATGGGCTGCAGTGCTGCACCAAGGAAAAAGACGGTGCCTGCCCAAAATAACAAATTTTTTATATTATAAGAATAAAAGGAACGAAAATACAACATCAAAATATTTGCTTCTATTAGAACTGCCAGAGTAACATGCAGTTCATGTATCACATGTTAATAAGTTCATGTATCAAAGGATAATGAGTCCATTCATCACATTATGATTTCATAGAAATTGGGCTTTTTTAGTAAGTAGAACCCATCCACTCTGCAGATGAAACACTCTCCAGTCTATTAAGAGTTTATATATAGATCTTCTGCATAACCTAAGTACTACACAAGCTATTCAATCCTTCTGTATTTCTCTTTTATATTCCTACAACTTCGATAAGATTCATACATGAATGTAAACACATTGTGATTGTGATAACATGTGCACATTGAGTAATACCAAGTTACAAGCCTCACCTCAGGATATGTTAATTTTAAAGCAAAATACGGAGGAATCCCAATTTCATTGACTGCTAAATAAGGATCAGGTGATATGACAGAGCGGCATGCATAATTAACCCTCTTCCCCATCATTTTTTGGCGAAAGACGCCCTCCTTCTTCTCCAGCAACTGGCAAATTCCAGTAGCCACATCTCTCTGGCCTGGACCAAGCAAGAAATGAAGATAAGAATTTCTTCTCCAGCAACTGGCAAATACAAACCATTAGCAAAATATCTGAAATAGCTACATATTACTATAAATAGATAAATATAAATATTGTATATGATATATACACACATGGTTGTCAAACTCTAGTTTCAACTCGTAGAAACGTACTAAGTTTCTACCTATGCAAAACGTGCTAAAACGGTTGGAGACTCGTCTAGACTCCTTCAAACTCACGAGATTTGAGCGCGTCCACAAGTCTACAAAAGTCAAAACCCTAATTCCCAAATTAATAAAACGCACCGTTTCGGACCCCTCTATTCTTTTAGCTTAACGCGCAGCCAGCCTTCTTCTTCATGACTTCGTGCCTGGCCCCCTGGAATTGCGCGACCCACCACCGTTCTCCGACTCCAACGCCACTTTTCTTCTTCTTCGTGGCTTCATGCATGGGCCTGCAACTGCGCGACATCAACCACCCGCGACAACTACGTGTCTCCGTCCCATGTCGGCGCAACTAAAACCCACCGGTAACAGGTGTGTTTCTTTTTCCTTTAACCTTCATTTTGATTAAAGGCCAGCATTTTTTTCTTATCCTCCACCTGTTCCTCTCTATCCAACATGTCTGAGACTAAGAGAGATGGTGGCTCAAAGGCCAACAGCAACACTGTTCAAGCTCCTCTTCAAGCAAGAAAGAACATCCCTAGAAAGAGGTCAAACATTGGTTGGAAACATGGGGTTGATAGGAATGGGAATGGGAAAAAAGTCCAATGTAATTATTGTGCAAAGGTTGTTAGAGGTGTTTTCAAGTTCAAGCACTACCTTACAGGAACTAGGGAGGATTCAGAGCCTTGTCCTACTGTGCCTGCTAAAACTAGAGAATTGATGATGATGGTTTGTGTAGAGGGTAAAGTGGCATATCAAAAAAGAAAGGGCTTGGTTGATATGGATAAAGATAAGGATAAGGGGCAGCATGTGCAAGTGCAAGCAAGGGGAAAGAAAATTAGTGGAGGACCTAATGGTGTTCAAGCAACCCTTAACCAAATGATGATGAAGAACATCAAAGGGGATGTTGATGAACAAGTTGCTAAATTTTTTTATACAAGTGTCATCCCCTTTATAAAAATGTGTGAAGAGATTGGACAATATGGAATTGGTTATAAACCTTCATTATATCATGAAGTACGAGAGACGCTTTTGAAGCAAGCAGTGGGTCAAACCAAGGTTGTCAGACTCGAGAGATTACCTAAACTTCAGTTAGGTGGACTCGACTCGCAAACTCGACTCATTACGAGTTTACCTCATACTAAAAATTCTATAAAACTAATATCAGACATGCATCCAAACAAGATATACCATCCTAAAATAGTTAAAAACTAAAAATCCAACCATCCAATTGTAAACAAGTCATAACAAATACACATAAAGTCATAACAAACACACGTAAAGTCATAACAAACACACATAAACCATTGTCTTGTCCCCTAGTTGAAACTAGAAGCAACATCAAAGAAAACATGGTTATCAATATCAAGTCTCTCATTATCCTCCATCTCCATCATCTTCATCTTCTTCATGATCATCATCATCATCCTCTTCATAGTTTTTCTCATCATCAACATGAACATCTATATTATGTCCAAAATCATCATTTGCATTGCTTGAACCTCTAATCTCCATTTGGACCACATCCACATTGTTGCTTGGTATGTCTTCTTCATCCCCTTGTTTAACATTTTCTTCTAGTACATTCTTTTTCGTTATCCATTCATCGTCAGATTGGACATCCTCAAAAGATTAGATAGCATCCTTTCTTTTTTGTCTATTCTTCAACTTCAGGTTGTACATAATATAAACCAAGTCATTCATTTTTTTTCTGATGGAGGCGGTTTCTTCCCTTTGTATGAACTTAGAAACAAAGTCATTCATCAATTTTCTAATTTTAATTTGTAAGTCATGCAAAGGCAAAGCCATCACAAAATAAGTTACTCACCATTTCAAAGGAACTCCAATTACGTTCACATCCCGACGAACTACAAGTCAAGCTTAGAATACGAACAGCAAACTTCTTCAATTCAAGACATGTGGATCAATACAAGTCCCGCCATTCTGCAGGAAGATGCTTCTTCCTAGTACTTTTTGCTATCAAGCCCAAAATGTCCTTTAGCATTATGAAATTTAAAAAGTTGCAAGGAAATTTTATTCCTCTCTTCTAGATCACCAACCAACCTTTCTATGCAGTTAAACAATTCTTGCTTCACCTCAAAGTCGTCATCTCTAAAATTTGTATCATAATGGAAACTAGGATTGAGGTAGTAAGCAGCTGCATGTAAGGGCCTATGCAATTTACTATCCCACCTTTTATCAATGATTTCCCATAAAGGTTCATAGCTACAAATAAAAATAAACACCTTTAATTTTAAAGTTACCAATCAATGATAAAACGAGCACTAAATAAAAATAATGCATGTTTGCCTTTTCTTAACATCTTTAAAATTAGATATGATCTTCTCCACAATTGCATCCATTGCATCATAAATGAAACCCATTGCGGGTTTTTCATTTGAATCAACCAAACGAAGGACTTGTATGAGAGGAGCAGCAGCTTTGAGGCAAGTGATGATGATCTTCCAAAAGTGACTATCCATTGCAGTGCAGGCAACCTTTTTCCCATCTTGTGTAGATGCAAACTTACTTGCATTCCATGCATCTGAACCAAACAAATTCATCACACCAGCATTATTTTCATTAAGATATGATAGGGTCAAGTAGGCGGTTACAAATCTAGTCACACCCGGCCTAATCAAGTCCCTTCCTCCAGTGAACTTCTTCAACATGGAAATAAGCATGGATTGAGAATATATATACATCTTTCATCCTTTCTTTATAGTTATCTCATGCATCTTCAAATTCTTTTCAAAATCTTCCAATATGAGATCAATTCAATGTGCGGCGGTAGGAGTCCAGTTCTTTCTTTTGTTCATCAACATCTCCCCCGCTGCCTTGTAATTTGCAGCATTGTCTGTAACTTCTTGCACTACATTCTCCTCTCCAACACATGAAACAACATCATCCAGCATCTTGAAAACTTTATCAGTTGTTTCTGAAATCTCAAAAGTGTCTAGTGAACATAGAAACACTTCAGGCTATTCACCAAAAATTACAAATTGAACGCCTTTTTTGTCTGTTCACTCATCCGACATAATTGTACAACCGGTTTTCTTCCATTCTCCCATGAAATCTTAAACCATTGCTTCAGCTCGACCCACTGCTTGCTTCAAAAGCGTCTCTCTTACTTCATGATATGATGGAGGTTTATAACCAACTCCATATCATCCAATCTCCTCACAAATTTTTATAAACTCTGAATTCTTAATCGCATTAAAGGGGATGGCACTTGTAAAAAAAAATTTAGCAACTTGTTCATCAACATCCCCTTTGATGTTTTCATCATTTGATTAAGGGTTGCTTGAATACCACTAGGTTTACTACTAATTTTCTTTCCCCTTGCTTGAACTTGCACATGCTGCCCCTCATCCGCACCTTCATCCATATCAACCAAACCCTTTCTTTTCTGAGATGCCACTTTACCCTCTGCACAAACCTTCATCATCAATTCTTTAGTTTCATCAGGCACAATAGGACAAGGCTCTAAATCCTCCCTAGTTCCTGCAAGGTGGTGTTTGAACCTGAAAACACCTCTAACAACCTTGGCATAGTAATTACATTAGACTTTCTTCCCAGTCCCATCAACATCAACCCCATGTTTCCAACTAATGTTAGACCTCTTTCCAGGGATGTTCTTTCTTGCTTGAAGAGGAGCTTGAACAGTGTTGTTGTTGGCCTTTGAGCCACCATCTCTCTCAATCTCAGACATGCTAGATAGAGAGGAACAAGAGGAGGATAAGATAAAAAGAAATGTTGGCGTTTAATCAAAATGAAGGAGAAAGGAAAAACAAAAAAACACACGTTACTGGTGGGTTTTCATCGCAGCAACATGGGAAAGTGAGGTGCAGTCGTTGCAGATGGTGGGTGTCACGCAGGTGCAGTTGCGATCGTGGGTGTCGCTCAATTGCAAGCCCAGGCACGAAGTCACGAAGAAGAAGAACATGGGTCGAACTGAAAGAATGCTTGAAGATTTCAGGGGAGAATAGAAGAAAATCGGTTGTACAATTATGTCGGATGGGTGGACAGACAAAAAAGGCGTTCAATTTGTAAATATTTAGTGAATAGCCCGAAGGGTACAATGTTTCTATAGTCACTAGACACTTCTAAGATTTCAAAGCCAAGTTTTCAAGATGCCGAATGATGTTGTTTCATATGTTGGAGAGGAGAATGTAGTGCAAGTAGTCACAGACAATGCTGCAAATTACAAGGCAGCCAAGGAGATAATGATGGAGAACAGAAATGTGTGCCGCTCATTATATTATCTCATATTGGAAGATTTTGAAAAGAATTTGAAGATGCATGAGATAACTATAAGGAAAGGAGGGAAGATAACTACGTACATATATTCTAGACCCATGCTTATTTCCATGTTGAGGAAGTTCACTGGAGGAAGAGACTTGACTAGGCCGGGTGTGACTAGATTTGCAACCGCCTACTTGACTCTATCATGTCTTAATGAAAATAAAGCTGGTTTGATGAATTTGTTTGGTTCAGATGCATAGGCCCTTACATGCAGCTGCTTACTACCTCAATCCTAGTTTTCATTATGATGCAAATTTTAGAAATGATAACTTTAAGGTGAAGCAAGGATTGTTTAATTGCATAAAAAGGTTGGTTGGTGATCCGGAAGAAAGGAATAAAATTTCCTTGCAACTTTCTGAATTTCATAATACTAAAGGACTAGGCTTGACACTACAAAGAGGTACTAGGAAGAAGCATCTTCCTGTAGAATGGTGAGACTTATATGGATCCACATGTCCTAAATTGAAGAAGTTTGGTGTCCGTATTCTAAGCTTGACTTGTAGCTCGTCGGGATGTGAACATAATTGGAGCTCTTTTGAAATGGTAACTTATTTTTATGATGGCTTTGTCTTTGCATGACTTTAAATTAAAATTGGAAACTTAATGAATGGCTTTGTTTCTAGGTTCATACAAAGAGAAGAAATCGCCTCCATCAGAAAAAAATGAATGACTTGGTTTATGTTATGTACAACCTGAAGTTGAAGAATAGACAAAAAAGAAAGGATGCTATCTAATCTTTTGAGGATGTCCAATCTGATGATGAATGGATAACGAAAGAGAATGTACTAGAAGAAAATGTTAAACAAGGGGATGAAGAAGACATACCAAGCAACAATATGGATGCGGTCCAAATGGAGATTAGAGGTTCAAGCAATGCAAATGATGATTTTGGACATAATATGGATGTTCATGTTGATGATGAGAAAAACTATGAAGAGGATGATGATGATCATGAAGAAGATGAAGATGATGGAGATGGAGGATAATGAGAGATTTGATATAGATAATCATGTTTTCTTTGATGTTGCTTCTAGTTTCAACTAGGGGACAAGACAATGGTTTATGTGTCTTTGTTATGACTTTATGTGTGTTTGTTATGACTTGTTGACAATTGAATGGTTGGATTTCTAGTTTTTAACTATTTTAGGATGGTATATCTTATTTGGATGTATGTATGATATTAGTTTTATATAATTTTAGTATGAGGTAAACTCTTACAAGTTTACAAGTCAAGTCTATCTAGCTGAAACAAGTTTAGGTAGACTCTTGAGTCTGACAACCATGTGTGTATATATATAGTGATCCACAAACTTGTCTAATGGACAAGAAACTTGACTTCAAAAAATGAGTTAATACATCTGTTAGGAATATAGCCCGTATCCAATTTAAGGCTTGAGGCAACCCTTAACTCATGAGCTAGCTTTTAGGTTGAGTTAGGCCCATTACTTTCTAATAAATTGATCATCCCTGCATCACGATTGTTTCTATAAGAAACTTTGGCGGAAGGTGTGGATTAACCACAAAATGGTGAAGATGGTGTCCTTTGAGCACAGGTTCAACTTGTTGCTTCCAAAGGAGATAGTTCTTGTCATCCAGTTTTTCGATGACAACCTGAGAGAAGATTGTGGGAGCAGATGCGGAAGGTGTAGCTAAATTGGAGGCCGCCATTAGAACCGAGAAGAGAAGTTCATGATACCATAAAAGAGTTACGAGAATTCATAGAGAGAGAGATTTGAGAGTAATAGAAAAGACTTGAATGATAATCTTGTATTGAGTAGAAAGAGAGTACATGATTATATAGGCGAGGTTATGCTTAGTTGGCATAACAGAATTCTGTTACAAGTCATAACAGAAGTGAGGTAAGGGACCCACGCCTTATAACTCTGTTCTAACAGAGTCTAAACAGTTTTAATTTAACTATATCTCTAACAAAATTGTATTTGTCAGACAATTTACCCTGACTGGAAAACATTCACTATATCATTTTTGGTACAAAACAACAATAAAAACGTATCGAACAACAAAGAGAAATAAAATGAACAGGGACTACAGTGATTGTAATTTTACAAAGTCAAAGACTAATGAAGGGTTTTGAAATCCAGAGAACTAAATTGTCCGATACGTATAATATCAAGGACCAATACGAGGGTTTACTCTTTCAATAACATTGTTGTCATCAAGAATTACCTTACATACTTTTTTTTCCTGATAATTTCTTCCTCTATTAGAATAATACTACTATTAACAAAATAGAAAAAGGGAACCCTCTTAAATTGTGTCAGAATTAAGAAGTTGCAGAACTACTACTATTTTCATTTGCTTTACTACTACTTACAGGCCAAGCCACATACACCCAGTTCCACACACTACCATTCCAACAGGGTAGTAAAGAAAATGAAATCACAGAAAGTCTCACCGTAAGCAGTTTTGTTGTCGAATAGCACATTTACAGATTGCTGAAGATCCATCCACCGGCTTAGAACCTTTGAGGCATCAGACTTGTTTAGATGGGCATCTCCCAAGGATATATTGCATTCTAAAATCTTACTCAACAAAACAGTTTGAGGATGCTCCATCACCTACAAAAGCATTGACCATGTAATTAAACACACATAGGATCATCGAATGGCCAAACATTAACAAACCAATAAATAAAATAAAAATCCATAGCTACAGAGCAAATTTCTGCAACAAGCAAGCTACACCCCACTAAGTGGGTTCATCTGCAGATATTCTATCTTAGAAGTTAGAATAGTGGAAAGAATCAAAAAGGAAGAGACCGAACAATAAAATAAAATATAAACACCGTACATAAGAAAAATGCATAGCAGTTCCTCTCAACAAATATGAGACTATCTAGTCATCTACATGTATTTTTCCTCATGAAACAATCCGAGTCAAAGATTGCATAATGAATTTTACTCTCATGACAATGTTACATAGCTGTCTGATGTTAAAAACATTCACAAATTCTTGTTAATAACATCTCTTAATTACACTTACATCATCACCTCCTTTAGTTGGGGGACGGAATTTGATTGGTGGCACAAAAATATTCTCCAGAAAGAACATTGAGTGTCCGGCTTTCTTTCCAAACCCCTGATCTTGAATATCACTAATATAAGAACAGAGTTGGGCCTCATTTTTCCACAGATGCTCCAAAATACCTTTAACCTGTAACTTGAATATAATTAAATGAACTAATCTCTAGACATTTTCCAACCACATAAAATATAATAATGAACAATATTATCAGTAATCTTTTACTTAAAAAATAGAATGCTTACAAGTGATGGTTATTAAGCAAATATTTCCAAGAAACTCACCTGTGATGGTAACAAAGACCCAGAAAATTTATTTTGTGCAGCAAGCTTGTAAGACAAGGTCTCATTTTTCCTATTATCTCTTTTAGTGGTGCCAGCAGCGGTAATATCTTCTTCATCTGTAGTATCCCCACTACCTAAAGATATTTCATCATTGATTGCTTCACTTGCCATAGCTCTAACGATATTTGCTCTAGCTTCATCGGCTGAGGGAGCATGCTAGAGCCCATCAACCAGAAACCCATAAACAAAAGGGAAAGAAAATGAAAAAGAAAAGCAAGAATTAGACATCCTGGCCAGAAATACCTACAAACATCAATAGAAGTGACAATATGCTTGTCTTTGGGTTAGAGCATAAACACTTGTCATACTCAACCTTGAGGGCCTAGGTTCTAACCCTACCTTGGTCATTTTATTTTTTTACCACCTAAATATAATATAAAATAAACTAAGAAGACTCCTATAAATAACTTTAAAAGAAACATACAAAAAATGCAATGCCCAGAATAGATATATGGACTTTTAAGGTATTCAAACTTCAACCTTCAAGTTAACATCTAAATTCCCAAGAAAAAGAAAGGGAAAAAAGGGTCAACCAAACCGTAAAACACTTTTTCTCTTCAGATTTTGAAGATTGAAAGTATCAGCAACAAATTTTACCAGAAAAAAGTAAAAGGAGTATGAACTATGCATGTTTCCTGCAGTTATACACATAGTAATGCCTGGGTTTTGTACAGTACTGGTGTAATGAATCCTGTTGCAAAGATGTATCTTGCTATTGATAATAATGCTTGGGAGGACAAAGCATAATACATATCCCACAATGACAAGAGTCACACACCAACCCAACACGCCCCCTGTACATACTTAGATATGTGTGTTTGTTCAAAAGAAAATACTATCATATGTATGAGATTAGTATAGTTCAGCTTAGTCGCCTTTGTATATTAGTTCTAAAAGCTCCCACGTCTTTCTGTTACTAATCTCTCTCAGCTGAATAAATACAGCCTCTCTTTGTATTCTCATTCATTAAGTCAAATTACTAAATCAGATTTACTTTCTCTCTCTTTATTTTCTCTCAACCTAAAATCATAAAAGAATTACTATAATTATAATTATAACTATTATAATTATAGTGTAATACATTAAATAGACAAATACTCACATAATATTATAAAACATCATATTATTTGCATTCACACACACACATATATATATGGGAATAACAAAATAATTATATCTAAACTCTAAACACAGTAAACAGAAGTCAAAACTCAAAACACTCTATGTAGACCTAGCAAAGACAACATCTACCTTAGATATTATGATAGTTAAATGTCTGAAAATATTCATAATCAAGAAACAACGAATTCACCATATGAAACCATCCAAAGGTTGGTTTACTGATTCTAGGAACACCAGCTCCACAATTTTGACACTTCTTATATTTCCTCGCCAGAAACTGCCTTAGAACAGACATAGCCTCACTAAAATGAAGGGAGGTCCAGCTTTCTCCCAGCTTCTCAGCATTACAACACTGGCTCTCAACACCATCACCCACATGAATGGATTCATCTGGATTAGTTGAATTCAAACTTTTCGCCCTTACAATATCGCCTTTCAGTATAAGCTCCAACTGGGACTTGCGCGTTTCCACCTTGAGCCAACATATGACCCATATGAACAATGACCAAAAAATAAATAAATATCTTACAAAAAGCACAACACAAGTAAAGAGACACACATAAAATTACCACATCAAGCCATCAACATAAGTTTACCTCTTTTCTAGGGGCCTGAAAATGATAGCAAGACATACACGTCTTTTGTAGAATATTGCTAAGAATATTGAACATCAAAGGATTGTAAACAGGGGAAACCAGCTCAATGTGACCGAAATGACCAGGGCAATGTTTAGATGTTTGACCACATGATTTACAACTGCATCAAGCAAGAGAAATTTCTCAGTCACCCACCTCAATTTCAAGCCATGCTACATAAATACAACTCATAATAAACATCTATAGCTAGCAAAAAATTATCAATTACTACTCCACTTTGGGTATGCTCAAGAGTTGAATTTTGGAAGGAAATAGGGGAGCGAGTAAATATTGTGTTTGTGTTATTTGATAACTTTTGCAAAATAAAACAATACATCACCAAACACTTAATATACAACCCTCATAATTTAAAAGTAATAAATTTCCTCTTCCTGACCTTTCTATCCCCCCCCCCAAAAAAAATACAAAACACACCCTTAATCTTATCTCCACGCAACCATGTCAAAAACAAACTCTCTAGTCTCTCCTACTCCTTGAAAATAGACTAAGGTCTTGTTTGGATTAGTTTCTAGCTTACTTACACTCTTTTGTCACCTAAGTACTTCCAGAGAAATCAAATACTACAACTTGCAAGATTCTAGCTTATGCAATGCAAGAAGTTTGATTCACTTCACCACCTTAATTCTCTTCTCCTACAAGTGCTTGTTGAAAAGTTTATCTAACCTAACTCTATTGACATACATGAAAAATATAAATATAAACATAAGATATACGAAGAGCAATAGCCTGTTTGGATTAGGTAAAGAGAACATGTAAATAATTGCACATACAGAGACTTGTCATCGAGAGGACCCAAAGCAGGGTCGTATAATCCAGAAGCAACAGGGTGTTCCAAAGCATCGACCAAGATGGTATTCGTGATCTTAACGCGACTGCTCCGCCGTAACTCATCGTCCGTTATGAAACTGAACGCCACCGCCTCCACGGAGTTCGTTACGCCCTGCGGCGTTAGAAGAATAAGAACAAGAGAGTTTGAGTTTCAACTTTCAATGTTATTATGGAGTGTTAAAGCTTGTGCCTGTGGATTACCTCGGTTGTGAGAGCCATGGTGGTGGTGGTGGTGGTGGTGTCAATGCAAGTCGAAACGATATCGTTGAAGGTGTAACAGAGGAGAAGAGAAGAAGAGGCGTTGAAGGGGTGAAGAGAGGTTTAACGCATCATACTCAACGATACTGAATTAGGTTTTAAAAAGTTTGGAGGATTCATTTTATATTACACTGGGTAAAACGTGGTGTATGAATGCAGAGCATAGCACAGCCGTTGCTTTTTGGCCATTTTCAACAAACGGTTGTAATATTTACGGGATACCTGGTCAAACGGTGACAGAAAAAGGTAAACGGCAGCCATACTCAAATTGCACGTTCACCTATGAACTACCTAGATTCTTGAGTTAAACCCTTCCGTTTGTTATCGGATACGGAGCCCCATATACCCTTTTGCTTTTCGGGTCTTTTTTATGTGATTGGATTTTTGTTAACCGGGCTTTGAACGCTGGATCTTTTTGTGACGTTGTTGGTTTTGTGATAGTGGGCTTTGAAGAGCAGTTCGTCATCCATTAAAAATTGAATTGTTTGTATTGTTTCTAAACTATTCATGGTTTCCAAAAAAAAAATAAACTATTCATGATTATCTCACCCCTTTCTCCCTCTTCCCTCTTTCTTTCTCTTTCATCCTCTCCTCTTTCCTCTTACTTACTATAAGATCAAGGTGGTATTCGCCTACAAAAAAAAAAATCACATTAAAATACGTAAGATAAAAAAGGGTCCTTTTTCACACACATAACAAGTGACTTGAAAATTATAAAGAACAAAAAAGATTAAAGTTTAAAACAAACATGCATGGAGTTCTCCTATCAAAATTTAATTTAGTTTTTCTAATGCTAAACAATATACAATCATAAATTTAAAAAAGAATTTGCTTTGTGCGGAGAAAGAAATTGCATTATGTGGAGAAAGCATACCAACAAAATCAATGAATTTGTTTTTTGTGAATGCCTCGTCTAGGAACTATTAGAACACGAGGGAGAATGACAGGGAGATCAGAGGACATTATTGCCAAATGTGCAGAGGTGTATATAAAGAGATGGACTAATTAAGTGGCGTGTATTTTTGTATGTTGATGAATGAGGGTCTCGGGACATCAGGGAGGTTGTGTTACACGATGTAAAACTAAAACTAGAAAACTCACTTAAAAGTAAGTATTATTGGCTTATGGGTTTAGCACAATAAAGAGAAAAATGGAGTTGTTTTTGTTGTTTCATGATTAGGGCGTTTATCATCTAAGCCAATCCAAAGTCAACCGTTCAATCAAATAAAAATAATTGATAATTGAGAAAATTAATATTATTTATTGGGTTGGATTGGATTTTGGTTCCACTAAACTAATTCAAAATTTACGTTATGTTGACAAAAATGTTGAACTTGATACTGCTTTGAGTGTTCATTCGTTCTAAAAGCCCAACATCACCTCAAATGTCAAGCCCATAATTCATTTTACCTCCTACACTTCCAAAGTTTGTGTGACGTACATGTTGTAATTTTTTGTAAATTATTGATTTTTAATTGGTCATATTATAAGAATTAGATTGCCATAGAAGAATTTGTTTTGCGGATTAAAAGGGATCTGTGTTAATAAATTTATTGAATGATGTGTTTCTCTTTATATGTTAGTAACTTAGTATGTCATTTGTGTGTAGTATTTAACATGTTAGTATGTTTTAGATTTTGTCTTTGTGGCTTTGAGAGAACTCGTTTATGGCTATGTTTCTACAAAAATTTTAGTTGGATTAATCATATGTTAGTATGTGATTTATTAATTTTTTAAGCTACTTTGAGAATTGAAATTTAATCCAATCCAAACTGATATTTATTGGATTGGATTTCATGGTACATTCTAGCTGATCTAATCTAAACTACTTGATGATCTTTTAATCGGGTCGGATGGTTTATTGCCTCAAAATTGACCTAATCCAATCTACAAATACTCCTACTTGTGTTAGGGATTGAGGATGGAATAGGAGAAGAAAGGATAAGGAAGAAAAAGAAAGAAAGGGAGTGAAATAATCATGGGGTATTTTAGGAACAAATAATTTAAAAAATTAAAAAAGGGGTTTATTTTAAGAAAATGGGGATTAACCTCATTCTTAATTGGGGGGAAGGGGGCAATGATATTAGGCTCACTGGCCCATATCCTCTACTTCAAAATAGGCCTAAAAGAATGACTTTTCCCTTTTATTTAGAGTTTATTTAGAGTTTTATTTCCCTTTTAATTTAAAAATATTCCATTTATTTCTAGCTGCCATATAAATATTGTTGTAAGCTCTCATGTTTTCATGAATAAAAAATGACTTTTCTTCCTCAACCTGTTATTATTTAATCTTAAACACATTAGTATTATCTATTCCCCAGTAGTTCTAATATTGTGAGAATAAGGTCCCTATCATTTTATCCTGTTTAATTCTTTCCCTTGTTGAACTAGGAACTTGCTCTCATTGGACCAATGAATTACTGTAGGCCTTTTGACAAACGGAAGATTCTTTTAACACTTATCCTTATTTCTAATTCTACCTCTTTTATTTTTTTTAATGTCTTATTTCCTAAAATATTTATGTATTCTCACTTTTTCATATGAACCTTGTAGCATCCCTATTATTAAAATTAATTATTTGTGTTGTATAAAATTAATTAATAGATTATTTAAATATTATTAAGTGGAAAATTAAATAAAATGGGGATTAGAAATTAAATTGATTTAATTAATTAAAAATGATCAATTAAGAAATTGGTTAAATTAAAATTGTGATGGTATTTCATAAAAAAATTATTTTTGATAATATTTCATAAAAAAAATCCACTAAACTTTGTATTTTAAACTAGTGGTAGTATTATTTTTGTCTTTGGGTCAAATATTCAATATTGTCAATTTGTTGGGTCTATAATTGTTAATTAAATAGTTTATTTAACATGTGTAAATTTGTAAAAGATAAATTTGCAAAGTCAAAAATAGAAAAGAAATGTTATATCCTCCCAAGAAGGTTGTTTATAAACCGATTTGGACTAAATAAAAGAATTCAATCGATTTAAAATAATTGAAAATTGATTAAACTGAAATTGTAAAGAAACTACATTTATGTGTGTGGTTTATTGTATCTCGAATCTACATCTAAAAACCAAACCAAGCTCAACCGAACTGCAATCTTCAATGTATTATTTTTATATTTATATTACCTTACTAAATTACATACATAATTTAAACTTAATGGGACTTAAGAGACTCTAGGTGATAATTTGTGATTTTTTATTATGTTGATTTAAGTGGTGATTCGATTTTTGAAGTAATTATTCTTGATTTTATTTTGCTAGAATTATATATCTGATACTTGATTTTGTAAAAAGTATAATTAATATAAAATTGCACAAACTAATCTAATCTGAACCGTATTTAATCAAATTGGATCAAATGTTATTATATATATATATATATATATATATATATATCTACCAAATTGAATTGAGCCACAATCTAATAATATAATTGAATCCAATTCAAACCGCGAACACCTTTACCTCCTAAAAATCCTTCTATTTACTACTCCTCTATTTTTTATCTATTTTTTAAGAGTTTTAATTTGTTTCTAAATATATGTTTTGTAAGATTTCAAGACACGGTTAATTGTGTTTTTACCAATTAAAATCTTATTTTTTGTGAAAAACAAAATGTCAATTAAGGAAATAATATTAAATATAGAAAAAAGGACATATTAGGAAGGTAAACAAGTAAAAATAAAGGGAGTAACTCAAGAAAAAATTAAATTTTTTTATGTTTTCAAGAATGTATAATTTATTGATTACTTTTTAAAATAATGAGAGAATATAATATTTTTATGTTTATTTAAAAATATTATTAATACATAGCCCTGATTTAAATCATTTTATATAATTTTTAATATAAAAATTATATTTTTAATTTCTTATCCTATATTTCAGACAAACCCTTAATTATGGTGAATTGATAATGGGTACTATCGTAAAAGTCCTAGAAGGCCAAATAGTGGGATAAAGTCATAAAGAGAAACAGCAAACGGACGCCGCCATCATCGCCTCTTGCTTCCAATATTTCGCCGCTTTATGACTTGTGAGCATGCTTCTCTTTATTTCGGATATTTTGCTATTATTAAATAGAAAACTAATACATTCACTCCTTTTTATAAAAGGCAATTCACTGATTTTACATAACATAATAAATTTAGTTATTTTAGTTTACTTTTTGAACCATGTATCTCGAAGGATATGAAAATTAAAAATTAGTAATAATGTAAAGGTTCTAATTGCATTAGATATATAATAAAATATAAACTCATGTTATTTTAATCATATTATATCACATAATATATTATATATGTATTTTAAATATTAAATATAGGTTAAAATATAAACTCGACCCTATTAAAATTTAGGGTTTTGATTAACCCCTTAAAAATCCTATATTTTTTGACCCTTAAAAAATTTTAAGGTTTGCAAAATTAAGGAAACGTTAGACTTGACTATTAACTTATGAGGTAGCTAACGTCTGGGGCACCTCATCAGTGCCACGTAGTTGACATGTGACAATTTTTAAAAAAATAAAAATTCCATATCATCCTTTGTATTATTTAAAAAAATAATTTTCAACGACTGAAAACATAAAACAGAGAGTGTGTTGATGATGGAAGGAAGAAGAAGAAAAGTTACTCTCATCAACCATCCAACTTCAACACTCTCGCTCAACTCCAAGAGTGATGGCTCAAACAACACAACAAACCTCTTCCCCCTTCAATGCACCCCCAACATCTCCCTCCAACAAACACAGCTACTTCTACCTTTCCTCATTGAAACCACTCCCTCATCAATAACCCCAATGATTCTGAAATTCATGTGTCGCAGGATCGATGTGACCTTTACCGATAGCCGTTGTAAGTCGGATGCTACTACTGGAACCAAAGACGAAGGCGCCGATTTGAATGGTAAGGCAAGAAAATCGAAAAAGAAGATATGGGGGAAGAAAAAAAAGTGGAGCAGAACCCAAGACAAATGAGGTGGAGGGAAAAAGAGCGAATGAAGAAGGTGCATACGGAAATGCAGAGGCAGAGAAAATGACAATCAAGAACAAAGTAAACGACGAGAAGAATACCATAGAGAAGGTTGAACAGAGGGTTGGGGTTTTGTTGATTTACCCCATGAATGATTAACAAAATAAGAGATTAAGAAAAATTAACAATGTTTTTCGCTACTCTCAATATTAGAGGAATTATAAAATATTTGACGGTCAATACAAAGTGGAATTCAATCACGACAAGAAGGAAACGGGACATCTGCAAGTATGGAAATTAAAACACTCAAAGATGGATTGCCTTCTTGGGGTTCCTCTACATTGAGTGTGATTTGGTGACTTGGGTATATTCTTTTTGGTTCCAATTTCAAGTCCTGGTAGTTTTGTATGAAAGGAGTTCTTAATCTTCCACTAATTCAAACTCTAGCCTAATGAATCTTTTGGCTTGTTACTTAACTTTTCATACTCGTGATGTAACTATGTAGTTCTACCATTTTGGACTTCACATTCTTTATCTTTTTTTAAATAATACAAATGATTATGTAAATTTTTATTTTTTAATTTTCAAAAATTACCATATATTAATTATGTGGCACTGATGAGGTGGTACAGATGTTGGCCAACTCATCAGTTAATAGTCAAGTCTAATGTTTCCTTAATTTTGCAAATTTGAAAATTTTTTAAGGGCCAAAGTTACAAGGTTTTTTAAAGGTTTTTTTAAAACCTTAGACTTTAAGAGGGCTGAGTATATATTTTAGCCTTAAATATATTATTATTTAATAAATATATTATTTAAAAAATATTTATTAGATATATTCTAAATAATATATTTAATTATATATTTAAATACATTATGATTATTATATATTTTAAAAGTTATGGCTATTTTTCTAACCACGAGCATTCTCATTTGAATGTAATCTTAGTGTCTGATTGGTATATAGTTGGAAAAACGGAATTGTAAAAATAAGAAAATCTAAAAGTTAATACTGATCATTTTTACGTTGTTCAAGACAATTAAAACTCCGTTTGACCATAAGATATATTTTTTGGGGTTTAGGAACCTTTGTTCCGTTTATGGAATGAAGAACCAAACCACCTTTTAATCTATGTTGCCAAGCCATGATAATTGATAAAAAAAGATAAGAATCTAACTTAACACATAATATTAATGACATTTCTAAATAAAAATTTTACATTAGTATTTTCTATAAAAGTTAAATATGTTGTCATCATGTAATGATTAGACATGTCATATAGTTATTTTATGTATCTTCTAATTTAATCATTATTAATCAAAATATGATCAAAGATTACATAAACATTCTGATTACTTTAGTTATATACAAATTACTTCGATGATTAATTCTTAAAATATAAAATTTAAAGTTTATATTCTCTTCTAAGTCTAAAATTTGCGATCAAAAGGGTTATTATTGTCTCGTAGTCACTACAAATGCGGGCCTTGATAGTCAATACCTCAATCAGCACCTCATGTCTTAGCTTTTGAAGTTTTTTAAGTTTGAACAGTATTCAGAAACAAAAAAAGGTTTGAACACTATTAAAGGCCACATGCGCCTCATACGGTTCCCCAAATTAAGGCCACAAATCCCATTCATTAATTTTGTTGCAAACAAAACAAAAACAAAACAATTAAAATTTAGGATGGGTGAGACTCGAGAGCAATGTAATTATGTTAAAATTTAACATTAATGAAAAAAACATAAAATTTATTTTCAAAAGTTTTAAAGTAAAATAAGTTGGAGAAATTAAACAAGATGTAAATAATGTAATATTTTTGTTTGTTGAGTTAGTAATTATATTAACGATGTTATATTTTAGAGACCAATTTTAATATATTAAATAACATAAAAACTAAAATCAATGAAAAACAACCGAAGGATCACAACAAAAATTGGTCAAAACACAAACTAAAAACATATTCAATCTTATAATTAATTTTCGTAACCTGAATTCATAAAAAGAACTACTTTGAGAACATTAAAAAATTTTAAAGACTAAATTGACACTAAAAAATAAACATCAGAGACCAAATATATATTTTAACATAGGCTAACTTAATAAATGTGAACTAATTTTTTTCTATCATTATCTATTAAAGTTTTTTTCTATTTTACAGAGAAAATATTAAGAAAAAATAAGATGGTTCTAAAAAAATCAAGAGAGAGAAATAAAGGGAGAGTTTCAAAAGTCAAATTAAAAAGAAAACCAAGAGAGAGAGAAAAAAGAAAAGATAAGAAGTTATATTTAGATTTTATCACCCTTGGGTCTACTAATACCTCCTAGGCCTATAACCCATAAGCCATACATACACTTATTGAAAACCCTAGCCATATTTTTTACACTAGACAATAACACATATAATTTTGCTAAGCTTGGGAGAAGGAATGCCTCAAATAGAAACCATATAGCATGCTAGGGGAAACCAAAAAGCAACCACTTCTAGAGTTAAGAGCTAGGGGCTCTCCTATTACTTACTCGATTAAGTCTTAAAGAATAAAATTGGCAAACATTAAATTGAAGGAAACAAGAGTTTAAAAATAAAGATTGAAACATTGAATGAAAAATTTGTGTTTGACTTAAGTTTTGCAACGTCCTCAAAAGGTAGACCCCATTTTGACTTGGATGAATTTTTTTGGAGATAGAGGAAACAAAGAGAACTAAGGGGTCGTGATATAAAGAGGCAGCATAGGTGAGTAGTAGGACATGATTGAGAGTGGTGTTGGAATAAAATAGGTCTTGACTATATTAAGTGTGCGTCCTTAATCCGGTAAGTGATATTAAAGATATTATTATTTAGATATTAAAAGTAAGGATAAATTTTTTACGATTTAAACAATTGTTGGAAAAAGAACACCACAAATAAAACTTTAACAATTAACCCCAAACCTTTTAAAGACCTACTCATATATGACGATATGAAAAGGTATGTAGTTTAAACAAACGTCTACTTAAGACAATCATTTACAAGATCACCATACAAGTGTTTACGGAATATGTAAGTTAATTCAAGAGCAAGAGTGGATATGAGGAATGATTCAAGTAAGCGCAAGGTGATTTCCGAAACTTAATAAAAACATGTACGTTCATCTATAAAAACATTCCATAATTGGAAGTATATGCATTTAATTAGGGAAATATGTCAAAGGAGCGTTCTATAAGTAATTAAGGATAAAAGATTGAAGTGCAAGGTTAGGGACCCAAGGAATACAAGCCCATGGCAAGAAAAGTTCATTTTTAGTCTTAGAAATAGTCGAACATGTCATAAATCTTGCCTATTAGTCCCAAATTGAAAATCACAAAAAGTTGGGTTCAACCTCCCCTTAAATTTGAGTTTTACAATGCAGTGGTCCAGTGTTTTACGCCTAACAAGAGTTTAAAAAACTACAATTAATATGATTCCAAATTTTACACGTTTGTAAAGTAATTATGTATAATTGTTATGAAGAAGTTGGAGGCCAAAAATGTCATTAAGGTGCTCAAAAGAGTCAAAAACAACAAAGGAAAAATAGCAGTTGAAAAATTCTGATAGTGGCTATTCCGCTGGCCGTGGGAAATTCCCATTTGCCATGGAACCCACTATTTTGACCACCAAAGATGTCCATTTTATCCATGTTTTGAGACAAAATGATTCACTGGTAGCGGGAAATTCCCACTAGCCGTGGATCTCACTATTGTAGGCACAAATTTTGTAGCTTTTTGCCTTTAAGTTTTAGCCAACTTTGGGTCCCCTTTTCACTAGGCTATTCAACTCCAATTTGTATAAAATTTTACACACAACTTACCTACCATAATATCAATCATGTGACCAAGTTTTAAGCTCAAATTCCATCCTAATCAAAATCTAAGCTATAGGGTAGTTTTATGCATGTTTTGAGCATTTTACATAACATACCAAAATGTAATTGACTAAGTTTTGGTCTAAACTCCTAATGGATCTATATTCACATGTATAAATGTGACTTGCTCCAACAAGTCCCATCCCATAATTCATTTCCTAGATCAAAGTATGTTCCAATAGCATTTTAAGTCTTCTTTGGCTAAACCAAGCATGCTAAATTACAAACTAAGCCTATTTGGCCACAATCAACCATGCACACAAGTTTCATACATATATTATTTGGGTTATAGGTGATCTCTACATGAAGTCTTGTCCATTAAATGAAAATATGACCTATCCACTTCCTTGTCTTGCATTCAATTCAATATATCAATCATACACAAGTCATATATTCATTATCAATGATCATAAATCTCATAATATCATCCTTCATGCATCAATATAACATGCATACAAAGACCTAATGTCCATCATTCAATCCATGCCTGCAATTCATCAAGATAGCCCTACAAGGCATTACCAAACTTTGGCAATCAACAAATTTCATTGTCATAAATGTCATCACCATCACAATACCATCCAATTACATTAGTCCAAACATCATATCCATAAAATCACAAATTATCAACATCGTCGGCCAAGGCATTCCTTTACAACTATTTACCTTATCCAAAAGCTTTAATTCAACACATAATCTCATCCCATGACAATCTTGCATCACAATGCTAAAAAGAGACAACATGGGAGAGTGAGTTATACATTCAAAATGACGAATCCGAATACATTGTGATCATGTGTACATGTATATAAACAACAAGTGTGCTTTGCAATATAATCATCAATTTATCACCAAGCCTTCATCATAGACATACAAGTCTTATTATTTACAACTCATAGCAAGTACATACATATACACATTCAAATCGCCCTTTATCATCATGGGCTATCACAAGTATTATCATCAAGTTTTTACATCTTTTATCAATTTGCACTGTCAATATGTTATCATTTTTCCTTGGCCATCTCCAACTCAAATGCCATGTTCCTATGGCTAATGCATATGTCATAAAATGAAATACATATGCAACGGATCTGATTTATAATGTAACATCCCAATTTTTATGATTTTTAGAAAAATAATTTAAAAATGATTAAAAGAAGAAATTCCGAATGAATTTCCGAGTGAAAAATGTTAAAGATAAGAATTTTCCGAGTAAAATGAATTTGATTCTGAGTGAAATGGATGTGATTCCGAGTGAAACAAGGCTCAGGAGATCATTTCCAAGTGAATTTAAGATGTTTCGGAGTGAAACATCATTAAGAGAATTATTTCGGAACAAAGTAAAGCTGTGACCGATTGAAACACGTTTAAGTAAAGTAAATCCGAGTGAAACAGAAACATCTCCGAGTGGAATGATTCCGAATGGGTTGTTTCCGAGAGAAGTGGAAGTACTTCTTGGACCGATATTCTGAGTAGTAAACTTCCGAGTGATACATTCTGAGTGACCTTTCAGTTGAGAAACTTCCGAATGACGAAAAGAGTAAGACTCTGACTCGGAAAGATGAATAACCGAGTGAGATGTCTGATGGATATATTTCCGAATGAAGGAGTTCTGAACGAACAGCTTTCTCTGAGTCAGAATAAGCTGGAACCGAGTCGGAGTACACTAAAACCGAGTCGGAATAAATAATTATTTTAAGCTTTCCACATCATTCTGTTCTTCCATCTTCTAGCGAAATCCTTTCTTAGATATTTTCTAAGAATGGGACTCTTTTTGATGTGCTGTCCCTTTTCATTAAATATCTTATTCCTTTCATTATCATTAAAGAGACGTATGTCAGAGTACTTCAAGTCATTCACGTCTCTTCTACGTGAAGGACACATATAAATACTTCCATTGTTGGATTAATGAGAGAACTCTTAAAAGTGAAATCATTAGCTTTTCTTTCCAATTCTCTAGAAACTATCGAACTAAGATAATTAAGCCTCCATTTCCTTCTCTTTACGAGGAAAGCTTGGAACTGGTACAAGACTGCAATTCCAGTTGGAATTCTGGAGCAGTAACTTGATTATAGCTGTTGGAACTTCTTATTCCAGGTAGAGGGAGCGTACATCTCAAATAGATGGTTTATGAATGGATTTAGGGTGTCATTATTATATATATGATATGTGTTTGGAAACATAGTGTCATATGTTAGTCCTCAAATTTACAATAAATCTTTTAATAAAAATTTCATAAAAATAAATAAAAATTTGGTTAATTTGTTAGAAAATTAGGTTTTAATTCAATAAATAGATGTTGTTGGAAATAATCTGCCCTTGATCAATTTTCTCTAGTTTTGCAGTGAAAAAGTAAAGAATTCAAGAGAAAATTATACTGGAAGATCTGACGCGTAGCATCAATCCCACGCGTAGCATCAATCCCACGCGTAGCGTGGACTCTGAATTTTGATGCTGACGCTACGCGTCACAGCCACGCGTAGCGTCAGTGCTGCGTGGACTCCACATCCAACTTGGCCAAGCACTCAGCTTTGACCCAATAATGGCCACCCCACTCAGCACCAAGGGCCACCCCATTAAGCACAAATGGCCAAAATACAGTGGAAACACGTCCAAGTGGCCAGGCATGATCAAATTTAATAATTTGAAGTGGCCATTATCAGCTGTTTAATGGAAGCTGAGTCAGGGGCCTGACGCGTAGCGTCAGCACCCTTGCTCATCCCTATAAATAGGGCCATCCAACACCATTCAAATCATCTCATTCTCATTCACTTCTCTTCTTTTCTCTCTTTGTGCTCGACTTTGAGTACTTCTTTTGTGAGTTGTAGTTCTAGAATAGTTTTTTAGATACTTGAGTGTGTTTTGGTGTATTGTGATCGTTGTATCGTGAAGTTTCCATCGTCTTCGTAATGTCAAACTCTGTAAGTGTTGTCTTTACTTTCACCATGTGTAACTAATTTGTTTATGTTGGAATTGGCGCACTAATCTATTGAGTATAATGTTATGAATTCGACCTCTGCATGTTTATGATTCAAGTCCATGTTAGTATTTCAATCTTTTATTAATATGAACGTCAAACGGGAGAATGATTTTCATGTGTATTGAAACTTGTTTTATTAGTATGAATGTCAAACGAGAGAATGATTATTCATGCCGTATTAAAACTTGTTTTAACGAAAGTAAAAGTTGGAATACCCTTGGTATCTCAATTCTATAGGGGTTGTTAACCATTTTTGCCATAAGGTCATGTCTTAATGCAAGTTTTTACTGAGAAAGCTCACGAGGGATCGAACTTTACGGTGAATTCTTAGAATTTATATCACGAGGGATCGGTTATAATGATTTTAAGCTGCAATGACATGAAACTTGATGATTAAATATGCATGTCTTGAGTTCCTCATTGTTATTATATATTAGGGATCCAATTTCCAACATAATTTGTTTATCTGTGTTTATCTTAAGTATCTTACCTATTCTAGATTGCAACTCAACTTTTTAGATAGATTTTTATTTTCTTTTTATCTCATGAACAACTCAACCATGCTATCTTGTGAATATTGTATAAATTGTATATAAATCATTCTTTTGTCCATAACTTTCTTCACATTTACCATAGTAAATAGAAAATTTCTGTTGTTATTGGACTTTCAATCCCAGTAGAACGATATCTAAATTTTGAAAACTACAAACGATTGGTGCGCTTGCCAATTAACAACCCGGTGGTGGAAATGAACGGATCAGACGCTATCGCCGGGTTAACAAGTTTTCTGGCGCCGTCGCCGGGGATTGAATTGTTTCAGTAAACCAGTAAATTTTTAATTACCGTGGTAAATATTTTTTTTACCTTAGTTAATTTTTTTTTACTTTTACTTATTGTTACACTAACTTTCTTTGTCTAGTTTGTGTATGCAAACCCGATCTACCGCAGGTAAAATTTATTTTGATCCTGAGATAGAAAGGTTTGTAAAGAAAATTAAGTCTTTGAAATCTAAAACACAAACTAAATCTTCTTCTACTTCTAAAACTTTTGAAAATTCAAATATGGCTGCTGAAAGAAGAACATTGGGACAGTTTGCTGCTATTAATGGTCCACCCCGAGTTTCGGGAATGTTTCAAGGACCTGTTGTACCAGTGGAGATTAAACCTGCTACTTTAAATATTATTCAAAATAATCAATTTGCTGGTTTAAATCATGAAGAACCATATGAACATTTACCTGTTTTTTATGAGTTATGCAGCACAATTGGTTTTGAACCCAATCAAGAAGAGTCTGTTTACATGAGACTTTTTCCTTTTTCATTGATTGGTAAAGAAAAAGAATGGTTTAAATCTTGTCCACCGGGTAGTTTTACAAACTGGTCCGATATTGAAAGAAAATTTTTGGAAAGATTTTATTCTTCTTCAAAATATTTTGAAGCAATGACAGCCATACATTCTTTTTCTCAAAATAATGATGAATCATTAGGGGAAACATGGGAACGATTCAAGGCACTCTTGAGAAAGTGTCCAAACCATAATCTGGATGATGCCGAAAAGGTAAGGATCGTTTACCATGGTTTATTACCTCAGTTCAAGATGATGTTAGATGCTTGTGCAGGTGGTTCTTTAATGAACAAAACTGTAGAGGAAGCAATTGAGATATTGGAATCAATGTCCATTAGTGACCATCAAGCTAAACCAAAAAGAGGTAATGTACAAGGTATACTTGAACAAGGAGTAAATGATACAGTGTTAATTCAACAAAAATTGTTGATACAACAAATTGAGGCAATGAGTAAACAACTTGGAAAACTTCAAGTTACCCATGTACCACCACAACTTCATGCTCAATTAAAACAATGTGAGTATTGTATGGGCGAACAACCATGTGGTTACTGTGTTCTTGATAAAAATGAACAAGAACAAGCTAATTCCTTGATTCATCAAAGGTTACCTTCAGGTAATTCTCTAAATCCTCTTGTAAATTCTTTTTCTAACAATTACCTGCAGGGAAGGCAAAACCAAAACTATGGTTGGAGGCAAAATGCTAGACCCTTCAACAATCTAGGTGATTACAATACTAGATTGACAAAGGCTGAAGAAAGTATTCAACAATTGATGCAATACATGGAGACAATTAAGGCTGCACGTAAAGCATCAGATCAACAGTTGAGTCAGCTAGTAAAAGAAGTAGCCGACATCAAGGAATTCAAAGTGAAAGAACAATGTAAGGCTATCAGAGCCTAGCCTCTCCTAGTACGGTATGGTTCGGGGATGAACCAGGCGGAAGCTGGTGGGCATGTGACATCCCAGGCACTGTTGAGGGCGGGGAGTGATCGCCGGTGCATAGGCACGGACAAGGAGCGGCTCCTGGCAGGCTTCCAGTGGGAGGGACACATGAACGAACCGCGGCCGGGGCGTTACAGCTAATGCATATGTCAACTGTTTAATGCATATGCAATGGATCCATTTCAATCACCCATGTGCACATGGTATCTCAAATGATCGCAACCACTTATAATCAATCTCATATTGGTTTCCCGCCACACATGGGGTACTCCCTTCATAGAATCCCACAGGATCAATTTCATTTCCATATACTGGTGATCGCAACCACCTTCATCATATCAATTGGTTTCCCACCACGCATGGGGTACTCCCTTCATAGTCCCGTAAGACCAATTTCAATTCAATGTACCAAGTGATCGCAACCACTTATAATCATTTCAATTTGTCATGTGATCGTAACCACAGACTCATTCCCCCATGCATAGGGTACTCAATCTCATAGAATCCCACAGGATCTTTATCATTTCAGTAATCGTGATCGCAACCACGTTCATCATTCTCAACATATTGGTGATCGCAACCACCTTCATTCATTCACATCTTGGTTTCCCACCACGCATGGGGTACTCCCCTCATATAGTCCCGCAATATCATTCACTGTGATCGCAACCACATAATCAATGCTATGCCATGCCATGAATGCAATAATGCAATAATGCATATGCTAAATCTTAACCTTGCAAGGATTTTTCACCCTCTCACTTCGGGGTATATTATATATTTAGTTTTGTTATCAATGGCATACAATTAATCACAAGGCCCCTCAAGGCTCAACATTCACATCAAACCACGCATGGTAATCAAAAGCATATCAAGCATCATAGCACTAATCCACGTATGGAAATCAACAAGGCATGTTAACAAATACACTTTAATTTCATAGCATTATATGCTTGCCAATACAATTCAAATTACATATACAAGGTTACACTTGTATCAAATACAATGGCATTGCCATCATCGATAATAATAATCACCATTTAATCAAGGATATGTTCAACAACAATATCCCTTTTTGTTCAATATCATTAATCATCATTCAATACATATGGCATCATCCACTTTTAATCATCATCAACATCATATCGGATTTATTGATTTACACAACCCATTGCCATTTAATTGTCCCTTCATTAATCTCATTATCATACAAGGTGTGTCATATAACCATATCATTTACTTTTCATCGTGATTCATAATATCTCAATAGCGGTGAAGGATACATGTATTCATAACATAGCATAGGCATACACATACCTTGCCAAGGCCTTAAGCCATTCCCCAATCACACTAAGACACACCACACATGTACCCCTAATGAAATCACTTGTTTTTACATAATATAAAGGGTTTTGGGCAATAATGAGCCCATGACAAATTTCAACATGGATACATGAGAAAGGTTCACTTTTAGTCTCAAAAATAGGGGGAAATGTCACAATTATCATCTATTAGTCCCAATTTGGAAATCATAAAAAGTTGGGTTCAAAACCCTCTTAAACTTGAGTTTTACAATGCAGTGGGTCCAGTATTTTACGCCTCATGAGAGTTAGAAAATTGCAATTAAGGTAAGACAAATTTTCTCACATCCTTAACATAATTATCTACAACTTTCATGAAGAATTCGGAGGCTAAAAATGTTATTAAGATGCCCAAACGGGAGAAAAATAACGAGGGATTTACAGCAGTTTGAAAAACAACATAACAATGGCCATAACAGGGCCTTGAATCGATTCAAGCCTTGCATGAATCGATTCATGTGTTCCTAAGTCCCAAAATTGACAAACAGGGGGCCTTGAATCGATTTAGACACTCCATGAATCGATTCATACGTTCTAGGAGCTCAAAACAGTGAAAACAGAGAGCCTTGAATCGATTCAAACCCCGTATGAATCGATTCAAGCATTAGGAAATTGAGGAACAGTAAATCCAGTGAGTCTTGAATCGATTCAATCCTTCGTATGAATCGACTCAAGCCCATCCAGTATCCTCTAAATTGATTCAAACATTGTTTTAAATCAATTCATGACAACACAGACCCTATTTTATGCAGAAAAAACCATATTTTTGAACTTCTAATCCCCCTAACTTTTTCATACGAATTCTAATGCCCCGTCAAATTTTAACACCAACTTATATACATTATTTATGACGTGTGGCCACCAGCCGCACTAAAAAATTCTCAAAAATGAGGGACTTATGCACATAAATGTGTTTTACCCGTTTTGAGGCACTTTTGTGCAACTCAATGGCCTATTCTAAATGGAATTGGCCCATTCTAATTCCTACAAGTCATAAACTACATATATGGGCTATTGGAACTATCACATGTTATCCAAATCACATAAAACTCAATTTGACTCTATGAGTTCCTCAATTATGCATTATCTTTCAATTTTACCACTAATACCATTAAAATGGCTATCACATTCAATGCCAAGCATCCATGTAAATTCTAAATTCACAAACATATACTTCATCCCCTCAAGGATGGTTCATTAACATGTACATATTTCAACCCCTCTAGGTTATTCATCAATAACATTAATCTCATCAAAGGGACACTAAGCATTCATCATCAACATATATACACATATATCATTCTCAACAGCCAATAATTTGCCACACATATCATTTCACTATAAACATGACAAGGCAAGCATGAGTATCATGATATACATAAATCACTAATTATTCTACTCATGCATTTGGAATGTAAAACTCCTCTCCTACCTCGAGAGAAGAACCGCAATGATCTGTATGTTCCAAACGTTCCACCCCATAATCCGGAACATAATCTACACCAATACACACATATGCATTCATACAATCAATAAGCCATCTCAAGGCATTCCTTAACAATTATAAATAATGATTTACATATCATAAGGCTTGTGAACAAGGTCTAAACTTGTCAAAACACCAATTTATACCATTGTGTTAGGCTTCGGGAATTCCTTTCCCAAAACTAAGATTCTCTAGATCTAAAAGGGTTAACCATACCCAATTACAACAACATCACATTCATCCCTCATCTAAAATGCCTTCCATATTACCTTAATCATTCAAATGTCATCACAATCATTATTACCTTAATGTTCACATTCATTCTTACACATTTTATAACAACACCTATTTATAGGTTTCACCATTAATGGTCCTCTACCATTTTCACTATCATTTTTCATCATACAAATCATCATCCAACGTTGAGTACCTCATACTAATACCTCCTAGGCCTATAACCCATAAGCCATACATACACTTATTGAAAACCCTAGCCATATTTTTTACACTAGACAATAACACATATAATTTTGCTAAGCTTGGGAGAAGGAATGCCTCAAATAGAAACCATATAGCATGCTAGGGGAAACCAAAAAGCAACCACTTCTAGAGTTAAGAGCTAGGGGCTCTCCTATTACTTACTCGATTAAGTCTTAAAGAATAAAATTGGCAAACATTAAATTGAAGGAAACAAGAGTTTAAAAATAAAGATTGAAACATTGAATGAAAAATTTGTGTTTGACTTAAGTTTTGCAACGTCCTCAAAAGGTAGACCCCATTTTGACTTGGATGAATTTTTTTGGAGATAGAGGAAACAAAGAGAACTAAGGGGTCGTGATATAAAGAGGCAGCATAGGTGAGTAGTAGGACATGATTGAGAGTGGTGTTGGAATAAAATAGGTCTTGACTATATTAAGTGTGCGTCCTTAATCCGGTAAGTGATATTAAAGATATTATTATTTAGATATTAAAAGTAAGGATAAATTTTTTACGATTTAAACAATTGTTGGAAAAAGAACACCACAAATAAAACTTTAACAATTAACCCCAAACCTTTTAAAGACCTACTCATATATGACGATATGAAAAGGTATGTAGTTTAAACAAACGTCTACTTAAGACAATCATTTACAAGATCACCATACAAGTGTTTACGGAATATGTAAGTTAATTCAAGAGCAAGAGTGGATATGAGGAATGATTCAAGTAAGCGCAAGGTGATTTCCGAAACTTAATAAAAACATGTACGTTCATCTATAAAAACATTCCATAATTGGAAGTATATGCATTTAATTAGGGAAATATGTCAAAGGAGCGTTCTATAAGTAATTAAGGATAAAAGATTGAAGTGCAAGGTTAGGGACCCAAGGAATACAAGCCCATGGCAAGAAAAGTTCATTTTTAGTCTTAGAAATAGTCGAACATGTCATAAATCTTGCCTATTAGTCCCAAATTGAAAATCACAAAAAGTTGGGTTCAACCTCCCCTTAAATTTGAGTTTTACAATGCAGTGGTCCAGTGTTTTACGCCTAACAAGAGTTTAAAAAACTACAATTAATATGATTCCAAATTTTACACGTTTGTAAAGTAATTATGTATAATTGTTATGAAGAAGTTGGAGGCCAAAAATATCATTAAGGTGCTCAAAAGAGTCAAAAACAACAAAGGAAAAATAGCAGTTGAAAAATTCTGATAGTGGCTATTCCGCTGGCCGTGGGAAATTCCCATTTGCCATGGAACCCACTATTTTGACCACCAAAGATGTCCATTTTATCCATGTTTTGAGACAAAATGATTCACTGGTAGCGGAAAATTCCCACTAGCCGTGGATCTCACTATTGTAGGCACAAATTTTGTAGCTTTTTGCCTTTAAGTTTTAGCCAACTTTGGGTCCCCTTTTCACTAGGCTATTCAACTCCAATTTGTATAAAATTTTACACACAACTTACCTACCATAATATCAATCATGTGACCAAGTTTTAAGCTCAAATTCCATCCTAATCAAAATCTAAGCTATAGGGTAGTTTTATGCATGTTTTGAGCATTTTACATAACATACCAAAATGTAATTGACTAAGTTTTGGTCTAAACTCCTAATGGATCTACATTCACATGTATAAATGTGACTTGCTCCAACAAGTCCCATCCCATAATTCATTTCCTAGATCAAAGTATGTTCCAATAGCATTTTAAGTCTTCTTTGGCTAAACCAAGCATGCTAAATTACAAACTAAGCCTATTTGGCCACAATCAACCATGCACACAAGTTTCATACATATATTATTTGGGTTATAGGTGATCTCTACATGAAGTCTTGTCCATTAAATGAAAATATGACCTATCCACTTCCTTGTCTTGCATTCAATTCAATATATCAATCATACACAAGTCATATATTCATTATCAATGATCATAAATCTCATAATATCATCCTTCATGCATCAATATAACATGCATACAAAGACCTAATGTCCATCATTCAATCCATGCCTGCAATTCATCAAGATAGCCCTACAAGGCATTACCAAACTTTGGCAATCAACAAATTTCATTGTCATAAATGTCATCACCATCACAATACCATCCAATTACATTAGTCCAAACATCATATCCATAAAATCACAAATTATCAACATCGTCGGCCAAGGCATTCCTTTACAACTATTTACCTTATCCAAAAGCTTTAATTCAACACATAATCTTATCCCATGACAATCTTGCATCACAATGCTAAAAAGAGACAACATGGGAGAGTGAGTTATACATTCAAAATGACGAATCCGAATACATTGTGATCATGTGTACATGTATATAAACAACAAGTGTGCTTTGCAATATAATCATCAATTTATCACCAAGCCTTCATCATAGACATACAAGTCTTATTATTTACAACTCATAGCAAGTACATACATATACACATTCAAATCGCCCTTTATCATCATGGGCTATCACAAGTATTATCATCAAGTTTTTACATCTTTTATCAATTCGCACTGTCAATATGTTATCATTTTTCCTTGGCCATCTCCAACTCAAATGCCATGTTCCTATGGCTAATGCATATGTCATAAAATGAAATACATATGCAACGGATCTGATTTATAATGTAACATCCCAATTTTTATGATTTTTAGAAAAATAATTTAAAAATGATTAAAAGAAGAAATTCCGAATGAATTTCCGAGTGAAAAATGTTAAAGATAAGAATTTTCCGAGTAAAATGAATTTGATTCTGAGTGAAATGGATGTGATTCCGAGTGAAACAAGGCTCAGGAGATCATTTCCAAGTGAATTTAAGATGTTTCGGAGTGAAACATCATTAAGAGAATTATTTCGGAACAAAGTAAAGCTGTGACCGATTGAAACACGTTTAAGTAAAGTAAATCCGAGTGAAACGGAAACATCTCCGAGTGGAATGATTCCGAATGGGTTGTTTCCGAGAGAAGTGGAAGTACTTCTTGGACCGATATTCTGAGTAGTAAACTTCCGAGTGATACATTCTGAGTGACCTTTCAGTTGAGAAACTTCCGAATGACGAAAAGAGTAAGACTCTGACTCGGAAAGATGAATAACCGAGTAAGATGTCTGATGGATATATTTCCGAATGAAGGAGTTCTGAACGAACAGCTTTCTCTGAGTCAGAATAAGCTGGAACCGAGTCGGAGTACACTGAAACCGAGTCGGAATAAATAATTATTTTAAGCTTTCCACATCATTCTGTTCTTCCATCTTCTAGCGAAATCCTTTCTCAGATATTTTCTAAGAATGAGACTCTTTTTGATGTGCTGTCCCTTTTCATGTTATCTTATTCCTTTCATTATCATTAAAGAGACGTATGTCAGAGTACTTCAAGTCATTCACGTCTCTTCTACGTGAAGGACACATATAAATACTTCCATTGTTGGATTAATGAGAGAACTCTTAAAAGTGAAATCATTAGCCTTTCTTTCCAATTCTCTAGAAACTATCGAACTAAGATAATTAAGCCTCCATTTCCTTCTCTTTACGAGGAAAGCTTAGAACTGGTACAAGACTGCAATTCCAGTTGGAATTCTGGAGCAGTAACTTGATTATAGCTGTTGGAACTTCTTATTCCAGGTAGAGGGAGCGTACATCTCAAATAGATGGTTTATGAATGGATTTGGGGTGTCATTATTATATATATGATATGTGTTTGGAAACATAGTGTCATATGTTAGTCCTCAAATTTACAATAAATCTTTTAATAAAAATTTCATAAAAATAAATAAAAATTTGGTTAATTTGTTAGAAAATTAGGTTTTAATTCAATAAATAGATGTTGTTGGAAATAATCTGCCCTTGATCAATTTTCTCTAGTTTTGCAGTGAAAAAGTAAAGAATTCAAGAGAAAATTATACTGGAAGATCTGACGCGTAGCATCAATCCCACGCGTAGCGTGGACTCTGAATTTTGATGCTGACGCTACGCGTCACAGCCACGCGTAGCGTCAGTGCTGCGTGGACTCCACATCCAACTTGGCCAAGCACTCAGCTTTGACCCAATAATGGCCACCCCACTCAGCACCAAGGGCCACCCCATTAAGCACAAATGGCCAAAATACAGTGGAAACACGTCCAAGTGGCCAGGAATGATCAAATTTAATAATTTGAAGTGGCCATTATCAGCTGTTTAATGGAAGCTGAGTCAGGGGCCTGACGCGTAGCGTCAGCACCCTTGCTCATCCCTATAAATAGGGCCATCCAACACCATTCAAATCATCTCATTCTCATTCACTTCTCTTCTTTTCTCTTTTTGTGCTCGACTTTGAGTACTTCTTTTGTGAGTTGTAGTTCTAGAATAGTTTTTTAGATACTTGAGTGTGTTTTGGTGTATTATGATCGTTGTATCGTGAAGTTTCCATCGTCTTCGTAATGTCAAACTCTGTAAGTGTTGTCTTTACTTTCACCATGTGTAACTAATTTGTTTATGTTGGAATTGGCGCACTAATCTATTGAGTATAATGTTATGAATTCGACCTCTGCATGTTTATGATTCAAGTCCATGTTAGTATTTCAATCTTTTATTAATATGAACGTCAAACGGGAGAATGATTTTCATGTGTATTGAAACTTGTTTTATTAGTATGAATGTCAAACGGGAGAATGATTATTCATGCCGTATTAAAACTTGTTTTAACGAAAGTAAAAATTGGAATACCCTTGGTATCTCAATTCTATAGGGGTTGTTAACCATTTTTGCCATAAGGCCATGTCTTAATGCAAGTTTTTACTGAGAAAGCTCACGAGGGATCGAACTTTACGGTGAATTCTTAGAATTTATATCACGAGGGATCGGTTATAATGATTTTAAGCTGCAATGACATGAAACTTGATGATTAAATATGCATGTCTTGAGTTCCTCATTGTTATTATAGATTAGGGATCCAATTTCCAACATAATTTGTTTATCTGTGTTTATCTTAAGTATCTTACCTATTCTAGATTGCAACTCAACTTTTTAGATAGATTTTTATTTTCTTTTTATCTCATGAACAACTCAACCATGCTATCTTGTGAATATTGTATAAATTGTATATAAATCATTCTTTTGTCCATAACTTTCTTCACATTTACCATAGTAAATAGAAAATTTCTGTTGTTATTGGACTTTCAATCCCAGTAGAACGATATCTAAATTTTGAAAACTACAAACGATTGGTGCGCTTGCCAATTAACAACCCGGTGGTGGAAATGAATGGATCAGACGCTATCGCCGGGTTAACAAGTTTTCTGGCGCCGTCGCCGGGGATTGAATTGTTTCAGTAAACCAGTAAATTTTTAATTACCGTGGTAAATATTTTTTTTACCTTAGTTAATTTTTTTTTTACTTTTACTTATTGTTACACTAACTTTCTTTGTCTAGTTTGTGTATGCAAACCCGATCTACTGCAGGTAAAATTTATTTTGATCCTGAGATAGAAAGGTTTGTAAAGAAAATTAAGTCTTTGAAATCTAAAACACAAACTAAATCTTCTTCTACTTCTAAAACTTTTGAAAATTCAAATATGGCTGCTGAAAGAAGAACATTGGGACAGTTTGCTGCTATTAATGGTCCACCCCGAGTTTCAGGAATGTTTCAAGGACCTGTTGTACCAGTGGAGATTAAACCTGCTACTTTAAATATTATTCAAAATAATCAATTTGCTGGTTTAAATCATGAAGAACCATATGAACATTTACCTGTTTTTTATGAGTTATGCAGCACAATTGGTTTTGAACCCAATCAAGAAGAGTCTGTTTACATGAGACTTTTTCCTTTTTCATTGATTGGTAAAGAAAAAGAATGGTTTAAATCTTGTCCACCGGGTAGTTTTACAAACTGGTCCGATATTGAAAGAAAATTTTTGGAAAGATTTTATTCTTCTTCAAAATATTTTGAAGCAATGACAGCCATACATTCTTTTTCTCAAAATAATGATGAATCATTAGGGGAAACATGGGAACGATTCAAGGCACTCTTGAGAAAGTGTCCAAACCATAATCTGGATGATGCCGAAAAGGTAAGGATCGTTTACCATGGTTTATTACCTCAGTTCAAGATGATGTTAGATGCTTGTGCAGGTGGTTCTTTAATGAACAAAACTGTAGAGGAAGCAATTGAGATATTGGAATCAATGTCCATTAGTGACCATCAAGCTAAACCAAAAAGAGGTAATGTACAAGGTATACTTGAACAAGGAGTAAATGATACAGTGTTAATTCAACAAAAATTGTTGATACAACAAATTGAGGCAATGAGTAAACAACTTGGAAAACTTCAAGTTACCCATGTACCACCACAACTTCATGCTCAATTAAAACAATGTGAGTATTGTATGGGCGAACAACCATGTGGTTACTGTGTTCTTGATAAAAATGAACAAGAACAAGCTAATTCCTTGATTCATCAAAGGTTACCTTCAGGTAATTCTCTAAATCCTCTTGTAAATTCTTTTTCTAACAATTACCTGTAGGGAAGGCAAAACCAAAACTATGGTTGGAGGCAAAATGCTAGACCCTTCAACAATCTAGGTGATTACAATACTAGATTGACAAAGGCTGAAGAAAGTATTTAACAATTGATGCAATACATGGAGACAATTAAGGCTGCACGTAAAGCATCAGATCAACAGTTGAGTCAGCTAGTAAAAGAAGTAGCCGACATCAAGGAATTCAAAGTGAAAGAACAATGTAAGGCTATCTTTACAAGAAGTGGTAAAACTGTAGGTATGGACTATGAAAAAGAAAAAGAAGAAAAAGAAAAAGAAAAAGAAGAAAAAGAAGAAGAAAAAGAAAGTGAAAAAAATAAAGAAAAAGAAAAGAATAAAAAAAATCAGTATTTGGGACAAACACCTCCTGTCCAAGATTTACCTTATCCTCATCCACCATCAAAAAAAGATAAAGAAAAGGAATATAAGAGATTCCTTGAAATTTTTAAGCAGTTACACATAAACATTTCTTTTTCTGAGGCATTAGAACAAATGCCTACATATGCTAAGTTTATGAAAGAACTGCTTACAAAGAAAAGGAAGTATGATGAGGAGATAGTAGAACTTGAAGCAAGTTGCAGCGCTATTTTACAATACAAGATGCCAGAAAAATCTAAAGATCCTAGCAAATTCACTATTCCTGTCTCTATTAGCGGAGTAAATATCGGAAAGGCTTTATTAGATTTAGGGGCTAGCATCAATCTAATGCCCCTAAGTATGATGAAGCGCATTAGTGACCTTGATCCACAACAGACTAGGATGACTCTACAATTAGCTGATAAATCCATCAAGAGACCTTATGGGATTGTAGAAGATGTGCTTGTAAAGGTTGACAAATTCTACTTCCCTGTGGATTTTGTGATCTTAGACATGGAGGAAGATGCTGATGTTCCTCTGATTCTTGGAAGACCATTCATGAAAACTGCTCGAGTACTGATTGATGTGGACAACGGGAAGCTAGCAGTAAGGGTGCACGATGAGGAAGTGAATTTTGATGTCTTCAAAGCAATGAAACATCCTAGCCCAAAGCAAGACTGTTTCAAAGTGGACATCCTTGATGAAACTTATCTTTCCTTATCAAAAGGTATGACTAATTCTGACCCATTAAATAAGTTATTGACTAATTCTATTGAATTTTTGAATGAAGAAGAGGAGAAACAGATTGAAAGGTATCTTGAAGAATTCGATCAAGGGAAAGAAATTTCCTTTGAATCAAGAAAGATTGAAGAAATTCAAGACTCACCTGTTGAAGAAATCCAGAAACTTGAACTCAAAGTGTTACCTTCCAATCTAAAATACATCTTTTTGAAATAAGGTAATTTAAAACCAGTAATCATTAGTAACCTGTTAAGTGAAACAGAGGAAGAAAAACTGGTGGAAGTATTGAAGAGAAATCAAGAAGCAATTGGATAGACAATCGAAGATTTGAAAGGTATAAGTCCATCATACTGCATGCACAAAATTTTGTTAGAAGATGATTTCAAACCTATTGCTCAACCTCAAAGACGCCTCAACCCAACTATGAAAGAGGTAACCAAAAAGGAGGTTCTGAAATTACTGAAAGCAGGTATTATTTATCCTATTTCTGATAGTGCATGGGTAAGTCCTGTTCAAGTTGTTCTAAAAAAAGGTGGTATGACAGTAATTGTTAATGAAAAAAATGAACTAATTCCTACAAGAACTGTCACCAGTTGGAGAATGTGCATTGATTATAGAAAATTAAATCAAGCAACAAGAAAAGATCATTTTTCATTGCCTTTTATGGATCAAATGCTTGAAAGATTATCTGGACAAGAATGTTACTGCTTTCTTGATGGTTATTCTGGATATAATCAAATTGCTGTTGACCCTCTTGATCAGGAGAAAACTGCTTTTACATGTCCTTTTGGCATATTTGCTTACAGAAAAATGTCATTTGGATTATGTAACGCACCTGCTACTTTTCAAAGATGCATGTTTGCTATTTTTGCAGATTTAATTGAAAAGAGCATTGAAGTTTTCATGGATGACTTCTCAGTTTTTGGGAATTCATTTAAGACATGTCTATCCAACCTAGACATCGTACTGAAGCGGTGTATTGAGACAAATTTGGTGCTTAATTGGGAAAAGTGTCACTTCATGGTGAAAGAAGGAATTGTACTTGGTCATAAAATTTCTTCTAGAGGCATTGAAGTTGACCAAGCCAAGATAGAGTGGAAAATGGTGCACAGTGATGAGAAGAGAAGAAATGAGATTTTACATTTTATTTTAATTCCAATTGGCTCGTATTTTCGTCGTTTATTAACATACGTCGTGTCCTAATAAATATCTCCTCAACACCAAAAATTGTTTTAATCATACCACCATAACCACAATAATTTTTTCAATATTCTAGACCCATCAAATATCCAATTTGACTTAATGGGTCCTACACTATTTGTTAAATCGTCCGATTTTAGTAAATTTTAATTTACCGATAAATCATAATTAATATCTAATTAATTTTCCTACATGCATTGGACCACAAATACTAAATTATCATCATCTAATAAATTTATTTTCTCTAAAATTTAGGATGTTACGGTAAGTAAGTAGCTAAAGTCCTTGGAAAAAAATCATCATTAGTTTCCATATTGAACTTTCATGTTATCTTCTTTTTCATGTAAATATTACCTCTTTTTAAAAATATTTTATTACCTAAATAAAGAAGGAAAAATGCTTCTCTTTTTCTCCTTAAAATGATTCCATTACTATATATGTTATGATTAATTCTAATTTTATCTTGTTTTTAAATAAAAAACAAAAAAGGGAAGAGAAAACAAGACACTAACCAATGGCTTTGATTTGGGAAAAAGGAAACATAAAATGCTTGTTACTTCTCTTTGTCTCTTTTTTTCCTTCTTTGATTGTTTAATGTTAATAAAAGATGAGATTCTTTTTTTTCTCCTTTAATTTACTATTTTTGTTAAGGGTGCAAATTATATATTTTTTAGGAAATATTTTGTTTAAAGCTTCATTTTATGTCTTGTTAATCTTATTTCTAGAGTATATTTTAATTGACACAAATTCACTTTCTTACTTTATATATATATATATATATTAACCTAATGTTTTTTTAAGATTAGTTTACATGAGATTAATACATTACTTTCAAAATCTGATTAAATCGAGATAATTTAAATACTCCTATCACGTGAAAGTAAAAAAAGTTTTAAGTATAGGATCAATTTAAACAAGATATCTTGTTGATTCATGTTGAAAGTATATGATTTAATTGAGACGATTTTAATAATGCAATCATCCCACATATGTACAAGAAACTCGCTTTTTACAGGCGGTTCAATAGCGGGGGTTAGACATAACCGCTGACTAAGTTTTTTATTTTGGACATTAACGTCATTTTAAGAAAGCACCGGTAAATTCACCTTGTAAAGTTAACTAGCGCGCTTTTATATGTATTCCCCCCCCTTTTCCTTTTTCACACGTACTTTATTCCCCCTATTTTTTTGCCACTTACTGATTTTTTATTTTTAATTAGTAAATTATTTAAAACTTATTCTTCTCAAAAAACACTGTAAAGTACGAACCCTTACTCCCTTTCTTCTATTCGATGCCTTTCTTCTCTTTAATCCCTTTGAAGCGTGGCAGGTGTTCTGCAACGTTGTTCTCTGGTGGGTTCTGCAACCGTGGCGACACACTGGCACCACTATTAACACAGGTAACGTTCTTTGATCCCTTTCTTTATGGAAGTCATCGCTAATTTCGTTCTCTGCGTGGATTTTGATGGCATTTTGATGGCATTGTGAAAGTTATCCCTAATTTCATTTTCTGCAAAGTATAATTGAGGATAGAGCATTCTTGTTTACTCATGATGCGTGATCTTCCACTGTCCAAGTGGGTTTGCAGTTTCTTCTTCTAGTAGAACTAGAATGTTCTGAGTAGATTTTAGAAGGGAACGGGGAATATGATACCTGAATATAAATTATGCAAGTTAATGGTTGATATGCAGGTAGGAGACTAACTATCTTATTAGGTATATAATCATTTTAAAATCAGAAATCAAAGCTTGAAAATTAAAAAATTAATTAAGAAAAAGGTACATATAAACATCTGCTACTTTTGTTTGAAAAGTTATGTACTCTAAGAAAATGATCATTTAGAACACCTAAAGGGGGAAAAATAAAAGAAAGTTCTGTTTAACAATCGTCCTTTATTTTTCATGAATACCCATTATGAGAAGTGGCTTAACAATTATATAAAAAGTGTGCTTATATTCTTGCATTTGATTAAAGTAGTTATACTGTTGATGCTTACATAAAAATTCTACATCTTTCATGGCCATATTTTATTTCTTAGATTTTTGAATAATTACATGAGTATTTGTTGTAGAATAATCACTAGGGGGAAAATTCCTTAAGATAATTATCGCTTGGTGTATTTTGCTACAAACTATCATGGGAAATACTGAAATAACAATTTGAAAAGAAAAAAAAAGTTGTGGCACAGGTCACAGGAACATAGCATTTCTATGAAGGTGTCCCCTGTGCTGTGTGAAATGACACCCAATATCGGCTAATACCCTGGCCATTAACCCAAATAAATCTCTTTCCCATTGAACCAAGGTTAAGCACCACAGGATCATTGCCCACTGGTGCATCAAATGTTGTCTGTTAATCATCAACGGGAAAAATTAGCATGCTATTAAAATTTTTTAGGGATAAATGGTGAGAAGCTGTGATTATAAAGTGATTTGCACCTTCATCCTCTTTCAATCTATAAGGGTAATGACAAACTCTAGCATAATGTAGTAGGAAAACAAGACTTGGACATTTTAGCATATTGAGTTGGATTCCCTCCAAGGTTATTGGTTGAATAAGAATATTGGAATGACAAATTCTGATGTTGATAATATACCTTGTACCATGAGAGTGGTTTACTTGAGCTTTGAAAACTTTGACATTGAACTTTGCTTGATTCATTGGTTGTATAAATTTGCAATTTTTCTCCCAATAGCCCAACCTTCATTCATAAATTCCATGTCAGCATGCAATAGACAAAACTTAGTCAGATGATGAACAATTAGAGTTGATAGTTACATCTACTTCTTATAATTTGAAAATTTGAGCAGTTGATAATGAAGGTACAAGGTTATATTTAACAGAAATTTGTTCAAAGAGTAAATGGTTTAGGAAAAGCAATATTAACTAAATTTTGAGAACTACATTATGGATCATATGTCAATACAATTTTGATTGAAGAAGCATAATTGATAATTGAGATCTCATTTAATTGCAGTCTATTAAGTCAACATCTCACTGTTTAGAGATAAATCACCTATCCCCACGCTTGATTAGTGATATCCCCATGCTTGATTAGTGAAATCTTTGCCTTGAACTTTCGCTATACGCAAACCAGCTACTCTGTGCTCTAGATATGCTCCTGAGTTCTTCATACAAAAATGCATGCACATTTAATGTATTCCATTATCTTTCTTTTTGATTTCACTGATCCTAGCAACTTAAATTCTGATTTTCTTTTTCTTTTTCTTGATTTTTCCAATTGGGTGTTTCTTAAATCACAGAGTGTTGAGTTAGGCGGTGGCACAAGGTGTTGGTTGCTTCACTTTTTGATTCATCCCACAAGGTTTGAACGAAAATTGTTTGAGTTTATGTATTTCTCTGCCTTTTTACTCTTTAATTTATGTGTTCAACTTATTTGTTATTTTTGAAACACCTGCAACATTAAGGTATGATTGAATTAAAATAAGGTGAAACTTAATTGAAATATTTTCAGTTGTACCATATTTAATTAATAAACCGATTCGAATTGAATTACACAATGTTTTTAACCAAGTTGCTATAGTATAGCTATAGCTTGTTTGTATTTTGTTTTTCTTCTGTTACTTAAATTTTAATATATTTTCATAAGCTTTAAATTAAAGCTGACAACATCTTAAAATTTAATAAAAAATAACAATTTTTAAAGTAATATACCATTCGTAAAAACAAGTATGGTACTAAAAAAAAAACTGACACGTCAATAGCTAGCAAAGGCTATCTATGGTATTATAAAACTAAGCTCAACAAAGTGAATTAAAGTATAAGACAAAGTTACTTGATATACGTGACTAGCTAATGAATTAAAGAATAATTTGAATTTAATTTAATACTAGTTAAGCTAGAATGTTCTAGACTAGTTTTTATAATATTAATGCATTAATAACTTAAAACTAATTAGGCGTATAAGTTATTGATGTGTATGCTTAAATTAAATGCATTGATTCTTATTTTTTAAGTTTACAAAAAAACACTTTGACAGTAGTTTCTCAATGTTGAAAAAAAAATAATTTCTGAAAGTATATTTTTTTGTGCGAAGACATGTCTGAAACATGTTTTAGAAAAAGACATAATGCATGAAGACTACTATTACATTCAATTTCCCTCAATTACACAATAGGGGTTCACCTAATTGAATCAGTGTCAATGGACTAATTAAAAATTTAGAATGAGATAAATTTATCACTTAAGATGATTAAAAATGAATATATTGTATGTTCTTGAAGTGAAAGACATAACAAACTGTGTGAAAAATCATGTAGGTGAGTCTGATACAGGTAAGTGATATCTAGAATATAAAATTCCTTCTTAAATTCTATTTTTTGGTCAGCATTTCTGTCTATTGGCGATCATTGAAGTTGTTACTCACGTTTTTACTCTCTCTGTCTTTCTCTTTAATACTAGAAACCAGATGTTTATCTCCTTTTTGCATTGTAAGCATGAGTGAATTGATCTTTATCTCATTGATGATTGAAGAAATAAAGAAGTATCAATATATCATCTAGACTAAGTCAATGGTTAGGGACTTTTGGTAGATAGCATATTTTTAGATAATGGGACAACTAGTACCGTAGTGCATGAGACATGTTATCGTATGACTTTCAATTTTGGTAAGTTTACATGTGAAAATTGAAATATCACTTCTAGCATATGAATTGATCATTGAAATTTAGGAATACAATTGAAGTTTATTTATTAGTTGTATATCTCCCTCTTTCTGTTCTTGTTTACTTATCTCAATTGTTTTCCAGATGGGAGGGAGTGAATGTGAAATTGTGGTTTTAGGGTCTAAGGTGCAGTCTTCGTAGCAGAAAGGTGTGTGTTAATCTAATCCGTTCTCTTGTCAGTTGTAGTTTTATGTGTAGTTGTTCTTTAATTAAATCATTCTTACAATTAAATAATAAACATTGGAGTAATTTTTCCTTATCTTATTATTAAGACACTGTTTTCTAATTCAGATGTAAGCTTCTAAGATCAGTTATATCAAAGAGATCAAGGATGATATTTACATGTCCAAATCAAATGCTTCATAGTTATTAGAATTCAGTTTTAGGATTTTATCATATCATTTGGTATTCAGGAGTACTTGGATTTTCCCTGTTGAAATCACAGTCCATTTATAGGTTTACAGTGACCTAACAGTTGACTATTTAAAGATGTTCCTGCTGAACGTACCAGATACTGTGGTTGCATTAGGATTGTAAGTAGCTTTCCTTCTCCCTCCCCCATTTATTGAGTTAATGGGTTCATAATGTATTTATTGGAAATTTAAACTCCAGCTATAGTTAACAGTGATTTCTATGGCACATAGGACATATGGTGATACAAATAATGTGTTTACCCATCTTTCATATATTTCTTTTTGGAAGGATCAAATCATGTCTTACTCATCATGACCATGATGTAGTAGGGCATGGAAAGAAATATAAGAAATGACAAATATACTAATTCTTAAGTACCCATTCATCTACACAGAGTCATGTTGTGCCTGATCCCACATATTTTAAAATTTTCATATCAGTATGACAACATCCACTTTTTATTTATATTTCTTAACTTAAAATATAGATTGAAATGTGCATTTCTTGATTTAAGTTTACGAGTCTAGCTGACTGAGGAGTTACTGTTTGCATGTATTAGGTCTTGAGTTCTTTTATCTTTAATTTTATTCTTTTTTCCCTGCAATCCATTAGGTTCTTCTTCCTTTGATGATCTGACAAGATTTGAGATCACATATATACTAGAGGTATGTTCCCCTCATTTTTCATTGTATCTAGCAAAGCAAGCTGGTCATACTGATACAGTTTGATTCCAGAATCTCATAGCAGCCAAAATAGCTCACTAGTTGAATGTAAGCATGGATAAAGAAATTTACACTTAGTCAAAGTTATTTGCTTTTTAAGCCTTTAATGTTGATAATAAGTTCAATTTTTTGTCAATTAGCGTAGAGAGCAAATGAAGACAGAAATTCGATTGCCAGAGGGTCCAATAACCATTGCTGTAACATTTGGTGCATCTACACTAAACAAGGTAATTTCTCTTGCATGTAAAATTATAAAACTTATATCCTTCCATTCTTATTCATGTTTGAATATCTTCTAATGCTTGCACTTCTAGTTTTTTGTTGATAATATCTAATTCAATTTATTTAATACTAATTAGCACCATTAAATCTTTTGAAGCACTAAAATCTTGAGTTAATTGGTTATGTAATTATAATTCACAAACCAATGTCATACTATGTTCATAATTACCATGTTTAGATTTCAATTAATATGCTATGCTGGTTTGGGTTTCACATTGATGAGAATAGTTTTTTTTTTTTTTTAAAGGGTTGAGTATCAAATCATCAACTAATTTTTTTAATTGACAACTTTAGTGGCGGTTTTAAACCACCGGTAATGAATTAACCTTTTTGCGGTGGTTTATCCAACATTATTCCAATTTTCAAACTTCAATGTAGCAAGCACCTTAGAGGCAGTTTGAACATTCCAGAACGTCGCCAGAAACCCGCCGTTACATTACTAGCGCTGTTTCCGGCGCTTATTGGAAACCGTTTTTAAATATTTGCCATCGCTAGTTTTAGCGGTGGTTTTATAATTGCCTGAAGTTATTTTTGTGGCGGTGGTAAGACCCCTTGATAAAACGCCATAAAAAATTATTGTAATGAGAATAAAATAGGTTCCTTTATAAGATTAATTTAGATGAAACGTTTTGTTGATCTCATATTCTCAAAACACAATTTAATTATGATGATTTTAGTACTCTTACTTTTCTTTCCGATGTGTCAAGTAAGGATAATTTATATATGTGCGTGTGTGTATATATATATATATTGTAATGATATTAATTTAGACATGATATCTTGTTAGTCTCATTTTAGGAAACCTTATTACTCTTAATATCGAACCCTAGAGAAATTAAAATATTGTTGTATCTATAAAGATTAATTTAGACATGATGTCTTGTTAATCTTATTTTAGAAACTTTTTTTTTATCATTAACTGTTTTTACACAATATCTCTTTCATTATCTTCATTCGTGTTATTTTAATTTTAAGAGGTTAAATAAATTCTTAGTTATTTAAACCCTACACGATAAATTTGAGGTAACCGTTTTGTGACAAACAACGTAAGGTGCCAACACATTCTTTACCTGTAATTGATTCACGAACTTAAAATCTTCAACGACTAATTTCCAAATATTTTACCTTTATATAAATAATGGTGGCAACTTCTCTTTTTGAACTTTCACTTCTTTTTTGGTTCGCCTTCCGCCACAATGCCAGTCACAACAATTGGCGACTCCATTGGGAATTTTCTAAGAATCAAGCTAATCGATTTGATGTGCATTTTTTTATACACATAGTTGTTAATTGTTCAACCTCTTTTGTTTTTTTTGTGTGTTTAATCATGTATGTGATTTCATTTTGTTATTTTTTGCATTCTTCTTTAGTTGGTTTGTTATTTGTTTATTCCTTGTATGTTATTATATTGTCTAATTTCAACCATGGGATAAAGGATATTACTTTTGTGTTATTTATTGTGTATGGTTTGTTTTATAGGATGAGTTAGGTACAGGTTTGGATGTCCCCTCCACACTTTACACATTCACGTTGTCATACACCTGGTCTGAGTGAACCATAGGATTAGACGAGGTTATTAGTAGGGTCATTTTAGATGTACATCCCGTATGACTATCGTGAAAATCTCAACTAGAGTGAGACCTACTCATGATGTCACACACCTAGTAAACTTCCTACTATTGTGGTCAACATCGTGGATGAGATCTTAGCTCTAGTGGCCTTAATTAGTTAGAGTGATTAACCATCAATTGCGAGTTATCACTGTTAGAAATACCTTAGACTTTTGTGATAAGCCTTTAGATAAACCAAATAGAGACACAAAAGGGACATACATTCTCTCTATCTATACACTTATCTTCTCTTTCTCTTAAATAAACTTGTGGATTACTCACCTTTTAAATGATTTTCCTTTACAAGATAGCATGTCAACGATCTTGTTTTTCAAGAACAAAGATTCCTTTAAGAGGCCAATGATCCACATGATTTTTGTAACTAAAGTTCTTTTTAGGCATATATTTCCCTTCACTTTTTCATATGCCCTTGGATCATGAATTATGAGTCCTTTAAATTGTTTTGGGTTTGAAAAAAAATATCTTTTGAAAATCATTTAAGGGACTAATAATTCACTTAACCTTTCTACAACAAATATCCACCAAACGTCTTGTTAATCATTACTCTCTTTGGGTGGTTAGAAAGATGAAATTTCAATGAAACAACAACTTATCCAGGGAGTAATAATTAGTGAGACATTTTGCATTCATAAACTAATATTTTTTCTTTCCTTTTTATTTTCAAAGGGTACTGTAAATTTGTTGAATATCTTTGAAGAAAAGTGTGAAAATTTGTTGAAGACAAGTCTGGATGAAAGGAATTTCTTAAGTTATTTTGGACTAGACCCTAGTTTTAGTACCCTCAGATTTGTTGATATCACATATCAAGAATTTTCGTTAGCAAGTGAAGTTTGTACATCTTATGACTAATTTGTGTGCCTAAGTGTTTCAGGATACAAGTCTTAGGCTATGAGATTATCAAAAGTCTAGTAGAAGCATACTGCTGAAGTTGGAACGTTTTCACTCAAAAGATCGTAGATCCATTCTCAATGTTCTTAATTCTATTTAAGTGATGCACTGAGACTTATGCACTTATCACATATGCGTACCTATCATCAAAGAACCCAAGGAACAAAATCAAGCTCAACAGCAAATGTTAACGTACTTATCTCTACGCATGATAGAGAAAATTGAGCATATTCAGAAATAATGTTAGGATATCTCAGAAAGCCTTTTTAGCACTGACTTTTGATTTTTTGCTTAATCAAGAAATAAAATAAGAATGGCTTTATGCATTGGAGATGCATGAGAAAGTATTTTCATGAAAGAACTGAAGAAGCCTACTACTAGACCCCTAAACCTGTTCCAACACCAAGGTTTGGTACCTGAAAGCCTAAGGCAAATACATTCAAAGGATTTTCAACGACTATATCTCCTTTCAAGAAGCAGCAACAGTCATATCCTCTAGTTTCTATATATACCAAGGAAGATTGAACTTTAAGATAGAGAGAACTTATGAGCTATCATTAAACAATCTCTTTCTTGAGTTAAATTCTCTTTGTGTTCATTCTTCTCTTGTAAGACAGAGACCTTCTTTGCTTGTTCTGCCTCTAGCAGACCTTGGTCTCGTGTCATAACTTAGTGTATAATTCCCTTTGTATATCTGTCATACACTAAGTTTTAAGAGTTACTCTTCCATTCACAAACAATTTGTAAAGTATGGTGTGTTGCCAGAATTTATTAGTGTGGGAAACATTGTTGGCCTAAAAAGGCCTTCGAAAGAATACTTGGGTTTGAGCCATGAATGACTTATTGAAAGAATACTTGGGTTTAAGCTAGAAGTGGCTGGAGTTAAGAATACTTGTGACACTAGTCTGGTGTCGTTATTGTAAATGAGCTTTTACAATAGTGGAAATCCTTTAAGTTAGAAGGGACTGGACGTAGCTTGTGTTGAAAGTAAAGCAATATAAATTCTCTGTGTTATTCTTTCTTTCCTTGCTCTTCTGCAATTTTGATTACTTGTTTTTATTTGGTTCTAATTTCTGTGCAAATAGTCTGTGACTTATTCAACCCCCTTCTAAGTGCGACTCTAAACCATCAATTGGTATTAGAGCTTGTCTTTTTGGGTTGATGACTCCTCTGAGTGAAAAGGTTAAAGATCTATGACAGGTTCTCAAAATAATCAGTTGATAGTAGAAGGATCCTCAATTAACAGGCCTCCAATTTTCTTTAGAGAAAACTATCCTTACTGAAAGGATAGAATGAAAATGTTCTTAAAATCTACCCAGTACAGTCTATGGGCTGTAATTATTAATGGAGATTATGATACTCCTGCTAATGAAGAAGGAAAGCCTAAATCAGAAGATGAATGGTCAACCAATAAGATCAAAAAGATGGAGATGAATACCAAAGCCAGATTTTTGCTTACTTGTGCTCTCAACAAATCTAAGTACAATAAAGTATTTAACTATAAAACATCTAAAGAAGTCTGGGATGCTCTCGAACGTAATTACGAAGGCACATTCAATGTCAAAAGATCTACGAATAAAACATCCTAACCCTAATATGATTAATTGAAATAATAATTGGAATAATTAGATTTAGGGTAAATTTTTCGCGGTTTATCAGATCAAATAAATTGTAGAAAAAGCTGCGAAATAAAATTTTAATAAATACCCCTGGATCAATTTAAAGAAACCTATCCCATATATGGTGATATGAGGTGTAAAAATTAATTAAAAGTGCTCCTTGGATTATCAATAATGCGATCATCACAAGGATTAGTGGAAAGCGTAATTTAATTATTAAATAAAAGGAAATATAATTTCATAATAAAAATAATAAAATAATATTGAAGAAATAAAGAAAATGAAGAAAATTTGCAATCCGTGCAAATCTCGCTTGAGCGAGTTCCATACTCGCTTGAGCGAGATCAACTATAATCGCTTGGGCGAGGTCTGGCTCGCTTGAGCGAATCCACCATATATGTCATACCCCTTTCTTCGCCTGGGCAAAACCAACTTGCTTCACAATCTCACTCATTCTTGCTTGGGCGAGTACTCACTCACTTAAGCGAGATCTTTCCAGAATATATCCCTATTTATTTTGCTTAGGCGAAGGGTTCTCGCCTGGGCGAAATTCGTCAAGAACCATTTTCACTCTTACTCGCTTGAGCGAGTATTTCCTCGCTTAAGCGAGATAATTCCAGAAGCAAACTTTTCCTCATTTCGCTTGGGCAAGATATGCTCGCCTGAGCGAAATTTGTCCAGTAAGCAGCCCTCTGATACTCACAAGATTCACTTGAGCGAGTATGAATCTCGCTTGAGTGAAATTGGGCCAGAGGCCACACCACTGATATATGAGAGTCTCGCTTGAGCGGGGTTCACTCTTGCTTGAGCGAAACACCATTCTCGCTTGAGCGAATCAACTTCGCCTGAGTGAGAATTGGCCAGTAAGCCAACCGCCTTATCTCGCTTGAGCGAGAATCATCTCGCTTGAGCGAGAATCATCTCGCTTGAGTGAGTTTTACAGCATAGACCTGGAAGTTCGAATTTTTCAAGTTAAATGACATTCCAAACTTCTAGACCAACTTCTAACTTAAGTATTTTGCCCGTTTCAAGTTCAATTACTATGAAATTTCATGGGCACTATATTTTCCCTATTCCGAGACTAATGGCAATATCCGTTCGTCAAAATTCTGACATAATACTAACTTATGCAGAAAAATTCAATATGACCCAAATATGCAATTTTGAATGCATTACATCCTTTTAATTTCTAATCAAACATATCAAAACCTATTTGTACAATTCATAAATGATATAGGGAATCAATTGATCCTTTTCGATAGTTTAAAAACTCATCGGTTCACAATATCATCCTTCTAGTTCCTAATTTTGCACTTTATGCATATGCATCATTTCATTTCTATAAATTCAAACTCTTGTATCATATCGTTATCATGAATATATATATATATATATATATATATATATATATATATATATTTACATACATAATCAAATTCCAAGCTTCCAAGTGAAGTTACACATTATCCAAATCCACTAATCATTCATACATATTATAATGTATTCTCAAGAGCCGGCCAAGGCAATACATACTACTATCCATGCTATGTATAAATATGCACATGACAACCCATGTTCATGTTGAGTGATCTCTCATATGCCTTCATTTCTTACTATATCCACTGTAAAAACAACCACAAATAGGGGTGAGCATCTTACATGTTAAATGACAGTTATTGAATCGGATCACTTATCCAATTCACTTATATATACAATAATATTTACATTTCACACATTCATATATTCTCAATGGTCCATACAATCCACGTTGTTCTTAACAACATTCATCAATGCATAAACATGCTCAATCAATTGGATCCAATCATTTATTATTAAGCTTTATTTTGTGTTGCAACACTGGCTCTCAGCCATCTATTCAGCTCTCAGCTGATTCGGCCGTTTTATTGGTACCAAACCGTTTGCCATTTCACGTGACATAATCACTCTCAGCGACAACGATAGTGCCACGGGCTAAACCCCGAGCCTGCTCAAGAGGTTTTGCCTTGAATCCCACTCAAGGTCTTCTGTGGAATCTTTGAAACCACAATCATATTAATTCTCTTTCATATTCATGTATAGATACAACATCTCATGAATACATCTATATATATCACAATGATTTCACAAATACAATCTATATCCCAGAGTTCCGTTTAATTCCTACAATCCGGGCCTTCAACACGGGGTTCGGAGCAGGGCTAATCCTGAACCTACTGCGCCCGTTACTCGGGGTTCAGCGTGGTCTTGAAAATGAACCAGCTTACTACGCCCAAGCCTTCAAATGGTGTTCGGTTCGATCCTACTAACCATACTTGGAGTTCGGTGCAATCCTACAATCCAAGCCTTCGAACGGTGTTCGGTTCGATCCTACTAACCGTATCCAGAGTTCGGTGCAATCCTACAATCCGGGCCTTCAAATGGGGTTCGGTTCAATCCTACAACCCATTTCCCCCTCGAGGAGTTACATCGTCAATACACAGAATAGGTGATTGAGATCATCCGTCCTGAGGGTCTTCAATCGTCCCTCGAGGAGTTACATCGTCAACTACAGACTGAGTAGTTGAGATCATCCGTCCTGAGGGTCTTCAATTAAGAACAGCTTATAGCTATAAATCACATCATACAAATGAGAGAGTGAGATTGATAGAGTCGTAAATTGCACTTTCATTAAGTTGAATGGATATTACAAAGGGAGCGTAGCTAGGGTCATGCCTCGTTAAAACCTTCTTGAGAAAACCCAATGGGAAAAAACTCAAGTAAGGAAAAAGAGTACATGCCGTCTTACCAACTAGCTGTAATAAATACGTAAGTTCTGAGTGTTCTACTTATTGCGAATTGGGGTTCCATCGAGCTCCTCGAGTCGGTATGATCCCTTTCCTGTTACCTCAGCAACTCTGTAAGGGCCTTCCCATGTTGGTGCTAGTTTCCATTGATAAGCAAATTTATTGCCCACACTTGCCTTCCTCAAAACAAGGTCTCCGGTGTTGAATGCTCTATACTGGACACGCTTGTTGTACCAGAGAGCTGCCTTAGCCTTTATCGCATGGTCTCTGACAAATGCTCCCTCTCTTAACTCATGAAGAACGTCCAATTCTGATGCCAGATTGGCATCATTATCTTCTGCTGAAAAATATTCCACCCGGGCCGATCTGGTTTATAACTCTACCGGTATCATCGCCTCGACCCCGTAAGTAAGCCGATATGGGGATTCATTAGTGGAGGAATGTGGTGTAGTACGGTATGCCCACAAAACGTGGCATAACTGATTAGTCCAACCCCCCTTCGCTTCTCCAAGACGCTTCTTCAACCCCTTCAACACCTCCCTATTAGCTACCTCAGCCTGGCCGTTCGTCTGGGGGTGCTCCACAGATGAAAATATTTGGACTATCCCCAGTCCTTCGAGCAAGTCAGTAAACTTTCTGTCTGTGAATTGGGTGCCGTTGTCAGTCACGATCCGTCCTGGAACACCAAATCGAGCTATGATATTTTCATACACAAAGCGCCTTGTCCGCGCAGATGTGATATGCACTACTGGCTCAGCCTCGATCCACTTGGTGAAGTAGTCTACCCCCACAATCAAATATTTGATACCTCCTGGAGCGGTGGGGAACGGACCCAAGATATCAAGGCCCCATTGGTAGAACGGCCAGATGAGTCATCTACCATACGATCAATATTTGGGAGAGGATATGGATCCTTGGGGCAACACCGGTTAAGGTCCACATAATCCGTGCACATCCTCCACTTGCCATTAGCTTTCTGCACCATCACTACGTTGGAAAGCCAGGATGAATAACGAATCTCCCTTATAAAACCAGCCTTCAACAGTTCCTCTGTTTGCTCACACGCTGCCTTCTGCTTCTCCGATCCCAACCTCCTCTTCTTCTGGGCCACCGGTCTCGTTTCTGGGTAAACAACAAGTTTATGGCAACAGAAATCAGGGTCCATCCCAGGCATGTCTGCTGCAGTCCATGCAAAATGGTCCTTAAACTCCTGCAAGAGAGCTAACAAACGCTGTTCCATGCCTGCCTCCAGGTTATCATTAATGTGCGTGACCTTCTCTGGGGAATCACCTAAGACGGCGTCCCTGGAACCATCATCCGGTGTGGGCTTTGAGGGGTTAAGAGGGTCGATCTTCAATTCCGCCTTGGGGTCCAAGTCAATTAGACTGACAGACCCAGCCGCTGTTCCTCCGTCGTTCAGCTTCCTTTTCTTATTAAAAGCTTCCAACTTAACCATGTTGAGGCTCGGGTTATAACAGTATCGAGCCATCTCTTGATCTCCGCGGAGAGAGGACACACCGTTGTCCTTGTCAATGAATTTGATCAAGAGGTGAGGAATGGACACAATTGCTTCCATTGCATTCAGGGTAGGACGACCTATAATCCCGTTGTAGGGGGATTCCACATCGATCACCAGAATTCTCGATTTTACCGTTCTCGCACCAGGCTCTCCCTCAAAAGAAATGAGGGTATCAAGATACCCTTTAGTAGGTTGCTTCGCCCCATTAAACGTTGTGAGCTCTTGTGTGTACGACTGCAGATCTGCATCATTAAAACCCATTCTTTTGAAACAGTTATAAAAAATTACATCGCAAGAACTTCCCTGGTCGACGAGGATCCTCTTCACATCCTTGTTAGCAATGACAACAATGATCACCACTGCGTCGTCTCCTCCTGGGATCGTCGGGCCAAAGTCATCATCGGTAAATGACACCATCGGGGCTGCCACACCGTCCCTGAAAGGGCGGTTATCTCTGGGTTTGCCCTGGACAGACAAAATCATCCGGTGGTGATTTTTCCGGGTTGTGATTGATGCTCCTCCTCCAGCAAATCCTCCAGCAATCATCTCAATCACTTCACGCTTGCCCTGCCTCTGTTGCTGAGGCATGTTGTTCTGCTGGGCTCCTTCAGCGATTACCACTCCTTTCTGCTTTTCAGCTGCAGTAAACTTCCTGACTGGGTTACGACTATTGTCATCTTCATCGTCTGGATCTCTCCCCCTTTTGTCCATCCTATCCGGCTCGTCAGAGGATCTTTCTCTGAACAAATATTGCTTCAACTTTCCTTCCCTAATGAGGGTCTCCACCGTATTCTTCAACGCTTTGCACTCGTCTGTGTGGTGACCAGTTTGTTCATGAAAGGCGCAATATTTCTGTGGGTTACCAATTCTTTTGACTGGGGGTGGCTTCCTTATACCAAAAACACTGAGCGTTGGCCAACCAACCTCCCTCATGATTTGGGAATGCCTGGCGTTCAGAGGAGCATAGTTACTGAAAGACGAGACGCGCCTGTCTCGTTGATGAGGTCGAACGCTTGCAAAGTCCTCTCGGAAGGTATGCTTCTCTGGTCTTATTCTCTCCTTCTCCCTCCGTGGCTGCTGAGAGGGTACTGGAGGCTTCATTCTAGCTGCTGTAGCCTCCAAATGCATTTCTATACCCACGTACATAGAAGCTTTCCTACGAAACTCCTCGAAGGTTGTTGGGGGGCTCTTTGCCAAAGATAGGGCAAAAGCGGATCCAGGTTGCAAAGCTTCCACTACAATATGGAGCTGTATGGCCTCCGTGAGGTTGGGGACCAAAGCAACCTCCTTGTAGAACCTCTTCAAAAACTCCTTAAGAGTTTCGGTCTCTCCTTGCCTTATCTGGGCCAAGGTGTGAGAAGTTCTTGGGATGTCCCTGGAGATGACGAAATGGCTTTCAAACGCAGCTGCCATTTCCTCCCAAGAATCTATAGATCCTGAGGGCAGGCTCTTGAACCAGCTGAGAGCCTCCTCCGTCAGTGTTCTTGGGAACATCCTGCACATGACGTCTTCATTAGCTCCCAGATACATAGCTTCATACACATAAGCATCCAGGTGCTTAGTGGGATCAGTTTCTCCATTGTACTTGCCGATTGACAAGTGCTTAGGGATGACAACATTCATCAGCCTCCTCGAGAAAGGAACACCGAGTCTATAAACACCAGAGGTCACCACTGCTTGCTCCCTTCTCCTGGTACTGACCCTATCACCAGAGTCTTGGGTCTGCTCCCCCTCCTCGTACGTAGGGATTTTTGAGTACTGGAGGGTTGTAGATCTTTCCCTCACTGATGCATGGTGAGCCTCTTCTGCGTGGGACGTTACCTTGTCCCCAGTTCCTCTCTTCTCCCGCTTCAACTCCATCAACTCCTCCCTGAGCTGCCTAATAACCTCATCACGAGGATCAGGGGTTGGCACTTGCACCATCCTTCGAGTGTTAGTAACAGGAGATTCAAAGACGAGTCTCCTCCCAGTCTGTTGGTGGGTCATGTCCTCCACATGACCATCAACAAAATCACGTCCATCACCTTCCATTTTGACAACCAAACTTCTACGAAAAGTGGGAATAACTCTAACGTGTCCCACCGGGCGTGCCAATGAACTGGTCTGAACCGGGGTCTAGGATCCGGTGTGGGACCAGCCACAAGAGTTTAGGTGTTTTAGGGTTTACACACCGGTACAGTGGGTATCCGATGTTATAATCCGATCTCTCAGTGGGAGAAACCGGTCTTGTTGTCCTGGAGATCCTTCACACCGACGTTTCGCGTTGAGAGAGGGCGAAAGGTGGTGCCACCTGCGAAGATTCTCCGACGCTCAAGTTAGAAGAGTGTATGAACTCAGTGAATACTCAAGCAATGCAATAGTAAAAAAGTGAGTTAGGACAACGTAACCTTGCATGTGTTTTAGATCATGCTATTTATAGTTGAACGTAGGAAATGAATCATTGGATGCAAGTGGGCCCATTGGCTCTGATAGCGTGTGAAGTGTGTCAATCAAAGTGGCTCAGTACTCAGAGTGTGTCAGGGGGGTAGGTCAATTATCAGAGTACGATCCTGTGATAAGGATGGAGGACAATCACCTTTCCGCATATTTCGCTGACACATGTACTTACTCTCTGAGGTAATTGACATTGACACATTCCGCTATGCAGGGTATCTTCGCTGATAAGCTATAAGGAACTCTTATCTCACAGTGACCCTGAAGCAAACGGTTATCGATGTGAAATGAGAACGAATGAAGCATCCGTTGTAGCGAGGATGAATAGAACGTCTGATGGAATGAGAACGAATGAAAGTACAACGGATATCCGATGTGGCATCGTCTGAACTGTGACACCGGTTTCCCTCCTTAGAGGTCATTCTGACGTCAGAACATTGGGGACCGGTATCCAGACTGGATCAGAAACCCTAACTCATATATGAAGATATGAGAAGGTATACGGTTTAATGAATAGCGGAGTGCGTATTTTAATTCAAGGATATGAATTAATCAACGAAAAGTGCCAAAGATGCATAGAAGGTTGCTAAGTTATGTTAGAAGAATTTTTAAATCAATTGCATAAAGGTGCCATGTCACATTAATGCCCAACAACATCCAAAAATATAAAATTTTCATGGAAACACGGGTATGAATCGATTCGAGCACCTCAAGAATCAATTCGAGCACCCCAGGAATCGATTCAAGTGCTTTTGGAGTCCAAACAGTGAAAACAGAGTCCTTTGAATCGATTCAAGATCGCATAAATCGATTTAAAGGATCCTGGACATCATGAACAGTAAAAACAGAGAGCTTTGAATCGATTCATGCGAGGGCTTGAATCAATTCAAAGTGTTCTGGAAGTATGAACAATAAAAACAGTGATGATTGAATCGATTCATGCACTGTTCTAAATCGATTCACATAAGTAATTATGCAGAAAAATCCAATTTTTCAACTTCCAAACCCCTAACTTTTTCATATGAAGTCCAATTGCTACCAAATTTTAACAACAATTAAAATACAGCGTTTGTGACGCGCAGCAACTGGCCGCACTTAAAAATTCTTTAAAACGATGGACTTATGCGCTTAAATGCGACTAGCCCGTTTTGAGGCATTATGAAATTAACCCATTTCAGTTTCTACAAGCCACAAATCATGCATTGGTGCCATTCAAACTGTCTCATGCATTCCAACCCTCATAAATCTCTACTTGACCCTATTGGTTCCTTATTTAAGCATGGAAATCACATAAATTTCAACCTATTTGGATTTCATCATCTAACCAATCCTTCCAACACATAATTTGACTCAATCATCATGCATTAATCATCAAATGGAAACTCAACAAAGGTCATAATTCATTAACCATGCATTGTCTTTCAATATAAACATCAAGATTAATACCATGGGTTACAAAATGGTTGTCTACTAAATCCAAAAGGTTCTATAACATTCATTTCCATTCTAGGATCTCAAATATCAACAAGCCATCATCAATATTCATTTGTCATCATTCACACAAGTTACTCAAATTGTATTATGGCCATACAAGGTAATAACACATATACATCTCAAAAGAATATACAAAGCCATAAACACAAAACTATGGCGGCCAAGGTATCTTTACCAAAAGGAACCTTTTTCACACAACTTCTCCTCACATGAAGTGCCTCACTCCATAGTCATACCCTACAACGCAAAAGTTAAAAAGATAGACCACATGAAGAGTGAGTATACTTTCTCAATGATGAGAATCCAATAATTATGATAATATAGATAATGCAAATCAACATCTTCTCCTATCAAGGAGTTTAATTTACAATGAAACCAACCAATCCATAGAATCCATTGAACACACATGTTCACATACAAATATGTGGTAAGTCCATCATTAAGGACATATCATATAAGACCATATCATCAAATTATGATTTCATAGGGGTCATACCCATCAATCAACATAAGCATAGTTAGTGACCAAAGTAGATTTCACATTTATCTCATAATAATCCTAATAGTATCTCTTTCTCGATTCACTTCACTCAAATGCCATGTTCCTATGGCTAATGCACATGTCGTGTTTAAAATGCATATGCAATGATCCGATTTTCATTGCAACCACTATAATCATTCAATTCATATTGGTTTCCCGCCACGCACGGGGTATTTCCTTTTCATAACCCCATAAGGCTTAATCGTGATCGCAACCATGTTTCATTTCAATTCATATCGGTTTCCCACCACGCATGGGGTACTCCCTTCTCACAACCCCGCAAGGTTTTATTCGTGATCGCAACCACGTTTCATTTCAATTCATATTGGTTTCCCGCCACGCATGGGGTACTCCCTTCTCATAGATTCCCGCAGGATTTTCTCTTGGTGATCGCAACCACACATATTCATTTTTAATGGTCCCGCAGGGCCTATCATTTCATCTGCCAGGTGATCGCAACCACCGGCTCAATTTCACATAAACCTGCAGGTTCTTTTCATTTCCAAGTACCAAGTGATCGCAACCACTTTTCAATATCATCATACTAGTCCCGCAAGACTTCTCTTTGTGATCACAACCATATTCAAATGATATGCTATGCATGCTATGTGTGCAATAATGCTCATGCAAGCTTTAACCTTGCAAGTAATATCCCACTCTCTCAATTAGGGGTATAATTCACACTTTAGATCATAGTTAGTGACACACAATCACACACACACACACACACACACACACACACACACACACACACACACACACATATATATATATATATATATATATTATCCTCCAAGGCATACCATTTACAAAACTCATGAACTTCTCTAGCCAAGGATCTCATATAATTGTTCATCCACACATGGAAGCAATATCATGTCATCACACATTCTACAATTCATAACCTCATCAAGGTATCATTATAAAATCAATCATTACTAGAGCCATGCTCAATTTCATATTACACACATAGGATACTACATCCATTCAAGAAAGAACATGCAAATATGCATCAGTACATACATTATCTTCACACAAGGCATCATACATTTAGAAAATACACTCCCCTCCTACCTTAAGAGAAGTATTCTCCCGGGTTTGATGATCCCGCCTCGTAAGTGTTATCAAATCCTACATCAATCAATTGTAGGACCACATCAAGCATCCATTTAAGCATTATTCTCAATTCTTATGATACAAATACATGTACATACACTTATGACTCTTATCATGTAGTAGTAGCTTATGAACTTTATTCTTTTACTTTATTAGGCTTCGAGAATTCCTTCCTTAAATCAAGACTTATTATGAATAAAAAGGGTCACAACATAGATTACCCCATACATATCACTTCTACACCTACCTCCTCAAGTGGGTTTTTCTTATTAATGTTTCCCAACCACCATCATAAATCATCATCTATGGCAATCTCTCATCATTAATGACATTCTCACCATCATTTAATGTCTTTCCCATCCACATTACACATTTCCCCCAAAATCATAGGTTAGGGTTTTATTAAAAACCTAACAAACATCATAAATGCATATGGTTCATCATCTTCCATCCCACATTTTCGTGTACCCCCCTCAAGGCTCATAAAAACTAACATTCACTTCACCCCACCTTAGGGTTTTCACATTTAAAGCTTCTCCCAACAACCCATATACAATTAATACTCTCCTAAGCCGTAATAACTCATAACCTAGGGTTCAACACCATTAAAATGATGGAGAGCTTACCTTAGCCAAGAAACGAAAATGGGAGCCAAGGGAGAGAAATGAGATGACGAAAATGGAAGAAGAGAGGGAGGAACTTCATGTTTCCATGGCCTCCTCCTTGTCCGATGAAGAAAACGAAAATTGAAAGGGGAAACACACAACCTTTTCTAGGTTTTTGGAGAGGAAGAAAATGGAGACGATGAAGTGAATGGGAACAAGAAGAAAAGAAAGTGAAATGTGTTTTACCAAGGGAAGCAGGGCCAACGTCAAAACATAGTAAACTAGTGAGGTTTTCATTTAAGTTTTAAGCCTATCACTTAAATTTCTCTATTTTACAATAAACAAGATCTTTGTTCAGGCTCAATATATTATCTAAAAATTATTCCGAATACATATTCAGATTCCTAACAATATTCTCTACAGCCTTGACCAACGGCATCTCAATCAGAGATACTTGGTCTGACACCCATATTTTAACCGGGTATAAATTTTAGTTCATGGAGCTTAGTAATTTATGAAAGATCATAATAAACTCAAATTAATTTATGATTTCATAGGGGTCATACCCATCAATAACAATAAGCATAGTTAGTGACCAAAGTAGATTTTGTAACAACCCTTATTTTTGTATGATAGGTCCTTGAGACCAATTGTCTGTAGTCTGTGATAATTTTATATGTACTGATGTTTGGGCTACGGCCGACTTCTTTATATGTCTGTTTTAAATAAATTTTGTGAGCGTAAAGTAAAGGTTAGGATTTTAATTATGTGATTATTGAGATAATTATGATAACATAATAATGTGTTTAATAACACTCTAATAACATAGATTTATAAAATAAAACATTAAGTGATTTAATATAAATATTTAAGTAACTGTTTTAAGTTAATAAAATTGAGTAACTCCCCGGTTTGAGCCCAGAAATTATCCGTGGGACTTGAGTCAAATATTTTTATCCCAAAACGTCCCTCAAGTTATTCCTAACAACTTTCGTGAAGAGCCCAACACCCAATTCTAAACAACCAAGCTCAAAAACATTGATTTTAAGTTACCCGGGTAGGCTAAAATGCGTGTCTGTACGTATTTTGGGCGTAACTTCCTCTCCCGATATTGGATTCGAGTCATTCTTGTCCCAAAATCTCCCTATCAAATTTATCTACAACTTTTATGTTGACCCCTAAGACTAATTCTCATCCCATAAATCCTAGAAATTAAAACACTACACCAATTCATGTTTTTCCAGCATCAGTTTGCACTAGGTGCAGTATTTTCCACTTAACTCTCTTATATGGCCATAAAATTGAATGAGGCCTTCACCAACATTTCCCTACCACATTTCTCCACAACTTTGATGAAGAAACCAAAGCCCAATTCACAACCCATTTGTTCCAGAAAAACTATTTAGGAAAAGGACAAAAATCCCGTCACAGCCCTGTACCCTTTTAGTATTTGGACCTTATCTCACTCAATTCTCAATGGATTTTTTGTGCTTTATATGGATTTAAAGAGAACAAAAAGTTCTAAAACATTGATGTTCATCCCATTTGCTAATTCGGTCCATAAGCCTACACAAACCCATGAGCAAGTGACTGCCTTGCACTTGACACCTAGGCTGACATGCACCATGAACAAATAACATTGCTCCATCACTTGGACACTTGTCCAAACCATGCATAACCCTTCACCACATCACTTCAGCTGCTGTTGACACCTTTCTCTTGCATTGATTTCAAGTGACACTTGCCCCACTCACTTGCTCCAACCGTGAGAACCAAGGGGAGGCAAGGCACTTCATGTAAATTTCACTCTTGTCACTCTTGCTTTTGCTTTCTCCTTTTCTCCACACTTAGAAAAAATATCTAGCCAACATCTTCTCCTTTCTTTCATGTTTTCTTCATTCAAAACACTATCATACATCTATTATCATCCATCTCAAATCACCACCCCATCCTTTCTAGCTTCCATGTATACAACACAACTTCTAAACACTCTACCTTCTCCTTAAAATCTTCCAACAACAACATTTTCTTTCCTTTTCACCATCAAGTTCATGTCCATCCTCACCATCCATACATACATTTTTTTTTCTCTTCTCTTGATGAAGCAAACCATGGTGGCCTAGAAGCAAACTTTGAAGTTGTTGGCTTTTTCCTTGAGCATGAAAATCTTGTTGGTAGGGGGGTACTTTGCTTGTTTTAGATCCATAAAATAATGCATGCATGGTGAAGTATAAGTGTCGTTAACACTTATACTTTAATATCTCTTTAAAGATCTAAGTTTGTATGGTTTGAATCTTGAGAAATCTTTGTGAAAAAAAATGGATCTTTAAGAGATATTATGGCTGCACCATGGTTGTTGTTAGATCCTTTGAATTTTTAAATTTTGTTGAAGATTACTAACACTTGAATTTTATTGCTGCAGATTTTTGGTTGTAACTCTATAATGCATGTGATAAATTGTTAATTATGTGTTGATTGGTTTGATTGGTGACTTGTTGTGTAGTAATATTTTTAGAAAACATAAAATATTTAAAAAATGAGTTTTATAATAAAGAGTGGACTAATATTGCTGTTGGAAATTTATAATGGTTAGTAAAACAACTTAATAAATTTTAGATCTTAACGTATAACTTGAAAAAAATGATTTTTGGTGGTAGAAAATTAGTAACGTGACTTGATCTTGAAAATTATGTGATAAAATAAATTTTAGTATAAAACTTTAATTCTGGAATTTTATTTAAAAATAAGAACAAGTGATTTTTAGTTATAGTAATTAAATAATATGTTTATGAAATTAAGAAAGTGGTTTACGTGAGTTTTAGAAAGAAATTCTTGATGAATATTTGGAATAATTGGTGCTGCTGTATTTTGACATATTTGAGTATTAATTGTGTTCCTAAAAATGTTATGATTGTGATAATAAATAAAAGAATTAAAAGGGACCTGAGTTGGGCGCGAACTAAACGTTGAAAACGGTAAAAAACGTGCTTTTGTGAGTAAACGGATGAAATTGGCAAAACTGTTTTGAGAAGTATTTGGTGGTATTAGAAGTGAATTTTGAGCATAAGAAAAATACCCAAAAGAAGAAAAAATGGTTGGAAGAATTTTGACGCGTGATTTGTCCTTAAAACGCATTTTTACGAATGATGAAACGACGAGCTTTGGCATATGGTGAATTTTCATGTACGGTTGTTTTCTGGACAGTTTTTATTTTTAATTTTACTTTATTTTGTTAGTATTTTCAAAGTTAAACACTTTTGGCTTTGGAATCACTCAAATCAGAATTTTCTAGATGAAATACGACAAAAACAAAGTTTTGGACAAAGAAATGGAAAATTTACTGCTTTGTATCTCACTTTAGAAAAAGAGGAGTCTTTTATTTTCAATATAGAATTAGGAGGATTATCTTATAAATAAGGAATCATTTCATATATTATTTTATGAAAAATTTTAGAAAGATAAAATCAAATTAATTAGTTTATTATAAGTAAATACGACAAAACGACTTTAATAATCAAAAGTTGAGAGAAACTTTTATACCTTATACTTAAAAGAAACGTTAGAATTTCTTAAGTTATATAGAATATAATTGAAATTATGTTACTCCTTTTACTTAGATATCTACTATACCAATAAATTAAATGTTTTACACTAGAGAATTTTCTTATAAAATTCGCTTAGAAAATAACTTTGATATTCTGAATGAAAAGAATTTTTAGTAGTATTGAATTTTTGAGATTTGATACCTACTACCCGAAAATTTTTATGGCTTAGATACTTTACATGTTTTATGGACAAATGTGCTATGTAAGTTAGGTTCCGTCTAGACTCTGGGCACCTAAGTAATTGAGACACGTACATGGCATTTTGCATTTGGAGTTGAGGAGGGATATTGGATAAATCCCCTAGAGCATACAATGATAGGTACACTGAAGAATCTGTCACGCCCCGATACCTGGGGCAGTCTAGGGAGTATCACCGGAGGCGGGAATTCCAAGTGGCATCAGATTCGCACCCGTCGTCGAACAGCCTGTAGCAAACTCTGGTGTACTTCGACAAGAGGTGGGATTTTCTATGATGGTGGAGTACCCGTTCTATGGTGATGTGTGTTATGTGACTGGCCATTTGATAATTAGGACTGTGAGTCCCTACCCATTTATGAAAACCAGAACGAGGAGAGCTCCGGTCGCTCTAGTTGGGTAGGGGAGATAAGGGTAGCGGATTGTGCACATGATTATTGATATGAGATTGAGGAATGGAAGTTGGGCCCCATTGCATATTGGTAATGAATTATAATTTACAGTAATTGAATCTGACACATGCATAGCATGCCATCATTATATGACTAACCCTCTGGTTGTTGTTGACATTTGTGTATGTGAAGTTTTATATTTCTGTTCTAAGGTATGCTGTATGTAATCTTTTTTATAATTTAAAATATTAAGCCACCCTTGTATGCTCTAGGAATACAAAACAACCCTTCAACCCAACATCCATAAGCACTATATAATTATTTCCAACTTAAGGTACCAAGATTTATGTATTCTAACTTCTAATACTTGGTATATTTAACATTTTAACTACCCAACTATTTTTATTTTATTGGTTTCACTATAACTACCAAGGTTTAGGTATTCAAGTTTCATTATTATGCATTTATGACTTCACCTACCAAAGGTTCATGCACTAATGGCCACCAATCACCATTAATGGCCATCCACTATCATTAATGCTTACTAACATTATCAATAAATATCTTCCTAACATGATTCCTTATACCCATCATTCAAATACCATACACTTCCTCTTAAAACACATTCTTGATTCCACATTTATCATTTTCTCTAATTTCTTATAGTTAGGGTTTCTTTAAAAATCCAACAACACTATAAGTCATCATTATTCTCGACCATTTAAATTACCAATTTTGTGTACCCCATTAAAGCTCACAAAACTTGCATTTAAAACTACCCTACCTTAGGGTTTTCCATAATATTGGCTTCTATCAATAACCCACATACATACACCACTCTCCCAACACCTAAAACCTATAACCCAAGGTTTAAGCTCTTGAAAAATGGCAAGAAGCTTACCTCAAGAGAAGAAGAGAGAGTTTCCAAGAGAAGGAGAGGACCACACGAAAATGGAAGAGAAGAGGGAAAAGTGTTCTAGCCACAAGCTTCTCCTTCAAGCTTCCATGAAAACGAAAATGGTGGGAGGAGATGGGTTCCAATCTTTGCTTAGGTTTTGGAAGAGGGAGGTAAAGAGGAAATGAAGAAGAAGAAGAAGGAAGTGTGTATTGCCAAAGGGACCAGAAAACTAACGTGAATTAGAGAGGAGGAATGGGGTTTGTGATTTAATTTTAATCCCTCTCATTAAAATTTACCGTTTTACAACAAACAGGATCTTCGTTCGGGCTTAATACGTTGTCTAAAAATTATTCCGAATGTATACTCGGACTCCCAATAATATTCTTAACAGCCCTGACCAATAACACCTCAATCGGAGATACTTGGTCCGACACCCATATTTTAATCAGGTATAATTTCAGCTTATAAAGTCCCAACAAATTATGAATAGTCCCCGAAAATCTCAATTTAATTATTTTCAACACTTCGGGGTATCAATAAACTTACATATAATTATTTAATATTTATTTCTCTCAGTTGATCGTTTATTTTAAAATTTAGGATGTTACAACGCACCCTACCTAAAAGAAATTTTGTCCTCGAAATTTAACATACCAGATTCAAACGCATTCGGATACCGCTCCCAAATTTCATCTTCACGTTCCCACGTGAATGTCTCCACATTTCCATGTTTCCATGCAACCTTCACTAAAGGCACCAATTTGCTCTGCAACCTCTTCACGGAATGCTCAATAATACAGACAAAAATAAAAGGGATAGATAAGTCATCCCGTACGTCAACATCATCAATAGGGATCACATGCAAGGGGTCTTGAATATACTTCCTCAACTGTGACACATGGAATACATTGTGTAGATTCACAAGATGTGGAGGGAGTGTAATCCGATAAGCAACATCATCGATTCGCTCTAAAATCTCATAAGGTCCAATGAACCTAGGGCTTAATTTCCTGCTCTTCAAAGCTCTTCCAATCCCTTTATCACACGAGACCCTTAAGAACACATGATCACCAACTTGAAATTAAAGTGGTTTATGTCTCTTATCATAATAACTCTTCTGTTGGTTCTGAGCAACTTTCATATTCTCTTGTATCTTTCTAATTTGCTCGGTGGTCTCCTGAACAATCTCTGGCCCTAAAGTCAAATTCTCACCAGTTTCTAACCAACATAAAGGTATTCTACACTTTCTGCCATAAAGTGCCTCATAAGGAGCCATACATATACTACCATGGTAACTGTTGTTGTAAGTGAATTCAATCAATGGAAGAAATCTCTCCCAACATCCACCATACTCAAGAACACAAGCCCTCAACAAATCTTCAAGGCTTTGGATAGACCTCTCGGATTGTCCATTGGTTTGAGGATGGTAAGTGGAACTGAGGTTCAACTTAGAACCTAACTCATGATGTAAACTTCCCCAAAATCGAGACGTGAACTGAGGATCACGATCGGATATAATACTAGATGGCACACCATGCAATCTAACAATCTCCTTTATGTACAACTGGGCTAATTTCTCCAACGAACTCGTCATACTCATGGGTAGGAAGTGAGCACACTTCGCCAATCGATCCACAATCACCCATATAATATCATTTCCAGTACGAGTCCTGGGAAAACCGGAAACAAAGTCCATAACAATACTATCCCATTTCCAAACGGGGATCTCTAAAGGTCTCAAATAACTAGATGGTCTTTGATGCTCAACCTTATCCTTCTGACAAACAAGGCAAGATGCAACAAAGTTCGCCACATCACGCTTCATACCAGGCCACCAAAAGTTCTTCTTCAAGTCTTGATATATCTTGGTGGAACCAGGATGAATGCTCAATACACTCTTGTGAGCTTCCTCAAGTGCACATTTTCTCAAATCACCACTTGAGGGAACATAAATTCAGCCCTTCACACGCCAAATGCCATCATGACCTTCCAATAGGAACAAATTCTTCCCCTTTTCTTGAGTTTTTCTCATCTCAACCAAATACTCATCCTTCGGTTATTGCAATTTTACGGATTCAAGGAACACATTAGCAACCGTCAACATCTCAAGGGACATCTTCTTTGGAGTATATGTTTCTACGCCCACATTCAAGTCTCTAAATTGCTCAATTAGTTCTATCTCTTTCACCATCATTGTGGAAACACGCAACGACTTCCGGCTCAAAGCATCGATAACTACATTTACCTTTCCGGGATGATACTTTAATTCGAACTCATAGTCTTTTAGAAACTCCATCCATCGCGCCGTTGGCGCATATTAAGTTTCTTTTGATCGAACAAGTACTTAAGGCTCTTGTGATCACTAAAGACCACAAACTTAGAACCATACAAGTAATACCGCCAAAAATTCAAAGCAAACACCACTGCTGCCAATTCAAGATCATGTGTAGGATAATTAACCTCATGCGGTCGCAACTGTCTCGACGCATAGGCTATCACACGTTCACACTACATCAATACACAACCAAGACCATGCATAGAAGCATCACAATATACCATAAAGTTATCCAACAAATCAGGCAATGCTAACACTGGTGCGGTAGTAAGCCTCAATTTAAACTCTTGAAAACTTTCTTCACATTCGAGAGTCCACACAAATGGTTGATCTTACGAGTCAACTTTGTCAAGGGTAAGGCTAAACGGGAAAATCCTTCAGTAAACCTCCGGTAATAACCAGCAAGACCAAGGAAACTCCTTATTTCTGTCACAGATGTTGGTCTTTCCCCTTCAACTTTCGATCAATCAACAACAACACCATCACAAGAAATCACATGACCGAGAAAGGAAATCTCATCCAACCAGAATTCGCATTTAGAGAGCTTGGCATACGATTCATTCTCTCGAAGAATAGACAATACAAGGCAAAGATGCCTTTCATGTTCTTCATGACACTTAGAGTACACCAAAATGTCGTCAATGAATACAACAACGAATTGATCAAGATATTCATAAAAAATGCGATTCATGTAATCCATGAAAATCGCAGGAGCATTTGTCACACCGAATGACATCACTACATCCTTATGGTGACCATAACGTGTTCGGAAGGCAGTTTTTGGAATATCATCGGTCTTTACCCGAATTTGGTGATATCCAGAACGCAAGTCAACCTTAGAAAACACAACGACACCCTTCAACTAATCTAAAAGATCATCAATGCGAGGAAGAGGATACTTGTTCTTGATAGTTAATTTATTGAGTTGGCGATAGTCAACGCACAATCTCATGCTTCTGTCATTCTTTCTCACCAATAACACGGGGGCCCCAAGGAGACACACTTGGGCGAATAAACTCCTTTTCAAGTAACTCCTCAATTTGCTTTTTAAGCTTAGACAACTCCATAGGAGACATTCTATAAGGAGCTCGGGAAACAGGCTCAACGCCAGGAATATGATCAATAGAGAATTCCACTTCACGTGGAGGAGGCAATCCAGGAATCTCATCCGGAAAAACATCGGGGAATTCAGAAACAACGGAAATTTCACAAGATTGGGAAGTACCATTCCCATCAACCATACAAAACATCACAAGAAACTGAGAGATACCTTGCAGATCAAAGTGTTCAGCATTCGAAGTCGGAAAGATCACCACCTTATCATGACAATCCACCAAAACTCTATTGGCAGATAGCCAATCCATGCCTAGAATAATATCCAGGTCTTTCATAGGTAAGCACACGAGGGATATAACAAACTTTCGACCCTCAAGAATCATCTCGACATTCTCACATCGAGTCACCGATCGCAAACAAGCACTAGTCGGTGTAGTCACCATTATAGAGCTTTTCATCATGCAAACAGGCACTTTCAAACGCCTAACACAATCCTCGGAAACAAAGGAGTGGGTAGCACCAAAATCAAAGATAACACATACAGAGGTGCCAAAAATTTCACACTTACCACGAACAAGATCTTCCGTTTGGGCGGCTTCTTCACCGATAACGACAAAGACTCTCCCAGCAGCTTGTGGTTGATCACCACCATTTTGATTATCATTTCTTCCACCATGGCCATTGCCTCGACCATTACCATTACGCCCACCAATATGATTACCACCACGGCCACCATTGCGGCTACCATTATGACCATTACCGTTTCCACGACCACGGCCTCCAAAGCCACCATGGCCTCCACGGTTACCATTACGGTTCACATGAGCAAGAGCATCAACATTAGCATTTCTCATATTCAATGGACAATTAGGGTGAAAATACCCCGGTTGATTATATTGGTAGCACACTACATCATCTTGTTGACAAGTGCCAAGTGCCAAATACCTTTTTGCAAAATGATATATGATGAAGTCTTGATTTAATTGAACACCAACACTGGCAGGGTACAACGTTTTTGAAGGATCAGGGCCCCTCGCTCAAGCGAAACCTCCTCTCGCTTGAGCGAGTTTCATAAGTCACGCTTGGGCGAGCGCCATCGCGCTTAAGCGAGAAGGTGAGGGGCATCAGGGGCCCAACCGTGCTTGAGCGCACTTTACCTGCTTGGGCGAAAATACTCTAGTGATAATGCACGCCATTTGCTCGAGCGGGAACCCCCACGCTTGAGCGAAATCTGTCCAGTACCAGCACCACCTCTGCTTGCTCGGGCGAGAAGTCCTCGCTTAAGCGACATTTATCCAAAATCTCCCCAAGTGCTACTCGCTCGAGCGAGACCAAGCTGGCCTGAGCGAAAACTAGCCAGTGACCACACGTTTGATGCAGGGGATTCTCGCTTGAGCGAGAATCACTCTCGCTTGAGCGAGAATCACTCTCGCTTGAGCGAGAATCACTCTCGCTTGAGCGAGTTATGCAGCATATGTCTAAAACTTAAGTGCTTCATGGAATAGGATAAGCTAAAACCAGTACATGTGAAATTTGGCCTAAGTTATCATGTTACACATATTCAATTATGCATTGGGAAGTTAGTCCAACAGATTACACACATTAAATTCAATTCCCATTCATCCAATGCAAGATATTTAATCCAATTTCATACACACTTCATAAAGGGCTATAAATTGTGAAATGCATCATTCATTCATTGAATTTAACGTTAATAAATCATCATAGTTGGTCATCATACATCATTTAGGTCATCAATGAAAATTAGCCATACACATCAAGTTCTAATTTTTGTTCATGACCATTAAAATCATCATTCACCAGTTCCATACACATCATAAGCATACGTACACGCTATATGCTATACCAAATCAATGGATTGCCGGCCAAGGCACTTCCTATACATAATTTCAAGTTCTAACTACTTATTATTACATTCACAATTTTTTAACATGTCATAAATATCACTTTCTTTATTTTGTTAGGCTTCGGGAATTTCTTCCTATCAATCCATATCTCTATATTCAAGGAATACAAAACAACCCTTAAGCCCAACATCCATAAGCACTATATAATTATTTCCAACTCAAGGTACCAAGATTTATGTATTCTAACTTCTAATACTTGGTGTATTTAACATTTTAACTACCCAACTATTTTTATTTCATTGGTTTCACCATAACCACCGTGGTTTAGGTATTCAAGTTTCATTATTATGCATTTATGACTTCACCTACCAAAGGTTCATGCACTAATGGCTACCAATCACCATTAATGTCCATCCACCATCATTAATGCTCACTAACATTATCAATAAATATCTTCCTAACATGATTCCTCATACCCATCATTCAAATACCATACACTTCCTTTTAAAACATATTCTTGATTCCACATTTATCATTTTCTCTAATTTCTCACAGTTAGGGTTTCTTTAAAAATCCAACAACACTATAAGTCATCATCATTCTCGACCATTTAAATTACCAATTTCGTGTACCCCATTAAAACTCACAAAACTTGCATTTAAAACTACCCCAGCTTAGGGTTTTCCATAATAATGGCTTCTATCAATAACCCACATACATAAACCACTCTTGCAACACCTAAAACCCATAACCCAAGGTTTAAGCTCTTGAAAAATGGCAAGAAGCTTACCTCAAGAGAAGAAGAGAGAGAGTTTCCAAGAGAAGGAGGGGACCACACAAAAATGGAAGAGAAGAGGGAGAAGAGTTCCAGCCACAAGCTTCTCCTTCTAGCTTCCATGAAAACGAAAATGGTGGGAGGAGATGGGTTCCAATCTTTGCTTAGGTTTTGGAAGAGAGATGTGAAGAGGAAATGAAGAAGAAGAAGAAGGAAGTGTGTATTGCCAAAGGGACCAGAAAACTAACGTGAATTAGAGAGGAACAATGGGGTTTGTGATTTAATTTTAATCCCTCTCATTAAAATTTACCGTTTTACAACAAACAAGATCTTCATTTGGGCTCAATGCGTTGTCTAAAAATTATTACGAATGTATACCCGGACTCTCAATAATATTCTTAACAGCCCTAACCAATAACACCTCAATCGAAGATACTTGGTCCGACACTCATATTTTAATCGGGTCCAATTTCAGCTTATAAAGGCCCAACAAATTATGAATAATCCCCAAAAATCTCAATTTAATTATTTTCAACACTTCGGGGTATCAATAAACTCACATATAATTATTTAATATTTATTTCTCTCAATTGATCATTTATTTTAAAATTTGGGATGTTACACAAGACTTATTATGAATAAAAAGGGTCACAACCCATACATATCACTTCTACACCCACTCCTCAAGTGGGTTTTTCTTATTAATGTTTCCCAACCACCATCATAAATCATCATCTATGGCAATCTCTCATCATTAATGACATTCTCACCATCATTTAATGTCTCTCCCATCCACATTACACATTTCCCCTAAAATCATAGGTTAGGGTTTTATTAAAAACCCAACAAACATCATAAATGCATATGGTTCATCATCTTCCATCCCACATTTTCGTGTACCCCTCCTCAAGGCTCATAAAAACTAATATGCACTTTACCCTACCTTAGGGTTTTCACATTGAAAGCTTTTCCCAACAACCCATATACAATTAATACTCTCCCAAGCCGTAATAACTCATAACCTAGGGTTCAACACCATTAAAATGATGGAGAGCTTACCTTATCCAAGAAACGAAAATGGGAGCCAAAGGAGAGAAAAGAGATGACGAAAATGGAAGAAGAGAGGGAAGAACTTCAAGTTTCCATGGCCTCTTCCTTGTCCAATGAAGAAAACGAAAATTGAAAGGGGAAGCACATAACCTTTTCTAGGTTTTTACAGAAAAACAAAATGGAGAAGATGAAGTGAATGGGAACAAGAAGAAAAGAGAGTGAAATGTGTTTTGCTAAGGGAAGCAGGGCCAACGTGAAAAGAAAGTGAATTGGTGAGGTTTTGATTTAAGTTTTAAGCCTATCACATAAATTTTTCCGTTTTACAATAAACAGGATCTCTGTTCGGGCTCAATACATTATCTAAAAATTATTCCACATACATATTTGGATTCCTAATAATATTCTTTATAGCCCTGACCAACGACATCTCAATAAGAGATACTTGGTTTGACACCCATATTTTAACCGGGTATAAATTTTAGTTCATGGAGCTTAGTAATTTATGAAAGATCATAATAAACTCAAATTGATTTATTTCTATATTTTTGGGGCATTAATCTTACCATATATAAATAATTGTCACTTATTTCCTTTAATTGGATATTTATATAAAAATTGAGATGTTACAATGAGTCTGGTACATCAGTGGATCAGACCTTGTATAGAGAAATGATAGGTTCATTTCTGTACCTCACATCCAGCAGACTTGATGTAATGTTCAGTGTTTGTATGTGTGCAAGATATTAATTAGATCCTAAGGAATCACATATGTCTACAGTCAAGAGGATTCTGAGATATCTCATTGGCACAACTGAGCTTGGGTTGTTCTACAAGAGAATTGACTCTTTCTCCCTATCTGGTTTCTGTGATGCAGATTTTGTAGGAGATAGGGTTGACAGAAAAAGTACAAGTGGTGGATGCCACTTCTTGGGAAGGAGTATCATATCATGGGGAAGCAAAAAGCAAAAATTCAATTGCACTCTCCATAACTGAAGCAAAATACATGTTTGTAGTTGGATGTTGTTCTTAACTTCTTTGGATCAAATATCAACTTGAAGACTATTCAATCAAAAAAGGAGAGATCCCTTTATTTTGTGATAATACAAGTGCAATAAAACCTATCAAAGAACCCCATTCAACACTCAAAGGCAAAGCATATTGTAGTGAAATATCATTTTATCAGAGACTATGTGCAAAAAGGGATTTTGGACATGAAGTTTGAAGATACAGACCATCAATAGACAAACATCTTGACAAAACCTTTGGCAGAGGCCAGGTTTACTTTTATTAAGCACAATTTAAACTTAAGAACTATTACATGAAGAGTCTGTGCATGAAAAGTCTGTTGTTTGCTATAGCTAATGTTTTACTTGTTTGACCTCACTATTCTTCTAAACATTTCTGAGAGAACCTTTTTTTTATTTTTTTTTCAAAAATATAAATAAAAAATAATTTATTTTCGTACAACATGGTAGCAGTTAGCACCTTTTTGTGTAACTGTCCTCTGAACGTGTTTTCTCTCTTCACTTTAGTGGTCAGTTTTCACTCTTTATATTTGCGTCTTTTCATTTGCATTTCCCACCTTTTTGCTAAAACTCTTTCATCTCTCTTACCTCTTCGAAAACTTTTTTGAAAATATTCCTCATCTTCTTAAACCCTAAAACTTCTTTTTTCTTCCACTAAGAAATGGCATTCAAGGCTTCAAATTTCATTGAGTTCTTTGTGTTCAACATGAGGCAGCCCAAGCTAGATGGGCGAGATATCTCTGAAGAGATTAATGGCATTGGCTGGATAAGATTTTGCCATGATCAAGAGCCCTACTGACTAGCTCTCGTTCTGGAGTTCCGGAGAACTGCTTTCATTGATAAGTCAAAGTTTATCGTCTCAGGGAAGCTCAAGAGGAAGTCAATAGAAATTTCTGAAGATGTCATTGCCACTGTTACTGGATGTCCTGCGGTTGGCAAAGTCTATGCTGATGACTTCAAGTTTGAAGTTATCTTATCTCTAGAAATCAATAAGATGCTCTATGGTACTAAATGACCTACCAAGTATGTCTCTGGCAATCTGCTCCCAAAGGTCAAGATGCTGCACTTGGTCATGAAGCAAGTCTTTTGCCCTAGGAAAAGAGCAAAAGACACTGTTAGCAAGCTGGACCACTTCTGTATGTATCACATGCTTACAAAAGAGAAAGTAAGTTTGCCCAATGTCATTATGATTTACTTAATCTCTTCTATTGGAAAGAAGCAGAACAATATCCGTTATCCTGCAGTACTCATGAAGGTCTTTGCACTTGAGAATGTACAAACTGCCACTGTTAGTGATTTGGTGACACCCTCCTTCATGGTTAGCAAGCTACCACCATTTACTCCTCTTTTGGACCAGACCGTGGATACTCTTTTATCTCCACATAAGAAGAAAAGGTCTGCATCAATAAAGCAGACTATTTATCCTGCTCCTAAACGTTCAAGTAGTAGAAAAAAAGTTCAGCAAGCAAGGTCAGAACGATGGTTCTTGATCTTTTTGATGAGTCTAATGGATCAGACTCTCCTCTAAAAGTGGAACCTTTCCAGATGATCCCTCTTTCCACCTCAGCTTAAGCTATAGACCCTGATGAGCCTTGTGAAATTGCAACTAAAGAGTCTTCAGACTCCGATGACAATATTCCTATTGATCAGCTGCAACGCAAATCTGATATGCAGCAGTCTCGGTCTTGGAAGAAAAAGAAAGCTGTGTTCTCTAAAGCTTAACAGACCCCTTAACAACCTCTGCAGCTTCAATCTTCATCCCAGCCCCAACAACCTCAGTAGAAGAAGTTGATTGGTGATAAAGTCTTTCAGATGTTTGTTTTGGTCTACACTTCCTTGCATCCTGAAGTTCTGTATCTGGATGACCTACACTGAAATAGAGTGGCAAATTTGTTGAAATGCGAGATGACTATTAGAAGGTTATGGAGGAAAATCATGATGCTCTCATGAAGTGTGGCAGGTATCCTGGCTTTGTCACTTATCTGAGATTTATTCATGGTTATTTAAAGCATACCTCAGATCCTGAAGTAAGCAAGTGGTGAGAAGACCCCAAAATAAATTAATAGAAATGAAGGTAAATTTTTCATGATTTTTAAAACAATTAAAGAATGGAAGAAACCGCGAGATGAAACTTTAACAAGTAACCCCGGACCTTTTTAAAAACCCATCCCATATATAAAGATATGAGAAGGTGTGTAAGTTCAATCAAGAGTGCTCATTGGACAATCAATCATATGATCATCAACAAGGAATAGCGGAAACATAAGTTATTTTGAGATTATGGATAGGTATGAAAAAAGGTTCAAGAATACCCTTATTAATCCTTAAAAACGTGTTAATTATGTAAGCTTGTTACTGTATAATCATAGCATGGCACAATGGTACCCAACATACTCCAAAACTTCAAATTTTTTGAAGAATCAGGGCCATGAATCGATTCAGCCCTTGCATGAATCGATTAAGCCGTTGCATGAATCGATTCATGCATTCCTGGAATCTAAAATAGGCCAGCATCAGGTGAATGAATCGATTTAGACCCATGGTGAATCGATTCATGCGTGCCAATTTCCCAACTTTGACAAAAAGAGGGTGGTGAGTCGATTCACCCCCTTGAATCGATTCATACGTGATTGAACAGATGGGATTTCAAGTCAGAGAGGTGTGAATCGATTCATACATGTAACATCTCGAAATTTATAAAAATGATTAATTAAGGAGAATAAATAATAAATAATTATATATGAGTTGATTTATGTCCCAAAAATTAGGAAATAATTAAATTGGGATTTATTATGTATATTTATAATTTTATTGAGATTTAAGGAGTTAAAATTATACCCGGTTAAAATATGGGTGTCGGACCAAGTATCTCCGATTAAGATGCCGTTGGTCAGGGTTGTTAAGAATATTATTGGGGATCTGAATATGTATTCAGAATAATTTTTGGATTAAGTATTGAGCCCAAACGAAGGACCTGTTTATTATAAAACGGAGAAGTTTTAATGAAACTAAAAAATTAAAACACAAAACCCCATTTTCACTCTTTCTCACGTTATCTCTCTCTCCATTTTCCTTTCAATTTTTGGCAGCCCCCTCCTCTCCACTCTATCTCCATTCTTCTTTTCTCCTTCCTTATTTTGCCAAAACCATGGCCTCTCTCTCCATAACCATTCTCCACCTAAATCCCTTGGTTTCTTTGGATTCATAGAGCATTTATGGGATATTGAGGCAAACAATTAATGGGTTCTTCTCCTCTCCCTTTCATTTTCGTTTTGGGGCTTGAGCTTGGAGAAAGAGGTAAGATTTTGAACACCTATGGCTTTTGTTTATGGTTTTTGAGTTATAGAGGTATTGTAATGGGATGTTAGATGTTGTTTTGATGAATTGAGGTGTGTAGAACCAAAACCCTAGGTTGGGTATCCATGGGGATTCATTGTTGTTGGTAATGAATGAGATACATTGTTGCTAGCCTATAGCTGCATATAAATGGCTAAAATTGATGATTGTGGGTTGTTGATGAAAACCCTAGGAATTAAGATTTTGGGGCTTTGTAAAATCCTTAAGAAAATTTTAAGTTATTGATGTTGGAGTGGTTTTATATATGAGAATGAGTTTTGAATGAGTAATATTGATGGTTGATGTTGAGGGATTGTGAAATCGAGGAAATAGAATAATGGCTTTAAGATTGGTAAGTGTGTTAAAAGTTATGATATTGTTGTGGAGAGCTTGAATAATGATGAATGATAGTGAAAATGGTAGATGACCATTAATGGTGGAATCAATAAGATATACATATTGGTTGGTAAATTGATAGGCCATGATTTGTGCCATTAGAGTTTGTTAATTAAGGATGGTTTAAAATAGGCAAGGATAACTTATGTTGAGCTCTAAGAGACGATGATGATATTTGAAGGATTAATGTAATATGGGATTGCATTATGTGATGAAATAGATAATGATGTTATTGGGTTTGGTGGCCCTTTGAGATTTAGAGAATCATGATTTTGGGAGAGGAATTCCCGAAACCTAACACAATGGTATGAATTGGTGTTTTAACAAGTCTAGGACTTGATATTGAACTCTAAGAGATGTGTCAATTATTTAAACTTGTGATGATGCCTTGTGTTGGCTCATAAATTGAGTACATGTGTATGTATGTGTGTTAATAGGATATGGCATTCCGGGCAATGTGGCGGAACATTCGTAGTGGGCGAATCGTTGCGGCTCTTCCCTCGAGGTAGGAGAGGAGTTTACATTCCAAATGCATGAGTTATATAATTGATGATTAATGTATGTGTGGTTACTCATGCTTGCCTTTCCATAGTTGTATTAGTTATGTGATGATTGACATACTTGGCAATATATTGACTTTGAGAATCATGTGTATGATTGATGACAATGAAAGTTTTCAAGTCCTTAGATGGGTATGATTTATTTATTGGTAGGAATCCATAGATGGATGAATTGTTAAAATTTATGGGATTATGTTCATGAGGTTTATGCATAATCGAGGAACTAATAGAGCCAAATAGAGTTTTATAAGGATTGAATGGCATGGGATAGTTCCAATAGCTTCCATGTATAGTTTATGACTTGTAGGAATTGGAATGGGTCAATTCCAATGAGAATAGGCCCTTGAGTTGCACAAAAGTGCCTCAAAACGGGTAAAACGCATTTATGCACATAAGTCACTCATCTAAAGGAATTTTTGAGTGAGGCTGGTGGCCACACATCACAAATGATGTATATTTATTGGGGTTAAAATTTCATAGCATTTGGAGTTCATATGAGAAAGTTAGGAGGGTTAGAAGTTGAAAAATCATGCGTTTCTGCATAAAAGCAGCAACAGGACTGTCTTGAATCGATTCAAGACTCTTTGAATCGATTCAAGAGGTGTTATTTTTACTGTTTTGGGCTCCAAGGGCGTTTGAATCGATTCATACGTGTTTGAATCAATTCAAGGACCCTGTTTTCATTGTTTTTGAGTTCCAGAGATGTTTGAATCGATTCAAAGGTCTTTGAATCGATTCAAAGCCCTGTTATGGCCACTGTTATCTGTTTTTCCAACTGCTCTATTTTCTTTGCTGTTTTTGGCCCGTTTGGGCATCTTAATGACCTTTTTGGCCTCCGACTTCTTCATGAAAGTTGTAGATAATTATGTTACGGAGGTGTGAAAATTGATCTTGCCTTAATTGGAGTTTTCTAACTCTCATTAGGCGTAAAACACCGGACCTACTGCGTCATAAAATTCAAATTTAAGAGGGTTTTGAACCCAACTTTTTATGGTTATCAAATTGGGACTAATAGGTGATATTTGTGACATGTCCCACTATTTTTAATAATAAAAATGAGCTTTTCTCATGTCTTGATGTTGAAATTTGTCATGAGCTCATTGGTATCCAAAACCCCTTTTATTATGTAAAAACGAGCGAATTCACTAGAGGTACATGTGTGGTGTGTCTTAGTGGTGATTGGGGAATGGCTTAAGGCCATGACAAGGTATGTGTATGCCTATGCTATGTTATGAAAATATGTATGCTTCCCCTCTATTGATATATTATGAATCATGATGAAAAGTAAATGATGTAATTGTATGACACACCTTAATTGACGACGAAACTAATGAGGGGATAATTGAATGGCAATGAGTTATTATAACTCAATGAATTTTGAAAAAATTATCAATGGTGACTAAAAGTGGATGATGCCATACGTATTGAATGATAAATGTTAATGATGAATGAAAAGGGATGTTATTATATACATGCCCTTGAATAAGTGGTGATGATTATCATTAATGATCGTGATGCCATTATGATTAATGCAAGTATTGACTTGTATGTATGAGATGTAATGATGATTAGTTGAATGTATGTTCTGAAATTCCTTGTTGGTTTCCAGCGTGGATTAATGCTATGATGCTTGATATGCTTTTGATTACCATGCGTGGTTTGATATAAATGTGAATGTCGAGCCTTGAGGGGCCTTGTGGTTAATTGTATGCCAATGAGAATAAAACTAGAAATATAGTATACCCCTAAATGAGAGGGTGAGAAATCCTTGCGAGGTTAAGGTTTGGCATATGCATTATTGCATTTTGCATTCATGGCATGACATAGCATTGAATATGTGGTTGCAATCACAATGATGAAAGTCTTGCGGGACTAAATGAAGGGAGTACCCCATGCGTGTCGGGAAACCAATATGTGGACGAATAAAGGTGGTTGCGATCACCAATATGTTGAGAATGATAAACGGGTTGCGATCACGAGGAGGGAGTACCCCTTGTGAGGCGGGAAACCATTATGAAATGATTAACATGTGGTTGCAATCACAATGAGACATCCTGCGGGATTGTATGATGATAAGCCAGTGGTTGCGATCACTTGGTACTTGAAATGAAAAAGGGCTTGCGAGTTCCTATGATGTCCTGTGGTTACGATCACGAGGAGGGAGTACCCCTTGCGAGGCGGGAAACCAAAATATTGAGCATTGATATACGTGGTTGCGATCACGAGAAAAGCACCTTGCGAGGCTGCTAAAGGGAGTACCCCTTGCGAGGTGGGAAACAATATGATGATGATTATAAGTGGTTGCGATCACTTGAGATACCATGTGCGCATGGGTGACTAAAATGGATCCATTGCATATGCATTAAACAGTTAACATGCATTAGCCATAGGTGCATGGCATTTGAGATGGGATGACCAAGAGAGATGAAAAACCCCTTGTGAGGAGGAAATGATTAAAGACTTAATAATTTGACGATAATGACTGTGAATGCCCATGATTGATATGTGGCAATGTGATTGTGTATGTGCTTGTGCTTGCTTATGTTGTGAATTGCGATTCATGAGGCTTGTATGCCTATTATGACAACGTGATGATGATTGAATAATGAATTAATAATTTTATTGCAAAGCACACATGATGAATGAATGCATGTACACATAACCACAATGTATTTATATTCGTCATTTTGAATGTATAACTCACTCTCCTATGTGGTCGCCTTTGCATTGTGATGCAGGGTTATCATGGGTCGAGATGAGACTTTGAATTGAAGTTTTGGTGAAGGTAAATAGTGGTAGTGGAAGTGCCTTGGCCGACATCAATTGTGAATTTTAATGTATTGAATTAAATTGTACATAAGGATGATGATTTAGAGTTAAATAAGTATGTGTAACAAACTTATGTATTTATGAACGAAAACTATATGTTTAGTATAGAAGTGATGATTAGATTGATACCATCTGGTGATGGATGTCTCATACAGAGACTTCTTACGATTGATGACATATGATTATGATCAAGTGCATAGTCGATTGTGGCCTAATAGGCTTATATTATGAAACTGTATGATTGCTTCCTTTTCTCATATCTTCATATGTGGGACTAGGCATATGCCCGGTATACACATTCTTCTACCACTGTAAACTCTATTATTTTGTATACCGTTATGGGCAATTTAGTTATCGATCCAGTTGCATTTTTATAAATCTTACTCTTCAGTTTTCTGTGGTTCGGGTCTTAGTGTGATATCAGAATTACTTTGATAACGCGAAAAATTTACCCGCATTTTATTAATTATTTATATCGATCACATTGGGATTCGGGTTCAGAAAACCGGGGTGTGACAATACACACATGTGAATCGATTCAAACAATTCTGGAATATTAAACAGTAAAAACAAAAGCGATTGAATGGATTCAAAAAGTCTGTGAATCGATTCAAGACAACAGCCCTGTTGCATAATGTAGAAAACTCATTATTTTTCAACTTCTAACCACCCTATCTTTTTCAAATCAAATCCAATGGCCACCAAATTTTAACACCACTCTAAATACACCATTTATGACGTGTAGCAATTGGCCGCACTCAAAAATTCCTAAAAGTGGGAGACTTATGCGCATAAACATGTTTAGTCTATTTAAAGGTATTTTTGTGCAACTCAAGGGTCAATTCTCAATGGAATTAGCCCATTCTAGTTTCTACAAATCACAAACCATATATTTAAGCTATTGGAACTGTTACATACCATCCAAATCTCATAAAACTCATTTTAACCCTATTGGTTCCTCAATTATACATAAATGTCTTATACATAACTTCACAATTTGATCAATCCATCTATCAACATGCACATTAATGCCATCAATTGGCTATGAAACTTTATAATCAACATTCATTCATCAATATAGCAAGGAAAATCATTGTATCATAGTTAACATGAACTATTGTTAAGGTCACTACCAAAAATTAGCCTTCCAAAGCATACAAGGCCTAATTTTCCAAAGTGACCCTCAAAATAAATGCCTAAACATTATTCATTATCCATTTATAAATAGGCATACACACAAAGTCAAATGCTTTATGTAACATCCCAAATTTTGGAGAAAATAAATTTATTGGGTAAAGATAAATAATTATTTATGGTCCAATAATTATGAGAAAATTAATTAGATGCTAGAGGTGAATTATCGGTAAATTAAGATTTATCAGAACTGGATGATTTAACAGATAGTGTAGGACCCACTAAGCCAAATTGGATATTTGATGGGTCTAGAATACTTAGAAAATTATCGTGGTTATGGTGGTATAGTTAAAATAATTTTTTAGTGCAATTATTCAAACACAGTGAATGACATTAAACGGGAAAAATATGAGCCAAATGGAATTAAAAGAAAATAAAAATTCCCATTTTTCTCCCTCACTCAACCGTGACCTCTTTTCCACTCTTCTTTACTCTCTTTTGTCCATTGTGTAATGGGTTATTGTTACCCATTGATAAAAGTAACATGTGACATCCTTTTAACTATTGGACAATGTCCAATTTTGTCCAATTTTTTCTTTCTCTTCCTTATTTTCGGCAACCATCTTTTCCCTCCACTTTTCTTCTTTTTGCTTAATCTCCCTCATCTTTTCTTGGGCAAAAACCACGTGCCCCTCCATAACCAAAATCAACCCAAAATTTAATGGTTTCATTGGATTTATAAAGTGTATATGGGGCATGGAGGCTTTGCTTGGGTCATCTCCTTCTCCCTCTTTCCCATTTTTGTTTTGGCATTAGCATGGATGTGAGGTAAGGATTTCTTGCCTTCTTGCTATTTCATTTATGGTTTATGATGTTTGGGCTTGAAATAGTAATGTTAGGAACTATGGGTGTTGAAGGGAATGGAAAAACCCTAGGTTTGAATGGCTTGAAAATATGATTCTTGATTATGGTTTTATGTTAGAAATGGACGGGAGTTATAGTTTTCATATGGATTTTAGAAATGGGTTGAAATTGTTGATTTGGTGATTTGGATGAAAAATCCTAAGTGTTGGAAATTTGGGGGTTTTGGCCAAATTGATGATGTTAATGATTATGGTGGCTTTAGAATGATTTTATATGAAGAAATGAATTTTTAGAAGTATTAGGATTGATTATTGATGTTGATGAATTTTTGAGCTTAGTTGAAGTTATGTGAATGATAATCTATGCATGTGAAACCCAAACCATAGAGTAGATGACCATTGGAACCATTGATTGTTGTTTACATTGGTTGGCACTTTGATGATGATAATATGCTTATGATGATATGTAAAAATTGTTGGAATTGATAATCGGTGATTGTATGAAACCCTTAAGAAATGATGATGTGAGGGATTTTGGTAAAATTTAAGGAATTGATGATTTGGTTGTCATGAGAATGACTTTTAGGGGTAAAGATGATGTTTGGAATCATTGGTGTTGATATTTGAGGTTATTGGATTTTGATGAGGCCTTAGGCCATGACATGTTCCATTTGAATTTGTTGATTAATGATGGTTTATTGGAGGCTAAGATAGCTATGTTGAACTTGAGATGGCAATTGATGACATATAAATGATGGGTGTGGTATTGTTGTGATTGGGTATGGTTAACCCTTTAAGATCTAGAGGATCTTGGTTTTGCAAAAGGAATTCCTGAAACCTAACACAATTATGTGAATTGGTGATTTAGCAAGTCTAGGACTTGATACAAGCTCTATATGATTTTAACAATTTGTTAGAGTTGTGATGATGCCTTGTGAAGGCTTGTTGATTGAATGCATATATGTATGTGTGTTGTGTAGATTGTATTCCGGGCAATGCGACAGAATAATCAGAGCATTCAAGTTGTGGTTCTTTTCTTGAGTTAGGAGAGGAGTTTACATTTCAATTGCATGAGTTGAATGGTTGGTGAATTGTGTGAATGACTTATACTCGTGCTTGCCTTGCCATGATTATTTTGAATGATGATTGATAATGTGATGGATGGTAGGCTCGGCAATTTGGTGAATGTTTAAGAATTGCATATATATGAGATGATGATGAATGTTTAGTGGTCCTTTGTGATGGGCATGACTTATTTATTGATAGAAACCCATGTATGGGTGAATTACTCAAAGACGTGAAGTGGTATTTATGATTTTTATGCATAATTGAGGAACTAATATGGCTATAATGAGTTTTAGTATGATTGAATGTCATGGAATAGTTCCAATAACACCTATGCATGATTTAAAACTTGTAGAAACTAGAATGGACCAATTCCATTGAGAATTGACCATTGTGTTGTACACAAATGCCTTAAAATGGGTGAAACACATTTATGCGCATAAGTCCCTCATTTTTGGGAATTTTTGAGTGCGGCCAGTTGCCACACGTCACAAATAATGTATAATCGATGGTGTCAAAATTTGGTGGTGTTTGAAATTCATATGAGTGAGTTAGAGTACTCGGAAGTTGGAAAAATCAGTTTTTTGGGAATTTTTTTTGCATAAATGTTGTCTTGAATCGATTCAAGATAGTGCTTGAATCGATTCAAAGCCCCTAGAATTGCTTGAATCGATTCATACGACCCTTATTTGATTCAAAGCCCTCTGTTTTGTTGTTTGGAGTTCTAGAATCACATGAATCGATTCTTGGACCCTCCTGAATCGATTCATGGTGTATTTTTGGCCAATTTTCAAAATGTTTTGATGTTTAACATGGTTGAGCCATGGCATGCTTATGCATTCGATTGCACACATTTTAGCAATCGAAACATGATGATATTGCCATGTCCCTCATATACCTTAACGTTGAAATTTGACATGAATTTGTTATTATCCAAAATTTGTTTCATCATGCAAAACATGTGATTATATTGAGAATATATGATTGTGGTGTGTCTTAGTGGTGTTTGAGATTGATTTAAGAGATTGGCAAAATACATATGTGTCTAAGACATGTTATGAAAACATGAATGTTCCACCACTAATAATATGATATGATGAATGATGATGGAAAGTTAAATGATGGGGATGTAAGACACACCCTTGTATGATGATGAAATTAATGAGGGGATGAATGCATGACAATGTATTTATTATAAATCGATGAATCGGAGATGATATTGATCATGGATAATGATGGATAATGTTGTTGATCATTTCCTTGAATAAAGGATGATTGTTATTATTGGTGATTTGTTGAATACCATTGTGTTCGATACAAGTGTGATCTTGTATGTGTAGTTTGAAATTATATTGATGAATTGTTGTGATGCCACACTAATGTATGAAACAATGGCAATGATCAATAAGATGAAAATCCACTAAGAGATTATGTGGTGATATTGATAAATGATTGATGAACGTTGTTGACGTTTGTGATGCCATTGTGATTGTTGCAAGTATTGACATGCATGTATGATATAAGTAAGTTGAAATGAAATGCCACACTTGAAACTTGAAAACAATGGCTAAAACTAACAATGATAAAATCCACTGAGAATTGTATGATGGTGTTGGTGTTGATGATGATGATTGATGAGTGGCATGATAGGATGCATAGTGTGAAAATGCATTTGATTTACATGTGTTGCATCCATAGCATATCATACGCTGCCGGTGTTGGAACATTAGGGGATTCCCCCGGTTGGCCTAGTGGAAGGGTGGCTCAGTGCACGAGCATTCTTGTTGTTCCCCTATGACTTGGTGTGTAAGTCATGAAGCTGCCCATGCTAAGCTATGAAGAGCTGCATGTGGTTGACCCTTGTGGGGGTGGCTCTTGAGGAGTAGGTGTCCTCGGTGGTCCTTTGGATCATAACTGCCATGATATGAGTCATGGTTGGCCCGCAACACCTTATATTGTTGATTATGTTGTTTACCGCGGTCATGGTGAAAATGACCGGTGTTGCAAAATGGGATGCGGTTTGGTACCAGTAAAAATTGGTGATTATGCATGCATTATGAGATATGTGTACACATTATACTACTGCAGTAGGGGCATGGTATATGATCATGCTTGAACCAACATTTAGTGTTTATTCCCATAGTCAGATCCGTATTTCTTGTTGTTATTCCATTGTGCACATGCATTAGCCTAAGAGCATTTGTATACAGCATGGAGATATGCCAAATGGTGATGATGGTTGATGATGATTGAGATTGAGACGTGATGATGATGAGATGGGTAAATAAATACCTAAAAGACAACATGTAAAATATGAATACAACAAAATGACATTGAATATGATGATGTTGTATGTGATGGCCTAATACAACGAAAGCCTCCTCTGTCTATGGTTGATGACAATGATGTTGGCCCATGTGGCATTGATAAGAGATGTGTATATGTGCTTGCTTTGCTATGAATTGATGGTTGAATACGTTACATGTATATTGTTGAAATGAGAATTTATGATGATTGTTGATGAACTTAGCAAAGCATACATGATGTTAATATACATATGCACATAATCTCATTTGTATTCATATTCGTCATTTGAAATGTATAACTCACTCTCCCATGTTGTCCATTTTTAGCATTGATGTAGGAATATCATGGGATGAAATGGAGATTTTAAAATAGAGCTTTTGGGAAGGTAAATAGTGGTAATGGAATGCCTTGGCCAACAACAATAGTAATTTATTGTATTGTGAATAAAGTGTACATGATAGTGTTAATAATCATTGATGTTGGCAGATGTATTGTAAATGATAATATAAATGGATGGTGTATTGATATTTTGGGTATTGGAATTTATACCCATTTGATGAATGAAATGTGTTGGTCACGTAGCCCATTTTGGAAATGTATAAGTATTGATGATATATGACTTTGAGGTTGAATCAAATATGGTCAATTATGGAATATGGATATTGGAGATGTATGTTGCATGACCATATAGATGTATATATAAATATATTTAAGGTAATGTATGTTTATGATTTATGTGTACGATTGGTTGTGGCCTAATAGGCTAGTGTTGTATGCTCGCATGTTTTGCCGAACCTTTTCTTATATCTTCACATATGGGACTAGGCGTGTGCCTTGTATACGGGTCCAGTATCCAGACCGGATAAGTCGCTCCGACGTCATAACTTTGGGGTCCGGTATCCAGACCGGATCATATACATATTCTTCTTTCGTTGTAAACTCTATTATTTTTGTATACACTTATGGGCGATTTATTTATCGATCCAGTTATATATTCTCATATTTCATTCTTCTGTTTTCTGTGGTTCAGGCTTGATGTAATCATTGAGGAGTTTTAAAATATTTTTAAACGTGAAAAATTTACTCACATTTTTATTAATTATTTATCGTGATTACATCGGGATTCGAGCTGGGAAAATCAGGGTGTGACACTTTATAAAAGAATGCCGCAAGGCTCATAGACCTTTCTTCCATATTTACCTCATCCATCGCTCAACCTCCAAAAAGAGTAGTACATCACACATACCTACATCAAACTTTAAAAATGGCAACTAGGAAGTGAGTAACATATATCAAATGAATCAAAATCATACATTATGATGATACCTATACATGTGTGCATAATATACATTTCTCAAGAAGCATCATAAGCTTCATTCACATATCATATCATTCCATTTCAACATAATATATGTCCAAATCAATATATTCACAACATATATACATCAAAACCATTGACATTCTCAACAAGAGCCATCACATACTCAATGTTAGTACCACAATTTATTTCCTCTTTATTTATCAATCATCCATCACCACCACGGGCTACCAACTCGGCATATCTCCGGCTATATGTAAATGCTCTTATGGCTAATGCATATGCACAACGGAATCAATAATAATCACGGATCTGACCATGGGAAATAACATCATATCAAATGTGGGTCAAGCATAGGTGTGCTAATATGCCCCTACTTCAGTAGTAAATGTGTAGACTTATATCTGGAATCATACATGCATAACATTACTCTTTTATTGGTACCAAACCACTATCGCCCACATGTAGCACTAGTCACCCTGTGACTTGTGGATTCAACACATGGCCTCACTTGCCAAAAGTGCTACGGGCCCCTCCCGAACACATATCAGGAGAGTCGTGCCCCATAGGGACACCGAGGTCACTCACTCACCATAGAGCCGCCCAACCACAGGGCCCGTCACATAGGGTGCCTCGTTACCAAAGTACGGGTTGCTTCATGATTCCCAGAATCACTTGGGAACAACATAAAATTTTACCCGTGCATTAGGCCGCCCTCCCACTGGGCCCGCCTATTAGAACCCTTAACATTCCATATAGACAGCGTATGATATGCCATGGATACAAATGCCAATCAATGCATTTCTCACACTATGCATCCTAAATGCCACTCCATAATCAACAATTCACCACCAACACTTAGTGGAACTTTATATACTCATCATTCTCTACCATTACCAATTGTCATTGGATTTAATACACATTAATAGTTAGTGGCGATCATCATTTATCAACTTACATATCATGGGATGTTCAACATCATTGCAATCAACTCCATCATAGTGTCAAGGACATTCACAACAAATCTCATCATCATGAGTCCAATTCAATATCATAATCGTCATCCCAATAACACATACCACATAACATCATTCATTCTAAATACATTTCAATCATAAAATCATCAAATCATTCATCCAAGCTAAATTAGCATAACACAATCATATACACACATCACTAATGGATGAAATCATGTATTTAGAAATGTTACCCCCACCTACCTCAAGGGAAGTAGAAATCAACGTGGTCTGGTGGTCCCACCTCGTGGATGGGGTTGTTTCCTACATTATACAATATACCACGCCATCAATTTTTATTCAAACCACCAATATTCAAGTGCTCACATTTAATTACTTGATGTTTTATACCATTTCAATCATCAAACCTCATTTATCTTATTTAATCCACCATGACCACCATGGGTTAGGTGCCCAAATTTATTATTATGCAATTATAGCTAAACCCATTCATGGGTTTCCATATTAATTGGTTTCCAACCACCTTTACCAATCATCTAACCCCATTAATGGCCATCCACCATCAATGTTATCATCACACATCATTAAATATATTCTTCTAACATCAATAAATACTCTTTTACCCACATTTCTTATTTCTCCCAAATTATAGGGTTAGAGTTTCACTAAAACCCAACAACCATCATCAATGTCCATCTTCTTCTATTACATTAAATGCCAATTTCGTGTACCCCACCATGCCCTCATAAAACTCATATTAAAAGCATCCTACCTTAGGGTTTCACATCATAAATGCCTCCTATTAATAACCCATATGCAATCAAACACTCTCCCAACACCCATAACCAAAAACCTAGGGCTAGAGCTCAAGAAAATGGAGAGGAAACCTAACCTCAAGCCAAAGGAAGTGAGCTCCAAGAATGGGAGAGAGGGAAAACGAAAATTGCAAGAGGAAGAAGGTGAATATCAAACCACCATTATCATCCCCTCCAAGCTTAAAGCAAATGAAAATGGAAGGAGAAAAGGGGCACACCACACAAGGGTTTTGGAGAATGGAAGAAGAAGATGAGGAAGATGAAAGGAGACGAGAAAAGAGAAAGTGTTTGCCGTAGTGAGAAAGGGAACCAACGTGAAAGTTAAGAGAGGAATGAAGTTTTTGCAATTAAAATTTTGCCTCTCATTAAAAGCTTTCCGTTTTATAATAAACAAGATCTCTATTCGGGCTCAATACTTATTCCAAAAATTATTTTGATTATAAAATCGGATTCCCAATAATATTCTTAATAGCCCCGACCAACAGTACCCCTATCGGAGATACTTGGTCCGACACCTATATTTTAATCGGGTATTATTTTCAGCTGTTTAAGCCACAATAAATTATGAATACACATAAAATTTCCAATTTAATTATTTCAATATTTTTGGGATATTAATTAATTCATATTTAATTATTTTCTATTTATTTCTCTCAATTAAGTATTTATGTAAATTTTTAGATGTTACAATCCACCCTACCTTAAAAGAAATTTTGTCCCTGGAATTTACCAACCTGATTCGAATATCTTAGGATGTCGCTTCCGCATATCGTCCTCATGCTCCCACATGGTAGTAATCATATCTCCGTGCTTCCAAGACACTTTCACTAAAGGAATCAACTTGTTCTGTAATTTCTTGACAGAACGCTTCACAATAGTGGCAGACACTGGAGGAATAGGTAAATTCTCCCTGATCTCAACATCATCAAGGGCAACCATATGCGTAATGCATATACTTCCGTAACTATGAAACATGGAACACATTGTACAAATTTGATAAATACGGAGGGAGAGCAATTCTATATGCCAACTCGCCAATCCTTTCAGGGATCTCAAATAGTCCAATGAACTTCGGGCTTAATTTCTTGCTCTTGAAAGATCTTCCAATACCCTTGTCTCTTGACATCCTTAAAAACACATGATCGCTGTCGCGACCGGGATCGCGGCGGCGCGGCCGACCCTCGAAACGGTTTTAAAAAAATAAACAGGGAGTCGCCACCAATATTTTTTAGGATAAAATAGTGGAAAAACCTTTTGTTAAAGCACTGGTTATAAAAATGAGATTCCATGATTCAGGAGTCTGATTACAGGTGAGGAAGGTATTAGCACCTCACAACTGTCCGTTATAAAAAACGGTTACCTCAATTTGATAGCGCGCATTATAATTAACCCAATAATTATTTTAACTTCTTCATAAAAAGAAAAATGTACGGAACGACAAAAAAAAAAAACAAAGATCAACACAAAATATTTACATGAGATTAACAGGACGTCTCGTCCAAATTAATCTCGCTCCGCCTTTTTAAAGAGATATTTAAAAAAAAATAAGATTAACAGGACGTCTCGTCCAAATTAACCTCGCTCCTCCTTTTTAAAGAGATATTAAAAATATGAGATTAACAGGACGTCTCGTCCAAATTAATCTCGCTCCTCCTTTTGATAGCAAGACAAAAAGAAAACTCTAAAAATTAAATAAAGAAAGGTGGGCCCGACAGGAACTGTTTCCCGCTCCTACGTATTCTCGAGCTTTCGAGAAATCAGGGTCACGTAGTTCTTTAAAATGTTTTTTTTTTTAGGAAAAGATTAGGAAGATATTGATAGGCATCATTTTAGTGAAGAATCCATACAAGGCGAAGTGCTTCGCACGTGCACGGATCTTATAGAGACTGTGTAGACGGAAGTATTTTCCGTACGACACTGATTAAAAAAAATGAATATATATAAAAAAAAACTGAATGGGAGAGGAAAACGAGTGCAAAAAATGAAAAAAAACGAGCGAAGAATAAGAAAATCGAGTGAAAAATAAGAAAACCGAGTGAAAAAATGAAAATCCGAGTGAAAACAGGGAAAACCGAGTGAAACAGTGACAATATGAGTGAAACAGTGAAAATCTGAGTGAAACAGTCAAAAATCTGAGTGAAACAGTGAAAATCCGAGTGAAACAATGAAAATCCGAGTGAAAAAGAGGGAAACCGAGTGCAAAATAGTAAATCCTAGTGAAACAGTGAGAATCTGAGTGCAAAAATAGTAAAAATATGAGTGGAAGTAGTGAAAAGCTAAGTGAAAATAAGGGAAAACGAGTGAAACTATGAAAAATCCGAGTGAAAACAGGGAAAACCGAGTGAAACAGTGACAATATGAGTGAAACAGTGAAAATCTGAGTGGAATTAGTGAAAATCTGAGTGAAAATGAGGGAAACCGAGTGCAACAGCGAGAATCCGAGTGGAAAGAGGCTTACCGGGTGAAATTTGAGCAGAGAAGAACGATTGGGACAAGAATTGCAAGTCCGAGAGGGAAAATGGAGCTGGAAGGAGTGCTGTTGAGTGAGAGTGTAGAGGATGTTGGGGTAAAGAAAGTGTGAAGGGTGAGGGGTGAGTGAAGTGAGAGGGAGAGAAGACTTGGCGTGAGAGAGAGAGAGAACAGAGGTTTGGCCAGAGTTTCCTCGTCTGAAGATGCCCTCCCCTTCAGCTGCCCTTCCCCTTCCATTTATAGGCTGGTTTGAGTGGAAGGCCAGCTCAGGCTTCCACTTCCGAGTGGAATGCCAGCTCAGGCCTCCACTCAGAGTGAAGTGGGGGACAACGGCTGGGTGGGAATTTTTAATTCCCCCCACTTCCACCCCTGTTTGCCACTTGTCTGCCACCCCCAGGATTCCTGGATCCACTTGGGTGGTGGAATCCAAGTCAGCACGGTCTAACAGGGGGACCTGGTGGGAATCCGAGTGAGAATTATAGAAATCTGAGTGAAAATGGTGGAATTCCGAGTGAGGATAGTGGAATTCCGTGTGAGGATATTGAAATCCGAGTCAGAATGGTGAAATCAGAGTGAGAATGGCTCGGATCCACCTTCTAATCAGTATTCATTAACACTGGCAATCAAATCCAAGTGAGGATGTGTAAATCCGAGAGAAAAAATGGGGAATCCGAGTGATTCTCACTCGGATCACCCCTCTCAGTCAGCATTAGGAGTCAAATCCGAGTGGAAAAAGGTATTCCCCGTAGAAGGCCGAGTGAGAATACTCCGTTCCGAGTGGTTTTACTCGGTTTGTGGTTGCTGTGAAACATTCAATTGCAAACGAATGTAAAAGCCTCGGAACCGACTCTAACGATTGGGAAATGACTTCAAATTGACTTGGAGCTGATTAAAAATTGAGGAGAATGACTCGGAAGTTGGAATGGCTCGGATCTTGTTTGAAGAAGTAAACTGACTGCATTGCCAGTCAATTCCGACTGGAAGTTGATGGAAATGGGCTCGGGAAAGGTTTGAAGGAGGACTCGGAGGTTGAGTGTAAAGGAGGACTCGGAACCGAGTGACCAACGACACGGAACCGACTAAAATGGGTCGGAAATTGGATTTTTGGTTATTTTCACTCGGAACTGACCCATTTTGAGTGATCCCACTCAGATTTGATTATTTTCGAGTCATTCCACTCGGCAATTCTTGATTTTGACTCATTCCACTCGGAAATGCTTCATTTTCACTCGGTTTTGATCATTTCTGAGTAGTTTTACTCGGATTTGGTCCATTCTGAGTAGTTTCACTCGGTTTTGACCATTTCTGAGTCATCTTACTCGGATTTCTCTTCAACAGGGGCATTTTCTACTCGGATTTGATCCTTTTTGAGTCATCTCACTCGGATTTGATCCGTTCTGAGTATTTTCACTCGGACTTGCTAGTTTTTGGGCCATTCCACTCAGATTTTTGTTCAACAGGGGCATTTTCTACTCGGATTTGATCCTTTTTGAGTAATCTCACTCGGATTTGATCCGTTCTGAGTATTTTCACTCAGACTTGCTAGTTTTTGGGCCATTCCACTCGGATTTTTGTTCAACAGGGGCATTTTCTACTCGGATTTGATCCTTTTTGAGTCATTTCACTCGGATTTGCCTCCAACAGGTCTATATTCCACTCGGAAATGCTTCCATCATAGTTATCTTGCTCGGATCTGACCATTTTTGAGTTATTCTATTCAAATCTGACCATTTTGAAGTATAAAAAGAATCATTCCACTTGGACCGGACCAAAAGAGGTGTTCACAGATGCCCCTCTTTACTTCTTTTTCACAAAAGAAACACGAAGCTTCTGTGTTTTTGAAGTGAAAAGGAAGTAAAGATATGAACACCGATGTAGGGGGGCCAAGTGGGACCTCTTGATTGGTATGGCAACTGATGGTATGGGCAATCACGAGTCTGTGTGACCTCTGATTCTTAAAACGAGCATTCTCCACTTCTGTTTCTCTTCTTCTCTTCTTCTTCTTTTTTTTTTGTTATTTTTTTTTTAATGGACAGGGAAAAATTGTCTTTTAGTTAACAGGAGGTAATGAGATCAGGATTGACTCCCAGTAGACTGAAAAGTAAAGGTTGCCCTCGTGGGCGACTGAAAAGTAAAGGGTACCTCGATAGGTGGCTAGGAAATAAAGGATGCCTTGATAGGCGGCTGGAAAGTAAAGGATGCCATGATAGGCGGCTGGAAAGGTAAAGGATGCCTTGATAGGCGACTGGAAAGGTAAAGGATGCCTCGATAGGCAACTGGAAAGGTAAAGGATGCCTTGATAGGCGGCTGGAAAGGTAAAGGATGCCTTGATAGGCGGCTGGAAAGATAAAGGATGTCTTGATAGGCGGCTGGAAAATAAAGGATGCCTTGATAGGCGGCTGGAAAGGTAAAGGATGCCTTGATAGGCGGCTGAAAGATAAAGGATGCCTCGATAGGCGGCTGAAAGATAAAGGATGCCTCGATAGGCGGCTGAAAAGGTAAAGGATGCCTTGATAGGCGACTGGAAAGGTAAAGGATGCCTTGATAGGCGGCTGGAAAGAAAAGGATGCCTTGATAGGAGGCTGGAAAATAACGGATGCCTTGATAGGCGGCTGGAAAGATAAAGGATGCCTTGATAGGCGGCTGGAAGATAAAGGATGCCTCGATAGGCGGCTGGAAAGGTAAAGGATGCCTTGATAGGCGGCTGGAAAGATAAAGGATGCCTTGATAGGCGGCTGGAAAATAAAGGATGCCTTGATAGGCGGCTGGAAAGGTAAAGGATGCCTTGATAGGCGGCTGAAAGATAAAAGATGCCTCGATAGGCGGCTGAAAGATAAAGGATGCCTCGATAGGCGGCTGAAAAGGTAAAGGATGCCTTGATAGGCGACTGGAAAGGTAAAGGATGCCTTGATAGGCGGCTGGAAAGAAAAGGATGCCTTGATAGGAGGCTGGAAAATAACGGATGCCTTGATAGGCGGCTGGAAAGATAAAGGATGCCTTGATAGGCGGCTGGAAGATAAAGGATGCCTTGATAGGCGGCTAGAAGATAAAGGATGCCTCGATAGGCGGCTGAACGATAAAGGATGCCTTGATAGGCGGCTGAAAGATAAAGGATGCCTCGATAGGCGGCTGAAAGATAAAGGATGCCTCGATAGGCGGCTGGAAAATAAAGGATGCCTTGATAGGCGGCTGAAAAGGTAAAGGATGCCTTGATAGGCGGCTGAAAGATAAAGGATGCCTCGATAGGCGGCTGGAAAGGTAAAGGATGCCTTGATAGGCGGCTGAAAGATAAAGGATGCCTCGATAGGCGGCTGGAAAGGTAAAGGATGCCTCGATAGGCGGCTGGAAAGATAAAGGATACCTTGATAGGCGGCTGAAAGATAAAGGATGCCTTGATAGGCGGCTGAAAGATAAAGGATGCCTCGATAGGCGGCTGGAAAGATAAAGGATGCCTTGATAGGCGGCTGAAAGATAAAGGATGCCTTGATAGGCGGCTGAAAGATAAAGGATGCCTCGATAGGCGGCTGGAAAGGTAAAGGATGCCTTGATAGGCGGCTGGAAAGATAAAGGATGCCTTGATAGGCGGCTGGAAAGGTAAAGGATGCCTTGATAGGCGGCTGAAAGATAAAGGATGCCTCGATAGGCGGCTGAAAGATAAAGGATGCCTCGATAGGCGGCTGAAAAGGTAAAGGATGCCTTGATAGGCGACTGGAAAGGTAAAGGATGCCTTGATAGGCGGCTGGAAAGAAAAGGATGCCTTGATAGGAGGCTGGAAAATAACGGATGCCTTGATAGGCGGCTGGAAAGATAAAGGATGCCTTGATAGGCGTCTGGAAGATAAAGGATGCCTTGATAGGCGGCTAGAAGATAAAGGATGCCTCGATAGGCGGCTGAAAGATAAAGGATGCCTTGATAGGCGGCTGAAAGATAAAGGATGCCTCGATAGGCGGCTGAAAGATAAAGGATGCCTCGATAGGCGGCTGAAAGGTAAAGGATGCCTTGATAGGCGGCTGAAAGATAAAGGATGCCTCGATAGGCGGATGGAAAATAAAGGATGCCTTGATAGGCGGCTGAAAAGGTAAAGGATGCCTTGATAGGCGGCTGAAAGATAAAGGATGCCTCGATAGGCGGCTGGAAAGGTAAAGGATGCCTTGATAGGCGGCTGAAAGATAAAGGATGCCTCGATAGGCGGCTGGAAAGGTAAAGGATGCCTTGATAGGCGGCTGGAAAGATAAAGGATGCCTTGATAGGCGGCTGAAAGATAAAGGATGCCTTGATAGGCGGCTGAAAGATAAAGGATGCCTTGATAGGCGGCTGGAAAGATAAAGGATGCCTTGATAGGCGGCTGAAAGATAAAGGATGCCTTGATAGGCGGCTGAAAGATAAAGGATGCCTCGATAGGCGGCTGGAAAGGTAAAGGATGCCTTGATAGGCGGCTGGAAAGATAAAGGATGCCTTGATAGGCGGCTGGAAAATAAAGGATGGGGTTAACCCTCAATTGACAGAAAATACAAAGATTGGGGGGAGCTAACAGGACGTCTCGTCCAAATTAACTCACTGGTCCTAAAGGCTCGGGGTGATGCCCCAGTTTGACATGACTGAAAGAATTACTCTTTGACCGAAAGAGAGTGATCCTAGGGAGATGCCCTAATTTGACATGATTGAAGGAATCTTGGGGAATTGCTTTCTAAATGAAAGAGGGTGATCCTGGGGTGATGCCCCAGTTTGACATGATTGAAGGAATCTTGGGGAATTGCCTCTTGACTGAAATAGAAGAAATCTGGGGGAGATGCCCCAGTTAGGAAGATTGAAGGGATGTCGGGGAACTGCTTCTTGACTGGAAGGAAAAATCTGGGGTCCACTAGGGATGTATAGTGGGCTTACTAAAAGAAAGAAAAAAAATCTGGGGATGATCCAGTTCAAGCTGTCTTGGATGATTCGGGGAACTGCTCCTTGATCGGAAGGAAAAGAAACGGGGGAAATCTAGTTGAAGGAGCTAGGGATACTGTCCCTCGAACGGAGGGAAGATTTGGGGTGATACCCCAAATTTTGGAAAGATTAGGAGATTTAGGGATACTACCTCAAGGTTGGGGGAAGGATATGGGGTGACGCCCCACTTAGGGAGGTTGAAGAAGCTTGGGGGTACGTTCCCTTTTGACGGAGAGAGACCCGAGGTGATGTCCAGTTCAAACATCCCGGGAGCATGGGGTACTGCCCTTGGGTTAACAAAAGATAACAACCTGGGGAAGATGCCCCAGTTTGAAATGATCTGAAGAGCATTGGGGGAATCTAGGGAGATGCCCTAGCTTAATTTGTCTGGGAAGTGTAGTTCTACTTGGGGAAGAAATTGAGAGATAGCGACTTTAACAGTTAAGGATGAGACTTTGAAGGCACCTGATGGAAGAAGAAACCTTGAAAGGCGCTGGCTTTGGCGATTATGGTTCCATTGAGGAATGGATGGCAGGCCCGTCGGAGGAAAAAATCTGATGGATGTCCCGGTTTAGGACATTTTAATGAGGGTAACTTCACTGGGGAAAGTGTTTTCCTCTTGGGAAAGGAATGCGTGGCCTTTGATCTCTGTGGTTCTGTCGGAAAGGTAATTCTGTTGGGTATAAACAGATTTTCCTAAATCTGACTAGGAGCCCATTTGGTGGTTTTTTTTTTAAGAAGAATTCTCAGTATGTGTTCCTTTTGGGGATGAATGGTAGGTCCACCAGAGGAGAGAAATCTGGGGGATGCCCCAATTTGAGTCGCTTGGGAGTTCAGAGTATTGTCTCTTTAGGGAAGAGAAACCTGGGGAGATGCCCCGGTTAAAGTATGATTGAAAGGATTTTTGGAGAACTGCCCTTTGGCTGAAAGAAGGGAGACCTAGGGTAATGCCCATGTTCAGAAAATTTGCCTGAAGGAATTAGGGGTGCTTCTCCTTGACAGAAAGAGAATAGAGACGTGGGGAGATGCCCCAATTTGAAAGATTGGAAGTTTTCAGGTGTACTACCCCTGATCTGAAAGAGAGTAGTCCTGGGGTATGTCCCAGTTTGACAAGATTGAAAGAGTCCTAGGGAAAACTACTCCTTGGCCAGGACAGATGAAATCTAGGGGGATGCCTTAGTTCAAACCTTCAGGACACTACCCGTTGGCCAACAAAAGATCCGGAGGTGAGGAATGACAGACTTGGGAGGTAAAGTCCCAGGTTTGAAAGATTCGGGGGTTAATAGGGCATCCCGTCCAAATTAACCAGGTTCTAGAATATACCAAGTTGATCTCTTGGAGATGTGACCCCTAACATGCCTCATGAACAAGACAGAAACCTTGAGAGGATGCCGGCTTCGACTACAAGGTATTGATGGACTTCATGGAAATCTCAAAGCAAAATGGAAACTCAGAAAGGTGTCATGTTTGGCCATAGAAGGGTGTTTTGTCCAATGATTTGGGTGGGTTACGAGAAGAAACTCGTGGATGACCTACTTCAATGAGTAAAGGCAAGAGTGAGCTTCGGAGACTGATGGACATACACCTGGAAAGTGCCAGTTTTGGCGGTTGAAGCTTGACACATCTACTTATTACAACATCCTGCAAGAAAGGTTAGCGGTGCAAAACAAATTGGAACTTGAAAAGACTTACCGCAAAAACACAATCCTTAGAGATCCGAAGTGACTCATGACTGAAACAGAGCAGATGAAGCAACCCTAGCTTTGGAAACGTGTCAGGCCCAGTCTTCATAATGATTGCTTGCAGCGAGATCAAGTAACAGGAACTTCTTGTCCTCACGACTTTAATTTTCATTACCTTCTCATTTTTATATATTAAGGGAAAACATATGTATTATCAAATCATGGAAAATCACAATAAATACGTGTCAAAAATAGGTGAGATTGTATTTACAAGTCGAGTAAGTGTGGAAAAAGGGAAACCAAAAAGCAAGTGAAGATGTATGGGAAATATTAATAATTGGGTAGAGTAGGAATGATTTTATAGATCTTCCAGTGAACTGTTGAGAACAAAGCATATCTTAATCCCACATCATGACTCTGAATTCACCACTTGACTCTGCTTCTGAAAAGGTAGTCGGACTACGATTACTTGGCCAAAATCTTGATCCCAATTGATTGCCTGAGCCACCTATTCAGGTTTTCAGCTTACCAGGTCGCTCTAACTTTTGCCTAGGCTGCCCTTCCAGGTTTTCAGCCTAGCGAGCTTCTCTCTCCATGTGACGTCTCTTTTTTTCTTTTTCCCTTTTTTTTTTAGGTTGTGTCCCTCACAACAAAGGTTTAAACTGATTGCCAATGAGCTTATTTGATCTTTCTCAATTTGATCTCATCCTGTGGGGGAGTAGATGTTATTTCAGATGAAAAAATTTGACCTTAACACCATGTATCCAAAGAAACAAAGGCGTGCCCTTTTCAGTACCAACGAGGGGGCTCGTTTTGAGTCTTTATTTCCTTGTTCATTTTTCATCTATTTTTTGTTATCTTTTTCTTTTTGCATTTTTTTTCTTTTTTTTCCCTTTTTTTGTTGTTTTTTTTTGAATGACCCTTTTGGTACCTTTGTTATGGTCTAGCTATTTTATCCCCTAACTAATGTGGTAAAGAGAATATGATATTAATGGTATCACAGTAGACCAATCCCTTGGTTACACTGGTGTGGGAATAGTTATACTCCATTAAAGTTGGGGTGTTGATTGCGACACAGATGAAACATTGTTTCTGCCGTGTTCTTAGCTTGATAACATTTATGCCCCCATATGGAAAAGTGATAATTTGATCTATGAATCAGCTCGCCTTAATTGGTATTTACGTAAGGCACCAACCTTGACTTTTTTTATATCCTTTTTGTTTTTTGTTTTTTTTTGTTTTTGTTTTTGTTTTTGTTTTTTTTGAGAGTATTTCTTGACCATCCACGTTGATCAATGCTAACATTTCTTTGAAGGGTGGATACGCCATTTATGGAATCTGGCACTATCTTCATTTTGAGCTTGTAACGTCTTCAGTTGTTTATGAATCTTCTTCATTCTGTGTGCTGACCTTGCCTTTGGGTAGAACTAGGTGACTCTTATCCAAACATCCTACACAATTCGGCCAAGGAACTTTCGTTTTCGCTACCCTTTTCGTCAGCGTAATCAATTGGGCAGTCAAAGTTATGAAATGGAATCATGATTTCATTGTTCTCAAAAGGATCATTTTTAGTCCTGTATTTTTTGGTTTTTTCATGGTAAAATGAGAAAAAGAAGTAGATAAAGGGAAAAGGATTCAAGGTGGCAATAAGGAAAGCAAGAAAAGGCATTTTGAAATTTGACACATATTTATTGAGAAAAACTTAAAATGATAAAAACATGTCTTTGCCCTTATTACATAACAATATCCCAAAGCCTTAGGCATAGCGTTTGGGTTGAAACAGAAGTTTAAAGTCATAAGGAACTAAGTGGTCTCTTGGTCATGAACCTCTCCAGCTGGCGTGTGATTCACAAAATCCTGCATGCATCCTCTTTACACCCCTAGTCCCTCTTTATCACACTGACCCCAGAGGTCTCATGGTTAGACCTGGGGTTTATAATTATATTGGGACTCCCTTCCTGGAAATCTAGCCACTTAGCTTTAATCAGATCCCTTACTTTGAATTTCAAGGTATGACAGTCCTCAGTAGAATGCCCCGAGGCTCCAGCATGGTATTCACATCGGGCATTGGGATTATAGCCTTTGGGGTAAGGAGGAACCACTGGTTTCAGTGGGCAGGGTACTGCAAGGGAATTACGAAAAAGGTGAGGTAGAAGTTCTGTGTAGGTTATGGGAATGGGGTCGAACCGGGCTGGTGTTCGATTATTGATGGGTTTTATTGTGCTTTGGTCTGGATTAGGTGGTTGAGTTTGTACTAGTGGGGGATGATAGGGTTGTGGAAGGGTAGACCTAATAGCAGGCAAATGAGAATAGGAAGGTATTTGAGAGATATACGGACGAAAGTAGAGTTGGAATGGGAAAAAATTAGAGCCCTGGTTAGGGGTGGTGGTGGCCATGTAAGGTACAGGGAGATTGGCAGGTTGAAAGGGAGTATGTGTTATTGATCTAGGTTGGGCCCTTTTTTGGTTACGGGCAGTGGAATTAGCATCCCCTTTTCTCTTCCCCTTATCTCCCGATGCAGACATTCTTGTGATAGGAGCCCCAGGCGACTGGGAGGACTGTGAAATATGGGGATTCATCATTTGTACATCATGATCCTTTTGTTGATTATGGAATGGGGGAATTTGGTCTTTTGTCAATCCAGGAAGGTGGAGTGGGGTGGTTGGCAAATGTTGATCATTCTTGACACCCGCAGAAGGTTCCTCTTCTATGATCTTCTTCTCTAAAAGTCTGGCCATCTCCGCCATTTGCTTCCTTAGCTGGTTAACTTCGTTTCTGAGGTTTTCAATTTCTTGCTCTCTTTCAGCCATGAGTCTCCTTTGAAAGTCTAACAAAGGTGTCTTTCGGTGTCGAGTGAAAGAAGAAAAAGAAATGTCAGGTGGAAACAGAAGGAAATAGGATATCGTGGGAAGCAATCACAGACCTTGACAAACATCCTTTAACCATTCCTTATAACGTATCGTTCAAAAGTACTAGGTACGGTAAACATGGAAATTAATACGGGATAGTTGTGAAGACAGAAAAATCCTTCATTCTGACATGCAATAAGAGCCTCAAGTTTAGCTATTTCTAGCTCGGGGAACCATGATCCGTCTCTTAAAGGTTTGATCCCACATTAATTTCCATATCTTGGTCAAGGGTATTCGTTAAACTCTGAATAGCCTCCGGTGAGAATAGAAAGAAAGGAGCGAAAGAGCCATTGGGAAATGACGTGCTTTGCAAATCGATACTCCCCTAGTGATTTCTTGAAAACATTTTTGTATTTAGGGGGGGGATACAACTTGCTAAAACTTATGTCAAATCAAGGGTTATGTGAGCTACGGATTTTCTGATCATCGACAATACAAAGAAAATTGATTTTTCTTTTGATTTCTTTTCTTTTTATATGTATTTTCTATGATTCAAAAGATCTGTAACTCAAGGCCCAAAGACTTGCGCATAAAGAGAAAGAACTATTTGCCCATTAAAGGATCACTAGTTAAAAGTATGTCATTTTTTGAAAAAAAGTAATCCACTAAATGGGCAAGTAATCCTCTATTTTGGATTAGAAGGAAAAGTGAGAATGAGAAAAGGTAGAAGTAAAGTTTGCCCCTTTGTGCCTTAAAGTGGGTTTTTTTTCTGGAGGTCTCCTAATGGCTCTAAGGTTTGTCTAACAGTGATATCTCGCATTAGGTGGCTTGTTCTAAAACTTCTAAAGGTCACTAGAGCCAAGATCCTACTCATGATGTTGACCACAAATAGTAGGAAGTATACTAAGTGTGGGCACCATGAATAAGTCGAACTCTAGCTGAGATTCTCACGGTAACCAGACAGGAAGTACATCCCAAATGGCTCCGCTATCAACCTCCCCTAATCTTAAGTTTTATTTGGGCCCGGGTATAGGGTCCCACTCAAAAGTGTGTGCAAATTGTGAGTGTAGTGTGTGAAAGAGGCATTCAATACCTGTACCTTACTTACCCTATACATAGAACAAACACATAGCAACAAAATAAAGTCGACTACCCTAGGGTTCAATGATCACACAGATATTTACAGAACATAAATAATTGAATACAAACAAAACAGAAACTAAACATTGACAAGGGAATAAAATAAAGGAAGAAGTTAAATAATTAATATGCAAATTAAAACATGCGCTATCAAATTGACTGGCTTGACTCTCTAATTCCCCAGCGGAGTCGCCATCTGTCGCGACCGGGATCGCGGCGGCGCGGCCGACCCTCGAAACGGTTTTAAAAAAATAAACAGGGAGTCGCCACCAATATTTTTTAGGATAAAATAGTGGAAAAACCTTTTGTTAAAGCACTGGTTATAAAAATGAGATTCCATGATTCGGGAGTCTGATTACAGGTGAGGAAGGTATTAGCACCTCACAACTGTCCGTTATAAAAAACGGTTACCTCAATTTGATAGCGCGCATTATAATTAACCCAATAATTATTTTAACTTCTTCATAAAAAGAAAAATGTACGGAACGACAAAAAAAAAAAAACAAAGATCAACACAAAATATTTACATGAGATTAACAGGACGTCTCGTCCAAATTAATCTCGCTCCGCCTTTTTAAAGAGATATTTAAAAAAAAATAAGATTAACAGGACGTCTCGTCCAAATTAACCTCGCTCCTCCTTTTTAAAGAGATATTAAAAATATGAGATTAACAGGACGTCTCGTCCAAATTAATCTCGCTCCTCCTTTTGATAGCAAGACAAAAAGAAAACTCTAAAAATTAAATAAAGAAAGGTGGGCCCGACAGGAACTGTTTCCCGCTCCTACGTATTCTCGAGCTTTCGAGAAATCAGGGTCACGTAGTTCTTTAAAATGTTTTTTTTTTTAGGAAAAGATTAGGAAGATATTGATAGGCATCATTTTAGTGAAGAATCCATACAAGGCGAAGTGCTTCGCACGTGCACGGATCTTATAGAGACTGTGTAGACGGAAGTATTTTCCGTACGACACTGATTAAAAAAATGAATATATATAAAAAAAACTGAATGGGAGAGGAAAACGAGTGCAAAAAATGAAAAAAAACGAGCGAAGAATAAGAAAATCGAGTGAAAAATAAGAAAACCGAGTGAAAAAATGAAAATCCGAGTGAAAACAGGGAAAACCGAGTGAAACAGTGACAATATGAGTGAAACAGTGAAAATCTGAGTGAAACAGTCAAAAATCTGAGTGAAACAGTGAAAATCCGAGTGAAACAATGAAAATCCGAGTGAAAAAGAGGGAAACCGAGTGCAAAATAGTAAATCCTAGTGAAACAGTGAGAATCTGAGTGCAAAAATAGTAAAAATATGAGTGGAAGTAGTGAAAAGCTAAGTGAAAATAAGGGAAAACGAGTGAAACTATGAAAAATCCGAGTGAAAACAGGGAAAACCGAGTGAAACAGTGACAATATGAGTGAAACAGTGAAAATCTGAGTGGAATTAGTGAAAATCTGAGTGAAAATGAGGGAAACCGAGTGCAACAGCGAGAATCCGAGTGGAAAGAGGCTTACCGGGTGAAATTTGAGCAGAGAAGAACGATTGGGACAAGAATTGCAAGTCCGAGAGGGAAAATGGAGCTGGAAGGAGTGCTGTTGAGTGAGAGTGTAGAGGATGTTGGGGTAAAGAAAGTGTGAAGGGTGAGGGGTGAGTGAAGTGAGAGGGAGAGAAGACTTGGCGTGAGAGAGAGAGAGAACAGAGGTTTGGCCAGAGTTTCCTCGTCTGAAGATGCCCTCCCCTTCAGCTGCCCTTCCCCTTCCATTTATAGGCTGGTTTGAGTGGAAGGCCAGCTCAGGCTTCCACTTCCGAGTGGAATGCCAGCTCAGGCCTCCACTCAGAGTGAAGTGGGGGACAACGGCTGGGTGGGAATTTTTAATTCCCCCCACTTCCACCCCTGTTTGCCACTTGTCTGCCACCCCCAGGATTCCTGGATCCACTTGGGTGGTGGAATCCAAGTCAGCACGGTCTAACAGGGGGACCTGGTGGGAATCCGAGTGAGAATTATGGAAATCTGAGTGAAAATGGTGGAATTCCGAGTGAGGATAGTGGAATTCCGTGTGAGGATATTGAAATCCGAGTCAGAATGGTGAAATCAGAGTGAGAATGGCTCGGATCCACCTTCCAATCAGTATTCATTAACACTGGGAATCAAATCCAAGTGAGGATGTGTAAATCCGAGAGAAAAAATGGGGAATCCGAGTGATTCTCACTCGGATCACCCCTCTCAGTCAGCATTAGGAGTCAAATCCGAGTGGAAAAAGGTATTCCCCGTAGAAGGCCGAGTGAGAATACTCTGTTCCGAGTGGTTTTACTCGGTTTGTGGTTGCTGTGAAACATTCAATTGCAAACGAATGTAAAAGCCTCGGAACCGACTCTAACGATTGGGAAATGACTTCAAATTGACTCGGAGCTGATTAAAAATTGAGGAGAATGACTCGGAAGTTGGAATGGCTCGGATCTTGTTTGAAGAAGTAAACTGACTGCATTGCCAGTCAATTCCGACTGGAAGTTGATGGAAATGGGCTTGGGAAAGGTTTGAAGGAGGACTCAGAGGTTGAGTGTAAAGGAGGACTCGGAACCGAGTGAGCAACGACACGGAACCGACTAAAATGGGTCGGAAATTGGATTTTTGGTTATTTTCACTCGGAACTGACCCATTTTGAGTGATCCCACTCAGATTTGATTATTTTCGAGTCATTCCACTCGGCAATTCTTGATTTTGACTCATTCCACTCGGAAATGCTTCATTTTCACTCGGTTTTGATCATTTCTGAGTAGTTTTACTCGGATTTGGTCCATTCTGAGTAGTTTCACTCGGTTTTGACCATTTCTGAGTCATCTTACTCGGATTTCTCTTCAACAGGGGCATTTTCTACTCGGATTTGATCCTTTTTGAGTCATCTCACTCGGATTTGATCCGTTCTGAGTATTTTCACTCGGACTTGCTAGTTTTTGGGCCATTCCACTCGGATTTTTGTTCAACAGGGGCATTTTCTACTCGGATTTGATCCTTTTTGAGTAATCTCACTCGGATTTGATCCGTTCTGAGTATTTTCACTCGGACTTGCTAGTTTTTGGGCCATTCCACTCGGATTTTTGTTCAACAGGGGCATTTTCTACTCGGATTTGATCCTTTTTGAGTCATTTCACTCGGATTTGCCTCTAACAGGTCTATATTCCACTCGGAAATGCTTCCATCATAGTTATCTTGCTCGGATCTGACCATTTTTGAGTTATTCTATTCAAATCTGACCATTCTGAAGTATAAAAAGAATCATTCCACTTGGACCGGACCAAAAGAGGTGTTCACAATCGCCAACTTGAAACTCAAGTGGCTTCCGCTGCTTATCATAATAGCTCTTCTAACGATGTTGGGCAATCTTCATTTTCTCTTATATCATTTTGATTTGTTCATTTGTCTCCGCAATCAACTCCAGCCCTAAAGCCAAGTTTTCACCAGTTTCAAGCCAACACAATGGATTTCTACATTTTCAACCATACAATGCTTCATATGGAGCCATGTCAATAGTACTTTGATGACTATTGTTGTATGTGAATTCAATCAATGGTAGGAATCTTTCCCAACAACCCCCATGCTCCAATACACAAGCCCTCAACAAATCTTCAAGGCTTTGAATTGTTTGCTCAGATTGTCCATCCGTTTACGGATGATAAGCCGAACTAAGCTTAAACTTAGAACCCAGTTCCTTATGCAAGCTTCCCCAAAATCGGGAAGTAAACCGCGGGTCACGATCCGACACAATACTCGAAGGTACACCATGTAGCCTTACAATCTCTTTAATGTACAATATTGCCAATTTGTCCAATGGGTTCTTCATGTTCATGGGCAAAAAGTGAGCACACTTCGTCAATCTATCAATAATTACCCATATCGCATCATTTCCACTTCGTGTTCTGGGCAATCCAGAAACAAAGTCCATAGTAATGTCATCCCACTTCCAAACAGGGATATCAAGAGGTCTAAGCACACCAGATGATTTCTGATGTTCAACCTTAGCCGTTTGACAAATAATGCAAGCATCAAGATAATTAGCCATATCCCGCTTCATACCGGGCCACCAAAATTCTTCTTCAAATCTTGGTACATTTTAGTAGCACCAGGGTGTATACTGAACACACTTTTATGAGCTTCATCCAACACGGTTCTCCTCATATCATTAATAGATGTGACATAAATACGACCTTTCACATGCCAAATACCATCGGAACCTTCAGATAGAAACAAATTTTTCCCATGAGCTTGAGATTCTTTCATCTTCATCAAATATTCATCATTCGGTTGTTGTATTTTCACCAATTCAAGAAATACATTTCAACCTTCAATACCTCAAGAGACATTTTCTTTGGAGTATACAACTCCTCACCCACATTCAAGTTTCTAAATTGCTCAATTAGCTCCATTTCTTTCACCATCATAGCCGAAACATGCAATAACTGTAACATCCTGCTTTTAATAATAGCTCTATTATGTAATTTATGAAGCATTGAAGGTCTGTAAGTGTTAATTAATGAATAAAACACTTTATGGATGGCTTTTAATGCTCCAAAAGTTTCATTTTTGGGTATAATTCTATAATTTATATAGATCCTTATGAATGAGGCCCAAATTCCGAGTGAAAATACCTTAGAAAGAACTGTCTGAGTGAGAAAGAGAGTCTGTTCCGAGTGAAGACTGAAAATTCCGAGTGACCAAGAGGAATTCCGAGTGGAAAATGGAAATACCGATTGAAAATGGTGTTTTCCGAGTGGAACATGGTCAAGAGGACTTATTCCGAGTGAAATAATGTCTCAGAGACTCACTGCCGAGTCAAACATGCTAAGAAGACTCGATCCCGAGTCAAGATCTTCAAAGGACTCATTTCAGAGTCAATTAAGATCAGAAGTTGCAATCCTGAGTGAAGGAATTCCGATTGACAACAAATAAGTCTTGGGTCGGTTAGGATCAATATTACCGAGTGGACATTCAAGTGGAATGAGTCAGCATTGAGGAAATTCACCGAGTGAAAGCTGATCAGGAGAAGAGTCGGTTTGGAGATGAATTACCGAGTGATGACTGACCTGATATTGAGTAAGTTTTGGCAATCAAGAACTGAGTGCTTGGAATCGGTTTCAGAAGAATTTTTACCGAGTAAAAACTTGGGTAAAAGACTGAGTTAGAGCTGACTCAGTATCTGGAAAGTTTACCGAGTGGATATGCTTGAATGAAGACTCGGTTACCGAGTGAAAGCATGAGTGAGAGAGGGAGCTCGGTCTGGACAGACTCTACCGAGTGAGAAACCAAGGAATTGAGTCAGATTCAGATGAATTCCGAGTGAGACTCGTATGTAAGAGCTTTTTCCGAGTGATAATGACCTTGAGAGTCTCTGAGTGAAACGTAGTTGAAGAAGTAGGTCTGATCTTGGCTAAGTATTAATTAACCGAGTGAAACCCGAATGGGAGACACTTCTATATTCCTAAGTGTTGATAACCGAGTGGAAGATATTATACATATTCCGAGCGAATCATGTAAACCGTATTCCGAGTGACTAAGTAATGACTGAGTCTGAATGAGACTTGACTGTGATGCTTGTCTCTGATGAATGAATGGTTAAGTTATTCCTCAGATGAGAAAGGGCATGAACACCGAGTGAAGATCGAATGAGCCTTGAGTCGGTCTGAGACGACTTAACCGAGTGAAAAGTTGAAGGAAGAGGAGTCGGTTGAATGAGATCAGAAGAGACACTTCTGATCCGTTCTAAACCAGAGTCTAACATTCGATGTCAGGGACGACCTCAAGGATTGAAAGTGGAAGGACGGGTGTCAACTAATGTCTTCATCACATCAGATGACCAGCGTAGGGAGGACTGCCTTGTGTGTTGCACCTCAGAATATTGCTCTACCAAATGAGCTATGGGACGGCTGACTTCGGTTCAGGTGAGACTGGATGAATTTAGTACAGATCGGATTATCATTAATGAACACCGGTTGGCTTCAAGGAAGGTTAACTCAGCTTTCCTTAGAACGGATGTCCACACCGGATGACTTTGAGCCGGTGTACAAGACCGGATGAAATCCGCCCAAAGAAGAAATTGAGGGACTGCTAAGTTCTCCTCAACCGGACTTGGAAGTGGAATTCCAGTCGGTTTTGAAGTGCAGAAGTAACTTTTTGACCTTTTTCTTGTCTTTTAGGCATTTTTTTAATGCATTTGAACCCACTAATTGCTCTAGTACGTAGGACGGCCAGAAATGAGCACTAAGATAGCCACCTTCTATTATTAATCCTCCATTATCTCCACTAACAGCACTAGCAAACCCACTCACAAAGGGCTTGTCCCCCACTGCCTTTGTTTTTCTAAAACAAAACCATATCTCTTCAGAAACTCTTAAGAAAACAGAATTACAGTATACCATTTTCCTTCTTCCTCAAGACTTTCGAATAGAACCAGGACAGCCAGGGGACTCCTTTTCAGTCAGCCAAAGATCATCAAATCAAGTAAGAGGGGAGAGGGTTGTGAATAACTATGAAATGGGTAGAGTTGTATGCTGTTCTAGGATTCCAGTTTTAATTTCGTATCTTGTGGCTTAATTTTGAAACTGAAAACGTACGAATTTGTCTTTGACTTCTTCATGAAAGTTGTAGATCTTTTTGTTATCTAAATTATGAGACCTGATTCAATTAATTTGAGTATGTATAGCAAAAGTTATAGCCAAATTACTACTGCATGTTCGAGTGAAAGATTTGTTCCATGTTTTGTGTATATTTTGATATGCTGGGAATTATACATGCATAATCAGCCTTGGATGTCTTCATGAAAGTTGTAGATATATATGTTGTGGATCTTAAGAAAGTGGTTTCACATTAAAATAATTTTTGTAACTCAAGTTATGCTGATAATACTTAAGTATGTACAAGCTGTAAATCTGTGAACTTGAAATCCGTATCTTATTTTTAAAACTGGGAATTTTGTGGTGAGAATTAGTGATCAGTGTCTTCATGAAAGTTGTAAATCTTTTTGTTATATGAATTTTGAGACCTGAACCGATTGATTTGAGTATGTGTAGCAAAAGTTATAGCCAAAATACTACTGTATGTCCGAGTGAAGGATTTGTTTCATGTTTAGTGTATATTTTGATATGCTGGGAATTATACATGCATAATCAGCCTTGGATGTCTTCATGAAAGTTTTAGATATTTAAGTTGTGGATCTTTAGAAAGTGGTTTCACATCAAAATAATTTTTGTAACTCAAGTTATGCTCAAATTACTGAAGTATGTGCAAGCTGTAATTCTGAAATCTGAAATCCGAATCTTGTTTTTAAAACTGGGAAGTTTGTGGTGAGAATTAGGGGTTGGTGTCTTCATGGAAATTATAGATATGTGTGTTAGGAATAATTTAGAATTGGTTTCATGTCAAAATCATGTTTGTAACTCCAGATACGTTCTAGATACTAATCTGTGTACATTTTGGAAAACTCATCTTGAGGCAGTATGGTATTTTGTGAATAAGTGGTATTTCTGATTGGAATCTGAAATTGTGTTCTTCATGAAAGTTGTAGATAATTGTATTATTAAGCCATAGAAAGTGGAATCATCTAAAAAGGTGTTGATTTACCCATGTTATGACTGTTTTGCTAATGTATGTTGCTGTTGGGAATGCTGAAATTCACTTATAAAGACTATTATGAAAGAAAATGATATTTTCTTTATGGATAAAGATTTATGATTGAATTCTTGAGTGATTATGAGTTATTAGAAATGTTGTTGGGGCATTATGTAGTTTGTATGATGTGGTGGTGAATAATTATGAATAACGAAATTACCTTATATGTACATGAATGCCTTGTGATATTAACACATGTGACTGAAACAGTAAATCCATGATTTTGTGAATTATTATGAGTGTTGTGTCCTTTGAGGACTTGTATTCCAAGAGGTTTTGGAAATATGTATATCATGGTATGTTAAAAAAATTAAAGGCATTCATGCATCATAAGCATTCGGACGCACCATGGAATTTAGGGGTTCCATGATTGCCTACCCTGGTGGGGGGTTACTCTATGATGAGTTAAGCCCTATTTTGTTGTGTGCCATGGAGTGTAGGGATTCATGGTTTATGCAAAGTCCTACTTATGATATTTGTGTACTTTGGTACTTAAGCGCCATGGAGTGTAGGGATTCATGGTATATGCTAAAGCCCTATTTGTGTCTCTATGAGACTTTTACTACAGTATTTCCCACCAAACCAAATGGATCCAGCATGACATCATATGACTAATTGAAGAATTATTAAATGGACTTGTTTGGCATATTCATCATATCATTATGAGTTGTTGATTGTGTTTGTGCAATTTTATCTATTTTATATTTATTCTATATTTTGTCTCACTCTTACATAAATTTTTACAGTGAATGACACGCAGAATGCAGAGTGATGCCATGATGGATGCCTATTTGAATTATTACCTGAACTTTGATTTTATGGGTTGTAATAAGTATAACATGTCATGTACCATTATTTTCTAAATCGTTTCCGCTACTTAAGTATTATCTTAAATTTAATTATTCACGACTAGCATGTATGATAATTTTTCCGCTGTTATCAACTGTTACATAAACTCTGAATTAAACTTATGAATTTTAAAATGATCTTTCGAAAAAGCAAAAAATTTACTCGAAAATTTTAATTAACGTTTCGGGGCGTTACAATGACTTCTGACTCAAAGCATCGGCAACCACATTTTCCTTTCCTGGATGGTACCGCAATTCAAATTCATAATCTTTCAAAAATTCCATCCATCTTCATTGGCGCATATTAAGTTCCTTATGATCAAATAGGTATTTGAGGCTTTTGTGATCACTAAAGACCACAAACTTCGAGCCATATAAATAATGCCGCCATAACTTTAAAGCAAAAACAACCGCCGCCAATTCAAGATCATGTGTGGGGTAGTTAACCTCATGCATTTGTAACTGTCTCGACACATAGGCTATCACACGCTCGTTTTGCATTAATACACAACCAAGACCAAGCTTAAAAGTGTCACAATACACCACAAAGTCATCCAATAAATCGGGCAAAGCCAACACTGGAGCAGAAGTGAGTCTTACCTTTAACTCTTGGAAACTTTTCTCGCAATTGAGATTCCACACAAACGGCTGATTCTTACGGGTTAGCTTCGTCAATGGCAAAGCCAATCAGGAGAAACCTTCAATAAATCTCTGGTAATAACCGGTAAGACCAAGAAAACTTCTTATTTTGGTCACAGACGTCGGTCTTTCCCAAGCCATCACGGCTTTAATATTAGACGGATCAACTGCAACACCATCTTTAGAAATGACATGTCCAAGGAATTAGACCTCGGATAACCAAAATTCATACTTGGAAAGCTTCACATACAACTCTTTCTCGCGAAGAATATTCAGAACAAGGCGAAGATGCCCTTTATGCTCTTCATGACTCTTGGAATAGACAAGAATGTCGTCAATAAACACCACCATAAATTGATCAAGATAATCATGGAAAATGCGATTCATGTAATCCATGAAAATCGTAGGAGCATTTGTCACGCCAAATGGCATCACCGCATACTCGTAGTTGCCATACCGCATTTGGAAAATGGTTTTAGGAATATCATCAGTCTTCACCCTGATTTAGTGATATCCGGAACGTAAATTGATCTTAGAGAATACCATGACATCCTTCAACTGATCCAAAAGATCATCAATGCGAGGCAAGGGATATCGATTTTTGATGGTCAACTTTTTAAGTTGTCGATAATCCACGCACAACTTCATACTTCCATCCTTCTTTTTCACCAATAAAACAGGCGCACCCCAAGAAGACACACTTAGGCGAATAAATCCTGCTCTAACAACTCTTCAATTTGTCTTTTCAACTCGGTTACCTCCATAGGAGACATCTGATATAGCGCTTGAGAAACAGGTTCCGCATCCAGAACAAGATTAATGGAAAACTCCACCTCTCGTGGAGGAGGTAAACCAGGTACCTCATCAGGAAATACATCAGGAAACTCAGATACGACAAGGATATCACAAGTTTGAACATTATTGTCCCCATCCACCATGCATAGCATAACAAGAAGTTGAGATATACCTTGCACATCAAAGCGCTCGGTATTTGGAGAAAGAAAGATGACACTTCGATTCTGACAATCCACCAAGACCTTGTTGACAGATAATCAATCCATTCCCATAATAACCTCTAAGCCCTTTATGGGCAAACAAATAAGAGATACCATGAATCTCCTATTCCTAAGAATCATCTCAATATCATCACATTGAGTGATCTCCCGTAAACAAGTACCGGTTGGTGTAGACACCATTACAGAACCTTTCATCATTCTTATTAGTAACTTCAATTGCCTCATGTAATTTTCCAAAATGAAGGAATGTGTTACACCAAAATCAAATAACACATCAACACAATAAGGATTTGGCACTTACTCTTAATCAGATCACCGGCTTGTGTAGCTTCCTCATCGGTCACGACGAAGACTCTTCCAGTAGTTTGTTGGTTTGTACCATTGTTGTGACCATTCCAGCAACTATTGCCATTCCCACGACCATTACCATTACCACGACCGTTACCACCATTACCATTACCATTGCGACCACCATTGCGGCCGCAATCACCGTTTCCACGACCACGGCCTCTAAAAGCACCATAGCCTCCACGGTTTCCATCATTGTGTGCCACCACATCCGTAGCATTCAAGGGACAATCAGGACGAATATGCCCCGGTTGGTTACATCTATAACACACCACCGCCTCTTCATGATCACATTCACGAGCCAAATGGTTTCCGCCACATCGGAAACAATGAAGACCTTGGCCACCATTAGCACCATGTCTTCCACCACCGCGTCCACCTCTAAGTGAAGAGGAACCACACATAAATTGTCTATTCTTCTTGAAATTGCCTTTCTTCTTGAAGCTAGAAGATTGGCCCTTCAACTTGTAATCATGCCCTGAATAACTCTCGGAAGCCACATCATTTTCTTTAAAAATTCTACATTTGTTCACAATAGTAGGAAAACTCCCAATCTCTTGGTGGCAAATCACCTTTTTAATCTCTTGGCGTAAACCATTCTCAAACTTGAAACACTTTGAAGCTTTGATACCTTCCCGTTGGAAAGGAGGGTAGAACATATAATTCTTCAAATTTTGAGGCATAATCCTTAACCGATAAGCTTCCTTCTTTGAGCTCCATAAACTCAAGTTCTTTCTTTCTCTTGTAACTATCCGAGAAGTACTTCCTTAAGAACTCCACCTTGAAATTCTCCCAAGTCAAGGGAGTGTGAGCCGAAATCATACGCCCACGAGTCAAAATCCACCAAGACTCGACCTCATCATAGATTACCGCATACTTAACTTTCTGAGCTTCAAAACACTCCATGCTAGCAAATATTTGCTCCAAGTCACGAATCCAAACATAAGCGCCTTCCGGTTTGTAACCCCCATGAAATTTAGAAGGCTTTCACTTGAGGAATTGGTCAAGACCATGATTTGGTTGACCAACAGGTTGTTGTTGCCGTTCAAGAATATCGGCCAACCGGTTAAAAGCTTCAGCCATAGTGGCTGCATCAACATTGCTTCTATTCACCATCGATCAATCTAGACACATAACACAACAGTACTTAGAAACCTTATGTTTCTTTTCTCAAGATTCATCAATCAAAAACAATTATCACCACATATATATCATCATAATGAATCACAATTTCGATGGTAAATATTGGAAAGGAAATGCCTGGTCGAGCTTAATAATAATTACATAATCATTACCATCCTTCACAATATGAAATAGTGAGCAATTCAAGCTCCAACAACGTATAATTATAGTGATAACATCATATCATTATGCAACTAGTGTCCGTACAAGGCACAACATTGTTTCAACCATAAACAACAACATTTAAATCAAACAATCTCAATTCAATGAGAAAAATCACCTTACATTAATATTCAATTCACATAAACTAAGCAATGAGCAATCAATGCTCTGATACCAAGTTGAGACGACCCCAAAATAAATTAATAGAAATAAGGGTAAATTTTTTGTGATTTTTAAAACAATTAAAGAATGAAAGAAACCGTGAGATGAAACTTTAACAAGTAACCCCGAACCTTTTTAAAAACCTATCCCATATATGAAGATATGAGAAGGTGTGTAAGTTCAATCAAGAGTGCTCCTTGGACAATCAATCATATGATCATCAATAAGGAATAGTGAAAACATAAGTTATTTTGAGAGTTACAAAAAGGTATGAAAAGAGGTTCAAGAATACCCTTATTAATCCTTAAAAATATGTTAATTATGTAAGCAAGTTGCTCTATAATCATAGCATGGCACGATGGTACCCAACATACTCCAAAACATCAAAATTTTTGATGAATCAAGGCCATGAATCGATTCAGCCTTGCATGAATCGATTCATGCATTCTTGGAGTCAAAAACAGGCCAACCTCAGGTGAATGAATCGATTCAGACCCATGGTGAATCGATTCATGTGTGCCAATTTCCCAACTTAGACAAACAGAGGGTGGTGAATCGATTCACCCCCCTCTTGGATCGATTCATACGTGATTGAACATGTGGGATTTCAAGTCAGAGAGGTGTGAATCGATTCATACACACATGTGAATCGATTCAAACAATTCTGGAATTTTAAACAGTAAAAACAAAAGTGATTGAATCGATTCAAAAAGCTTGTGAATCGATTCAAGACAATAACCCTACTGCATAATGCAGAAGACTCACTATTTTCCAACATCTAACCACCCTATCTTTTTCAAATCAAATCCAATGGCCACCAAATTTTAACACCAGTCTAAATACACCATTTATAATGTGTAGCCACTGGCCGTACTCAAAAATTCCTAAAAACAAGAGACTTATCTGCATAAACGTGTTTACTCTATTTTAAGGTATTTTTGTGCAACTCAAGGGTCAATTCTCAATGGAATTGGCCCATTCCAGTTTCTACAAATCACAAACCATATATTTAAGCTATTGGAACCATTACATACCATCCAAATTGTAACACCCCCAATTTTCCAGACTCGAATCCCGATGTAATCAAGATAATTAATTAATAAAAATGTGAATAAATTTTTTGCGTTTGAAATTATTTCAAAATACCCCAACGATTACACCAAGACTCGAACCACAGAAATCCGAAGAGTAGGATTTAATGTTTTATAACTGGATCGTAAAATAAATCGCCCATGATTGTATACAAAAATAACAGAGTTTACAGCGGAAGAAGAATATGTATACAGGGCTCACGCCTAGTCCCATATATGAAGATATGAGAAAAGGCTCGACAAAGCATGCAAGCCTACAACTCTAGCCTATTAGGCCACAACCAATCTTACACATAAATCATAAACATGCAATGCCTAATATATATATATATATATATATATATATTTATATGGTCATGCAACATACATCTCCAATGTCCATAATTTCATAATTGATCATATTCAAATCAACCTTAAAATCATATGTCACCAACACTTATACATCCTAAAATGGGCTGCACATCTAACATCATTTTATTCATCAAGTGGGTATGAATTCAAATACCCCAAATATCGGTACATCATCCACTTATATCATTATTCACAATACAACACCCAATAACAATGGTCATCTCATTATTATATACATGTTATTCACAATGAAATGATTTACAACCACTGTCGGCCAAGGCATTCCATTACCATTATTTACCTTCACCAAAGCTTTACTTTTAAAATATCTTCATCCCATGATATTCCTGCATCGATGCTAAAAAGGAGACCACATGGGAGAGTGAGTTATACATTTTAAATGAGGATATGAACACATTTGAGATTATGTGCATATGCATATCAACATCATGTATGATTTGCTAAACATATCAATATTCATCATAAATCATTGATTCAATAACATACACTTATTTCATATTCATTAATCAATTCATAGCAAAGCAGGCATATACACATTAGTCATAACGCCATAATTGGCCACCATCATCATCATTGACCATCCAGGTTTTCTCAAAGCCACCATGGGCTAACATCATTATCATCAATCTCATATAAAGATGCCCTTCAGTACATCGGACACAACATACACATCATTTTATTCAATATTGTTTTAAATGTATTCATATCATTTATTAATCATATGTGGTCTTTAGGTATTTAATTACCCATATCATCAACACCACACCACAATCTTAATCATCATTGTCGCGACCGGGATCGCGGTGGCGCGGCCGACCCTCGAAGACGGTAACAAAGAAATAGGGAGTCGCCACCAACATTTTTATCCATAGCAAAAACATTGGAAAAAAAACTTTAACAAAGCACAGATCAAGAAAAAGTGAGATTCAAATTCGGGAGTCGGTTATGAGTGGGGAAGGTATTAGCACCCCACATCGCCTGTTAAAAACAGTACCAAAGTTGAAAATACGCATCATGGATAGCCTTAAAATTGTATTTATTTCTTCTTTCTAAAAAAATCGAAGGAGACAAATAAAATGAGTGAAAAAGCTCGGAGTAAGATCAACAGGACGTCTTGTCCCAATTAATCCTGGCTTTGATGGGTGGAAAACGTGGAAAAGAGGAAAGAAAGCTAACAAGACATCTTGTCTAAATTAGTCATCCTTTCGTCAAGATACCAAATCAGGAAAAGGAGGGATTAATAGGACGTCACGTCCAAATTAATCCTGACTTTTAACGGAGGAATGTACGAAAGAGAGAGAATGCTAACAGGACGTCTCATCCAAATTAGTCATTTTCCATCAAGGTATAAAGTTGATCGGTGAAAGGAGTTAACAGAATGTCACGTCTAAATTAACTTGATTTTTATGAAGAGTGATGACGACCAGGGAAAAGGAAGAAAATCAACAAGATGTCGCGTCTAAATTGATTTCCTTTTTTTGAAATATTATTATTTAATAAATAACAACCGATTGAAAAATTAAAAAAGGGTAACAAGACGTCTCGTCTAAATTATCCTCTTTTTGATAAAACAATTTTTTTTAAAATTAATTAGTAAAAATTTATCAAAAACTAGACAAAGAATACACGGACTTACTAAAGTGAAAAATGGGTAATGTTTTTTGGTTGAAGATAATGTTGAGTTGTTAAAATTTTAATTAGACATAATTATGAAATAACAAAAAGAAAAAATAGAAACTAAAAAATAAAAAAAATCACCAATCACATTTTTGTTAAGCTTTGTACAACCCGGTTCTTTCAAAGATGAGCGAGTGCTTTAAAAGAAAATTACACCTTAACTATACGGTAAATGAACTATCCGAAAAAAATAGTATACAGACGACTGATTCCTTGTAATAGGATTAATATTTTGGGCAATAAAATTAAGATCGCAACTATCCTTGATACAATTTAAATTTGTACAGAAACAAAAACATACACTAACAACTTGAACAATAATGTTGGGCAGTAAATAAACAGGAAAAGTAACATGAACAGAAATAGTAGCAGAGATAGAGTAGAGATTCAAACATACATCACAATATGCTACTGTAAAAACCAAATTGTAATAACAGCAATAGACAACAGAACAGGGAGAGAGTCCAATACAACAATGCTAATCTGATCCTGATACAAAAATTCAACCTTTTAGAAAATAAACACTAGTTTTCTCAGAAAATTTAACGAAACGGTTTTGCTCACTTATTGAGTTCTTGCTGTTCCAGCTGTTGCTGTTGCTGTAGCTGCTGTTGCTGCTGTTGTTGCTGTTGCTGATGCTGTTGCTAATGCTGCTGTTGCTGTTGCTGTTGCTGTTGCTGCGAATTTCCACTGTAAAAATCGAGAAGTACCTTCCAAAACTCAAGAATATTGAGATAATCTTTTCCCTAGGAAATCTTTTCTGAACCTCTCTAGAGAAAAATTTTCGAACCCCCCTTTTTCTGTACAAAGGGGTATTTATAGAGCATGTTTCATACCCCCTTCTGTATAAAATTCGAAAGTGGAAGTTCCACTTACTGCTTTAATGGAGGATAAAGAGGATGGCACCACTAGTTGAGTGGTTCTTCTAGCTGGACCTCCACTCTTGTAGCTCTATAGTGCCTCTACCAAACCTTCCATGTTTTCTGCTTCTTGTTCTCTTTCTTTCCAACAGTAGAAACCCTCTCTGTTTCTTATTTCCTGGGCAAAATGGATGGAGAATTAGCTTTTGTGCCCTTCATGAAGTTTGTAGATCTCCTTGATGTGGATCCATAGCAAAAAGAATGGAGTCATTTCAGTATCAGATGAGGGAGATATGAATTTTTTCCTAAAGGTGTGTAGAGCAGTCATGAAACTGGAACAGGTTTAGGAAGATTATTAAAACTGTACCAATTGGTAAGGATATAGCCTTCAAGGTCTTCCCAAAAGTAGTAGACAATTTTGTTACGGAAATTTGGAGACCGGGTTTGCGCAAATCGAAGGTCGTATGAATGAGTTATGAATTTTTAAGTGAACCATGCGCAAAAAAGAGTGTCCAAAGGATGGAACTGTACCAATTGGCCGGACAAAAAGAGGTGTTCACAGATGCCCCTCTTTACTTCTTTTCCATGAGAAAAACACGAAGTCTCTTCATGTTTTTGAAGTGGAAAGGAAGTAAAGATGTGAACACTATTTCCAAGGTGATGCCAGCTTTAGTAACCAGGAGAGCAAGTATTGTTCCATTGAAGAAAACCAACAGTAGTGCCAATTTCTGTGACTTGAAGAATGAAGCAAGGTGTTAACTTTGATGACTTGGGAAATACAGCAAGAGTGCCAACAATCTGAAGCTCTGAAGGAGAGTAAATGACGTAGAAAATTACCCTGATGTGTTTGGGTGGAGGACATAGAAAACAATTGACTGGGGGGATGCCCTTGGCTCAAATTAAGAAATGGAGCAACCTAGGCATGGGTCCATGAGGCTTTGACAGAAAATAAATGACTTGGGGGTGATGTCCCTGGCTTAAAGGAGATAACAGACTTGGGGGTGATGCCCCAGGTTGACGGGAATTGAAAGGATTGGGGGTTATGCCCCAGGTTGACAGGAATTTAAAGGATTGAGAGTGTTAACCGTCGGTTATCTGGAAATGAAAAGATTGAGAATGACCCTTGGTTGACTGGAAGTAAAAGTTTTGGGGTTGACCCTCGGTTTACTAGAAATGAAAAGATTGGGGTTGACCCTCGGTTGATTAGAAGTAAAAGGTTTGGGGTTGACCCTCAGTTGACTAGAAATGAAAAGATTGGGGTTGACCCTCGGCTGCTGGAAATGAAAGGACTGGGGTTGACCCTCGGTTGACTAGAAAATAAAAGGATTGGGGTTGACCCTCGGTTGGAAGGAAATAAAAGATTGGGGTTGACCCTCGGTTGATAGAAAAGTAAAAGATTGGGGTTGACCCTCGGTTGACAGGAAATAAAAGATTGGGGTTGACTCTCGGTTGACAGGAAAGTAAAATATTGGGATTGACCATCGGTTGACAGAAAATTAAAAGATTAGGGTTGACCCTCGGTTGACAGGAAAGTAAAAGATTAGGGTTGACCCTCGGTTGACATAAAAGTAAAAGATTGAGGTTGACCCTTGGTTGATAGGAAATAAAAGATTGGGGTTGACCCTCGGTTGACAGAAAAGTAAAAGATTGGGGTTGACCCTCGGTTGACAGGAAATAAAAGAATTAGATTGGGGTAATGCCCTAGTTTTGGAAGACTTGGGGGATTGCCCCAGGTTTGATAGTGTGGGGAGCTATCCCAAGTTTAAGAGACTTGGGGTGATGCCCCAGGTTTGAGAGATTTAGGGTAATGCCCCAAGTTTGGACAGGAATGAAAGACTCGGGGTAATGCCCCAGGTTTGAGATTAGGGGTGATGCCCCAGGTTCAGCAAGATTGAAGGAGCTTGGGGTATCGCCCTTTGCCTAAAAGAGAAAGTACTAGGGTGATGCCCCGGTTTTGGAAATACTAAAGAAGTTAGGGGTGTTGCCCCTTGACAGAGAGAAATCTGGGGTGATGCCCCAGTTTTGGGAGGATTAAAAGAGTTTTGGGGTGTTGCCCCTGGACAGAGAGAGAAATGAAACCTGGGGTGATGCCCCAATTTGACAAGTTTGAAAGAATCTTGGGGTATTGCCCCTTGGCTAAAAGAGAGTAGAAATCTGGGGAGATGCCCCAGTTTGAGCTGCTCAAAAATTCAGGGTATTGCCCCTTGATTAGAAAGAGAACCCTAAGGTGATGCCCCAGTTTGAGCTGTTTGATGGGTGTTAGTTTGGTAATGATGATCTTATTGGGGAAGTTTCATGGGGTATGGCGGGCCCTCGTCTAGCGGCCCTCATGGTTTCACTGGAAAGAGGACTTAGTAATTCTGCTTATGGTGAGTTCTGGATTTTTGTTAGGGGAAGGATTGCGCTTGGCTACTGGACTGTGATTCAACTGGGGACAAACAAGTTTTCCTGATTAGGAAAGGATCTTCAGCGGGGAAAGATGGGTCCAGTTTGTAGGTTCACTCGGGAGGAGTTCTTAATGTTTGTTCCTCTTGTGATGAGTAATGGGTCTACTGGAGAGAGAGCTTTGGCGAATACCCGCTTCTGCGTCATGGATCCTGGCCACCACTTAAAAGGAAAGTGAGTAGTACAAAGAAAATTAAGACTTTCAGGTGAACCTCCTTGGAGACTGTCTCTTAGACAACTCATGGATGAAATAGAAACAACTTCTGACTTTGGTAAGCATGCCTAATAGAGTTGGTTATGCTCTTCCGAAGCAGGGTTTGGCGCTGAGATACATTTCATCCCCCACAACTTCATGTTTCGTAGTTTCCATTTTCAAAAATTTTTGGAAAAACTTGTTTATTTATAAGACTTTAGTCATGAACACGTGCAGAAAGAAGGGTAAATTTTATTTATGAACATCAGGCATGTACAGTGGTAATGAAAGTAATGTAAAACAACAGGTGTAATAAGGCATAAAGAATTAAAAGTAAGCAGAAAAGGGAAGGCTCATGAATCCTCCAGCGATTTCCTAAGAGCGGTGAGAATCTTGATTCTTCCTCACGACTTCATGTCCATCTTCTGATTTTGCTTCTGAGAATGTGACTTGACAATGACCCGTATGCCCCAGTTTGGTTTTCTCATTTTCTGCTTGAAGAGTTTATGCTACCGTGCCAGGACTTTAGGTTTTGATTTCCTCTGAGCTGCCCTTTTGGGTTTTCGACTCACCAAGTAGCTCTAACTTTTGCCTAGGCTGCCTTTTCAGGTTTTTAGCCTAGCAAGCCCCCTCCCCTTTTTTTATGCAAAGTATTTCTTCACCGCTTCTGCGTCTATAGGCATTGGCAGATCCTTTCCATCCATGTTGGTGAGGGTTAAAGCCCCTCCGGAGTAAGCTTTCTTTTACGACATACGACCCTTCGTAATTAGGCGTCCACTTCCCCCGGATATCTTTCTGGATTGGCAAAATCTTCTTAAGGACCAAGCCCTCTTCCTGGAACTTTCGGGGTCGCACTTTCTTTTCGTAGGCCCGCTTCATGCGCTTTTGGTACAGCTGCCCATGATAGAGAGCGGTTAACTTTTTCCCATCAATTAAGTTCAATTGGTCATACTTGGCCTGGATCCACTCAGCTTCTTCCAGTCTAGCCTCTATGATCACCCTGAGGGATGAGATCTCTACTTTAAAAGGTAGTACAGCTTCCATTCTGTAAACCAAGGAGAATGGGGTTGCCCCTGTCGAGGTTCGCACTGAGGTCCGGTATCCGTGCAAAGCGAAGGGAAGTATTTCATTCCAATCTTTGTAGGTCACCACCATCTTTTACACTATCTTCTTGATGTTTTTGTTAGTCGCCTCGACTACTTCATTCATTTTTGGTCGATATGGAGAGGAGTTATGGTGGGAGATTCTGAAGCTTTCGCAGAGTTCCTTCATCATCTTGTTGTTCAAATTCATACCATTGTCAGTAATGATCTGGCTTGGTAGGCCATATCGGCATATCAATTCATGTTTGATGAATTTGACCACAACATTCTTTGTTACATTGGCGTATGAAGCTGCCTCTACCCACTTGGTGAAATAATCGATGACGACTAAAATGAAACGATGACCGTTCGAGGCTTTTGGCTCAATGGGCCCAATAACATCCATACCCCACATTGAAAAGGGCCATGGTGCTGACAACACGTTTAGGGATGAAGGTGGTGCATGAATGTGATCAACATATATCTGACATTTATGACACCTCCGTACATAAGCAAAACAGTCTGCTTCCATGGTCATCCAATAATATCCTGCCCTTAAGATCTTTCTTGACATGGCGTGCCCATTTGTGTGAGTTCTGAAAGATCCTTCATGGACATCTCTCATGATTTGATTTGCCTCGATGGTGTCAATACACCGGAGGAGGACGAAATCATAATTTCTCTTGTATAGCACGTTGCCACTCAAAAGATAACCCATAGCGAGCCTTCTCAAGGTTTGTTTGTCATTATCTGTGATGCCTTCAGGGTATTCTTGGCGTTGGAGGTACCTTTTGATGTCATGATACCAAGGCTTGCCATCTGGCTCTCCTTCTATGACCTGACAATGTGCAGGCTCTTGTCATTTTTTCACCTCAATGAGAGGCACCTCGTATTCACCGCTAACCTCGAACAACGCAGCTAGGGTGGCCAAGGCGTCCGCCATTTGGTTGTCGTCCCGTGGAACATGATAGAAGGTAATTTCATCAAACTCTTTGATTATCTCTTTGATGTGAGCATGATAAGGAACTAGTTTACTGTCTCTAGTTTCCCACTCATCCCTCAATTGATGGATAACCAATGCAGAGTCTCCATAAACTTCCAAGGTTTTTATTCTTGTGTTCAGATCCGCTTGTATCCCCAAAGAACAAGCCTCATACTCGGCAACATTGTTGGTACAATCAAAACATAGTCGAGCGTAAATGGGGATGAATTCCTTGTCAGGTGAGATTAGGATGACCCCAATTCCATGCCCCAGTTCATTGGAAGCTCCATCAAATCTCATGGTCCACCTGATTTCTTGATCATCTTCTTCTTTGAAAAGAGCTAAAATATCTTCATCCGGGAAGTCATGCTGCATTGGCTGGTAACTGCTAACGGGTTGATGTGCCAAGTAGTATGCCAGCGCACTCCCTTTTATGGCCTTTTGGGTGACATATGTTATGTCATATTCTGTTAGTAGCACTTGCTAACGAGCGATCCTTCCGGTTAAAGCTGGCTTTTTAAAGATGTACTTAATGGGATCCATCTTAGACACCAGCCATGTAGTATGACTGAGCATATATTGCCGTAAGCGCTGGGTAACCTAAGCTAATACACAACATGTTCTTTCAAGGGAAGAGTATCTCATCTCGCATTCAGTGAATTTCTTGCTCAGGTAATAAATGGAACACTCCTTCTTCCCAGTCTCATCATGTTGACCTAATACGCATCCCATGGATTCGTTCAGCACGGTCAAATACAGGATCAGTGGTCTCCCAAGAATGGGTGGCACCAAGATTGGCGGCTCTAACAAGTATTGCTTTATCTTTTCGAATGCTGTTTGGCAATCTTCATTCCATTGCCCGGGTTAGTTCTTGCGAAGTAACTTGAAAATCGGCTCACAGGTTGCTGTCATTTGGGAAATGAATCGAGCAATGTAGTTCAACCTTCCCAGGAACCCTCAGACTTCCTTTTCCGTACGAGGATGAGGCATTTCCAGAATTGCCTTGACCTTGTCAGGATCAACCTCTATCCCTCTTTCGCTTACGATGAATTCTAACAGTTTGTCGGATTTCACGCCAAAGGTGCACTTGGCCGGATTCAGTCTAAGCTTGAATTTTCTTAACCGTTCGAAGAGTTTCCTCAGATCAGTAATGTGCCCTTCCTCGAACCTGGATTTAGCAATTATATCGTCCACATAGACTTCTATTTCTTTATGCATCATATCATGGAAGAGAGTCACCATTGCCCTTTGATAGGTGGCTCCAGCGTTTTTCAACCCAAAGGACATTACTATGTAGAAAAAGGTGCCCCACAGAGTAATGAACGTGGTCTTCTCCATATCTTCAGGTGCCATCTTGATCTGATTATATCCCGAAAACCATCTATAAATGAGAAGATAGAGTGTTGAGCTGTATTGTCGACCAATACGTCGATCTGAGGTAGAGGAAAGTCATCCTTAGGGCTAGCCCGATTCAAGTCTCGGTAGTCTACACACATCCTCACTTTTCTATCTTTCTTCGTAACGGGAACTATGTTTGCTACCCATTGAGGATATTTAGCTACGGCTAGGAAACCAACATCAAATTGCTTCTTAACTTCTTCTTTAATCTTAAGAAGCATTTCTGGTTTCATTCGCCGTAGCTTCTGTTTGATCGGCGGACATTCTGGCTTTAAAGGCAACCTGTGTTCCACAATGCTGTTATCCAACCCCGGCATATCTTGATATGACCATGCAAAAATGTCCCGAAACTCCCTGAGCAGTTTAATCAGTTCATCTTGTCGCTCTTTGCTTAATTAAGGTGCCAATCTTGACCTCCTTAACCTCTTCTTCGTTCGCCAGGTTAATGGCTTCAACCTTTTCGTGATGGGGTTGAATTTCCTTATCCTCCTGTTCCATTAACCTTGTCAACTCGGGCGAAGGTTCAAAGTCTTCCTTACTTTCCTCATAGGTGTAGTCGTTCGGATAATTAGAATCGTGAAATAAAACCAAGTTCTTGCTGCTCTCAGAGGAATCATTTTTGGATCTGCATTTGGTTGTATTATAGCGAATGAAAAAGAAAACAAGCAAGTGAAAGGCTTAAGAAAAAGGAATCAAGCGAAGACGAGGTACTAGAATTAGACAGTGTTCACTAAATCAAATAAATAAACAAGTTTTTTACCTTTATTACAAAAGGGGTCCCAAAGCCTTAGGCATAGCAGAGGGACCGACAAGTTATAAGATAATATGATTACTTTGACAAAACATTCATAGTCGTAGGGAACTCCATGATTTCCCAGTTATTCAGCTCCTGATCCGGTGAACAAGCATACACAAACTCTGCACTATGGCTAGGCTCATCTTCAATCATGGTCACTTGATCTGGATGCATTATCCCTGCACTCCGAAAGCTCTCATAGAGGTCACAAATGAGGGTTCTCGCCGTGTTGAATTCCTTACCAGTGAGGCGATCCATCCTTCTTTCCCTTCTTTCCTCCCTGACCCTCTTTCTGTCAGCTGTTGTGGGTTTGTATCCTAGGCCATATCTGTCCTTGTTCTCTGGGAGGCACACAGGTTAGACTCTCCCTTCCAATTCACGCCCCAGTCCTTTTCCTAGCTTGTATCCTTCCCGTAACATTGTTCTTGCCACTGCTAGAGGTACATTTGGGAAGGATGTTCTTGCAATGCTTGTCGTATTGGCTATTTCCAAAGCCCGGAATGAAGTCTCAAGGGCTTCCTCAGCTACTTCAATGTATGGGGTAGTGACAGGCTTGCTGACCAAAATATCCTCTTCCCCGAAAACAATCACTAGTTTGTTGTCAATGATGAATTTCAACTTCTGATGCAGCGTGGAAGGGACTACCCCAGCCGAATGGATCCACGGCCGTCCTAGCAAACAACTGTAGGCGGGCGTAATATCCATGACTTGGAAGAGAACTTGAAAGGTACACGGTCCGACCTGTATCGACAACTCAATCTCTCCCATGACCTCTCGTCGAGTTCCATCGAAAGCCCGTACCACCATGGAACTAGGCCTCATATACATCCCATCGAACGACAACTTTGCCAATGTGGACTTTGGTATTACGTTTAGGGATGATCCATTATCAACAAGTACCTTTGCCAAGATATGATCTTGACACTTTACAGAAATTTGAAGGGCTTTGTTGTGCCCTGTTCCTTCAACGGGTATTTCGTTATCTGTAAAGGTCAAGTAATTATTGGCAACAATGTGTCCCACTATACCTTCAAACTTGTCGACAGGTAAGTCGTGCTTGACATGGGCCTCGCTTAAAACTTTCATCAATGTGTTCCGATGTGGTTCAGAATCCATCAACAAGGATAACAAAGAAATTTTGGCCGAGGTATGGTTTAATTGATCAAGCACCTGGTACTCACTATGGCGGATGAACTTTAAAAACTCTTGGGTTTCTTCCTCAGTCACAGCCCTTTTTGCTTCGCCGGTGGTTCCTTCTTTTCCAGCTTTGATCTCTCCAGTAGCTTTATCATGTTTTGATGCAGGAGGTGCATATACCCTCCCACTCCTAGTCATTCCTCCAGCCCCAGCAATATTTGTAACAGAGGAGGATGGCGTAGAATCAACTGCCACCGGGTTGGTGATGACCACGTCTGTACCATATTTCCATGGCACGGCATGAGATTCCTTGAAAGGGAATGGAGTAGGCGTTTGCACTAAAATGACAGTTCTGACAGGAGTCGGAGCTGCCGATACGTTTTTGTTATAGAATATGACCAGGGGTTTTGGAGCCTGCACCCCGGTCTGTTCTTGTACCATGTTTATTTTGCCTCTACGGCGGCTGTAGATCTCCACAATGTGGCTGTCTATAAGCTCTTGAAGGACTTTTTGAAAACCTCATCGCCCCACAGATTGATCATCATTGTATTCTTCATCCCATGACCCCTCTATTAGTCCCCTCTTAAGTAGTAGGGAGCGAATTATTTCCAAAGGCATTGTTATGTCCTCAACCCTCGAAATACATTCTTCCTCCTCCCCAACAGCATTAACCCCTGACCCTCCGTGGTTGGGCAAAGGGTTTGTTGTCACACTTGGGTTCCCCTCCCGAAAGCTTATCCAATCGGCCCTGATCAGATCCCTTACCTTGAACTTCAAAGCCAGGATATTTTCTGTAGAATGCCCGGGTGCACTAGCATGGTAATCACACCTTGCATTCAGGTCATACCCTCTTAGGTAAGGTGGCTGAAGTGGCCTCAAAGGACAGGAAACCACCAATGTATTTTTGATAAGATGAGGAAGAAGCTCGTATAAGTCATGGGGATGGGATCAAATTGAATCTGGGTGCGGTCGTTGTTCTGCCTTCTTGGGTTTGGGTTTGGCTGTTGGTTTATGTGCGGCGGTTGGTACGGCGCTTGGGGTGAGTGGTATGGTGCTTGTGGCGGGGTTGGTGGTCGGATAACGGGTGGTTGGAAGTGGGGTGGATTTGGATTCTGAATTGCAGCCACATATGGGTGTGGTGCGTTAGGATAGACTGATGGAAAGGCAATGGGGGTAGGCGGTATCGACTGGTTTCTTTTCTTGTTATAAGAGATGAAGTTAGTTTCTCCATCTCTTCTCCTGCCCTCTCCGAGTGTTGGCTTCTTCGTCGTCCCTGCCCCAGATGGGCATCGGGCAATCTTTCCTATTCACAGACCATTCTCTATTTTTTCTCCAATAGTGACAATATCAGAGAAATAAGACGAAACGCTCCCAATCATCCTGTCGTAAAAAGGTGACTGGAGCGTATCGATAAACATAGAAACCACTTCTTTTTCAGACAAACTTGTGCCGTTACTTCACGCCAACGCTGGGCGTACTCTTTGAAAGTCTCGTTATCTTTCTTTATCATATTTTGCAATTGTACTCTGTCTGGTGCCATGTCCAGATTGTATTTGTACTGTTGCATGAAAGCGTCCGCCAGATCTTTCCAGCAGCGTATACGAGACCACTCAAGATGGTTATACCAAGTGAGGGCCGCTCCAGCCAGGCTGTCTTGGAAGCAATGTGTAACATCCCAAAATTTTAAAATAGAGGAATAAATCAAAGAAAATAAATATTGACAAATTGAACGTAAATTATTTAATGTCCCAAAATATTTGAAATAATTAAATTAAGAGTTTTGGGGATTGCTGGTAAATTGAGGAGACCGGATAAGCTGAAAATAAGCCCGGTTGAGATATGGGTGTCGGACCAAGTATCTCTGATTGAGATGATATTGGTCAGGGCTGTTAAGGATAATATTGGGAATCCGAATATGTATTCGGAATAATTTTTAGATGAAGTATTGAGCCCAAATGAAGAGCCTGTTTATGGAAAAACGATAAAGCTTTAATGAATGAGCATCAAATAAAATATAAACTCTTCTCTTCTCCCCCTCATTCTCACGTGTGCTCTCTCTCACTTAGGCAAACACTTCTTCTCTTTCTCTTCATCTCCCACTCATCATCTTCTTCTCCTTTCTCTTCAAAAATCCACAAGTGTAGTGTGTGCCATCTCCTCTTCCATTTTCGTGTGGAGCTTGGGCTTGGAGGCTCTCTCTCTCACTCTCTCTATTTTCGTGTTCTTTCTCACCCATTCTAGAAGCTAACTTATTTTGGCTTGAAGTAAAGGGTTTCTCTTCATTTTCATGAGCTTTAAGCTCTAGCTTTTGGGTATTGGTTGTTGGGAGAGAGTTAATGCATATGGGTTAAGTTAGGAGAGACATTTATGATGAAAAACCCAAATGTGGGGTGTATTTAAATTGAGTTTTATGAGGGCCTTGGGTGGTACACGAAAATGACATGAGAATGATGGAAAATGATGAACACAAATGATGGTTATTAGGTTTTTGATGAAACCCTAACTTTATAAATTGGGGGAAATGTGAGATGTAGGTAGATGAGCATTTATTATTGATGGTAGATGCTATTTATGATGTGTAGTGACCATTAATGGTGGTAAATGGTTGGTGGAGTTCATTAATGTGGAAGCCCATGAATGGGTTTAGCCTTAAATGCATAATAATGTGATTGGGCACCTAACCCATGGTGGTTATGGTGGATTAAATGAATAAGTAAAGATTGAGAATTAAAAAGGCATAAAACACCAAGTGGTTAATTAAAAGCACTTGAATCTTGGTGGTTTTAATAGAGGATAATTGTGTGGTATGTTGTATAATGTAGGAAACGACCCCATCGACGAGGCGGGACCATCGGACCGCGTTGATTCCTACTTCACTTAAGGTAGGAGGGGGTAACTATTCTAAATGCATGATTTCATCAATTGATGATGTGAAAATATGTATATATGATTACTTGATGATTGTTTGAATGGATGATGTGGTGATGTTATGATTTGAATGCATTTAGAATGATGATTGTTATGTGGCATTGTGTTTGGGATAATATTGTGATGTGGTGATGATATTATGATGATGAAGTATGTTGATGGTTTAAGACCATGTATGAATTGAAATCTATAATATAGAATATCCCAAGATGTGTGTATGATTTATTGAATGTGTATGCCACTAACTATTAATGTGAATAAGCCTCAAAGAGAATTAGGATTGGATGAGAATGATGAGAATATTGAAATCCACCTAGTGGTGGTGGTGGTGAATGATTGAATGTGGAGTGGCATCTAGGATGCATAGTGTGAGGATGCATTTGATTTGCATTTGCATAGCATCCATAGCATATCATTGCTGTCTATATGGAATATTAGGGGGTTCCACTAGGCGGGCCCAGTGGGAGGGCGGCTCAGTGCACGAGCGTATTATTGTTTTTCCCGTGTGACTCGGTGTGTGAGTCACGAAGCTGTCTATAGTTTGGTGACGAGGCACCCTATGTGGCGGGCCCAGTGGGCGGGCGGCTCTATGGTGAGCGAGTTACCTCGGTGTTCGACGGGGCACAGCTCTCTCGATGTGTGTTCGGGAGGGGCCCGTAGCACTTGTGGTAATTGAGGCCACGATGTTGATCCGCAAGTCACGAGGTGACTAGTGCTACAAATGGGCGAGAGCGGTTTGGTACCAGTAAAATTATGATGATGTAAGCATGCATAAATTGAGATATGCGTGTACACAATTTACTACTGGAGTAGGGGGCATAGTAGCGCACCTATGCTTGTTCCACAAATTGATTTGATGTTGTAATCCCACAGTCGGATCCGTATTGTTTGATGAGAATTCCTTGTGTATATGCATTAGCTTTAAGCGCATTTGCATATAGCCGGAGATATGCCTAATTGATAGCCCATAGTGGCGAAGGATGAATGAGAGCTAAAAAAGGGAAAAGGGTGTGATACTAACCCTATGGGTGTATTTAGTGATTTGAATAAATATGATTATGGGTGTATACTTGAGAACGTGATATATGGTTTTGAATAGTATAGTATATAAATGATGTATGATATTCTGAGAGGTGTGGTATATAAAAAAGTAAACATGTATTTCGTCATAATGTATGACTTTGATTCATTTAGATTTTGTTACTCACCTCCTCGTTGCAATTTTTAAGTTTGATGTAGGTATGATGTAAATCCTACCATTTTGGAGGTCGAGTTTGAAGAAGGTAAATATGGAATGGAAAAGGGAGAGCCTTGGCCGGCGTGTTTTTATTTTGTATGGTACATGGTGCATATATGCCCAATTTTGTAATCTTGATATGGTAAATGATGATTTTGGGGTCATGTAGGAAAATGAGACCTTGTGTGCATGGCTCATTTTCATTAATGACCTTTGGTAAGGTATAATACCATTGTGATGTTTAAATCTCAGCCAATTTGATGAATAAATATTGAGAATCATGAATTATAGCCTTTTAGGATGTGTGTTGGAAACTTTGTATAGTTGTTTTAATGCATGAGCTAGGAACTAGTATGGTCAAATGATGATTTATGAGGTTTTGATGCGATGGATGGAATGCAACAGCTTAAGTACGTTAATTGTGGTTTGTAGGAAATGGAATGGATCCATTTTGCCAAAAAGTAGACCCATTGGTTACCTCAAAATGCCTTAAAATGGGATAATCACTCTTATACACCTAAATTACTCATTTTTAGGAATTTTTGAGTGCGGCCAGTTGCCACACGTCACAAATGATGTGTTTTAGCTTGCGTTAAAATTTGGTGGCATTCCGATGTCGTTTGAATAGGTTTTGTTAGTTGTGAAGTTCATTTTCCTTATAAAATCTGCATAATTTCTGCATAAGGCAGGGTGTAATCGATTAGTCCTGCTGATCTAATCGATTAAAGGGCCTCTGTTTTTAAGGTAATCGATTACACTGAGTGCTATAACCGATTATCAACTATTCGAAGTCCTGTAATCGATTAGAATTGTCCCTGTAATCGATTAGGTGGGATGTCTAATGCATTACATGAATTCCAGGAGCTCCGTAATCAATTACTACCAACTCTCTAATCGATTAGCGTAGATTCCAGGAACTTTGTAATCGATTAGGGTTGACAGAATAACCGATTATTGACCCAACAGGGACAATGTAATCGATTATTCTGAAAGTTGTAATCGATTAGTTATAACACCTGATTCATTGTGCCATTTCTAGGAGCTCTGTAATCGATTATGGAATGATGATCGATTAGTTCATATCCCGTAATCGATTAGGACCTTTAATTTGTACATGGATTTATCGACTATATGAATCGGGATCGTAATGGTACTACACGAACATCTATTGCGTACTCTGATACCTTCTCATATCTTCATATATGAGATAGGTTACATAGATCCAGGGTATTGGCTGATAGCTTCATCACTCATATTTTTCATAAATTACTAACATTAAATTCGTGAAAAATTTACCCCTACTTTTGGGGGCGTCTCACAATGAATCAATAGAGGGTCGTCGGAAGCATGTGATGCCATCTTCCGACAATACATGGTAAAATGATTCTTCGGGCAGGTTAGCCCCATGTATTTATCGAATTCTGGCATTTTGAACTTGGGAGGGATAACGACATCGGGAATTAAGCAGAGTTCTGCAGCACTTCCCATCCCGAATCCTTCCATTCCTTCCATGGCTCTTAGCCTTTTTTCCAAGATTTCTATCCTTCCTTCTTGGGTAGCAGCAGCAGCACTTGGACCAGTGGTGATGTGATGACTTGTATACCCGAATGGCTGGTGGACATGTGTCGGGTTGGCGTTTAACAAGGTAGTGTGAGGTCTGGTAGTAATTTGGGTCATGTAGACAGGTTGGGTGGACTGTGTCTGGGTGGCTTGTGTTTGGACTTGAGCCGTTTGAAATTCCCGGATGGGTGGAATGTTTGGTTGAGTGGTGTGAGGAATTGGCTCCTAGTTGTTAGACTCTTCTTGGAGCAGGGGAAAATACCCTGGTGGCAAGCCATACAATGGAAAAGGTATAGCATTACCCTCTGCATCCATAAAGGTTTGCTGCTGGATGTCAGCAGGGTTTGGTCTCCTTATGCGAACAGTAAGGGGAGGTGCTGTCGGGTTAGGATTCGGTTCTCCAAACGGACCCTGAGGGTGTCGTGGGGTAGGTGGATGTTGCCTGGTGTCTTCAACTCCTGCAGAAGAACCCCTTTCCGTGACCCTTTTCTCTAGAAGCTTGGCCATCTCATCCATTTGTTCCTTTAACTGACTGAGTTCGGCTCTTAAACTCTCGTTCTCCTGTTTTATTTCAGCCATGAGTTTCTTTCTGAGCCTAGTCCTGTAGGGGTGCTTACCCGTAATGTCTAAAGGAACATACAGATTTGTTAGAAAAAATAAAAAAAGTTAAGGGAAACAATAAAATAAAGATAGAAAGATATGCACAGGATGCAATTCCGAATTCAGCGCGTATCCTCTGACCGTTCCTCAGAACGTCACGTTCAAAAGTACTAGGTAAAGAAGTAAAGCGGAAATTAACATGAGACAATTGTGGAGGCAAAATAGTTCATCATTCCATACTTCCGTGAAGATACAATATTGCTGGAAAGGTTTGATTACAACATTTTAGTCATTCCTGGCCTGGGCAATCATATCCCTCATTTTACAAATTCTTTCTTGACAATAATTCAAAAACAATGAAATCTCTCTTGGGGTGGAGAGAGGATTAATCATCCCTTCGGCCTGCTTAAGCATTGATGGAAGATCTTCCAGGACTCCGTTGGCTAAGTATGCCAGGTTGGCGAAACGATTCATCCATGAATGAAGGACTTCGTCTTGCCGAGCCAGTTCAACTTCTAAAAGACGTGTGGTCTCCTGGCAACATTGCTCAATATCAATGGCATTTTTCCATTCATCATTTATCTTCCATTCACAGGCTCTCATTACTTTATCAAACTGTTGCTCCAATTTGTGGACCTGGGATTGTAACAGCTCTTTTTGTACCAAAGTCTCATTTTCTCTTTCTTTGGATTGCAGCAGCAAGTCTTTTAGAAACTGCTTTTCGGCCAGAATAGCGTCACTTTGTTAGCCCTTCATTTTCAGTTGAGAATTGGCTGCATGAAGGCACTGGTCTTGTTTTGCCCTTTAGTCTTCTTCAATCTTTTATTTTTTCCGCATCTCACCCATAGCCTGTCTTCCTTCTAAGTTTTCTTTCTTCTGAAGAGCACATTCTTGTTGACACCCCAAAAGGTCTTCTTCTAGCTTTTGATTCTTAGCCGTCAACTCCTCTATATGAGCCTTTAAAGCCTGATGGCTTTGTCCTCTATGATGAGTGGTGGAACGAGAATGCTTGTATACCGATATGAGGGACTTTTGAAGGGTGATTTTACAATGGAAACCCTGTTTAAGACCCATTCATGGTATTTTGCCCCCACAGTATGGCTTCGTGCTCCTAATTCCTTTCCCATCTCTTGGACTTTCTTCCATGCATTGGCTATGTCCCGAATGGCGGATGTATAATTTCCCTTCGCATAATACAAAACGAAAGGAGTGAGCAGCTTTTCATTTGGTGGCCCAAGTAAAGGATAGGCCAACTGCCGCTTGGCTATGGTAGGATTATAGTTGATGCACCCTATCATGCCGATAAGAGGAACATTAGGGTAGCTTCCGCAATGATGAATGATTGAATTGACCTCTAGCCATTGAGGATACCATCTGACTTTCTTAGCTGTAAGACCCACAAGATGATTAGCCTATTCACGTCCATTCTTTATTGCCAACTGAAACAATTTTAGATCAGAAACCAGACACTCAGTCTTGCATATTTGATGGAAGACGTGAGATGTAAGCCATACATACAAAACGGGTAAGCAATAAATGATCCTCTTCCCTCCTTACGTGTGACAGAAATCCATGGTGCAATATACATTGGCCAGCATTGCTGTAATTGGATTCTCAAGCCTGTGTTTGCGAGCGGTGAAGACATTGATAGCATCATAATCTACATAGTCATCCAAGTTAGGGAACAAGACAACCCCGTAGATAGTAAGTGCTAAGGTGTCCATGAAGGCTTCCCATTCTTCCTTATCCGCCAAGATCTGCATGTGTTTCTCAAGAAATTCTTGAGTAAACCCAGGAACTTGATTTCTATTCATTTGTGCGCTTTTTAATGTCTCAGGATGAATTCTCAAAATATGGGAGACAGAAGCAACGGTTACATGATGGTCGAGATGGCGGTAAGGGATCTGTCCTTCCAATGACATCCCCATAATCTGTTCATATTCTTCTTTGGAAGGTGCCAGTTGAAAGTCTCTAAATGTGAAACAACGGAGGGGTGGGTCATAGAACTGTGCCAAGGCTGTGATAGCTTCGGTTTGCACTTCCACCTTCAAGAGTTTTAGAACCCTTCCATATTTTTGGGTAAAAGCCATCTTATGAGTCAGGTTTAATCTTTTCCCCATTGCTTGTAGACTACCAGTATCAATCTTCTTGGCCTTAAGATGTAATATCTTCCTCAATTCTGTCACATCTGTACCATAATTGTCATGTCCCATGTTAATTTCCATACTTTGCTCAAAGATACTGCTAAGTTCTGAATAGCTTCCTACGAATACCAAGACAAAGAAGTGGAATCAGTCATTGTCATGTTTTGAAACCGGTATTTCCCCATTGATTTAATGCAAAGCAATTTTTACTTGGGGAAGCAACGATTACCAAAACTCGTGCGAGTCCAAGTCTAAAGAGTCATATGTTTTCTAATCGTCATTGATGCCCCAGTTGGAGGGAAGCAAAATTATTTTTCATTTTCTTTTTGACGACTAGGAAAATTTATGACTCAGGATTTAGAAGTACGCGATGAAAAGGGAATTACCCACCCGCCCGAAGATTACTGAGCATTTCAAAAAAAATGAGCCATTATTTTAAAATAAAGTAATCCATTCATTTGGATTAAAAGGGAAAGCGAGAATGACATAAGGTAAAGTAGAGTCTGCCCTTTCGTGGCCTAAGTCGGGTTTTTCTGAAAGTCTTTTCTAGGCCCTACGGCTTGTCTAAAAGTGTCTCCTCACATTGGGTGGCTTGCACTAGACTTCTAGAACTAGAGCCAAGATCCTACTCATGATGTGGTCGCAACAGTAGGGAACCTACTAGGTGCGTACATCATGAAAGGTCGAACTCTAGTTGAGGTTCTTACGATCACCGGATGGGAAGTACATCCCAAACGATACCGCTACCAACCTCTCCTAACTGAAGTTTTATTTGGGGCCCGGGTATAGGGCGCCACTTATAAGCGTGTGCAAAAATATGAGTGTAGTGTGTAAAAGGGCATTCAATACCCGTACCTTACCCCATCCTGCACAGTGAACAAACACAAAACAACAACAATAAAGTCGTCTACCCTAGGGTTCAATAATCATGCAAAAATATTAACAGTGGATAAATGACAAAACATGATTAGAATTAAAAGCAAGCATCTACAACATCAACACAAAATAAAATAAAAGAAGAAGTTAAAACAAACTAAAGGCTACATAAGAAAAACATGCGCTTTCAACCTAAATGGCCTAACTCTCAAGTATCTCCCCAGCGGAGTCGCCATCTGTCACGACTGGGATCGTGGTGGCGCGGCCGACCCTTAAATATGGTAACAAAGAAACAGGGAGTCGCCACCAACGTTTTTATCCATAGGAAAAACATTGGAAAAAAAACTTTAACAAAGAACTGATTAAGAAAAAGTGAGATTCAATTTTGGGAGTCGGTTACGAGTGGGGAAGGTATTAGCACCCCACATCGCCCGTTAGAAACAGTACCAAAGTTGAAAATGCACATCATGGATAGCCTTAAAATTGTATTTATTTCGTCTTTCTAAAAAAATCGAAGGAGACAGATGAAATGAGTGAAAAAGCTCGAAGTAAGATCAACAGGACGTCTCATCCCAATTAATCCTGGCTTTGGTGGGTGGAAAACATGGAAAAGAGGAAAGGAAGCTAACAAGACATCTTGTCTAAATTAGTCATCCTTTCGTCAAGATACCAAATCAGGAAAAGGAGGGATTAACAGGACGTCGCGTCCAAATTAATCCCGACTTTTAACCGAGGAATGTACGAAAGAGAAAGAATGCTAACAGGACGTCTTGTCCAAATTAGTCATTTTCCATCAAGGTATAAAGTTGATCGGTGAAAGGAGTTAACAAGACGTCACGTCCAAATTAACTCGATTTTTATGAAGAGTGATGATGACCAGGGAAAAGGGAGAAAATCAACAAGATGTCGCGTCTAAATTGATTTCCTTTTTTTGAACTATTATTATTTAATAAATAACATCCGATTGAAAAATTAAAAAAGGGTAACAAGATGTCTCGTCTAAATTAACCTCTCTTTGATAAAATTTTTTTTTTTAAATCAAATAGTAAAAATTTATCAAAAACTAGACAAAGAATACACAGACTTACTAAAGTGAAAAATGGGTAATGTTTTTTGGTTGAAGATAATGTTGAGTTGTTAAAATTTTAATTAGACATAATTATGAAATAACAGAAAGAAAAAATAGAAACTAAAAAATAAAAAAACATTAACAATCACATTTTTGTTAAGCTTTGTACAACCCGGTTCTTTCAAAGATGAGCGAGTGCTTTAAAAGAAAATTACACCTTAACTATACGGTAAATGAACTATCAGAAAAAAATAGTATACAGACGACTGATTCCTTGTAATAGGATTAATATTCTGGGCAATAAAATTAAAATCACAACTATCCTTGATACAATTTAAATTCGTACAGAAACAAAAATATACACTAACAACTTAAACAATAATGTTGGGCAGTAAATAAACAGGAAAAGTAACATGAACAGAAATAGTAGTAGAGATAGAGTAGAGATTCAAACATAATCACAATATGCTACTGTAAAAACTAAATTGGAATAACAATAATAGACAACAGAACAGGGAGAGAGTCCAATACAATAATACTAATCTGATCCTTATACAAAAATTCAACCTTTTAGAAAATAAACACTGGTTTTCTCAGAAAATATAACGAAACGGTTTTGCTCACTGATTGGGTTCTTGCTGTTACTGTTGCTGTTGCTGCGAATTTCCACTGTAAAAATCCAGAAGTACCTCGCAAAACTCAAGAATATTGAGATAATTTTTTCCCTAGGAAATATTTTCTAAACCTCTCTAGAGAAAAATTTTCAAACCCCCTTCTTCTATACAATAGGGTATTTATAGAGCATGTTTCATAGCCCTTTCTATATAAAATTCGAAAGTGGAAGTTCCACTTACTGCTTTAATGGAGGATGAAGAGGATGGCACCACTAGTTGAGTGGTTCTTCTAGCTGGACCTCCATTCTTGTAGCTCTATAGTGCCTCTACCAAACCTTCCATGTTTTCTGCTTCTTGTTCTCTTTCTTTCCAATAGTAGAAACCCTCTCTGTTTCTTATTTCCTTTAACCTTCTTCTCCTCACGTTAGCTTTTTCTTTTGTGATCGTGGTTCTCTTTCTCTTCTCATTTGTTTTTTTTCTTCTTTTCCCCTACTAACTCTCTTTTCTTTTCTTTGTAGCCGTAACCTTTCCCTCCCTTTCCTCTTCATGACCATGTTTTTTTTATCCTTCTCCCACTAATCATGTGCACTAGAGTTTGTTTAATCCTTTCCACTCTCTTCTTTCTCTACTGTCGTGGGAATCTCTCATGACACAAAGTGAAATGGCTCATTAAAATATATCATCAAGATTTTAAATGCCATGGTCGTGCTCTTCACGTGACAAACCACAGAGCATGGGCTTATTATTTAAATGATGAAATGGAGTGGTTTCCTTGTCTTGTTGTTGGCAGTGGAAATCAAGTCTCGGTGGAATCATGGTTGGAATAAAATAATTGGCACATTTTTCCCATTGCCAAAGTTTCTTATTTGCATTACAAATTCATGGGAATGTGACCGTGAGTGTTTATTTTATGCATATACCTTTCAAAGTTTCAAATTCCCACTACCTTGCATTTAATAAGAATTTGGACCATTCTCTTTGTTAAAAACCATGATGTCTCCTTATAGTGGGTTCCATGATGTTTATGCCAAACAAAATACTTCTCTTGCATTCTCCATAGTTCACGTGAATTACTAGGTGCATGGGGCTGAATTTATTTTGCCAAAATCATGGGTCCATGGCCTTAAAATAATGCTTTGCATATAGTGAACTTGTAACTTAGCAAAGAACCCTTCCTTGACCGTGGTATGCTTCATAATATCCAAATGCATGTTAAATTCCAACCAAATATTAGGTGGAGCCCACTTTGTGTAGTTTATGAGAGCTTGAACTTTTCTTTTGCCCAAAAACGTTACAATGGTGAAGCCTTCTTGAATAATTGAATCAATTTTGACTTGGTCAAAATTGGTGGCTTGATTTGAAAATTTGTTGCACTTTGAAATGCCATTAACGTGAATGATGTCTTAGTGGTGGGTCCTTGACTTGAATAAATGAATTCATGCATGTGGTTCTTTGGAGGAGCAAAACCGTGAAATGCTTCCATGAGGCCAAGAATGCATTTTTAAAATATACTTGTTGCTATTCCATGTTGGCATGGTGGAGCATTTTCTTCAATTGTTTAATATGACAAATCCTTTCTCCTTGGCCCATGAATTCACGTTAACAATGAAGGAGAGGGCTGTTCTTGCATTGACAATTGATTGGCTTAGAGACTTAGACTTGGTCAAAATTGGTGGGCTTTGGAAACCATAGTAGTTTTGGTGATGGGTTCCATTATCTTCATCACGAAACGTGCTTGCATATTTAAGGATAGATCCATGCCAAATTTGAAAGAGAGTCCAACATGAAAATTGTAGGTCTTTCTCTTAGCTTTAGTTTGATATAAGGCACAAAACTTTTCATCAAGAAACGAGGGAGATATGGCCCATCTACGAAAATTGATCCAGAGTGTGATGGAAATACATTTGCAAGAAAAATAAATTCACTGGGAAAAATGGATGGAGAATTAGCTTTTGTGCCCTTAATGAAGTTTGTAGATCTCCTTGATGTGGATCCATAGCAAAAAGAACAAAGTCATTTCAGTATCAGATGAGGGAAATATGAATTTATTCCTAAAGGTGTGTAGAGTAGTCATGAAACTGGAACAGGTCTAGGAATATTATTAAAACTGTACTAATTGGTAAGGATATAGCCTTCAAGGTCTTCACAAAAGTCGTAGAAAATTTTGTTACGGAAATTTGGAGACCAGGTTTGCACAAATCGAAGGTTGTATGAAGGAGTTATGAATTTTTAAGTGAACCATGCGCAGAAAAGAGTGTCCAAAGGATGGAACTGTACCAATTGGCCAGACAAAAAGAAGTGTTCACAATCATCATCTTCTGGCATATCTCCATGCTATATGCAATGCTCTTAGGGATAATGCATATGCACAATGGAGTAAACAACAAGTGCGGATCTGACTGTGGGAATAAACACCAAATTGTGGGTCAAGCATGATCACATACCATGCCCCTACTGCAGTAGTAAAATGTGTACACATATATCTTAATGCATGCATAATCACCATATTTTTACTGGTACCGAACCGCATCGCCCATAATGCAACACCTGGCCATTTTTTCCATGACCGCGGTAAATAACATAATCAATATATGGTGTTGCGGGCCGGCCATATCTCATATCATGGCGACTGTGTTCCAATGGACAACCGGGGTCACCTATTCATCAAGAGCCACCCCCACAAGGGTCGGCCACATACAGCTCCCCGTAGCTAAGCATGGGCGGCTTCGTGACTTACACACCGAGTCACAGGGGAAACAACAAATTGCTCGTGCACTGAGCCACCCTCCCACTGGGTCAGCCGAGGGAACTCCCCTAACATTCCAACATCGGTGGCTATGATATGCCATAGATGCAATGCAATGCAAATCAAATGCATTTCTCACACTGTGCATCCTAAATGCTACTCACCATTCATCATCATCATAATCACCAACACCACCATACACACCTTAGTGGATTTTATCGTTGTTGGTTTTAGCCATTATTTTTCAAGTTTTATATGTGGCATTTTCATCTCAATATATCATATACTATACATGCAAGTCAACACTTACAAATCAACCACAATGACATCACAACGTCATAAATCGTCATTAACATTCATTAATCTTTCATCAATACCACCACATAATCATTTAGTGGATTTTCATTGTATTTATCATTACCATTGTTTCATAACTAGTGTGGTAATACATCAACTCATCAATATAATTTTACACCACACATACAAGGTCACACTTGTATCACATACAATGGCATCCAACAAAATATCAATAATAACAATCACTATTTATTCAAGGGATTGATCAACAATATCATCCATCATTACCCCTAATACAATCTCTTGTTTTTACATAATAAGGGGTTTTGAGTAATAATAAGCTCATGATAAATTTCAATACTAAGTCATGAGAAAAGCTCACTTTTAGTCTTAAGAATAATGGGACATGCCACAAATATCACCTATTCGTCCCAATTTGACCATCATAAAAAGTTGGGTTCAAAACCCTCTTAAATTTGAATTTCACAATACAGTGGGTCCGGAAAGAAGTATAAAAGTGTCCAATAATAATAAAATAGGCTTAAGAAGCCAAGGAATGCAAAACAAATGTTCAAGGTAGTGAAATTTCCAATTTCAAACTGATATAATCGATTAGGCCAAGTGCTAATCGATTGCACTAATCGATTATAGAGTTGGGAATAATTGATTACAGGGCTCCTGGAATTTATGTAATGCATCAGGTATTTCACTTATTCAATTACAAGGATCAATCTAATCGACTACAAGGCTTCGGGTTGGTTCTTAATCGATTACAACACTGAATGTAATCGATTACCTTGGTTTTGTTTAACTCATAATCGATTACAACTTTGAGCCCAATCGATTATGGGACTATAATCGATTTAGTTGATCAATTTACCTTAAAGACAAAGGCCTTGTAATCGATTAGGCCAGGGGGCTAATCGATTACGCCCTATCAGTATGCAGGAATTATGCAGATTTTGAGAGAGAAAGATGGACTTCTTACACACCTAAACCTATGCAAATGATATTAGAATGCTACCGAATTTTGACACAAGTTATAATACACCATTTATGACGCGTGGCCACCGGCCTCACTCAAAAATTCTTTAAAATGGGTGACTTATGCGTATAAATGCGTTTTACTCGTTTTAGGCCGTTTTCATGAATTCAAGGGTCATTTCACAATGGAATTGACTCATTCTAATATCTACAAGTCACAATTCACATATGCATGCTAGTATGACCATCCTAAGCCATTAATCTTTTATAAAACTTGTTTTGACCCCATGAGTTCCTCAATTATGCATAAAAATTCATAAAACACAACTTTACACCTTAGAGTAATTCACTCATTCATGGGTTTCTATAAACAACAATCATGTTCATCAAAAGGATCACTAAACATTCATCATCATTTCATATATGTATACAATTCCCAAGCATTTAGCAAATTTGCCAAGCCTATCATCCATTACATTATCAAACATTTCAACCTTTAAAATAATCATGGCAAGGCAAGCATGAGTGCAATCACACACATCAACCATCAATTATTCACTCATACAATTGAAATGTAAACTCCTCTTCTACCTCGAGAGAAGAACCACAACAATTTTCACATTCCAAGTGTTCCACCACATTGCCCGGAACATAACCTACATCAGTACACATATATACATATATCCAATCAATGAGCCAACACAAGGCATAATTTTAATTTTAAGCAATTGTAAACATATCTCAAGGCTTAATATCAAGTCCTAGACTTAACAAAACACCAATCCATATACTTGTGTTAGGTTTCGGGAATTCCTTTCCCAAAACCAAGATTCTCTAGATCTAAAAGGGCTAACCATACCCAACAACAACAACATCTTTTTCACCATCACCTAAACTATCCATTTGCCATTCAAATTCGTCAAGAGCCTCTTAGCTCCTTTCAAACCATTATCTATCAACAATTTCATATGGCATACAAGATGGTCTAAGACCTTATCAAGACACATGCTTATTTCACCAATCCTTCACATTCACCATGGTGTTGGTGCTCATATTCATCATTTCATATTCATAACAACACCCACCTATAGGTTTTATCATCAATGGTTTTCTATCATTTTCACCACCACTCATCATCATACAAATCAACACTTAACATTGGGTACCTAATATCCATTTCTCAAAACTAAATTCTTTTAGTCACCATATACACATCCTAAATCTTAGGATTTGGGGTCTTTAAAATTCATTAATCATCATCCTCATTGTTCAAGTCTCTCCTAAAAATATCTTAACATCAATAATCAATATTACTCATTCAAAAACTCATTCTCATGTATATATAATCATTCCCAATGCCAATAACTCACAATTTTCTCATCAATTTCCCAAAGCCCCAAAATCCTAATTTCTAGGGTTTTCATCAATAACCTAAAATCACCAATTTTAGCCATTTACATGCATCCATAGACTAGCATCAATGTATCCCATTCATTATCAACCACAACAATGAATCTCCAAGAATTATCCAACCTAGGGTTTTGGTTCTATATACCCTTATTCATCAAAACAACCTCCAATCCCCTATCATAATACCTCAATTACATAAAAACCATAAACAAAAACTATGGGTGTTCAAGAATCATACCTCTTTCTCCTAGCCTTATGCCAAACACGAAAATGAGGAAAAGAGAGGAAAAGGAGAACCAAGCTTTGCTCCAATGTTCCATTCATGCTTCATAAATCCAAGCTTTGGTTTTAATTTTGGAAATGGATGGAAGGAGAAGGTGGAAGGGAGGGGGACGGTCATGGAGAAGAAGAATAGAGGGAGAAGAAGAAAGAGCAAAGTGAAAGGGAGAAAGAGGGAGAAGTAATGCGAGATATAAGAGAGAAATAAGAGTTTTATTTTAAATTTAGACCCATCATTAAAAACTTCTCCGTTTTATAATAAACAGAATCTCCATTCGGGCTCAATACTAAATCCAAAAATTATTCCGAAGACATATTCAGATTCTCAATAATGTTCTTAACAGCCTTGACCAACGGCATCTCAATCGGAGATATTTAGTCCAACACCCATATTTTAATCGGGTATAATTTTAGTTCCTTAAATCTCAATAAATTATAAATATCCATATTAAATCCCAATTTAATTATTTCTAAATTTTTGGGACATAAATCAACTCATGTAATTATTTATTATTTATTCTCTTCAATTAATCATTTTTATAAATTTTAGGATGTTACATCCAAATCTCATAAAACTCATTTTGACCCTATTGGTTCCTCAATTAATCATAAATGTCTTATACACAACTTCATAATTTGATCAATCCATCTATCAACATGCACTCCAATGCCATTAATTGGCTGTGAAACTTCATAATCAACATCCATTCATCAATATAGCAAGGAAAATCATTGTATCATAGTCAATATAAACTATTGTTAAGGTCACTACCAAAAATTAGCCTTCCAAAACATACAAGGCCTAATTTTCCAAAGTCACCTTCAAAATAAATGCCTAAACACATTATCCATATACAAATAGGCATACACACATAGTCAAATGCTTTACAAAAGAATGCCGGCCAAGGCTCACAGACCTTCCTTTCATATTTACCTCCTCCATCGCTCAACCTCTAAAAAGAGTAGGATATCACACATACCTATATCAAACTTTAAAAATGACAATTAGGAGGTGAGTAACATATACCAAATGAATCAAAATCATACATTATGATGATACCTATACATGTGTGCATAACATACATTTCTCAAGAAGCATCATAAGCTTCATTCACATATCATATCATTCCATTTCAACATAATATATGTCCAAATCAATATATTCACAACATATATACATCAAAACCATTGGCATTCTCAACAAGAGCCATCATATACTCAATGTTAGTACCACAATTTCTTTCCTCTTTATTTATCAATCATCCATTGCCACCACGGGCTACTAACTCGGCATATCTCCGGCTATATGAAAATGCTCTTATGGCTAATGCATATGCACAATAAAATCAATAACAATCACGGATCCGATTGTAGGAAATAACATTATATCAAATATGGGTCAAGCATAGGTGTGCTACTATGCCCCTACTGCAGTAGTAAATGTGTACACTTATATCTCGAATCATGCATGCATAACATTACTCTTTTACTGGTACCAAACCGCTATCGCCCATATGTAGCACTAGTCACCCCGTGACTAACGGATTCAACACATGGCCTTATTTGGCAAAAGTGCTACAGGCCCCTCCCGAACACATATCGAGAAAGCCGTACCCCATAGGGACACCAAGGTCACTCGCTCACCATAGAGCCGCCTACCCACTGGGCCCGCCACATAAGGTGCCTCGTCACCAAACAACGGGCAGCTTTGTGATTCCCAAAATCACTAGGGAACAACATAAAATTTTACCTCAAGAGAAGTGGAAATCAACACGGTCTAATGGTCCTGCCTCATGGATGGGGTTGTTTCCTACATTATACAATATACCACACCATCAATTTTTATTCAAACCACCAATAATCAAGTGCTCATATTTAATTACTTGATATTTTATACCATTTCAATCATCAAACCTCATTTATCTTATTTAATCCACCATAACCACCATGGGTTAGGTTCCCAAATTTATTATTATGTAATTAAAGCTAACCCCATTAATGGCCATCCACCATCAATGTTATCATCACACATCATTAAATACATTCTTCTAACATCAATAAATACTCTTCTACCCACATTTCTCATTTCCCCCAAATTGTAGGGTTAGGGTTTCACTAAAACCCAATAACCATCATCAATGTCCATCTTTTTCAATTACATTAAATGCCAATTTCGTGTACCCCACCATGACCTCATAAAACTCATATTAAAAGCACCCTATCTTAGGGTTTCACGTTATAAATGCCTCCCATTAATAACCCATATGCAATCAATCACTCTCCCAACACCCATAACCCAAAACCTAGGGCTAGCTCAAGAAAATAGAGAGGAAACCTAACCTCAAGCCAAAGGAAGTGAGCTCCAAGAATGGGAGAGAGGGAAAACAAAAATTGCAAGAGGAAGAAGGAGAATATCAAACCACCATTATCATCCCCTCCAAGCTTGAAGCAAATGAAAATGGAAGGAGAAAAAGGGCACACCATACAAGGGTTTTGGAGAATGGAAGAAGAAGATGAGAAAGATGAAAGGAGAAGAGAAAAGAGAAAATGTTTGCCTTAGTGAGAAAGGGAGCCAACGTGAGAGTAAAGAGAGGAATGAAGTTTTTGCATTTAAAATTTTGCCTCTCATTAAAAGCTTTCTGTTTTATAATAAACAGGATCTCTATTTGGGCTCGATACTTATACCAAAAATTATTCCGAATATATAATCAGATTTCCAATAATATTCTTAATAGCGCTGACCAACAGTAGCCTAATTGAAGATACTTGGTCCGACACCATATTTTAATCGGGTATTATTTTCAGCTGTTTAAGCCATAATAAATTATGAATACACATAAAATTCCCAATTTAATTATTTCAATATTTTGGGATATTAATCAATTTATATTTAATTATTTTCTATTTATTTCTCTCAATTAAGTATTTATGTAAATTTTGGGATGTTACAGGTGGGGATATCTTGATTGGTTAAACCATTTTTACGAGACTATTGGCTCTTATCAAAGTGATGAAGGAAGAGATCAGACTCTTCCTGTGGTGGAAGTTCAAAGAAAGCAAGGCTTGACCCTATATCCTCAACCCTATCTGACCCTTCTATCTCTCTCCTACCCCCTTAACCTCTTCCTATCACTATTAAGCCTTCACCTCAGACCCAGACGTCATCCTCCCTAGCTATTGTTCCCTACTCTGCCATATCTAGTGCCAAAATAAGTCTCAGTTACCCTTTCTGTTTGTCTTACCCAACTTTGCCTACCTATACATTATATAAACCTGTTATTGATCCCTCTTACCTAGGCTATAGGAACCCTCACAACCTTTTCATTGTCAAAAATCAAAACTTCAATCCTCATAATTTTATATCATGCCTTCTGCACCCAAACACTTTCCCCCTCTTCCCATAGAACGCCTATTAGCCTACCCAGACTTGTTCTCTAATGATGATCCTGGTATGTATCAAGTGCTTACTGCTGAACAGGCCTCAATTGTTGGTGACTTGAAACATGGTTTGGCCTCTCTGGATAATGTTACAATCAAGAATTCCCCTGTTACCACCCCTTGGTAAAAGATCTTGTTTGTTTCCCTCGAAAACCACTGCTAGCTAAATGGATTTCTCTAGGTAGACTGAATAAGCCTATGCCTCCAAAGTACAAGCCTTCCTACAAGGGTCCCCTTCAGCCCAGGCAGCTTCAAGAAGCCAACATTGCCAATATCTTGTCTGCTCCAAATCCAGTAGAAGCTCATGCTGATGCTTTGTGATGCTATTATCTTTAGACTATTTGAGAAGAAGGATCTTACTCCTACAATTCTTTTCCTTCCAATCCTATTTTTCAATACCGTCCCTCTATTATTTCTTTTAACTCGCCTTTTCTTTTGGTTGTTCAAACTCGTCATTTTATTCTTGTCTATTCGGCCGCATCTCCTCTTTTCAGCTATTCTTTTACTCGAGATTTGTTATTAGGGTCTTAGTGATGCCCTTCCTTTTGTTGATATCAAAATGGGGAGATGGCTTAGAAGTCTTTTGTGTTGAGTGATAACAAGTTAACTAGTCTGATATTTCTTTTTGTATAAAACTAGTCTATGCATGTCATTGCAATCTATTAATGAAGAACATCCTGTTCTACTTGATTTTGTTTAATCTTGCAATCATTGTAATTTGATCTTTGAATTTTTTTTTGGTTTACATAAGCTGATAATTTATCCTCCCGAAATCACAGATTTTATTTACAAAAAAGATTGATGTTTAATATCAATAAATAAGGGAAGATTGTTGAAGAAAAGTCTGGATGAAAGGAATTTCTTAAGTTATTTTGGACCAGACCCTGATTTTAGTACCCTCAGATTTCTTGATATCACACATCAAGAATTTTTATTAGCAAGTGAAGTTTATACATCTTATGACTAATTTGTGTGCCTAAGTGTTTCAAGATACAAGTCTTAGGCTATGCAACAAAGAAGGAGTACCAACACTCTGAAAGTCTGGTAGAAGCATACTACTGAAGTTGGAACGTTTTCACTCAAAAGATCGTAGATCTATTCTCAACGTTCTTAATTCTATTTAAGTGATGCATTGGGACTTATGCATTTATCACATATACGTGCCTATCATCAAAGAACCCAAGGAACAAAATCAAGCTCAACAACAAATGTTAGCTTACCTACCTCCTAAGAATGGCTTTATGCATTGGAGATGCATGAGAAACTATTTCCATGAAAGAATTAAAGAAGCCTACTATCAGACCCCTAAACCTGTTCTAACACAAGGTCTGGTACCCGAAAGCTTAAGGCAAATACATTCAAAGGATTTCCAATGACTATATCTCCTTTAAAGAAGCAGTAACAATCATATCCTTCAGCTTCTATATATACCAAGGAAGATTGAACTTCAAGATAGAGAGAACTTAGGAGCTATCATTAAACAATCTCTTTCTTGAGTTAAATTCTCTTTGTGTTCATTCTTCTTTTGTAAGACAGAGACCTTCTTTGCTTGTTTTGCCTCTAGTAGACTTTGGTCTCGTGTCATAACTTAGTGTATAGTTCCCTTTGTATATCTATCATACACTAAGTTCTAAGAGTTACTCTTCCATTCATAAACAATCTGTAAAGTCTGGTGTGTTGCCAGAATCTGTTAGTATGGGAAACACTGTTGGCCTGAAGAGGCTTTTGAAAGAACACTTGGGTTTGATCCAGGAATGACTTGTTGAAAGAATACTTGGGTTTAAGCCAGAAGTGGCTGGAGTTAAGAATACTTCTGGCACTGGTCTGGTGTAGTTATTGTAAAAAAGCTTTTACAATAGTGGAAATCCTTCAAGTTAGAAGAGACTGGATGTAGCTTCTGGATTGGAAGTGAACCAGTATAAATTCTCTATGTTATTCTTTCTTTCCTTGCTCTTCTGTAACTTTGATTACTTGTTTTTATTTGGTTCTAATTTCTACGAAAAGCATCTGTGACTTATTCAACCCCCCTTCTAAGTCTGACTCTGAACCATCAAAGTTAATACAGGATCATAATATAATGGGTTTATTAGGTTAGAAACCATACCGCCATATTGAAAATCATGCAGCCATCCCAACTATTACTTATGTTCTAAAGGTGGACCAAGAAATGTTACAAGGTAAACAATTGAATAGAAATCAAACCTCATGGTTTGCTAGAGAATATTTTGAGAAGCACATTGATAGCCGTTTTGCAAGCGCACAGGGTATCACGTAATAAAAAGTTATCGTTCCCATAGAGATTATGCCCAATTACCAGTTTTTGCAGTGTTTCAATTATCCTGGAAAATTGGTCTAATTAAAAGAAAGTTTTCTTAATATCAAACAAATTGGAAACAGAAAACTTAAGGCCTCACGGTATCAAAATTAAATGCTTTCTAAAAATCAATTAAAGGAAAACTGTTAGGAATTAAAAGGTTCATATGCTAATATCTAATTTCATGCAATTCATTTCCCCAATGATGAAATTTGGTTTCTAAGGTAGATTTTCCTAAGGTTATTAGCAACCTTCTCTCAAAAATTACTAATGTACCTAATTATCAAAGAACAACGTTCAATTTGTAAATTAGGTTCATTATGTTTTATGAAAATCCATTAGCCCTCAAAAGATCTTGTATACTTTCACATAACCTAAGACCCTAGGTTCAGTTTCATGCTTTCAAACAATAAACCTACCCTCGTAGCCTACATCGTTTGGAATCAACTACCCTCCTCTCAAAGTGTTGTACAGGCATTAAGCATGCATGAAACCAAAGAGTAAACTTTCAAAAAGGGAGAAGAAAATAATAATTAGTTCACATAAACATGCATACTACCCCCTTAATCCCAAGAAAAAAAGGGTTTAGTTCGTCAAAAATTCATTATTGAAACCATGAGATTAGAAAGGTTTTGTTGCTCCATAAACTAGGCAAACTGTTTATTGAAAAAGTAGAAGAAAGAAAAGAAACTTTTGTTTTTATTTTATTTTCAAGAAAGATTCACAAAAACATGAAGAAATAAGACATTCGTGGGGTTACCTCCCCACAAATTGTAACATCCTTGGTAAAAATTAAATGAGAAGTAATAAATGGATAATAAATTAAGTTGGAATTAAGAGAAATAGGATTTTAAAATAATATATGCCTTAAAGAAGGTATACTTGAATGAAAAGGAAAAATGGAACTTAAAATGAAATTTTAAGGAAAATAGCATAAGGACCCTAGCGCGTAACGTGGCTGGGATGTGTAGCGTCAGGTGCAAATTAATGAGCTGACATGTAGCGTCAGTGTCGCGATCAGCTTAAAATAGGGACATGCAAAACAGAATGCATAAACACTCATCTTCCTTTCTTCTTCTTTCTCTCGTGCGATTGGGACCAATACTTCATAGAAACTTTAATTTCTTGTGTTTTTGAGCATAGGAAAGCAAGGTATGGCACTTGGGAACCTCCATTCCAATCCTTTCCTTCTTCTCCTTCTTCCCCTCTTATGGAACCAAATCTGCATGTGATAATGGAAGCTTTGATTCTGGGTTTCGATGTGTTTGGAAGCTTGGATGGTGAGTTTGGAAGTGTGAGGAAGATAATGTACTCATTAGTTTGATGTTCCGGTAATCGTAGGTGCTGCAACGAGCGTGGGATGAGCGATCGAAGAAGTGGGTGTCGAATTCGGAAAAGGAACTATGAATCAAGTGACTGGAGGACGCAACCGACACTAAGAACAACTCGTGGAAGCTTGGAAACAAGGTAAGGGGGTGTTCAGGTCGTAATTAATTAGGATTTGAATATATGGTAGCTTCAGGAGGTTTAGAAATTATTTAGAAAATATTGTTGATGACGTATGGTGGTTAAATATAATTAATATAATTTTATAAGTATGTTGAGTGTGGTTAAGTTATTGTTTGATAAAGAATTATCTCGATTAAGCAAAGGTGAGTTAGGAAGTAATGAAATAAATATATACAAATTATATAAGTGGGTAACATCAAATAAAGCATGAAATTTTATTGACGTTAATAAGGTGTGGTATAATATTTAGTGATGTTATTATGTATGATTTGATGAAAATGTTGAGATTAAATGCAATGAGGTTTATGTGCCGGTATAGCATGGCTGGTAATGATGGGCTTGACAAGTAGGTCACCCGAGTGATGAGTACATATCAGTTTCTGACATTGTATATGTGATGTATTGATAGTATGCCATGTTGATATGGATTGTTATGTGATTATGTGGTGTGGGACGGTCGACGGTATACGTAGCCCTTCATTTCTGGCTCCCGTGGCCTTTGTGCCCAGTTGAGCTACCCAATGGTCAAGTAGGACCCATTGGTTGAGGTGGAGAGTCAAGCAGGACTCGGTGGACCAAGCAGGGTCCACGGGGTGTCAAGTAGGACCCCCAACTAAAGACCAATCCTTAGGTATTCGGATACTAGGAGTTAGATGCATGCAAGTCAGTTGTGAATTATATGAATTGATTATTGAATGTATGTATCTTTAATGATCCATGATGTTTGCGATGAACCATGGTATTAATTGAATTGAGAATAAGTATATATACATATATATATATATAGCTCAAGTTGATGTGGAAATTATAAAGAGAGGAGATAGTATATGAAAATATATGTTTAAATGCAGGAAGCTGGAGAAATTACTTAATAATACGAATAATGGGTATTGTTAGATTTTACTATTCTGTCCTATATTAATTAAGATATGCCAAATACTCACCCTTGTTGTGGTTTATTAAATTTTAGTGACCAGTGACAGGGAGAATGCTAATGCCCCGGAGGTGCACCAAGCGAAAGATTGATACCAGGGAATGCAATGGAATTGTAAAATAAGTAGATTTATGTAATATATAATTATGTGTGTAATAAGTGGTAAACCATGTGTGATAAACTAATTATGTTCTACTTGTGTGATGGTTGAATTAATATGATGTGATGAATTGTTGGTGATGATGATTATGTGTTATGAATGAATTTGATGATGGTGATTGATTATGAAAATAGGTCATGAGGTGATGATATTATTACTTATACATGATATATGAATTGTGGCACAGAGCCAACATTTTGTGAATGGTGAATGCTATTGGCAGGTTTCTGTTGAGATGCATGATTGTTGTGTGCAATGTGATTGGGAATTGATTGATGTTTTAATTGAATTAACAAGTTATACATAGTGAATAGTTATGGATTTAAGAAATTGATTAGGTGAATTTGAGATCCGGCGGGTTTTGGGACCCCCGAAAGGTATTCATAGGTCCTCTGGGACATTTAGGAACTATGTGTATTGGTTTTGGGCCAGTTGGAACCCATTTAGGGTGTTTGGTGCAAAGGCTTTGTACAAAAAAGGGTTTAAACTGCATTTTACGCATAACTTGCGCATATGTTGGAATTTTGGTGAATGGATGGTGCCAACAGTTTCAGAATGGGGAAAACATATGGCCCGTGAAGTTTCGTGGCAATCAGACCTAAAACGATCCATTTGGGTAGGTTAGGAGTTGGTTCATTGGCCTAAATTATGCATCAGCAGTAGGTGCTGCTACTGTTATGCTCACGCTACGGATGGGGTTGACGCGTAGCGTGAGGTGCGCAGCTTTGGGCTGACACTACGCATGGGGCTGGTGCGCAACGGCAGGCCCCTGTTTCAGGTTTTTGGTTTCTTTCTTTTAAAATAGTTTCGTGGTTTAAATTATTAAATATATTTTATATTTTAGTGATTTTAAATGAAAACAACCATTTTCTTAAATTGGTGTTAATTAAATTATTTAATCGTGAAAAATTTATAAAATTGGGTAAAAGTAAATATAAAATGACGAAGGACGTCACACAAATACTAAGTTTAACATCTTCAGCCAGATTCTATACCTCAATCACAATCAAGAACCTGATAAATCAAGTAAGTGTAACACACTTGCTTGTTTAATAGGTTTAACTGTCAGATAGTGCTTAAGCCTTTGTCCGTTTACCTTAAAAGCATCAGATTTCTCACTCCAAATTTCAATAGTGCCAAAGGGAAAGAATTTTGTTACTTGAAAAAGTCCTGACCATATAGACCTTAGCTTACCAAGAAAAAGCTTCAAGCGAGAATTAAAGAGAAGAACCATGTCTCTTGGTTTGAATGACCTCCTCAGGATGTGTCAATCATGCCATTGTTTTGTTTTTTCCTTATAAATCCTAACATTCTCGTAAGCGTCCAAGCGGAGCTCTTCAAGCTCATTCAGCTATAGTAACCTATTTTCACCTACAGCCTTAAGATCCAGATTAAGCATTTTAACTGTCCAAAAAGATTTATACTCTAACTCTACAGGCAAGTGGCAAGATTTTCCATAAACTAGTTTGAAAGGTATAGTTCCAATAGGGTTTTATAGGTAGTGTGATATGCCCACAAGGAATCATCTAATTTAAGAGACCAATCCTTACGGGACATATTGACTACCGTAGCAAGAATGGATTTAATCTCCCTATTTGAAACGTCCACCTGACCACTAGTTTGAGGATGGTAAGGTGTAGCAATTTTATGTTTGACTCCATATTTCTTAAGGAGGGTTTTGAAAGTATTTTCATTAAAATGAGACCTCCATCACTGATAACATATCTAGGGACCCCAAACCTTGGAAATATGATTTTCTTAAATTTTTTTATCATGGTCCGAGAATCCGAATGGGGTGAAGCAATGGCTTCCACCCATTTCGACACATAATCAACGATTACGAAGATAAATTTATTTCCGAAGGAGGATGCGACTGGCCCCATAAAGTCAACACTCCACACATCAAAGAATTCCACTTCAAGAATGTTATTCAATGGCATTTCATGTTGTTTGGAAATATTACCTGAGCGCTGACATGAATCACATGTAAGAATATACTTATAAATATCCTTGAAGATGTGTGGCCAATAGAAACCCACTTGCAAGACCTTTGAGGATGTCTTTGAGGTGCTCATATGACCTCTATAAGATAATGAATGGCAATGATCCAATATTGAGTGGACCTAATCTTCAAGAATACACCTTCTTATCAAACCATCTGCATACCATTTGAAAAGAAGTGGCTCATCCTAATAATAATGCCTCACATCTACAAGAAACCTTTTTCTTTGCTGAAAACCAAGATCAGGTGGTAAAATGCCACAAACAAGATAATTCATATAATCAGCAAACCAAGGAACTTGTTGGATACTAAGCTTAAAAGATGCCCATCATGAAAAAGTCTCATTGATGGGAACTAAATTGTCCATCTCTACTTTTTCAGAAGGTAGTCTAGATAAGTGATCTACCACAAGATTTTTAATACCTTTTTTGTCCTTAATTTCTAAATCAAACTCTTGCAGAATAAAATCCACCTAATTAGCCTAGGCTTTGCCTCTTTCTTTTGCAACAGGTATTTAATGACAGAATGGTCAGTGTAGACAGTTACTTGAGAACCTACCAAGTAGAACTTGAAATTGTCAAAGGCAAATACAATGGCTAAAAGTTCTTTCTCTGTCGTGGCATAATTCACCTGTGTATCATCTAAGGTCCTGCTAGCATAACAGATGACATGAAGCTTTTTGTCCTTCCTTTTCCCAAGTATAGCCCCCACTGTATAATCACTTGCATTGCACATTAATTTGAAAGGGAGTTTTCAATCAGGGGTTGTATAATAGGTGTGGAAGTTAGAGCCTCCTTTATCCTGTAAGAAACTTCCAAACAAAGTGAGTCAAAAATAAATAGAACATCCTTACCTAAAAGGTTTATGAGAGGCTTGGTGATCTTGGAGAAGTCTTTAATGAGTCGTCGGTAAAAATCGGCATGTCTAAGAAAACTTCTTATACCTTTCAAATTTATAGGAGGAGGTAATTTTTCAATAACCTCTACCTTAGCCTTATCAACCTCAATACCTCTCTCTAACACCAAATGTCCAAGAACTATACTCTCCTTGACCATGAAGTGGCATTTTCCCCAGTTTAAGTCCAAGTTGGTCTCTTTATAACGCTATAAAACTTGACAAAAGTCTATTAAAGAATTGTCAAAATCAAAACCATGAGTTGAAAAATCATCCATAAAGACCTCCGTTACATTTTCAATTAAATCAGAAAATATGGTGTGCATACACCTTTGAAAGGTCGCAGGTGCATTGCAAAGGCCAAATGGCATAGCCTATATGCATACATTCGATAAGGACAGATAAATGTGGTCTTTTCTTGATCAGATGGGTGAATGGAAATTTGATGAAAACCTGAATACCCATCTAAGTAGCAAAAATGAAAGTGTTTTGTAAGCCTCTTAAGCATCTGATCAATAAAAGTGAGTGGGAAATGATCCTTCTTGGTGGCGCTATTCAGTTTCCTATAACTAATACACATGCGCCAACCAGAAACTACTCTAGTAGAAATCAACTCACTCTTTTCATTTTCTACTACTGTTATTCCTCCCTTTTTAGGCACAACATGGGCAAGACTTACCTATTTGCTACTTGTAATGGGGTACATCACTCCAGTATCAAGCAACTTAAGAATTTCCTTTTTAACCACTTCTTGCATTTTAGGATTTAATCTTCTTTATGATTCTCTAGTTGGCTTACTCTCATCCTCTATTATTATCATATGCATGCAAAAAGAAGGGCCAATGCCCTCAATATCATCCATAGTGTATCCTATAGTATTCCTATACAACCTAAGTTATTTTAGAAGTTTTTCAGTTTCCACAGGATTCAAATCAACAATCACAATTACAGGATATGTAGAGTTAGGGCCAAGAAATTCATACCTCAGTGTGGAAGGTAAAGGCTTAAGTTCTACATTTAGAATCACCACTTTTCACACATGACATCAGTATCATGTTTTAGTGGTGCATTACCTTCATTATATTTTGATGTTCCTGCAGGCTCGGTCAGAAAAATAGAATCAAGTAGGTCATTGGGAACAATTTCTTCCTTCACCACTTTGTCAACAAACTCTATACTACAATAAACATGATCGTAAAAAGGTTTTTTCAAAGCATATTTCAAATTGAATTCAACCTTTTGGTCTCCTACCGCCAGAGATAACTTACCATTTTTTCACATCAATTACTGCACCTGCAGTGGCTAAAAACAACTTGCCTAAAATAATGGGCATCATAGAATCCTCATCTATCTCTATCATAATAAAGTCAGTAGGTATAAAAAAATTTCCTACCTTAATAGGAACATCCTCTAAAATACCTATAGGATACTTAACAGACCTATCAGCCAATTATAGAGACATCCTAGTAGGCTTTAATTCACCCAATCCCAGCTTCTTAGAAATAGATAGAGGCATCAAGCTAACACTAGCTCCTAAGTTACATAAAGCTCTATCTATTGACATGTCACCAATCATGCATGGGATAGAAAAACTACCTGGATCCAAAAGCTTGGGTGGCAGCTTTTTCTAGATCAAAGCACCACACTCTTTAGTAAGTGCCACAGTACCATCCTCTTTCAACCTTTTTTGTTGGACAAGATATCCTTCAGAAACTTCACGTAGGTAGGCATTTGCTACAAAGCATTAGTAAAAGGAATATTAATGTAGAGTTTTTCTAAAACCTCTAAAAACTTACCAAACTGCTTGTCCAACTTAGCCTTGGCTAAGCATTAAGGATATGGTATGGGTGGTTGATATGGGTTAACCTCCTCTCTCTTTTCTTATTTCTTCTCTTCCATAGCAGATGCAGGTGATGTGGTTTCATCCTCCTTAGGGTCCTTCTCAACTTGATTTTCCTTTGGTAGCTTGGGACCCTCATATTGTGTACCACTCCTGAGCATTACAACCATAGTGTGGTTGAATTGACTTGCTTTTGGTTTTCCAAGAAATGTCCCTGGAATTCTTGAAGAATTTAAGGCCTGTTGGGCTATTTGAGTCTCCAGCATCTTATTATGAGTAGCCAATGAATCCACCTTTTGGGATAAATTTCTGATGGACTTAGAAAATTCATCATTTTGCTTTAGTTGGGTAGTAATAAATGTTTCCATCAAGGACTCTAGTTTAGATTTTGTGGAACATAGGGTCCTTATGGAGGCCTAAAGTTGTTTTGATTACTTGGAATAGTGGGGTCAGTTTTGGAATCCTGGTGGTCCTTGTCCTCTATAATTATTCCCAATATGTTTACCATAGCTACCTATGGCATCCACTTGTTGCATCTCAGATTCAAGACCTTGGGATACTCCAATTTGGCAACCTGTAATGGTATGACCTGCAACACCACATAATTCACATACCACATTAGAAGTACCTGACCCAGCTTATCAAATTTAACAGACAAAGCCTCTACCTTTGCAGTAAGAAAAGAAATAACATCAAGAGAATACTTACCTAGCGTTTTTGATGGCAAACTTCTTTCAGAAGACCATTGGTATGTTTTCCATGTCACTTCTTCTATGAGGTTATACCCCTCTTCTATGTTTTTCTCATGAAGGCTCTGCCAATTACAGCATCCAAAGTAACCCTTTGATTTGGGGTTAACCCGTTGTAGAAGATATGGACTGTCAACCATCACTTCACCCCGTGGTGTGGGCATTCTCTAAGCATCTCCTTGCACCCCTCCCAGGCATCATACAAAGTCTCATCATCCTTCTGGGTGAAAGTGATGATTTGCTTTCTGAGCTAGTCTGTTTTATTGTGTGGGTAGTACTTATTAAGGAAAGCGTGATACTTACCTGGAATCTCATCATCTTTTCCCATGTTGTAATTGACCCCTCTAGAAGCGAATACAACCAATCTCTAGCTTTATCCCTCAAAGAGAACGGGAAAAGCCTCAACCGGATTGCATCATTTGAGACACTGTTTACCTTGAGTGTATCACAGTACTTACGGAAAATCTATAGGTACGAATTGGGATCTTCTAAAGGTAGTCAAATTAAAACGCCTAATCTAATCAAATCACCGCTTTGCCAATATTGGAAGAGACACAATCCCCGGAAATGATGCTAAAAACTTGATATCCGTTCCACAAGTGCACGAGGTATCATGTAATAAAAAGTTATCGTTCCCACAGAGATTATGCCCAATTACCAGTTTTTGTAGTGTTTCAATTATCCAGGCAAATTGGTTCAATTAAAAGAAAGTTTGCTTAATATCAAACAAAGAAATTGGAAACAAAAAACTCAAGGCCTCATGGAATCAAAATTAAATGCTTTTTAAAAATCAATTTAAGGAAAACTATTGGGAATTAAGAGGTTCATATGCTAATATCTGATTTCATGCAGTTCATTTCCCCAATGATGAAATTTGGTTTCTAAGGTAGACTTTTCTAAGGTTATTAGCAACCTTCTCTCGAAGCCTTACAAATGTACCTAATTATCAAAAAAGATGGTTTAATTTGTAAATTAAGTTCATTACGTTTTGTGAAAATCCATTAGCCCTCAAAAGATCTTGTATACTTTCACATAACCTAAGACCCTAGGTTCAGTTTCATGCTTTCAAACAATATATCTACTCTCATAGCCAACATTATTTGGAATCAACCACCCTCCTTTCAAAGTGTTGTAGAGGCATTAAGCATTCATGAAACCAAACAGTAAACACAAGTTTCAAAAAGGGAGAAAAAGAAAAATAATCAGTTCACATAAACATGCATACTACCCCCTTAATCCCATGAAAATGATTTAGTTCGTCAAAGAATTTATTACAAAGCCATAAGTCATTGATTCAATTCCTAACATAGAAAAAACCCAAATACAAAAATCAGGATTCAGACAAAAAAAAGAAAAGCTCTCACTATGTCTTCCAAAATCTTCACCCAAATTCTATAATTCGATGTTTCTTAATGTTTGTCCTTGAATCTTCCTCCAAAATCCCCTTTAGAAAGCTCCCAATTTTCTCCTCATTGTCTCTTTTTCTATGTTATGCCCCTTCTTCAATTCCACTCCTAAGTAACCTAAAATTTAGGAGAAAGTGGGGGTCATGGCTCGATCCATGGCTAGTGGATTGAGGTCTAACAACTGCGTCTTTCATATTTTTGTAGTTCCTTAGTACCTAATGACATCCACAGCCAGTGGATGAATCCACGGCTAGTGGATCAAGGTCTGACAATTGTGCCTTCAAATTTTTGTATTTCCTTGGCACCTGATGACATCCACGTCTAGTGGATGCAATCCACGACCAGTGGATGGTTCTGTGAGATGTCCATGGCCTAGAAGAAGGAGAACCACAGCCTGTGGATTAAATACAAAGTCCCTTACAATCTAGTGACATCCAAGACTAGTGGTTTGCATCCACGGTCAATGGATGGCATTGCCAAAGTAATTCATGCACTCTAGTGACATCCATGACCAGTGGTTTTCATCCACTGCTAGTGGATTGTCCAAAACTTGCCAAAATGTCAATTTAGGGGATGTAGAGGTTCCGAAAGATGTACACTTCATTTCATAGTTCCAATTCTTATGCAAATGGACCTAAAACATCACAAAACCTACAAAAACAGGAACACCCAAGTAGCATCTATGGAATGGAATAAAAAACAAAGGGAATCAGGGGTAATCAAGACAAAATAGACATAAAAACATGACGTAAAAGATCCTAAACTAATGCAAAATGCATGCTTATCACACATGCATAGTCTGGAAGAAAAACGAGATTGAGAAACATTTATGGATGTTTTAGAACTGATAGTTTATGGTGTTGTCCTATTTTCTAACATTGACAATTACATGGATTACAATGCAATTGATGTTTCCCTAGCTCACATGTTCAAGTTAGAGAGTCCTGTCATAGCCATCCTAACATATATTTATTGCACCATGGATTTTTTCCTTGAACAAAATGGGAAAAGGACTCTTTGTTGCTTACCTGCAATATATATATCGTCATATGTTTTTAAACAAGTCGGTAAAGTAAATTGTCTAATTTTTTATTGGAAATTATGTCAGTTCAAAATGAAGAATAAATATGAATAGGCATGTTATCTAGTCAGATTGACTATGAAGCAAGTTATATCATACCCTCAGTGGCTGAAAGTCGACAACATCATTTATCATTATGGAAGTTATCTAAATGTTTCTCTCATGGGCACCCTCAGTGGCCTAAAGTTGATGATTCACTAACTAGGGAAAAGATAAGGGTTTTAAAGGGCAACTTGCTTACCCCTTATCGGGCCCACTTGATGAAAAATTGATAACCCGTTGGGAAATTGTAGATGCTTAGGAAATATTTTACAAGAAAGGAAAAGAGTTGGACGTTAGAAGCTATGTTGTTACAGAAGATTATTATCAATGGGTTAAAGATAGGGTTATAGAGATCAAGTTGCCCTTTAAAACCCTTATCTTTTCCCTAGTTAGTGAATCATCAACTTTAGGCCATATTGGAGATGAAGAAATTAGGGGAATGAGGATGAGGTTGGCAGAAATAACAACTAAAACCATGAAGTTAAAGGATGATTTGATAAAATCTCACCTAGACTGTGTAATTTTAAAAAGGAAAAAAGTGAGAAAAAGCATGCTCTTGAAGAAGTTTCTAAGAAATAGAAGCTTGAAATGAACTATATATAAAATCTTGATCAACATCTTAGTGTAGTACGCAATTGAGGATGAAAGGGAGACAAAGGGATGCAACATTGGCAAAAAAGAAACAATTGAAAGATATTTTAGTGAAAGCAAAGAAGAATACAAGGGAGACCCTTATTTAGAAGGATAACATGCAATTGCAGATCAATAGTATGGAGTAACAAGTAAAGGACGTGTTAGTTGCATGTGAGAACAAAATAAATATGGAGAAATAACAAGTAATGGAGATCAAGAGAGGATGTAAAGGTGTAGTACAAAGAATAAAAGATGACATAATAAAGCAAGATAAGGTTATCCATTATTGGATACAATGCTTTGCAAAAGTTGCTTGCTTGGCTAATGAAGAAATCGATGATATTCCATATATGTTGAAGGTAGTCGAGGAAATGGTGAATCCTCCCAACAAGCTTGAAAAGATTAAAGTCTTCATTTATTATTGCAAGGATAAAATTGAAAAGATAAAGTTCATGATCGTCCAAGCTAGGGAAGTCTAATGTACCACATCTTTAAACTAGTTTTCATGGTAGGAAATGTAATGACATTATAAGAGGTTGATGATTTATTCTAAATCAATGGTTCAAGAGTTGTATTCTGAGATATACCACAATGATGTATTTTGTATTATGGAATGAAAGACTTTTCTTTTCCTATGTAAATCATGTATTAATTTCCATCTGACTTGGCCCAATGTTTTTGAACGAGATGTTCTAAGAAATAGTTCAAAGATACTTGTCGAGCTTTACGATTCCTTTTTGCACTTTAACAAGTCCATGAATTATTTCACCGTTAATTTAACTTGTTTCATTGAAAAATAGTATCACGGGGAAATGGATTCTGAAGTACTGCTTCAAAGTAAGGATCATGCATGAAATGGAACAAGCATAGGATGACTTGAGAAGTGATGTGAGTCCGTTGAAGGATCAAATAGAAGAGATGATAAAACTATTAAAAAAGAAGAATATAAAGGGGTGTCCTTCTACAAGGAATGATGAACAATTAGCCACTCCTTCTAATTTTCCAGGCTTTGTGGAGCCTTTAATCCGGTAAATGATATTAAAGATATTAGTATTTAGATGATGAAAATTAGGATAAAATTTTCACGATTAAAAATAACCAATACAAGAAGAACACCACAAATAAAATCTGCAACAATTAACCCCAGATCTTTTAAAGACCTATCTCATATATGACGATATGAGAAGGTATGTAGTTTAAACAAACGTTTACTTAAGTCAATCAATTTCATGATCACCATATAAGTGTTTGTGAAATATGCAAGTTAATTCAGGAGCAAGAGTGGATATGAGAAATGATCCACATAAGCACAAGGTGATTTCTAAAACTTAATAAAAACATGTACGTTCATCTATACAAACATTCCATAATTGGAAATATATGCATTTAATTAAGGAAACATGCCAAAGAAGCTTTCTATAAGAAATCGAGGTTAATGGATTGAAGTACAAACATAGGGACCTAAGGAATACAAGTCCCATGGCAAGAAAAGTTCATTTTTAGTCTTATAAATAGTGGGACATATCATAAATATCACCTATTAGTCCCAAATTAAAAATAATAAAAAATTAGGTTCATACCTCTCTTAAATTTGAGTTTTACAATGCAGTGGGTCCAATGTTTTACGCATAATGAGAGTTAGGAAACTCCAATTAAGGTAATACTAATTTTCACACCTTCCTAACACATTTATCTATAACTTTCATGTAGAAGTCGGAGGCCCAAAATGTCATTAAGATACCCAAAAGAGCCAAAAATAGCAAGGGAAAAGCAGTAGTTAAAAAATTCTGATAGTGGCCATTCTACTGGCTGTGGAGTCCACTGTTTGGACCACCAAAATTGCCATTTTTTCTACGTTTTGAGGTAGAACGATCCACTGGCAGTGGGAGCCATGGATCTCACTGCTGTAGGCACCATTCTACAGCTTTTTGACCCTTAAGTTTTTGCCAACTTTGGGACCCCTTTTCACTAGGCTATTCAACTCCAATTTGCATGAAACTTTATCCACAAATTACCTACCCTAATATCAATTATGTGGCAAAGTTCAAGCCCTGATTCCTTCCCAATCAAAATCTAAGCTATAGGGTAGTTTTATACATATTTTGGGCATTTTACATGACATACCAAAATACAATTGGCTAAGTTTTGGTCCAAACTCTCCATGGACCTATATTCACATATGTAAATTTGACTTGTTCCAACATGTCTTATCCAATAACTCATTTCCTATAATAAGATATGCTCTTGTGGCAATTTAAGCCCCCTTTAGCTAAACCAAGCATGCCAAATTACAAACTAAGCCTATTTGGCCATAACCAACCATGCACACAAGTTTCATACATGTATTATAGGTTGTAGGTAGCCTCTACATAAAGTCTTATTCATTAAATGTAAATATGACCTATCCACTTCCTTGTTTTGCATTCAATTCACAATATTAATGCTACACAAGTCACATATTCATTCCAATGAATCACTATTCTCATAATATCATTATTCATTCATTGATATAACATAACCATCAATGTATCACAAGTATCATTACCCAATGTTAGGTCATGACCAAAAATTAGCCTTCCAAAACACTAAGGTCTAATTTTCTCACATGGACCACCAAAATTGCACATCCAACATCATTCAATATTCAAATACATGACATGTATACATCTACATAATATACTTCACAAAGCGGTTGCCAGCCAAGGCATTCCTATACAACTATTTACCTTCCCCAAAGCTTTGATTCATAGCACAATCTCATCCCATGTTAATCCTGAATCACAATGCTAAAAAGAGACCACATGGAAGAGTGAGTTATATATTCAAAATGATAAATTCAAATACATTGTGATTATGTGTACATGCATATAAACAACATGAGTGCTTTGTAATAAAATCATCAATTTATCACTAAGCCATCATCAATATATCATCATAGGCATACTAGTCTCATTGTTTATAACTCATAACAAGAACATGTAGAAACACATACACATTCATATTGCCCTTTATCATCATGGGCCATCACAAATATCATCATCAAGTCTTTACATCTTTAATCAATTTACACTCCCAAGGGGTTATCATTTATCTTGGCCATCTCTAACTCAAACGCCATGTTCCTATGGCTAATGCATATGTCGTACTGTATAATCCATATGCAATGGATCCAATCTAAAACATTTTCTCATATAACCCATGCGCACATGGTTTCTCAAACATTCGTAACCACGTATAGTTGCTTAAGCCTTTATCCCCCGCAAGAGTGCTTTTCATGAGATCCCATAAGATCTGTATCATCTCCACATGTCAAGCGATCACAACCACTAAGGAGCATTCAAATATAAGTCCCCCCGTAAGGGTCCTCTTTCTCATATTTCCGCAAGACCTTTATCATGTCAATACACTTGTGATCGCAACCATATATAATCATCCACATTTTAGTTTCCCCATGTAAGGGTACTCATTTTCATATTCCCGCAAGACCTTTATCATTTCAATACACTTGTGATCGTAACCACATTCATTTATTCTCATATTAGTTTCCCCTACGTAAGGGTACTCCCTTTCATAGTCCCGTAAGACCTTTATTATGATCACAACCACATATAAAATGCTATGTCATGCATGCCATGAATGCAACAATACACATGCTATCCTTAACCTTGCAAAGATTTCTCACCCTCCCACTTAGGGGTATATTTCACAATCCATACTATAGTTAATGGCATACAACCAATTACAAAGCCCTTCAAGCCATACCATTCATATCATTTATATTACAATGGCTGAGAACTTACATCAACATCAATCCACATATGGAAATCAAAGAGCATGTCAACCATTATATTCTACATTCATGTTTACATCAAATGTGTTAATCCAAATTCGACCATCAATCATGGGGATTAATTTTCCATTTATAGCACACATTAGAGGTAGTATATCCATACAAGGTAAATGCATAATATGCACCAACATATACATTGTCATCACACTATTCTTAGTGGATTTGAATCCCCATTATCTTGCCATTGTTTTCAAGTGTTGGTAGGACATTCTCATTGTATTCAATCATATTAAATATTCAACATTATCTCTAATTCATTGATTAGTAAAAAAACACAATGACATTCAATTATTGTCTCAATATTCTCATCTTTACTCATGGTTGTGTCACACAACCACATCATTCAATTTTCATCATCAATCATCATATCTTATCCTTAGTGGTGGAACACAAATGGTTTTCATAATATGACTTAGGCACACACACACTTTGCCAAAATCTCAAGTCATTATCAATCATTACTAAGGACACACTACATACATATATTCTAAATGCAATCATATATTTTCCAAGCACATTATCATCAAAATGTCAATCATCATATAATTCCAACATAACCATAATAAGGCAAACATGAGAAACATCATATACATTAATCATCAATTATTCAAATCATGCATTTAGAATATAAAATCCTCTCCTACCTTTTGAGAAGAAACAATCCAAATGGTTCGATAACCTCACCTCGTCATCCGGAATACAATCTACATCAATACGCATATATATATACATACATTTAATCAATAAGCCATCTCATGGCATTATCACAATTCTAAACAATTGTAACATATCATAAAGCTTAATAACAAGTCCTAGACTTGTCAAAATACCAATTCATAAAATTATGTTAGGTTTCGGGAATTCCCTTCCCAAAACCAAGATTTTTTAAGTCTTAAAAGGTTAGCCATACCCTACAACAATATCATATCCATCATCCATAATGTATCCAATATTATATAAATCATCCAAATGTCATCGTTGCCACCTACGGTTCAACATAAACCATTTTAGTCTCTTTTAAACTAATATCAATCACCAAGTCTAAATAGCACTTATCATGATCTAAGGCCTCATCAAACCATAAATTTGTTTCATTAATCCATCACAACCACCATGGTTTTAGTGTTCACATTCATTTCTATACATCTTATGGCAATACTCATCCATGAGTTCCATCACCAATGGTCACTTACCATTACTAATGCATTTCTCTCCATAATAAGAACACTACACCTAGGTATCATACCTCCACACTAAAAAATTTAATTATCTTAACCATAATATATATTCTCCAAATTATATGATTAAGGTTCTTTAAAATTCAATAACTACCATCTTGACATTCTCATTGTTCAAATCATCCATAACAATGTTACAACTTCTAACACACTTAACAATCTAGAGTCATCACTATATTTTCGTGATTTCACAAATCCTTAACATCAATAATTAATACCAATAATTCCAAACTTTATTTCAAGATATAAATTTACACTCATGGCAAATAAATCCTAAATTTCTCAAGTTTTGCCAAAAGCCCCAAATTCAAATTTCTAGGGTTTTCATAAAAATTACCAATCATCAATTCCAACTACTTGCATGCATTATTTTAAACATTTTTAGGCTAACAACATTATATTCTAATCATCATTAACAATAACAACAACAATCCCCAATGGTCATCTACCCTAGGGTTCGGTTCCACAGGCATTTATCCTTGAAAACAACACCTAATCTTCTATTATAATGCTTCAACAACCTCAAAACCACCAATATAAGCCATTAAATACCAAAAATACATACCTCTTCTCCAAGCCTATATGAAAACAAAATTGAGAATGAAAGATAAGGATATGATTGAAGATATGCTCCAATGTGCCTTCCATGCCTCATGATTCCATGAAATCCACTTGTTTTTTGGTGAAAAATGGTTAATGGAGGTAGTAGAGAGAGTGGGCGGTTTTGGGGCCAAGAGATGGAGGAAGAAGATGAAAAATGAAAATGAAGGAGAGAGGGAGAAGATGGCTGCCAAAAATAAGGAAGAGAGAAGATGAAATTTTGGTAAAATTGGGTATTACCCTATGGATAAAAGGATACACCTTTTGCTTTTACCAATGGTCAATGATTTCCTTTATCAAATGGACAAAAGTGAGTAAATGAGAGAGGAAAAATGGTGCACGGTCAAATAAGGAGAAGAAAAGGGATTTTACATTTTCTTTTTAATTCCAATTGGCTCGTATTTTTGCCGTTTATTATCATACGCTGTGTTTGAATAACCATCTCCTCAACCCTAAAAATTATTTTAACCATACCACCATAACCATAATAATTTTCTAAACCCATCAATATCTAATTTGACTTAGTGGGTCCCACACCATCTGTTAAATTATCCAATTTTAGTTTACCGATAAATCATGATTAGTGCCTAATTAATTTTCCCATGCATATTGGGCCACAAATAATTAATTATCATTATCCAATAAATTTATTTTCTCAAAAATTTAGGATGTTACAATCCACCCCACCTAAAAAGAAATTTTTTCCTCGAAATTTAATCTCAACATATATCATAAAGCCACACTTCAGGCCATACCCCAACAGGGTCTAATGACATCGTAAAACAGTATCGAACTTCACAAAGTCTAACAAAATACCACTATCATCATTCCTTTTTCTCAAACATAAAATTTTCTATATCCAAAGTGGGTGACACATTTTTAATCACAATTCATCCAGCATAACTCACATATTTTATTCAGAATAACCAGATAGACTCAAAATTCACCATAAGCAGTTACAGCCTCACCTGCCGGGCCTATGGGTTGCTGCATCTGACATACAGGATGAAGTCCCTTCCCGTAGTGGTTACCATAAACTCATGAGATCTGTAACATCCCTAATTTTATATAAATGATTAAATATGAAGAATAAATACTAAATAATTATATATGGATTAATTAATATCCCAAAATTTTGAAAATAATTAAATTGAGATTTTAAGGATTATTCATAATTTATTAGGGCTTTATGAGCTAAAATTATACTCGATTAAAATATTGGTATCGGACCAAGTATCTCCGATTGAGATGCTATTGGTCAGGGTTGTTAAGAATATTATTGGGAGTCTGAATATGTATTCAAAATAATTTTTAGATAATGTATTGAGCCCGAACAAAGATCCTATATGTTGTAAAACAGAGAAAACTTAAATATAAGCCAAATTAAAATGTTAATTCCTCCCTTTTCCCTTACTCCTCATGACACTATGTTTCCTTGGCCAATATACACTTTTTTTTTCTTCTTCACTTCCTCTTCATCTCTTTTCCTCTCTAAACCTAAGCAAAGATTGGTGCCCATTTTCCTCTCCTATTTTTGTTTTCCCCATTGGCAAAGGAAGAGCTTAAAGCTTGAAATCCCTTCTCCTTCTTCTCTCAATTTTGTCACCCTGTATCCCTTTCTTGGAAACCTACTCTTTTCTTCTCTTAATGTAAGCTTTTCATCATTTTTCAAGAGCATGAACCCTTGGTTTTGGGTTTTGGGTGTTGGGAGAGTGATTTATGTATATGGTTTGTTGAAAGAAGGCATTAAACATGGAAACCCTAAGGTGGGGTGGCTTAATGTAAACTTTTATATGCATGTAACATGGTACATGAAATTGATGATGGAAATTGATGAGTATTTATGATGTTGTTGGGTTTTTAGTGAAACCCTAACTATGGAAAATTGGGGAAAATGGTAGATGTTGATTGGAGAGTGTATGTTAAGAGGAAATATATGATATTTTAATGATGGGTATGAGAGAATGTGTAGGAGAGTATTTATTGATGATGGTAGATAACATTAATGATGGTGGATAGCCATTAATGGTGATTGGTGGTCATTGGTGTATGGCCCCTTTGATGGAAAGAGTTATAAATGCATAATAATGATACTTGAATGCCTAACCCAAGGTGGTTGTGGTGAAATCAATGAAATAGAAATAGTTTGATAATGAAAGTATTAAATGCACTAAGTATTAAATTAGAATAAAGTAATATACCAAGAGAGTGATAAATGAGCAAGGCCAAAGTAAATAGAATTCCTCTATCCACGACAAACTCCAAAAGTTATGACCATTGTTAAATCATTCACAAGGGACAAAATTTATGCTAAAATCTCCACATGAATTATCACGGGAGCACCGTTGAATCTCCAGTTGTGTCGCCTTCATCGATAGGCCCAACACGTCACAAAATCGACCACTACTCGCCTTTATTTCAAGTTTTACTTGTGCACCTTCTGTCGTAACTATGTGAGCATCACCATGCCACGAATTATGCCATAAGATGAGAATAGCATTACCGAACCATGAATCTGTTAGCCAAGGCCTCAATACTCAAGAAGGGGTTGAATTGAGTATTTCAAACTTTTACGTGAAATCCCTTTGAAAATAGTTCGTAGTACACAAATGATGCAATGTAAAATAGGTAATAATTATAAAGCACATATCATACTTCAAAACACTTGAGGTGCAAAGACAATATTGAGCTTTAAGTATGATAATCAAGGCAAGTTATTGGTTTAAACAATTCATCAAATAGTTGGTATGCATAGATTAATTTTAACATAATATTTCCAATTAATGTTTTTAGCTTAGTCAATTAATCAAACAATTTATGTGTGCAAATAAAAGGAGTTTAAGGAAGAGAGAATTGCAAACCGATATAACAAGTTCCACCACCTCGGTGTACGTCTCGCCTTCAAGCAACCCACTTGAAGGATTCCACTGTTGAGAATTTGAGATTACAAGCTTTGAGCAATTGCAGCTTCCTAGTGTCCCACACTCAAGAATTCAATCCTCACAAGTAAAGGGAAACCCATCCAATCTCACAATCTCTCAATAACCAAGGTTGAAACCCAACCTTAAAACTCTCAGAATTTTGGTGATAGTGTTTACAAGAATAACTCTCAATAGAGTAGATACACAAATTTAAGCTCTTACAAAATACTAACTCTCACAGAGAGGATATGCAAATTAACGAACTAAGGTTTCAAAAAAAGAAACTTTGCAAAGAGAGGACTCAGAGAGCAGGAGGAATAGCTTAAATTAATTGCTTCTTTTGGTTACCTTTAATGCTTCATTTATCTTTTATTTATAGGCATCAGAAAGCTTGGAGTCGTTGCCACTTGATTTTTATTTAATTCCTTTCAGTGTAATGGAGCTTGACGCTTTGATTAAAATACGTAATGTTGTCTTCATTTTCTTAAAGTCTGTAATGCTGTCTTCGCTTTCTTAAAACATGTAGTGCTGTTTCCACTGATTGATTAATAATTACGATTGATTCATTCAATGCAATTTTGAGTTGTCCTGATGCATGAATAGATTCATCAACTCCATGAATTGATTCATTCAAACCCATGAATAGATTGATCAATTCCATGAATTGATTCATTGCACTGTACTTTCAAATAATTCAAACGCATGAATAGATTCATCAATTCCATGAATAGATCCCATGAATAGATTCATCAATTCCATGAATTAATTCATTGCACTATACCTTCAAATAATTCAAACACATGAATAGATTCATTAACTTAAAAATGTGTAACAACCCAATTTACCAGCGGATGAATCGATTTAGTGGGTTGTACAACACGTATGAATCGATTCCCAACTATATGAATCGATTCCTAAGTGTTACACCATGTACGGATCGATTCCCTTGAGTGATGAATCGATTCCTAGTTGGCCAAAGAATGTGTGAATCGATTCTTAGCTTCCAAAGAACATATGAATCAATTCCCTTAAGTGATGAATTGATTCCTAGCTGGCCAAAGAATGTGTGAATTGATTCCCAGCTTGGTGAATCGATTCCCAGACATGTATGTTGGAATTTTTGGACTTCTAGGGGCATGAATTGATTCACCAATTTTCATGAATCGATTCGTAACTCTGTTTGGTCAATTTCCATGCCTTTTTCATGCATTCTTGATATGTTTTTGATTCATCAATTTTTCTCTTGATCCTTATGCATTTATTTCTTGATTTCTTAACATGTATGAGCTTGATCTTCATGCTAGTTGAATCCATTTCATAAGATTGCCATAAACATATTTACTTCTAATTGCTCATTAATTGCTTTGCATTTCATCCTTTTTCTTTGAGCATAGCTTATGTCTGTATTTGTGCTTTGCCTTTGTTAACATGCTTGTCATTATTAAAACCTTGTTTTAACTTCCAAATACATTCTCCCCCTTTTTGATGATGACAGCTAATGTTATATATGCATTCTTCGTGTTTGAGTCTATGTTTGTCATTGTCAAAACCTATTTCAACATATACACATAGAATCGCCACCATCATAGGAGCACCGCCCTTTGTAGGGTTTGAAAAGTGTGACATCTCACCTAAATTCCTGAAATTAATTCACATGGTTTATTAATATTAGGGAACATTTTTCACAATTTGAACACAACACCCCGACAAACTAACCCCAAGAACCTAAGTGACACGCGGATTAACAATACACACACAGCCGAAGACATAAACTGCAAGCCCTAATAGGCTTAACAATAGACCTATCTAAGCTACAGGTCCCTAACAATGAACAAGGTATCCTTCACTTCCCATATATGAAGATGTGAGTCAGGAACCAAGGAATACCAACCTCAGGGCATCACCTAAATAACCTAAGCATACTTCAATTCATAATCATATCAGTTTAAATAATCCTTGGACATATAGAGGATTTAATGCTTAACACAATACCACTGTAAGAATTAAACTAAACCTCTAATGAGGTGTCAGCTACCTAAATCTACTTATAATCAGATAAATATACATCACAAATATTAAGAGATAACATCGATCTCATGTGCATATATATATATATATATATATATATATATATGATTTCCATCTTAGGCCAATCAAAAGGCCGCATCATAAACCTCAAATATCATATACACACTGTAACATCCCGAATTTCTCAAGAAAAATCTCTGGGGTAATATACCCGTAAGGGTTTGATGTGTGGTAGTAATTGCTTGTGTATGAGGCTGCGACTGATAGTGTGATGTGTCAGTATTAATTAATAATAATGATACTTGGGCTTTGCTCGATGCTGTATTGACTTTGTGAAAGGGCAGTGACGCTCGTGTATATAAGCTAGTGTATAATAATAATAATAATAATAATAATAATAATAATAATAATAATAATGATAATAGTGGTAATCATGATAGTGATGATAATAATAATAGTAGTAGTAGTAGTAATAATAATAATAATAATAATAATAATAATAATAATAATAATAATAATAATAATAATAATAATAATAATAATAATAGCAGTAACTAAAGATTTTATTCGGAACTAGTTTCTAGCAGTTTACACGTTACACCGGAATTTATGCCTGGAATTGAGGATGAGCATCAGGAGATTTAGAAGGTCTTGGAGTTTGAAGTGTCATAAGACTTAAACCCTTGATCGGAACCTATTCCTTAAACTATTTCTTTAAAGTCTGTTAGAAACCGGTTAGGGTCTTGGCCTTTGTACCTTGTCAAAATGTAGTATGAAATACGGGTATGCATCTACCTGTCAATTTTCGATGTAACTTTTTTTCCCGATATTGGAATCAAGTATTCTTGTCTCAAAATTCTTGTAACAAGATCCTTTACAACTTTTATGAAGGCACCTAAGCCTAGTTCTAAACCCATTAATCCGAGTTTGCCAAATAACCCACTGACTTGTAATTACGTTAATTCACCCTGACATCGTTCAATATTTTGAGTATAACTTATTCCATAGATCTCAGAACCGAACAATTATTTTCTTGAAATTTTTGTACCAAAATTCCCTATGATTCATATGAAGGTTGATTTTAAACACACAATTCCCAGTATTCATCTTAAGTTGTTGGATCTGGAATTCACTCGACAACTGCACCTCTTTCGTGTTTTGCCCCTAACTTTTTCTACCGTTATCGAAAGTGAGTGATTCTTATCCTGGAATTTTCATAACAAAATTATCTACAATTATTATGGAGACACTAAAAGCTAATTCGTAGTCTATAAGTCCCAGTTTTTATTTTAATTTGCTGCTTCTAGTTTCGTATCCTCATTGGGCAGTGTTTAGTATTTTCACCATAAGTTTTGCTATAGGTGTCAGAATTGAGTGATCTTTGACTCGTTGGAAGGAGAAAATAAAAATCTATAACTTTTATGTTCATCATTTAACCCACATTGCATCAAAACACATTCGTATTTTCAAGGAAAAAGAAGAATGTGAATCCAGCTATTTGTCACCTTTCCCTGCACTCATGATCCATGCAAAGCCAATTTTTGCCACCTAGAGTTCCACTAGCTTAAGCCATGCCATAAAGATCCTTTTTTTCTCTGCCTATATATTAAGGCCATGCATCCCTCTCCTTCCCCTCTTGCTAACCAAACTCTCTTTCCCTTCTTTCTTCTCTAAGTTTCTCTCTTTTTCCTCATCTCTTCACCACCGACCAGCAACCATCACCACCACTTTAGTCCTTCATCTATCACCCTTCCTCACCACTTCAAGCCTTCTCTAAGCCACTACCATGCAGCACCATTAACCACCTCTAGCCATCGTGTCGTTGTTGGAAAACCACAACATCAGAGTAAATTTCAGCCACCCCCGTCGGTCATCTTTTTCAACATACAAGACCATTTCTCCACTCCATTTTTTTATAGATTTCATTTTTGAAGTCCGTTTCTAGTTTCAAGCTCTCCTCCATCCCCTTGGTGCTGGCTGAACCACCCTTGAGGAAAGTGGGAGAAAAACTTTACTAAATCTTGATTTGGTCCTTTGCATGTCTAGGTCTTGGTGTGTATGATGGCTGAATGTTCTTGCATGTGTTGGTTAGTGGATCTGATAGTTGAAAGACATGACTAAATTCTGCCAAGAAAAAAAATTAGTGATGAAATTTTAAGAAGAAAAATGTATCTTTATTGATATGTGATTCAATACGTTAATCGTAAAAGCGTTGCGAATGAGCAGATTAATTTTTGTATGCATTTTGGACATGAATGTGCTTGCTACAATTGTTGTATGAGTGTGATAAAATTTTGGAAATTTATGATTTAATAAAATAAGAATATGGATGGAAGTCCTAGTAGGGTTCGTAAAGGCAGAATCGGTAAAAACGGGGTTTTACAAAACATATAAAAACGGATGACAACAATGGCCTAGGAATCTTATTGGGTATGAATAAGGGGGTTGTGCTAAGTGAGGACATGATTCGGCCCAAAATAAAGAAATAAGTGTAAAGCATGCAATAAAAATGATGACTTTGTCCTTAATCGCGATCGGTAATGTCTTAACGTGAAAAATACGCTTTCAATCACAAATACGGGTTTTTCTGTGAAAATTAGTTCTGGACAGAATTTAATAATTAATTTTTCTGTAAATATATAAGTTTGAAAATTAAATACTTTTAACTTTGGAATCACTAAAATCGGAATTTTCTGGTGAAATTACGTTAAGAACAAAGTTTTTGACGAAATTGGCAAGAAAAATGATTTAAATGCAATTACCGCAATTTTTGTTTATTATTAATATGTGTAATTACAAAGTATATCTTATGAAGAGGTTTTGACAAGATGAACTATAAAATATTTAGTCCTGAGAACCGAAGAAACAAAGTTTTGTGGCCTACTAATGCAACAGGACGATGTTTCATAAAACGGTCAAAGAATTGCACATAATGGAATTTTCGTATAAGTATCATTTTTATCATATAACTCACTAATGAACTTCAACTAGGTCAAAAAATTAAAAAAAATGAAAGGAGTTTTTGATTTAACAGTCAGTAAGACAAAAATTCGTCACAACACAATGCAACAAGATGATGTTTACTGTATCGATACAATAAAATTTCAAGGTTTATATTCTTTGAATTCGATTTCTCTACTTCTAAAATATTAAATAAATCAATTTTTGTAAAACCAAAAGGATACTAATCTTGCATGTAAACCATACGAGGGGATAGTATCCTGCCCATTCGGTTAACAATATATAGTATGAATGTATCCATGAAACAGGAGTTTTCAAGGGATTAAAAGTTTAGACGTACTATACTCGAAGAGAAAAGTGTTATCTATTAAAAGGGATTTTAATTATCTACTATTTTCACCAGAAAGGGTAAGTCCCCTAAATACTAGTTAGCGTAAAACAACGAGGTAAGCAACAAAATTTTTCTTAAAACTTATACTTAAATACTATTCATAATAGGGTTGGTTCTATTTGCACACCCAAATTTTGCAAGACAAAGGTACTCCATGGCAGGACCTGCCACTGGCCGTTTGGCCCCCTGTTCTACCACTTTCAAATTTTCCAAGAAAACATGCTTTTGGACCTTAGATCATGCAATGCCTATGATTTTTGGGAGACATTTTCATCAAGATACACCCATGATAGGGCATAAAACATATAAGGAACATCATGAACATATCAAACCTTTCCTACATCAAATCCAATCACCAAATCAAATATCAAACATGACTAAAACATGCATCAACATTGAGTCTTAACTTAACAAGATTTATACTTTATCCTACCATGAATTGTCCTTCAACATAACCATTAATGTCATCATAGTGGCTATCAATTTCAATGTCAAGCATCATCATACATTACTTGGTGATGCAAAATGATCACAAGCTCATTTCAAATGATCCTAGTGTATCAATTACTATTCTAGGATGTCAAGTCATCAATATCCAATCATCATCATACTCATAAGGCATTTAACTATATCATGGCTATACAAAATAATGTCATATACAAACATTTCCGAAAAGGGATGTGCAAGAGCTATTAATCCAAAACATGCCAAAGAATGCATCTATACCAATTCTTCCTTCACACCATACCTCATCTCTTGAAGAGCTCTACTCCATGGTCATGCCCTATAACACAAGAGCTAAAAACTAGACAACATGGAGAGTGAGCATACTTTCTCAATGATGAAGATTCAAAAAAATTGTGATAACATAAATATGTGAATGTAATTCAACATATCCTCCTATCAAAGGAGTTTAATAAAATAATAATGTCCCATATCTCATCAGTTTCATTGAGTATACATATTTATACATAACAATCCATCAACGAGGACATTAGCAAGTAGAATCAAGTCTCCATATCATAATATCACTAGACTTATTGTCACAATCGATAAACAACATAAAGAGGTCACACCAACAACAATACACTATTATTTAGTGAAAAAAAGTGGGTTTAATTTCTTAATTAACACTTTTAATATGGTATCATCTTTCTTAATCTTCTCCACTCAAATGCCATGTCCCTATGGCTAATTCATGTCATACCATAAAACGTATATGCAACGGATCTGATTTGAAACATTTACTCATAGCTCATGTGCACATGATTCATCAAATATTTACAACCACGCATAGTTGTTTAAGCATTTGTCCCCCACAAGGGTGCTTTTCACAAGATTCCACAAGACCTCTATTATCTTAAATTATCAAGTGATCGTAACCACTTATAATCATTCAAATATTTGTCCCCCACGCAAGGGTCTATTTTTCATAAGATCCTACAAGACCTTTATCATTTCAATATATATCAAGTGATCACAACCACATATTATCATTTGAATACTAGTCCCCCACCCAAGGGTCCTTTTTCATAAGATCCCGCAAGACCTTTATTGTTTCAATTTGTCATGTGATCACAACCACATATAAAATGCTATATCATGCATGCTATGAATGCAATGATGCATATGCTAGCCTCAACTTCACAAGAATTCCTCACCCTCTCATTTAAGGGTATAATTTGCACTTAACATTATAGTTAGTGGCACACAACCATATATAACATAATTCAAGGCATACCATTCACATTTTTTAAGATTATACTAGTCAAGGATTTATATCAACATCAATCCACACACGGAAATAAAAGAGCATGTCAACAAAAATACTCTAAATTCATATCCTTATCAAATGTGCCAATCCAACATCCAGTCATCGATATAAGTTAATATTAATTTATATCACACACAAGAGGTAGTATATCCATTTAAGGAAAAACATACAAATATGTATTAATATATATACATTATCAACACACAATTGATGATGCATTTAGAAAATGTACTCCTCTCCTACCTCAAGAGAAGTATTCCTCCGGGTTAGATGGTCCCGCCTCACTAGAGTTATCAAACCCTACATTAAATAGTTGTAGGAACACATGAATTACTCATTCAACATCATTTTAAATTGTTATACAAATAAATATATGTACATGATTCTTATCATGTTGTAATTGTTTATAAGCTTCATTTTATTAGGTTTCAGGAATTCCTTCCCATTAACCAAAATACATTATTTTTAAAGGGCTATAACACAATGCCTAAGTTGCCAACACCTACCAAACTTCCTACCCAACATCCTTAGTGGGTTTTCAATGTCTCAAACACCTTATATCAATCCCATTCATACCATTACTCCTAGAATACACTACCACCATTTCTAACACTTGGAGCACTAACACCCTTCTTTGGCCTCTTAATTTTAAACATCAATCATCATTATTACTCATTCAAAAATGTATTTCTACATACAAAAACATTTCCATGGCAATTAAATTCCAAGTTTCATAAATTTTTCCAAAAGCCCTAATTCCATAAATCTTAAGGTTTTCACTTAACTCACCAATCCTCAATTTCAATCATTCAAATAACCCATTTCAAGCATCCTCAAGCTATCAATATTATATTCAATCATCAACACAACAATAACAATTCTCAATGGTCATCTAGCCTAGGGTTGGGTTCCATCTTTATCCATCAAAACAACTCCTAATCCTTCATTATAATACTTTAAAAATACCAACCTTATTTCCAAGCTATAACCAAAAACAAAAATAGAGAGTTGGAGGAGGAGATAAAGGTGGATATGCCTCAATACTCCATTAAAGCTTCATGAATCTTGGTTTAGATGTTGATTTTTACAAGAAAATAGTAATGGTAGAGAGGGGTTTTGATTTTTTCTTTCTGAGGGAGGAAAAAGGAGAAAAAAAATTAAGAAGAGTGAGTGGGGAGGAGAAGTGACCAAAAATTGGAGGAAGAAGAGAGGGAAAAATGAAAAATTGGGTATTACCCAATGGTCCATACCTTTTTGCTTTTTTTCTTTTTGGTTAACAAAACCCCTTTGTGACAAAGGAGATTAGAGAAAGTGAGAGTCAAGACAATGAGAAGAACAAAAAAAGGGATTTTGCAATTTTCTTAAATTCCATTCTGCTCATAATTTCGTTGTTTATTAACATACGTTGTGTACGAATAAATATCATCTCTACATCAAAAATTATTTTGGACACATCACTGTTAGTCCTAAAATTTATAATAAAATCTTTAATAAAAATTTCATAAAAAAAATAATAATAAGTCTAAATTATTAGAAAATTAGGTTTTAAATTCAATAAATAGAAGTTGTTAGAAATAATTTGCCCTTGATCAATTTTCTCTAGTTTTGTAGTGAAAAAGTGAAGAATTTAAAGAGAAAATTGAAGATCAGGAACCTGACGCGTAGCATCAACACCACGCGTAGCGTGGAGACTTTTTGATACTGACGCTACGCGTCACAGCCACGCGTAGCATCGGAGCTAGGTGGACTCCACAGCCATGTTGGACAAGCACTCACCTTTTGACCCACTTTTGGCCACTCCACTACTCACAAATGTCTACACCGAAGTGGAGACATAGCCAAGTGGCAGGGCATGATTCATTAAATAATTCCATCATGGCCACTTCGAGCTGTTTAATGGAGGTTGAGTCAGGGAACTGACGCGTAGCGTCAGGGTGACGCGTAGCGTTAGGACCCTTCCTCAGCCCTATAAATAGGCCATTTCCAACACTTCTAAGCATCCATTTTGAGTATTTCACTCTTCTTTTTTCTTATACACTCGAGTTTGAGTATTTCTGTTGTGAGTTTGTAGTTCTAGAATAGTTTTCTAGATACTTGAGAGTGTTATGTAGTATTGTGATCGTTGTATCGTGAAGTTTCCATCGCCTTTGTAATGTCAATCACTGTAAGTGTTGTTCTTACCTTCACCATGTGGAACTAATCTGTTTATGTTGGAATTGGTAAACTAATCTATTGAGTATGATGTTGTGAATTCGACCTCTGCATGTTTATGATTCAAGTCCATGTTAGTATTTCAATCTTTTATTAATATGAATGTCAAATGGGAGAATGATTTTCATGTGTATTGAAACTTGTTTTATTAGTGTGAATGTCAAACGGGAGAATGATTATTCATGCCTTATTAAAACTTGATTTAATAAAAGTAAAAGTTGGAATACCCTTAATATACCAATTACTAGGAATAGAATTGGTAATTATTGTTGCCATAAAGCCAGGACTTAATACAAGTTTTTATTGAGAAAGCTCACGAAGGATCGGACTTTACGGTAAATACTTAGAATTTATATCACGAGGGATCGGTTATAATGATTTTAAGCTGCAATAATATGAACTTGATAATTAAATATGCATGACTTGAGTTCCTCCATTATTATTCTAGATTAGGGATCCAAATTCTAACATAATTTGTTTATCTGTGTTTTATCCTCAAGTATCTTAATTATTCTAAAATTGCAACTACACTTCTTAGATAGATTGTTATTATCTTTTTACCACATGAACAACTCAATTATACCATCTTGTAAATATTGTATAAATTGTATATAAATTATTCTTTTGTATAAGTTTTGATAAATTTACCATAATAACTAAAAAATTACTGTAACTATTGGATTTTCAATCCCAGTGGAACGATATCTAAATTTTGAAAACTACAAACGATTGGTGCGCTTGCCAATTAATAGACCCAACACTAAAACAAAGTAACAAGTTTTCTGTAACACTATATTTTTTGGGTCTAACAAGTTTTCTGGCGCCGTCGCCGGGGATTGAATTGATACAGTAAATAGTAAATTTTTAATTACCGTGGTAAAAATAATTTACCTTAGTAATTTTTTTAATTTATTCATTCATTTATTTATTTTAATATTATTTTACTAACATTTCTTTATTTAGTGTGTTTATACAAACTCGATCTTCTGCAGGAAAGGTGTTCTTTGATCCTGAGATCGAGAAGTTTGTAAAGAAACTTAAAGCATTAAAATCTAAAAAAACAAAAACTTCTTCTTCAACTTCATCTTCTTTTGAAAAATCTGAAAATTTTGAAAATTCTAACATGGATGCTGAAAGGAGAACATTGGGACAGTTTAACTTTAAACATTATTCAAAATAATCAATTTGCTGGTTTAAATAATGAGGAACCTTATGAACACTTAACTGTTTTTTATGAGTTATGCAGCACAATTGGTTTTGAACCCAATCAAGAAGAATCAGTTTACATGAGATTGTTTCCTTTTTCTTTGATTGGGAAAGCTAAAGAATAGTTTAAATCTTGTCCACCCGGTAGTTTTGCAAACTCGTCCGATGTCGAGAGAAAATTTTTGGAAAGATTTTATTCTCCTTCAAAATATTTTAAAGCAATGACAACCATACATTCTTTTTCACAAAACAATGATGAATCATTAGGAGAAACATGGGAACGATTCAAGGCACTCTTGAGGAAGTGTGCAAACCACAACTTAAATGATGCTGAAAAGGTAAGGATCGTTTACCATGGTTTGTTACCTCAGTTTAAAATGATGTTAGATGCTTGTGCAGGAGGCTCTTTAATGAACAAAACCATGGAAGAAGCAATAAAAATATTAGAATCAATGTCCATCAGTGACCGACAAGCAAAACATGAAAGAGGTAATGTACAAAGAAAGCCAGGTATGCTCGACTTGGGGGTTAATGATGTAGTATTAGCTCAGCAAAACTTGCTGACTCAACAAATTGAGGCCATGAGCAAACAATTGGAGAAACTTCAAATTGCTCAAATGTCATCACCACCTCCTGCTCAATTAACACAATGTATGCATTGCATGGGAGAGCAACCATGTGGTTATTGTGCCCCAGAGAGAAATGAGCAAGAACAAGCCAATTTTCTGAACCATCAAAGAATACCTTTAGGTAATTTTCCTTTCAATCTTGGTAATTCTTTTCCTAACAATTACTAGAAGGGTTGGCAGAATCAGAATATTGGCTGGAAACAAGATATTGAACCCTCTAACCGACCTCCAAACAATCAATTCAAACAACAACCACAAGCCGATCAAACAGCAAGGCTAACACGGATAGAAGAATCTATCCAACAATTACTTCAATACATGTAAATAAATGAAGCCGCACGTAAAGCGTCGGACATGCAATTGGGACAGTTAGCAAAAGAAGTAGCAGACATGAAAAGCTCTGGTTTTTCTGCAAACACTCAGAATCCAAGAGAACAATGTAATGCTATTTTTACAAGAAGTGGTAAAGTTGTAGGAAGTGATAGTGAAAAAGAAGAAGAAAAAGAGAAAAGAAGAAAAAGAAAAAGAAAAAGAAGAAGAAAAATAAGAAAAAGAGAAAGAAGAAAAGAAAGAAGAAGAAAAGAAAAAAGATGAAGAAAAGAATGAAGAAAAAAAAACAAAAATCAAAAAATTAAAAAACAAAAAAATTAGTATTTGGGTTAGACACCTCCAGTTAAAGATTTACCTTATCCACATGCACCATCAAAGAAGGATAAGGAAAAGGAATACAAGAGATTCCTTGAAATCTTTAAGCAATTACACATAAACATTCCATTTTCTAAGGCATTAGAACAGATGCCAACATATGCAAAGTTTATGAAAGAATTGCTCACCAAAAAAAGGAGGTATGATGAAGAAATTATTGAACTGGAAGCAGGTTGCAGTGCCATTTTGCAACATAATATGCCAATAAAGTCAAAAGACCCTGGAAGTTTCACCATTCCTATTTCCATTAGAGGGATGAACATTGGAAAAGCCTTGTTAGACTTAAGGGCTAGCATTGATCTAATGCCTCTAAGTATGATGAAGCGAATTGGTGACCTTGATCCCCATAGAACAAAGATGACTCTACAATTGGCTGATAGATCAATTAAAAGACCCTATGGTATTATGGAAGATGTACTTTGTGGTATTAGACATGGAAGAAGATGTTGAAGTCCCCCTAATTCTGGAAAGACCATTGTAACACCCTCGGTTAGATAAGACAAATCCTTCTGTAGGTTCATCTCATTTAACTGAGAGTGTTAACAGTTTTTAGAAAAAGTGAATATTTTTTTTTTATAAATAAATACGTGGCAGATCAGCGGAAGTAATATTGTATATATCACATAGTCATTCACAAACTGTAAATAATTGTACTCTTAACAGAATGGGGCACGCAGGCACCCTTAAATATTATACAGTCATCCGGTGTCTGATTATAAATATTCTATCCTTAATGATTATTCTCAATGGGTTCAGCGTATTGCTGATCTTCATACTCGGGTTCTTGAGTTTCTAATTCCTCTGAAAAATGGTCAACAGTAAGGGTGAGTATAACCCAAGACCCTGATTGGTTCATCCGGTGCGGACATAATCCAGTTAACATACAATGTCACATAGATCATACATTTAGCATATTTATAACAATCAAGCATGTTGTCATCACATAATCGTATATTTAGCATGTTCACAATTATAACAATCAAGCATATTACCATGAAATAAATCGTTCCTATAACATATTCACAATTATAACAATCAAATATGCTGTAATGAATGCATGAGTTTGGATTTATTATGATTTATCTTTGGTTAAGTCTCATGATGCATGTGGGCCCAAGAAATTATTTCTTCTTCTCTGGAATATCACCATTCCAATTCTCTAGAGCGATCAGGGTCCGCCCAAGCTCTGGTACAAATGAACTCATTGGTTCTCATCATGGATTTATATATATATTTGAGACTTGGATCCCTACGATCATGGTCACACTCCGTCATTTAGTCAAAGTACACCAGAATTACTCGTCTCACCCGGCTATCAGGGCGCGACTCTGATGCCATTGGGTTGCCGTTCCAGTTGTACTCCCAAGATTCTTCTACTGAGATCGAACGTGAGTGTCCTTCACTGTACCAAGTGTATGCTCTAGAGGTTTTTCTTCTTCAAAATATTTTCATGATGCGAAATGCATTTATCTTATCAATTGATCCTTTGGGTATCTTATGTATTTCCAGTCTCATCATATCATTTCCAAGTTCTTTGGATTCTATCAATTATTTAAACATTGTAAGTATATCTATTATATAATATTTTCCATGAGGAGTAAAGTAATTTATTCTTTATATAATTACGCATAATTAAAATGTTAACAAGGTTTATAACAAGAAAAACTACTGATAATAATAATAAGGTAGGATAATAATAGAATAAGGATAATAATAATAATTATAACTTCTCATTAATTTAAAAAGTATTAAGAAGTAGTTTCTAAATGAAAATCCAAGCGAAAACCATTAAAAATAGAGTTTTCCGAGTGAAAAGGAGCAAATCCGAGTGAAATATGTATGATTCCGAGTGGAATCATACTGGGAAGGGTTCTCCAAGCGATCTGACTAAAAATCCGAGTGAAATTGTACTGGAAGGGCTGTTTTCCGACTGAAACTGATCTGATTCCGAGTGGAAATAATTCTTTTGATTAAAACAAGTTATATCCGAGTGAAAATGTTGATATCCAAGCTTTCTGAGTAAAATAGGTGTAATACCGAGTGAAATAATTAAGATTTCGAGTGTAATAAGCACGATTTCAAATAAAATCAAGCTGAGAGGGTCTTCTAAGTAAAACAGTTTAAAATCTGAGTGAAATCAATCTGAAAGAGTTTCCATAGTGAAGTTAAAATGCCTTCCGAATGAAATATAATGAAGAAACAGTTTTCTGGGTGAAATTAATATAATTCTGAGTGAAATAAAATAGGATTCCGAGTGGAATTAGTCTAAAAGGAATTTTCTGAGTAAAAATGTTTGTGAATCCGAGTGAAAACGTGTCTCCAAGTGAAATAAAATCTGATTCCGGGTGGAATCAGCATGAAAATGGTTCCTGAGTAAAAATAAGATAAGTTCCGAGTGAAACATGAGTTTACCGAGTGAAATTAATTAAAAAGGGTTTTGTCTGAATAAGACACATGTGAATAAAGCAAATCCGAGTAAGATAATCCTGATTCCGAGTGGAATCAGGTTGGGAAAGGTCTTCTGGTGAGTTGACTTTATATACTGAGTTACATCAAGTTGAAAGGAGTTCTTTTAGTGAAAATAACTATTTGCTGAGTGAAATAAATTGTTTTGCCGAGTGAAATAAGGTTGGGAAGCTACTGTCCGAGTAAAATATGTTGTTTTCCGAGTGAAATAAGACTTGGGAGATGCTAACTGAGTAAAATAGAGTGTTTTCCGAGTGCAATATAATGTTTTCCGAGTGAAATCAACTGAGATGATGCTGTCCGAGTGGAATAAACTAGGAAAAGTTCTCTGAGTGAAATTAGGTTGTTTACCGAGTGAAAAAGGTTCTATCAGACTGAAATTCATTCAATTAAGGTCGAATCCGATTGAAACTAAGCAAAACCGAGTTGTTATAGGTGTAAAACCGGTCGGAATATCATAAAACAGAACCTGTTATCATTAAATCCATCTTCTATTCATAATTTTCACTGGAAGTTACTCGGTACCCATAATTCTTAGTATTTTCAGTCCAATAAGTGCAATCATTTCACATTTCATCACATTTCATAACAGATATATATATATATATATGCATATACAGATATCAATTTAAAGCATTTAATTCACATAACACTGAATCTGTCCTCCACTCGGTTTTCCCACAGAGCACCCAAGAATATACCCCCTTACCTCAATGAAGTTCCTAGAGGAGAAGAAAGAGGCTCCCTTCACTGTCCTGCTTCGAATCCGAGTGAAATGGAAGAGAAAAGAGAGAAAGAGACTTGTTGGGAAGGAAAATGATGAAGGATGTTGTGTCGTGTGTGTGGTGTGAGTTCTGAGGACGTTGAGCTTGTTTAAATAGGGAGGAAGTGAGTGGGAAGACAAGTGGGAGACAACTTTTCTGAGTGGTATGCTGAGTCAGTGCCCATTTCTGAGTGGCATGCTGAGTCAGTGATAATGGAAGGGTCACTAGGGATTAAACAAATATATATGCTGAGTCAGTGTCCATTTCTGGTCGTCCACCATCCATAATGCGCACGATTGGATTTAAATATCATTAAAAGACAAAATTGAAGTCAAAACGCACTTCTGTCAGTGAATACCGAGTGAAATTACACTCGGTTAACACTTCTGTCAGTGAATTCCGACTGGAATTCCCACTTCCGAGTCAACAATTACAATGCTCGCTTGAGCGTGGCTTGCTCGCTTGAGCGAATCAGCCAATCCTCACTCGGCATTCCTATGAAACCGACTCATCTTTCCCATCATTCACTCGGTAATTCACCCCCACACCGACTCCTAATTTGCTTGGCCTTTCACTCGGTATTATATCCCAAATCCGGGTCATTTCTAATGATTCTTACTCGGTTAAATCATTCCAAGCCTAGTCCTTTATTTACTCGGTAATGTCCTTCAAAACCGACTGCCTCGTATACACTGTTCCACTCGGTAAAAGTCATCCACTTACTCAGAATGCTACTTTCCATACCACTCGGTGTTTTTAACTTCAAGACAATCGGAAATGTACTTCACATTCATCATTCGGCATAGACTTACAATTCTCACTCGGAAGTGTTTCTTCTAGAATCCGACTCTCTCTCCTAATTAGTCAATCACTCGGAATTTATTCAAACTCAAATCACTTAATAACAATTCATATCTTAGAAAGGAATCAATCGGGTTTACCACTCAGAAATACTTAAACTTTACTCACTCGGTTTACTCATATTTCTCTCTCGGTTTTAACCAAATTCTTCAACTACAATTCCAATCAGAACATATTAAGGCCCTCACTTCTCAGAAAAGACTTACACATACAAGTCTCACTCGGAATTGGTCCAATAGAGTATATCTCACTCGGAAGAGGAGTCATACTCATAGACTTACTCGGAAATGGCCCTACCTACTATAATTCACTCGGAATGGGTTCTCAAATACCATTTTCCACTCGGTATCTACTCAATTAGCATTATTCATTCATCACCACCCATATTCAAGCCAAGTAATGCTTTAACCATACAATATATGTATATATATAACCACTCGGAATCCATAACTATTTCTTCCATCAACACTCCCCAAATAATTTTTAATAACTCATTTCAGTCGGTAGAAACATCAACTTAATATAAAACACCTATGCATTCATTCACTCGGAACTCCTCATCATTCACTCGGGTTTATTTCATGCTTAACCACTCAGGTAAAACTTATTAAGTTAGGTTCCTCTCGGATTCATTTCATACTTAGACCCCCTAATTACACATTATCTAATCTACTCGGAAATATCATCACATTAAGTTCAACTCAGGCTTGTTCCAACCCCATCCACTCGGATTTATATATGGATCTTTCACTCGGTTTATTATATACTTAGAAATTTTCCAATCTAAGCCATTATAACCAATCTTCCCTCGGATTTTATACTCGGGAATATCCAAATTCATTCTTATACACACATTTCACTCAGTATTATTTTCCACTCTAGCATATCTTACTCGGGAATATTCAAACCCATTCACTCGGAAAGGCTACATATTAAGTCCTACTCAAAATGGCTTTCAACCTACTCGGATTGCTATCTTCTATCTTATTAGGGATGTCTGACTTGGACAACTTCACTCGGATTGCATTAGTTATATCCCTGACTGAGTCTATTCACTCGGTATCGTAGAAATTGTCACTCAAGAAAGAAGTAATTGGCAAGGTTTAACTTGGAAATGATTCTCTCAAGGGTATTTTCACTCGGAATATTACTCAGAAGTGGTTCCCTTGAACCTACTTCACTCCAGCTGTCTCTAAGACCAAGATTTCACTCGGTAGTATCCTTTTTAGTAATGTTTTATTCGGTCAACCTAACTTTACACTCGGAATTTCATTCCTCACTCGGAATCTCTAATCCTTCACTCGGAATTTCATCCTTCACTCGGAATCTCTAATCCTTCACTCGGAATTTCACTTTGTCACTCGGATCAGAGCCTATTTCACTCGGAATTTGCATAATTTCACTACTGGTCCGTATAAATTCCATTATTATGTACAAAAATGACATTTTTGAGAAACCACAAACTATCAACAGGGTGTATATTCACTTATTACCACTTACAAACCTTCTAAACTTCAATTTTTACTAAATAAGACTGCTACTAAAAATAGGGATGTTACAACCATTCATGAAGACTGCTAGGGTGCTCATTGATGTAGATAATGGAAAGCTGGCAGTAAGAGTTCACGATGAAGAAGTAAACTTTGATGTTTTCAAAGCCATGAAACATCCCAATCCAAAACAAGATTGTTTTAAGGTGGATGTTCTCGACAAGGTCTGCTTCTCCATATCCACAGGTATGTCAAATTCTGATCCTTTAAATAAGTTATTAACTAACTCTGTGGAATTTTTGAGTGAAGAAGAAACAAAACAGGTAGAGAAATATCTTGAAGATCTTGATCAAGGAAAAGAAATTTTCCCTAAGTCAAGAAAAATTGAAGAAATTCAAGAAATACCTGTTGAAGAAATCAAGAGGCCTGAATTGAAAGTGCTACCTTCCAACTTAAAGTATATCTTTTTGAAAGAAGGTAATTTAAAACCAGTGATTATTAGTAATTTGTTAAGTGAAACAGAATAAGAAAAATTGGTTGAAGTCTTAAAAAGGAATCAAGAAGCAATTGGATGGACACTTGAAGATTTGAAAGGTATAAGCCCATCATATTGCATGCATAAGATTTTATTGGAAGATAATTTTAAACCTGTTGTTCAACCCCAAAGACGCCTCAATCCAACCATGAAAGAGGTAACTAAGAAGGAGGTTTTGAAATTGCTGAAAGCAGGTATTATCTATTCCATTTCTGATAGCGCATGGGTAAGTCCGGTATAAGTTGTTCGAAAAAAGGGTGGTATGACAGTAATTGTTAATGATAAAAATGAATTAATCCCAACAAGAACTGTCACTAGTTGGAGAATGTGCATTAATTATAGAAAACTAAATCAAGCAACAAGAAAAGATCATTTTCCACTTCCTTTTATGGATCAAATGCTTGAAAGATTGTCTGGACAAGCTTATTATTGTTTTCTTGATGGATATTCTAGATACAACCAAATTGCTGTTGACCCTCTTGATCAGGAAAAAACTGCTTTTACATGTCCCTTTGGTATATTTGTATATAGGAAAATGTCATTTGGATTGTGTAATGCACCTGCTACGTTTCAAAGATGTATGTTTGCTATTTTTGTAGATCTAATTGAAAAGAGCATTGAGATATTCATGGATGATTTTTTAGTCTTTGGAAATTCATTTGAAACATGTCTAACCAATCTGGACACCGTACTAAAGCGGTGTATTGAAACAAATTTGGTGCTCAACTGGGAGAAATGTCACTTTATGGTGAAAGAAGGAATTGTACTTGGTCACAAAATTTCCTCTAAAGGTATTGAAGTAGACCAAGCCAAAATAGAGGTAATCTCTAAACTTCCACCCCCTGTGAATGTAAAAGGTATTAGAAGTTTTTTAGGACATGCTGGATTTTATAGAAGATTTATTCAAGATTTTTCAAAAATTGCTAAACCTTTAACGAATCTTCTAAATAAAGATGTTGAATTCAAGTTTGATGAAGCATGTCTTAAAGCTTTTAATTCCTTGAAAGAAAAATTGGTTTCTGCCCCTGTAATTGTTGCTCCTAATTGGAATTTACCCTTTGAACTTATGTGTGATGCAAGTGATTATGCTGTAGGAGCAGTTTTAGGTCAAAGATATGGAAAAGTTTTTAGGGTTATAAACTATGCTAGTAAAGTTTTAAATGAAAATCAAATAAATTATGCAACTACTGAAAAAGAATTACTAGCTATAGTGTATGCCTTGGAAAAATTTAGATCATACTTGATTAGATCAAAAATAATTATTTTCACTGATCATGTTGCAATCAAGTACCTTTTGACCAAAACTGATTCTAAACCTCGATTAATCCGATGGATTTTACTCCTTCAAGAATATGATCTTGGAATCAAAGATAAAAAGGGTAATGAAAATATGGTCGCTGACCATCTTTCCAGATTAATGAATGATGAGGTCATTGCCAAAGAAAAAGACATCTTGGAAGAATTTCCTGATGAAAAACTTTTTGAAATAACAAAACGGCCATGGTTTGCTGATATGGCCAATTTTAAAGCAACAGGAACTCTTCCAAATGATCTAACTTGGCAACAAAGAAATTTTTTTTTCAAAGATTCAAAATACTTTGTTTGGGATGACCCTCATCTATTTAAAATTAGTGTCGATAATTTTTTACGTCTTTGTGTACCCGACTGGGAAAAGAAAGATGTGTTGTGGCATTGTCATAAGTCCCCTTATGGAGGACATTTTAATTGAGAAAGAACTACTGTAAAAATTTTGCAATCAGGTTTGTATTGGCCCTCCATATTTAAAGGTTCTCACTCATTTGTTCAAGCTTGTGATAACTGTCAAAGAACAGGTAATGTTAACAAAAGACAAGAAATGCCTCTCACAAACATTCAGGAGGTTGAGGTATTTGATTGTTGGGGTATTGATTTCATGGGAGCTTTTCCTTATTCTCAATTCAATCAATACATTCTTTTGGCAGTTGATTATGTTTCAAAATGGGTAAAAGCAATTGCTTTACCTAATGCTGACACCAAAACTGTAGTGAATTTCTTGAAGAAAAATATTTTCTGCAGGTTTGGAACACCAAGAACTTTGATCAGTGATGGAGGATCACATTTTTGTAACAAAGTTCTTCAGAAAATGTTACAACATTATGGAGTGAGACATAAAGTGGCCATAGCATATCATCCACAAACCAATGGACAGGCTGAGATTTCAAATCGAGAAGTGAAAAGGATTTTGGAAAAGACTGTGTCTTCTTCCAGAAAAGATTGGTCACAAAAGCCTGATGATGCACTCTGGGCATACAAAACTGCATTGAAAACTCCAATTGGCCTTTCTCCTTTTCAAATGGTCTATGGAAAAGCTTGTCATCTTCCAGTAGAGATGGAACATAAAGCATATTGGGCTTTAAAATTTCTTAATTTTGATCCAAATGCAGCAGCTGACAAAAGAAAGTTGCAGTTATTTGAATTGGAAGAAATGAGAAACAATGTTTATGGGACATCTAGAAGTTACAAAAACAAGGTGAAAGCTTACCATGATAAGAAAATTAAAAATAGACATTTTATACCAGGTCAGCAAGTCTTATTGTTTAATTCAAGATTAAGACTATTTCCTGGTAAATTGAAATCTAAATGGTTAGGCCCTTTTGTAATCAAGGAAGTTAAATCTTATGGAGCAATTGAGATTGAAGATCCAACTTCCAAAAGGAGTTGGATGGTTAATGGGTAGAGATTGAAACCATATCTGGGTGGTGAGATCAACAGACTCACTACCATTTGTTATTTAACTTATTTGTGATATGCAGGATGTCTAGCTAGAGACTGTAAATCAAGCGCTCAATGGGAGGCAACCTATTATTTCTTTTCTTTATTTTAAGCTTATTTTTACATAAAAGAAATTAGATAGAAATTTAATTTTGAAAATAAAAAGGGTTTTAAAATTTTAAAAGAAAAGGTTTTTGAAAATTAAATTTTGAAATTTAAATCAGAACCCCACGCGTAGCGTCCCACTGATGCGTAGCGAGGAGGTTAAAATTTCAAACTGATGCGTAGCATCCCACCCACGCGTAGCGTCAGGGCCCATGTTCAGTTTTTAAAACTGAACCAAAGAGGCCCAATCTTAGGTTTTAAAACCTTAAATTCCCTCTCTGCCTCACTTTAGTTTTCAGAAACCTAATTTTCCTAAACCCTTTTTCTCTCAAAAACCTTTAATCCTCTTCATTCCTATTTGCTCAAAGGATTCCAAGTAAGTTCTCTAAATCCTTTCCCCTTTAGTTTAATTTCAATTTCAATTTTTAGAATGCATGTGGTTAGGATTAGGATTAGAGAATCATTGGGAATTGATTGCTGTTAGAGTAAGGAAATTAATGGATTGAATGTGGTTTGGAGGGGTTGCTGTTGCGCAACCCCTGTTTCTGTGTTTGAAATTGCGCACCTCACGCGTAGCGTCCCACTGATGCGTAGCATGAGGATGAACTGTAAGCCCACGCGTAGCGTCCCACTAACGCGCAGCGTGGGAAGAATAGAGCTAACGCGTAGCGTCCTACCCACACGTAGCGTCAGCCTCTGTTTCTGAATTTTGTAAAATTTTGTGTGTTCTCTTCTGATATTTGTTTTCTGTGTTTAATAAATTTGTTAGTATGCCTCTGTTTGTTATTTGTTTATTTTTCTTTTGAATTAATAAAATTTTTTATTTTGCATATTTGTTATACTTTCTTGCATAAAAATAAAAATAAATTTGCATAATTTTGTAGATATGTATGTTTGATGATGTTTTGTGAAATTTATGCATGTTGATTTTTGTTTGTGAAAATTGTAAAAATTAAAAAATATGCATGTTAATTTTTCTAATAAATTACAAAAATTCAAAAATATGTTGTTTTTAACTTGTTATGGATTTTGTGAGTTTTGCATTTTGTGTAAATATTTAATAAAAGTGTTTTTAGAAAATCCAAAAACATGTATTTTTTGTTTTATTTTATTATTTTGAATGTTTTGTATAAAATATATAAACCAAAAATAATTGTTAAATATTTGATATGTTTTTCAAATATTGTAAATATGTGTTTGATTTTTAATTTTTCTTTTTGCAGATGGCACCAAAGAAATCCATCCCTACTACTGGTCCTAAAAGACAAAGAAGGACCACGGATACTGACACCACCTCTGAGGATCCAGATCTTCAGGGTGAGGAGGTATTGGGACCTAGAGATCCCACCAGATTTCACACTGATGCAAAATGGGCCCGGTTTCACCAAATAAAGTGCCAAAGACTCATCTGGGAGAGTCTTGGATCTAAGTGCTGGGGACTATCCTGAGCTGCAGGATGAGGTCCAGAGGAGGAGATGGGGACCCTTGTTTTCCCTACCTACTGAGGGGGATCCCATCTTAGTGATGGAATTCTATGCTAATGCTTACAGGACTCGCCAGGACGCGCCAGACATTGGACATCAGAGGACGAGCTGGGTTAGGGGCCGGCATATTGCTTATGACCGGGATACTATTAGTACCCTACTGGGTAACCCTTGGGAGCCTACTCCCGATAGTGATATTTGTTTCTGGAAGGAAAACAGAAACAAGATCGCGACTGAGGATGGTGATCTAGGATACTTCCTAGATCAGGTTGCTCACTTCTTGAGCAAGGATGAAATCTTCTTCAACCTGAGTAAGGTTGGGAGGACTCTATCTAACCTCCTCAAGACCCAGCTGACCCCTATAGCTCAGGCGTGGTCTCATCTCATGCTGCATAACATTACTCCTGTCACCCACCTTTCTTTTATCCCAGTTGATCGATGTTGCCTTCTTTACTCCATTCTCCAGGGACATATTATTGATATTGCAGAGCTGATTTCTGAGCAGATTCACCTTTATGCCATTGGGTATAAGGTGAACCATCCTATCCCATTCTCTCTCATCATATCTGCCTTACTGAGGAGGCAGGGAGTTGTTGTGCCATCACCTAAGTTCACTAGTTCTTCGGGGAGAGTCCCCAAAATTCTAGTGAACAGAGATTACTTCGTCCAGCAGTGCGAGCTTCCACCACTGGAGCAGGAGGCTCAGCCCAGACAGAGGAGGAGGAGACCACCTATTCAGCTACCACCTGCTGATGTTGTCGCAGAGGGATTTGCCAGGATGACACTTGAGCATCAGCATATGATGCAGATGATGGCTGCCACACACAAAGCTTACATGCATCTTTATGATTCATACTATCAGTACAGACTTCAGGGTGAGGGAGCACCATATGTTACACCAGTTGAGTTTGCAGCCTCTGTGGCTTGGCCTGGTGATCTGCCGACATACCCTGAGAATGGTGGACCGTCTGGAGCACATGTTGAGTCAGAGGGTGATGCAGATGACGAGGGAGATGATGAGATGGAGGACTGATTAGTGTTATCTCATTTCTGTTACATACATTCTAGTTTACTTTTAGTTTTTTATTTACATTGGTATTTTTACTTTTTGGATATTATATTATAGTTTATTTTATTGGTGTGTTTTATCTTTGCGTAAAATTGTGTCATGGTGTGTTTTTACGTTTTTAATAAATAAATCAAATTTTTGAAAGTAAGATAATTTATACACTTAAAGTTTTTACACAATAAAACTAATTTTGTAATATCAATTATTGATTCTTTTATAACTTAGGAATTTTGATAAAATCAATTACAATAAGTTTATTAACTATCAAGCTAAATTTCGATAACCCGGTGAGCTGAGAGATCTTTTAAACACTTGAGGGTTTATTTGACATAACTTTATTCGAATTGATTTTGCTTTAATCTTTGATTTGTGTTGTTGTACAGAGAATTCAAGAAAATGATCAAGGCACATTTTTGGTGAAAAGAAAACCATGGGCCAAACAGCTTACCTTGGTAAAATTATTTTATTCCTTGAAAGCCAATGTTGAGCCTGAAAATAAATTCTTTGGTACCCTTAACCTATATTAGTTTTAACCATTCCCTATACTTGATTGATTAAAAGAGCAATTGAGGAATATAAAAATATTTTGAGTGTTCTTACAAAAATGGGGAGTGAAAATAAGCAACTTGATTCTTTTCAAAGAAAAAGAAAATAAAATATGAAAAAAAAAGTCAAAAATAGTGAAAAGAATCAAGTTGGGGGTATTTATTTTTCATCAATAAAAGAATTGAGACTTAGGCCAAGAGAAAGCCTACAAATTATAAAATGCTCTTTTATGATTTCAGGTTTTTGAATTCCGAGAAAAACCATAATTTCTTATAGCCAAGCCTTATTACAACCTTTGAAAAGACCTTGTGATTTTTGAAAATATCTCTGTATGATCAACCATTGATTAGATGAAAATCAAAATTAAATTTGTTTGATTTTATGATTGAAAGAGTGAAACAGGCTACCCTTGGCACAGAGATAAACACTTGTGAGGTAAGCCTAAATTTATGCTTGATTTGTTAATAAAATATTATAAAGAATTTTATCAATAAACCTTTGTTACATAGGATTTCTATAATTGATTATTTCAAAATGGTAAATTTTACAATTACTTTTTATGGTAAATTCTCGGACTAACTCAAAAATTTGATTTCAAATTTTTATTTTTTATTTTTCTCTCCTGCTCGAGGACGAGCAATGTCTCAAGTTGGGGATATTTGTTAGTCCTCAAATTTACAATAAAATCTTTAATAAAATTTTCATAAAAAATAAAAATCAGTCTAAATTATTAGAAAATTAGGTTTTAAATTCAATAAATAGAAGTTGTTAGAAATAATCTGCCCTTGATCAATTTTCTCTAGTTTTGCAGTGAAAAAGTGAAGAATTTAAAGAGAAAATTACAGATCAGGAACCTGACGCGTAGCATCAACACCACGCGTCACAGCCACGCGTAGCGTCGGAGCTGCGTGGACTCCACAGCCATGTTGGCCAAGCACTCACCTTTTGACCCACTTTTGGCTACTCCACTACTCACAAATGTCCACACCGAAGTGGAGACAGAGCCAAGTGGCAGGGCATGATTCATTAAATAATTCCATCATGGCCACTTTGAGTTGTTTCATGGAGGTTGAGTCAGGGAACTGACGCGTAGCGTCAGGGTGACGCGTAGCGTCAGGGTGACGCGTAGCGTCAGGACCCTTCCTTAGCCCTATAAATAGGGCCATTTCCAACACTTCTAAGCATCCATTCTGAGTATTTCACTCTTCTATTTTCTTATACACTCGAGTTTGAGTATTTTTGTTGTGAGTTTGTAGTTCTAGAATAGTTTTCTAGATACTTGAGAGTGTTGTGTAGTATTGTGATCGTTGTATCATGAAGTTTCCATCTCCCTTGTAATGTCAATCACTGTAAGTGTTGTTCTTACCTTCACCATATGGAACTAATCTGTTTATCTTAGAATTGGTAAACTAATCTATTGAGTATGATGTTGTGAATTCGACCTCTGCATGTTTATGATTCAAGTCCATGTTAGTATTTCAATCTTTTATTAATATGAATGTCAAATGGGAGAATGATTTTCATGTGTATTGAAACTTGTTTTATTAGTGTGAATGTCAAACGGGAGAATGATTATTCATGCCTTATTAAAACTTGATTTAATAAAAGTAAAAGTTGGAATACCCTTAATATACCAATTACTAGGAATAGAATTGGTAATTATTGTTGCCATAAAGCCAGGACTTAATGCAAGTTTTTATTGAGAAAGCTCATGAAGGATCGGACTTTACGGTAAATACTTAGAATTTATATCACGAGGGATCGGTTATAATGATTTTAAGCTGCAATAATATGAACTTGATAATTAAATATGCATGACTTGAGTTCCTCCATTATTATTCTAGATTAGGGATCCAAATTCCAACATAATTTGTTTATCTGTGTTTTATCCTCAAGTATCTTAATTATTCTAAAATTGCAACTCCACTTCTTAGATAGATTGTTATTCTCTTTTTACCACATGAACAACTCAATTATGCCATCTTGTAAATATTGTATAAATTGTATATAAATTATTCTTTTATATAAGTTTTGATAAATTTACCATAATAACTAAAAAATTACTATAACTATTGGACTTTCAATCCCAGTGGAACGATATCTAAATTTTGAAAACTACAAACGATTGATGCGCTTGCCAATTAATAGACCCAACAGTGAAACAAAGTAACAAGTTTTCTGTAACACTATATTTTCTGGGTCTAACAATCACCATAACCATAATAAATCCCTCGTTATTCTAGACCCATTAAATATCCAATTTGACTTAATAGGTCCCACATCATCTGTTAAATTGTCCATTTTCTAGGGATCTTAATTTATCGGTAAATCACACTTATTGCATAATTAATTTTCCTAAGCATTTTGGACATCAGATAATTAATTAATATCATACTAATAATTTATTTTGCTAAAATTTAGGATGTTACACCTGCTAGTAGACGTACTGAGGAGATGAGATTTGTGGAACGAGGCTTTGGGCCCATTTGTATCATGAGAACACTGATTAATGAGAAGGTTATAAAACGTCTAACCTATGTGTGGCATTTGGATGACTAACAACATTTGATGCATGGTTGTGAATTTTATGATGACTATATTTATGAATTGTGTGATGACCATATTTATGAATTATGTGACTACTATATATGTGATTAAGTAATGTGTTCACATGTAATCTTATTAGATTGCTGTAATCCAACCATAAAATCTGAGTGTAATTCAAGGAGAAATAACCTAGTAGGTAGTTCCTAATTGATAATGAATCCTTGGGAGTAGACCTAAGAGTAAGTAATATTGGAAACTTATGCCTGTTTAATAAGATGTATGAATGTAGGGTGAAGTTCCCACAAATATGTATGTACTCTCTATGTTGTGTAGTGCCAAATGAAATGGTTTGGGGAGGCGTCAGAAATGACAAACATCCCGATGTATGACCAATAAGCAGGAGTGAAATTCTCACCACTTACCGCTTTTTCCTTAGTATGATAAATGAACATCGAGAGGACTCCAAAGAGGTAACACCACATTATAGTCAAGGGAAGCTACCAATAAAGCCACCTCTATTGGATAAAGATGTCTAAGCAATTGAGAGTTTCGTAGAACAACATGGAGACTCATCGTGTGTGTTTAGATTTGGAGACTAAAAGCGTCTGTTAAAGGGCGACAAATAGATTTTAGGTATACCTTCTAGTCCTCGTGTATAGGTTGTTTGTATCGAGTTGTACCTTTGGGAGCCTGTGTGCCCCTGTTTCATTCAGAGTATGTAAAGTAATGTTGAATTATGTATGAACTATTGTTATGAATGTAATGGTACACCTTCATTTTTTGTTAAAAAAGAAAAATCTTTCTCCATTTTACAACTTTAAGTAGTACTCTTAGTTAACTAGGATGATTTGTTATGTGCTCTACATAAATTTTATATATAAATCAAAGTAACATGCACCACCACAAAACAGATAATTACAAAATCCATCTTTGGCATTGCATTGCTCCTACCTTCGAGCTCACCAAGTGGTATCATCACCTTGAAAACTCACTAAATTGAAAGTTAAGGGATAAGTACCACTCAAAGCTATAAATAGTAATTCACAAACATATTATCCATTGGGTCATGTAATTTAAAATACTATAATCACAACACAATAGCACATAAATCAATAAACCATATCTTAATCATCAATCCAAATTCCAATATCATCAAATACATATTAGTTATCAATTCAATTTTGAACATCACTAAAACATATACACATATGTATCAACATATCATATTATACATATATACCAAAACATCATACATCCATAGGTAGGTCATTTGCCTCTGTCATTAATCAAATTCATACATCACCAATTCTTATCCAAACTTCCAATACTTAATTCTACACTCTCAATGCAAGTGCTCATAAGCCATGGACTTTTCAAAAACCATATCACTTTCAGATGCATAAAAGCATGTAATGCAAATTACACTCAGTGGGTGACAAATCAAAGTGTCAAGCAAATTAAAGTGCTTATTGAGGATAATGGCCATAACATATCAAAAAGGGAAGCTGTTAGTAATCAAAGTGCTAGACAAACCAAAGTACCCAAAGAATAGACAACTTTGATATCCACCATGAACCAAAGTGTCATAAAAGTGGATATCTTTAAAATTTGCAATGAATCAAAGTGTCATACTCATAAATATTTCAAAGCGAACTGAAGCGTTAGGCAAACTGAAGTGCTAAGGAAAAAATTAGTCCTCAGGAATTTAAAGCTCCTCTTTAAGAGCAACCCCTCCACCAGGGCAAGCAACAAGAGACCCTATAACTCTTGTGCCTAAACAAAATGAATATGGGTGAACTGAACCACCATCTTAATAATATAGACATTATAGCTTAGCTCTACAAACCTCAATACTCATCAACTCAACAACCATCATCTTAAAAGGATTCTAAATCACATCTATAGAGCCACTAATACTATAAATAACATAATCATCAATATATTCATAATGCCCACATGGGTCAATTTCAACGATACACATCAACCAATACAACCAGTGGCATTAACACCATTAATAATTCATATCATTCACACATAACCATCCACAACACATCACCAATCAATAAACTTTCAATAACAAACAACCAACACGTCAGTGTAACATCCTAAATTTTAGAGAAATAAAATTATTGGATAATGATAATTAAATATTTATGGTCCAATGTATGTAGGAAAATTAATTAGACATTAATTATGAGTTATTGATAAATTAAAATTTACTGAAATTGGACAATTTAACAAATGATATGGGACCCATTAAATAATTTTGGACATTTGAAGAGTCTAGAATATTGAGGAAACTATTGTGGTTATGGTGGTATGATTAAAATAATTTTTGGTCTTGAAGAGATATTTATTCAGACATGACGTATGTTAATAAATGGTGAAAATACAAGTGACAATGAATTAAAAGAAAATATAAAATCTCATTTCTTCTCTTCTCATCACCGTGCACCATTTTCCCACACTCATTTACTCATTTTTATCCATTGTGTAAAGGGGAATCATTGACCATTGGTAAAAGCAAAAAGGTGCATCTTTTAACCATTGGGTAATACCTAATTTTCACTAAAACTTCCTCTCTCTTTCTTTTAATTTAAGCAGCTTCTCTCCCTCACTATCTCACTTCATTTTCTTATTCTTTCCCTTCTCTTCTCCTTGTAAAAATCGTATACCCACTCTCCATGACCTTATTCACACAAAATTAATTGATTTTCAAGGATTCATGAGGCATATATTGGACAATGGAGCTAAGCTTAGGTCATCTTCCTCCTTTTCCCTCTCATTTCGTTTTCTATTGGGGCTTGGTGAAGAAGTAAGTATTTTTGGTATTTAATGGCTTTTCTTTGTGGTTTTGGGGTTCTTGAAGCATTATAATGGAAAATTAGGTGTTGTTCTGTTAAGAAAATGCAGGTGGAACCCAACCCTAGGCTAGAGACCATTGGGAACTTTGTTGATTGGGTGATCATGACTAAGATGTGATATTATTGGATTTAGAATGCTTGAAATGATGCAAGAAAAATTATTGGAATTGATATTTTGGAATTTAAGTGAAAACCTTAGAAATTAGAATTTGGGGCTTTTGGCAAATCTTAAAAAATTGTGATAAATTGATGTTGGAGTGATTTTGTATGTGGAAATGAGTTTTTAAGTGATTGACATTAATTATTGGTAATGAAGGTTTGAGAAACAAAGAGAATATGGTGATGGCTCTAAATTGTTAAGTGTGTTAGAAGTTATAATATTGTTATGGATGATTTGAACAATGAGAATGTGAAAATGATGGTTATTGATTTTTAAAGAACTTTGATCCTAAAATCAGGAAAATATAAATATTGTGACTAAGAGAATTAAATTTTTTAGTGTGAATGTATAATACTAGGTGTGGTGTTATTATTTTGGTGAGAAATGACATTAGTAATGGTAGGTGACCATTGATAATGGAACTCATGGATGAATGTTGTCATAAGATGTATAGAAATGAATGTGAACACCAAAACCATGGTGGTTGTGATGGATTAGTGAAATAAAATTATGGTTTGATGAGGTCTTAGACCATAATAAGTGCTATTTGGACTTGTTGATTGATGTTGGTTTAAAAAAGGCTCAAATGGTTTACGTTGAACCTTAGGTGGCAATGATGAAATTTAAATGATGGGTGTGATATTGTTGTTGGGTATGGCTAACCCTTTAAGACTTAGAAAATCTTGGTTTTGGAAAAGGAATTCCCGAAACCTAACACAATTGTGTGAATTGGTATTTTGACAAGTCTAGGACTTGTTATTCAGCTTTATGATATGTTAATAATTGTTTAGAATTGTGATGATGCCTTGAGATGGCTTATTGATTAAACGTCTGTATATATATGTGTATTAGTGTAAATTGTATTCCGGGCAATGAGGCGGAACAATTGAACTGTTCAAATCATTATTCTTCTCTTGAGATAGGAGAGGAGTTTATATTCTAAATGCATGATTTGAATTATTGATGATTAATGTATATGATGTTGCTCATGTTTGCCTTGTTATAGTTATGTTGAAATGATGTCATGATTGATATTATGATGATGAGGTGCTTGGTAAATATGTGATTGTATTTAGAATATATATATATATGTGGTGTGTCCTTGGTGGTAATTGATAGTGATTTGAGATTTTGGAAAAGTATGTGCCTATGTCATATTATGAAAAACCATGTATGTTTCACCACTATTGATGAGATGTGATAATTGATGATGAGAATTGGATAATGTGGTTGTGTAACACACCCATGAGTGATGATAAAAATATTGAGACAATAATTGAATGCCATTGTGTTTGTTTTCCAATTAGTGAATTGGAAATGATGTTGAAAAATTAAGATGATTAAAGAGATTAAGAATGTCACACTACAACTTGAAACAATGGCAAGATAATTGAAATTGAAATCCACTAAGAATTGTGTGGTGATTGTGTATATGTTAGTGTTATACATGTGAAGAATACTTGTAAATATGCCTTCTTGAATTCCACGTGTGGATTGATATTGATGAGAATCCTTGGCTATTATATTATTAACAAGTGAATTGATACTTTAGAGGATTTTGTGATAAATTGTATGTTGTGGAGAGTATTGTGATTTATGCAATGCGATTAACCAAAACATTAAGTGTAAAATGTACCCTAAGTAAGAGGGTACGATATCCTTGTGAAGCTGCGGCTAGCGTATGCACTCTTGCATTCATGGCATGCATGGCATATCATATTATATATGGTTGCGATCACATGATATAATGGAACAATGAACATCTTGCGGGATCTTGTGAAAAGGGACCCTTGCGGGGGAGAAACATCTAAATGATTATATGTGGTTGTGACCACGTGACATGTCGAGATGATTGAGATCTTATAGGATCTTGTGGAAAGGACCCTTACGGGTGACAAATATTCAAATGATTATATGTGGTTGCAATCACATTGACATGTCAAAATGATTAAGATCTTGCGGGATCTTATGAAAAATGGACCTTTGCATGGGGGACAAATATTGGATGATTATATATGGTTGCGATCACTTGATATATTAAAACAATAAAGGTCTTGTGGGATCTCATGAAAAGCACCCTTGCGGGGGACAAGTACTTAAGAAACTATACGTGGTTGCAATTATTTGATTAGATATGTGCGCATGTATTAAGAGAAAATGTTTCAAATCGGATCCGTTGTATATGCATTTCATGTTATGACATATGCATTAGCCATAGGAACATGACATTTGAGTTGGAGATAGCCAAGAAAAATGATAACCTATTGAGGGTGTGAATAAAGGAAAGATGTAAAAACTTAATGTTGATACTTGAGATAATCCATGATGATGAAGGACAATGTAAAAGTGTATGTGTATGTGAATGTGCTTGCTATGAATTGTAAATAATGAGACTTGTATACCTATGATGATATCTTGATGAAGGCTTGGTGATAAATTGATGGTTATATTTCAAAACACACATGTTGTTTATATGTATGTACACATGATCACAATGTATTCATATTTGTCATTTTGAATGTATAACTCACTCTCTCATGTTGTCTCTTTTTAGCATTGTGATGCAGGATTGTCATGGGATGAGATTATGTTTTGAATCAAAGCTTTTAGGGAAGGTAAACAGTGGTAATGGAATGCCTTGCCGGCAACGATTGTCAATTGTGGTATTATGAATGAATTATACATGTTAATGTTAATGATTATTGGCTTGATGGATATTGTGTACATGGCAATGTTGATAATTATTGACTTTATGAATATGTAAATGGCAATGTAGATGAATGATGATGTTGAAATCATTTTGAGGATCACATCTCTATTCTTTTGTATCTAACACTATGTGATGCTTAGAGAAATATATTTGAATGCCATTCTAATGGTGATGATATTCATGTCAATGAAGAATTGGTGAATTGCAAGTATGAAATGATGTTGGACATGAAGTCCTTTTGTGCATGTATATGTATTGATGATGCATGGTAATAAATTTGAACCATAATATATGTAATGAATGATATTTGGATTCATGCTTGGTGAAATTATGATTATTGTGATAGTTGGAGATTATATATGAGATGTGTGGTTAAAGGAAATAGTGGATTTATATGTTTATTGAGGAAGTAAGTGGGTCATATTTTGACCAAGAGGTTCTACGAGATGGGACTAGGGTGTATAAACCCTATTACATATTTGAAACTTGTTGGCATTGGTTTGGAACATAATTGAAGTGGTTTGAATGGTTTTAGGTATGCCATTACTCCTAAAATGCATTTTTATGCATAATCTCATAGTTAGGCCTCATGGTTATGAATCCTTGAGTGTGATTGAGTCTAGCAAGTCTTAATTGGTGTGTTTTAACTCTCCACAAAGTTTGGTGATGATTGGATATGATTAAGATGAGTTTTGGTAGGCTTGAAACTCGCAAAATATGGTTTTTCTGGTTTTTCTACATAACTAATCAATTAGGATGGTCCCCTAATCAATTTTGGGCTTTCTGTTGGCCTCAAAATCAATTTTTGATCAGGTTAATCAATTAGGATGAGTGCCTAATCGATTAGCAGCTCTCTATTTGTGGCGTAATCGCTTAGCTAATCGATTTGGGACATTCTGTCTGATGTTAATCAATTAGGCCCTTCCTGCTAATCAATTAGGGCATTATTTTTGAACTAGGGGCTATTCTAGGCCGAATTAACTCTTAGAGTCTTCACAAATGTTGTATAGAACTTTGTCACCATTGTTTTGATACCTAATTTGCATCGATCAGATGTTTATAGCTCTAGATATGCCCAAAATACTACAAGGTGTTCCTGCTGAAATTTTGTTACATAATAGTTCTAATTTTTCATGATTTGAGGTATCTTCAGGGCATAATTGGCCTTCAACTTCTGCATGAAAATTATAGATAAATGTTTTAGGGCGGTTTAGAATTTAGCCTCACCTCAATTAGAGTGTCCTAGCTCTCATTAGGCGTAAAACACTAAACCCACTATAGTGAAAAACTCAAATGCGGGAGGGGTTTGGACCCAACTTTTTATGTTTTCTAATTTGGGACTAATGGGTGATATTTATGACATGTACCACTATTTCTAGGACTAAAAATGAACTTTTCTTGCCATGGGCTTGTACTCCTTGGCCCCCTATGCTTGCACTTCAATCTTGTATCCATAATAGCTTATAGAACACTTCTTTGACATGTTTCCTTAATTAAATAAATATACTTCTAACTATGGAATGTTTGTATAGATGAATGTATATGTTTTTATTAAATTTTGGAAACCACCTTGTGCTTACGTGGATCATTTATTATATCCACTCTTGCTCTTGAATTAACTTGTATATTCCGCAAATACTTATATGGTGATCATGAAATTGATTGTCCTAAGTAAACATTTATTTAAACTACATACCTTTTTATATCGTCATATATGAGATAGGTCTTTAAAAGGTTTAGGGTTAAATGTTAAAGTTTTTATTTGCGTTGTTCTTCTTCCAACGGTTGTTTTCAATCGTGAAAAATTCATCCTTATTTTTAATATCTAAATAAAATATCTTTAATATCATCTATCGAATTAAGGGCGCCACAGTCAGGCTTCAAGATACATTTAGTGCCATTACAGAGCGTAGCCAATAATATTCCAATAGAATTAATATCAAGTAATCATCAATATTACAAAACACGAGGCTTTAATTTATAGATACAATCATTTCATAACACCATTTAATTTTTTATAACATCAATAACAACATCAAAATTCATTACCAACAACATATGCCAACTAATATAATTAATGACATTTCATGAATCAATTCACATAATATTATTATCGACATCTATCAAGCACCAGGCTTCCATTTATAAATATTATTTCATAGCACACATAATAACTATATTTTTATTTTGTATAAATCAATATTTCCATGCGTCGATATTTGAAGTAAAATTTTTAATTATAAAACCTGCACCAAAATAAAATCTGTAATATCCAAAATTTTAATTAATTAGGAGGTTTTAGGGAAACAAATCAGGTACATGATTTATTTCCAATGGTTTGTAATTAATTAATTAATTAATGGTCGATAAATCAAAATCTCTAGAGAGCGACCTTTTTCGTGAGAGGATTTAATCGTGTCGATTTTTAATATTTAAATCGAAAGTATTCGGTTACGGTTGTTAACCAATAGGATTAAAGGACTGAATTACCCTTGACCAACCTAAATTAATTAGGATAATTCCTTTTCTCTTTTCCTTCTCATTTACTAACCCATTTTACTTTCATTTTCTCTTATTCACTTCACATTCTCTTTAACTCACCCATCACCTTCATTCCCTTTTTCACTTTCACTCTTCATCATCATCTTCCTCTTCTTTCACACCACACAAAAACTGTTTTATATCTTCCTTTCACTCTCTTCACTTTCCTCATCATCATCCATCACGCCACACACTTACCACTTTCCCTTTCTCCAACCGGTGGCTACCTTCCTCTTTCTCTACCCTTACTTTCTCTATTACACCTCCATCGTCTCTTCCTCTTCATCATCACCCTACTTCCACACTAAGCCACCACTCTACCTTTTGTCCTATCTTCCATAACCACCAACCTGTTCCCCCCTTCTCCTTCACTATCCTATCTTTTCTCTTCCATCATTACCTCACAGCTTCCCTCTCTAAGCCATCACCATCACCATTTTTCTCCTCCTCCCACCACCAAACTCAACACCTCCCCCTCTCCCTCCCTTTCTCAGATCCACTTACATGTGTGGTCACCATCGTTATGGAACTTGAGGGTTGCAAAAGAGGTTGATCGAAGGCTTAATCGGAAGCCAAAATAAGGGTCCTTGGTCATTGATCAGTGCGGAATTGTCATTGGTATGTAAAACCCTCACTTTTTCTTACATGTATAGTCGGCTCCTTTTCTCTTTGCATGCATGTCTCATTGCGTTTCTCCATCCCACTTTGTGTGTATTTTTATCCATTTTGTCTTGCATGCATGTTCAATTTGAGATTTTTATGGATTTTTGATCAGTCTGGATAGGGCAGTTCCGCTCTGTTTATGGTAAAACTGTGAACACAAAAATTGTTTATCTTTCTTTCCTCTTTGCAACGAGTTATAGAACGCCTAAATCTGATAACTAGAGTAAAAGTTATGCCTAAAATATAGAAGGTTGTTTTGGTTAGAAATTAGCTACGAGTTAGCAACCTTTTTTTGTAATTTGGGATGAATTGGCTTAAAATTAGATTTTTGTGTGTTCATAAAAGTTATAATAAATTTTGTTACAAAAATCTTAAGACCAAGATCACTTAAATCGGACATTCATAGCTTAAGTTACGATTAAATTAGTGGAGCATGCACATGTTACTCTTTCCTATCATATGCGTGTTTTTCTTTCCCATTGTATGCAGTGTTTTTGACTTCCCCTTCTCTTCTCTAGCTTGGTTGTGTGTGTTCGTGAGGCGTTCGAAAGAATTTCGGAGCTTTAGGGTAGTTTCGACACCCCGTCAATGAGATTCGTAACCCTTAGTGAGTATAATTCTTATCGAAACTCCAACAATTTTGTGTTTGAGTCTTGACTTTGGTGTTTCGGTGATTTATAGGTTATGAGGTTATTTTTTAATTAACTTTTTAGAATTTTTTGAATATAGGGTGTTTATACTCAAAGCTGAATCAGGAATCGAGGCTTGCTTGGAGTGCTAGATAACTCCTTGTGGTATGTGTTAAAGTACGAGGGGGTTTATCACTCGAGTAGCGAGTAAGGATTTCACTTCAAATATCAACGCCTAAAAAATTATTGATTTTTATAAAATAAAAGTCTAATGCTTGATAAATATTGATATTAATATTATGAGTTTTTTATTCATGAAATGCCATTGAATATAATGCTTGGTGTGTATGGTTGGCAATGATTTATGATGGTACTGAGGATATTGCTAAATTAGATTTTTGTACTATAAAATAATGTCTGTAAAGTAAAGCCTGGTGCTCGATGTTGTTAATGATTATTGATATCGTTTATAATGTAATGTTATTGGTTACGCCCTGTGGTGGTGTTAAATATTTGTTGAGGCCCGAGATGCTGGCTGTGTGTTGTTGAAAGTGTATTGATTGGTAATTTGTGGATGATTAACTATTAATGATATGTGTTATTAAGGTTAATGGAGCTAGGTTATAATGTCAGAATAATTATATATACACTATGATTCGCATCTATGCATTTTTGTATTATCATAACATTATATAAATTAATAAAGTGCTACGATTCACTCAACACTATGATTTATTGTTTGAGACTATCGAATATAGCATTACGATTTGTAGTGGTACCATCGATTATAGCACTACGATTTGTAGTGTGGTTACCTGAATATCCATCACTTTATAACACTACAATTCGCTATGTGGATTATCCATTTGGCACTTAGATGTTCTATTGACGAAGGTATCACCGATTATAGCACTAAGATTTGTTGTATGATTACCAGGATATCCACCAAGTTATAACACTCAGATTTGTTGTATGGATTATCCATTTTGGCACTTAGATTTGCCATTGATTAAGTCAAATCCGCTTTGTATACTTTTATGCATTTGAAAATATATGATTTTGAAAGTTCATGGTATTCGATTGTTTGTATTGAGAGAGTAATAAGACATGTATATGTATATGTATTGGAAGAATTGGAGGTATTTGGTGATGTTTGTAATGTTTGATATTGTATTTGGTGACGTTTGAGGTTGAATTGATAATCAATATATACCTGGTGATATGTGATGTTGAAATGATTATTTATATATATACCAGGTGATATGTGATGTTGAAATGATGTTTGATGTTGAATTGATGATTAACATATATATGGGGATGGTTAAGATTGAGTTAATGATAAAAATGTATTTGGTAATGTTTGGAATTGAATTGATGTTTGATATTGTATTTGGTGATGTTTGATGTTGAATTGATGATTAACATATATATATATATATATATATATATGTGTGTGTGTGTGTGTGTGTGTTCCTAGTGATATTTAAGGTTGAATTGATGATTAATATGTATTTGGTAATAATTGGAATTGAATTAATAATTGATATGTAATTGGTATTAGAAATTGAATTAATGATTGAGATATGCTATTGTGTGGTGTTGTAATATCGTAAATTACTTGATCCAATGGGTACTTTATCTGTGTTTATGAATTTTATGCTTTGAGTGGTACTCACCCTTCAACTTTCATTTTAGTGAATTTTTAGGGTGAGGATGTCACTCAATGAGCTCAGAGATAGAAGCAATTCAATGGTAGGATGAATTTATAACTAATTTTTTTGTTGTGTTACCTAAGGTAAATATGTATTTGCTCTTGTTTAATTGATATATGAAAGGGTGGTACGACCCTCTGATTGGCTTAGAGTTGTTTAATATGTGAAGTTTTATAGCTCTTTGATTGGCTCAGATTGGCGAAGACATGTATGTGATGCCAAATATTAAGTTTTGATATATATATATATGGTTGGCTAAGATGGCAAGCATATATATACACATGTGGTTGGTGTCATCTCTTAATATTTGTGATAATTATATTTATAAGATTGTTAGTGGATAGGTAGCTGACACCTCACTAGAGGTTTAGATTTTGTCTTACAATGATATTATGTTGAGAATTTAGTCCCCCATATGTTCAGGGAGTATTTTAGGTTGGTCTAAATGTGAATTGAAGTATGATTGAATTATGTAATGATGCCCTAAGGTTGATATTCCTTGGTTCCCGAATCATATCTTCATATATGGGAAGGAAATGATACCCTATCCATTGTTAGGGACCAATAGCTTGGTAGGTCCCTCCTTAAGTCTGTTAGGGCTTGTAGGTTATTTTTGTTGTGTGTTTTGTTAAGCTACATGTTGCTTAAGTTCTTAGGGTTAGTCCGACAGGGTGTTGTGTTCTTCGTGAAAAAGTTTCTCTAAATTTTGTAAATTTTGGCGATTAATAATGGGAATTTAGGCAGGATGTCGCAAAATCCTTACTCGCTACTCGAGTGATAAACCCCCTTGTACATCAGCACATACCTCAAGGAGTTATCGACTTTCTAAACAAACCTTGATTTTTGATTCAGCTTTAAGCGTAAATACCCTATATTCAAAAAATCTTAAAAAATTAATTAAAATAATTCTCGTGACCCATAAATCATCAAAACACTAAAATCAAGGCCATAATAAAAAAACAAAGTTTTGATAAGAATTATACCTATTGAGGGTTACGAAATTTGTCGACGGTATGCTGAAACTACCCTAGAGTTCTAAAATCCTACCAATGCCTCCTAAACGCGCGCCTTAACCACTCTAGCTTCAAGAAATATAGTTTTCAAGAGCTGATCTTCACCTTATCTTTAAAAGGGAACACGACCAAGCTAGAAATGACAATAGGAAGGTCAAAAACATTGCATGCGACAAAAAAGAAAAACATGCATGTAATCGGAAAGAGTAACATGCATATGCTCTATAATTTTAATCATAACATAAGCCACAGGTATCCGATTTAAGTGATCTTGGTCTTAAAATTCTTGTAACTAAATTTATTATAACTTTTATGAAGACACAAAAGCCAGTTCTAAGTCAAACAATCCTAGATTATGAAACAAGTTACTGATCCGTAACCATTTTCCAGCCAGAACAACCTTCCGTATTTTGGGTATAACTTTCGCTCTATTTATTGGATTTAGGCGTTCTATAGCTCATTAGAAATATCAAAGAAAGAGGAATAATTTTTGTGTTCAAGGTTTCCCTAAAATCCCGATAGATAAGCAACATGAAACCCATCAAAAAGACCCATGAATTTGTCAAATTTAACATGCATGTAGAAAGAAATGAAGATAGACATGCATGTAAGAAAAATGGACATGCATACAAGAGGAAATAGGGTTGTAACATACCAACGTCGATTCTGCACCAATCAGTGACCAAGATCCTACGCTCGGGCTCCGGATCGAGACTCCCATCAACCTCCAACGTAACCTTTGAGTGCCACAACAATGACAGTCTCGCATGCAATGGATTCGAGAGGGAGAAAGGTACTGTATGGTTGTGTGAGGAAGAAAGAGAGACCATGAGTTTGGTGGGTGAGGAGGAAGATGTGATAATGATGGTGGCATCAGGGAGGTGTGGTTTGGAAGTGGTGTAAGGGAGAAGAAAAAGAGATGGTAGCTTAGAGGGGAAGGTCATGGCCTTGATGGGAAAGAGAGAGGGAGAGAGAATGTGATAAAGAGAATGATTGTGAGGGGGAAGATGATAAAGTGTAGGATATATTATAACGGCCCTCATAATTATTAGGAATTAGTCGTTCAATTATCTTAATTAACTTAAGTTTAGTTTTAATTGACTTAACATAAGTCGTAAGATAAAAACATAAATCAGAGAACTTGTTAGAAAATTTTTTGTGGCAAGCATCCAAAATTAAAACATGATAACTTGAAGCCATAAAGAATATATTAGTACACTAAGAATTCTCACAAAACCCCAACAATTGAACCCAAGGGCTCCCAAAGCCAAACACCGATTAATTCAAAAAGGGAAAAAGCACAACAGGCTGAATTTATAACACCCTAAATTTTATAGAAAACAATTTATTGAATAATGATAATTGATTATTTATGGTCCAATAATTATGGGAGAATTAATTTGACATTAGAGATGAATTATCGGTAAATTAAGAATTACCGGAACCGGGTGATTTAACAGATAATGTGGGACCCACTTAGTCAAATTAGATATTTGATGGGCCTAGAATGTTTAGAAAATTATTGTGGTTATAGTGGTATAGTTAAAATAATTTTTGGTGTTGAGGAAATAGTTAATTGGACGCGACGTATGTTATTAAACGGGGAAAATACGAACCAATTAGAATTAAAAAAACCAAAAATCCCATTTCTCCCCTCATTTCCACCATCCTCTTTTTCTCCCTCTCACTTAACCCTTTTGTCTATTGTGTAATGGAGAATTATTACCCATTGGAAAAAGTAACATGATGCACCCTTTTATCCATTGTGTAATGTCCAATTTTTGCATATTTCCCCTCTCTTTCTCTCTATCACCGTGAAGTCTTCTTCTTCTCCATTCAATCTTCATTCCTTTCTTTTTCTTCACCATTCTCTTCTTAAAACTGAACCACCTCCTTCCACCTCCATTTCTTGCCAAAAATTAAATCAAAACTTGGACTTGTGAAGCATTTATGGAGCATGGGAGCTTTGCATTGGTCATCTCCCTCTTCTTCACTCTCATTTTCGTTGGTGGAGCATGGATGTGAGGTAAGGGTCTCTTACCTCCTTATTGTTTCATTGATGGTAATAATGATGCCTAAGCTTGAAATATTGATATTGGGTTTTATGGGTATTTGAGGAAATGGCAAAACCCTAAGCTTGATGGCTTAAGAGATGATCTTGATTATGGTGTTGTGTTAGAAATGGATGTGGTTTATGGTTTGCATATGGATTTTAGTAATGGGTTGAAGTTATTGTTGGGTGATTTTAATGAAAACCCTAAGTGATTGGAATTTTGGGGGTTTTTGATAAAACTAGTGAATATGGTGATTTTGGTGCTTTAGAATGATTTATATAAGGGGAATGAATTTTTAGAAGCATTGAGATTGATTAATGAGATTGGTAAAATTTTGAACTAAGTTTATGAGGTTGTGTATGGTGATATATGCATGTAGGTAAGTGTGATGATTTGAGGAATTGATTTTGAGAATGGATAAATGATGATTAATGTTGAGTGTTGTTATTTGTGATAGAGATAATAATGGAGGATAACCATTGTTGATGGAATTGTTTAACCCTCTTTAAAACTTAGAAAGTCTTGGTTTTGGAAAAGGAATTCCCGAAGCCTAATATAAGCGTGTGAATTAGGGTTTAGACAAGTCTAGGACTTGATAATGAGTTTTAGGAAAAATGATGCCTTATGATGGCTTATTAATGGCATGTATATATATGTGTTTGTTGATAGGATTGTATTCCAGACGATGATGCAGAATGATCAAGGCATTTGGATTGCGGTTCTACTCTCGAGGTAGGAGAGGAGTTTACATTTCAAATTGCATGAGTGAATAATTGTTAATTATGTATATATATGAACTCATGCAATGCCTTTCCATGAATGTGTTAAATGTTTGAATTGATGATGTGGTGAATGATGGCTTGGCTTATGTTGAATATTATGAAAAATATATATGTATGATGATGATAACTATTGGGTTGTCATTTTGTTGGACATGAATGATTTGTTAATGAAAATCTATGAATAGATGAATTACTTGAATTGTGAGGTAGTGTTTATGATAATTGTGCACAATGATACGTGTGGCTGTGAAATAAAAATGGTTAGAAACCCCTATTACGTAGTTGATGAATTAGAAAATGAAATGGAGAAGTATAACTTGAGGGATTAGGCCTAAGAGTATGAATTCTTCTATGTATGTTAATTGGATTAGGTAAATTTTACATGGTGAGGATATTAGCATGTGTAAGGAGTGGAAAACTTGAGCTTTGGGCGTGTGCTGATTAACTCGCTCAAGCGAGTTGGGATCTCGCTCAAGCGAGAGTCCCCTGTATCAGAGGAGTGGCCTCTGTCCCAATCTCACTCAGGTGAGATGATGCCTCGCTCAAGCGAGACACGTGTGCAACAGAGGGATGTACATTGGATGAATCTCACTTTATCGGACTCCAAATGACACCAAATTTCATTGGTGACATGTTTTCGCCATTTCGGAGCTATTGGCGAAGTTCGTTTGCCAAAATTGCAACATATGAAAGGGATATGCAGAGTAATGCAAGTTAACCAATTTATACATAATTTCAAGACATCCCATGGCATAAACACATTCCACTCTACGCTAAACATGCATACAAGTCTCATGCATCAATATGGGTTCAAAGGAACCCTCTGGGGAGCCCTACGCCTACAACTCAAGATATGACCTGTTCAATTCCATTTAACACTCTGAAATCTCATATATGTTTATGCCAATCACATTAAGCTACCAAATCAATCATATACATCGACTACACAAGGTTCCTCCTAATTTCATAAAACTTGCCCATCATAATTATGAAACTATTCAAGTAATGGCTCATAGCCCACACACATAAATATCATATTCACCTGGACATATCAGGCCATACATCAACACACTTCACCATACATAATTAACCTAGTATCGAGGCAACACACAATTCATATTCATAATCAAGTCAACAAGTCTTGCTACAGCTACCATGCAAGCACAAAACATATACATTAGTATATACATATATGTATATATACACACATATCTAAATGTCATCGACTCATGATCTTTGGCATTGCTCTGCACTTCGCTTTGCACTGGTATCTAATACCTCTGCAACCTCCCTGTCTCCAGTCACCGAAACAATTGTAAGGCTAAGTGACTAGCCATATAATTCAATACAAATAATTTCAATATGAATAAAAGTGAATTAATTATAACTAGCAATCATAGTATCATCATCACCAACTACCACATGTTATATACAACTATTAATATTTTCATCGAAACATCACAATCATCATCAAGTACCATTTCAAAACTGACTCTCAATCAAACATAGTATAAGACGCCTTAGTAACCGGATACAAAAAGGATCAGCCACCAGCTGGGAGTCCACCTAACATCCCATGAACCCACCTGGTCCACCGAGCCCACCTGGCTCCCTACCTCAACCACTAGGTCCTACTTGACCACTGGGTAGCTCAACTGAGCCACCAACAACAACAGGAGCCAAAAACAAGGGGAAAATCATACCGAATGGGTGTCCACACCACAGAACATGTACCAACAACATATAATAATTATATATTATCGTCAATCATCCCCCGACATACAAGCCATCTCCTTGGGATATATACAATATTCATCGTAATACATCATTCAATAATAAGCCACTTAGGCAATAGATCATATCACTCCCATTTCACAGTTTCAACAATTCCATATTCACATGTCATACCATAATTCACAAACATAAGGATCATCATATAATTTCTTAAAGGATCAAATGTAAACAAAATTAAATCTTATTTTTATCTCCCTTTTGTAACATACATACATGTTAATTAGTTCTTTGTGCTATTTCTACAATGAAAACCGTATTTTCGCTTATAAGCCTCAAGGGACTATAGTTAAATTTATTCCTATTAAATTATACACGAAAAACACCCCCTTACCTCAACTCTATGCTCTCAAAACCTCTATTCGATTATCGATTTCTTCCAAAAGCGCTAACACTCTAAAACTAGAAAGTACAAAAATAAAATTAATGTTGTTACCTCCGAAACCAAAACCCATTCCTTTTTAACACTCCTATGCATCGACTTAAAGTTCTCGTAACTCACCGATATCACTTTCGTTTTTTGATTTCAACTTTCTCTTTTTCGATTACTCTGTCAGCCCTCATTCCACAACCTATCATCAACAAAACAAAACCCCATTGGTCATTTTGGGACTCCTGTTGCCTTAATAAGCCTCTACAAGCTTGAATCATCACAAAATGAAAAAGAACCATTCCTCTGATAGAAATCCATTCACGGCCAAGAAATGGAGAAGAAGAGGATGATGACAAAACATAAAATTAAGCATACCTTTACGTCACCTTCACTTCCATGATCCCAAATATGTGGTCAATTTCAAATTCCTCCAATAATTACACCTTCAATTGGAGCTCCCAAGTCACGGCTATAGCATACAAGTTCCTCAGTTTCTTTCCTTCATTTCACGTGAGAATGAGACAATGTTTCGGCACTTATTTGAATTCATTAAAGACAAGGGAAAAATAGTCACTTCCTATTTCCCTTTTTTCTATTTTCTTTTAATTCTAAAAATCAATTTCCTTATCTTTATTTTATTCAGTAACTTATTGGATTTCACATTTATCTTCGTAATTAATTATTTACCACGGCCACAATTTAATCTAACCATCACTTCCATTTATGGGTTAATCAATTTCATCTTAAATAATTGAATAATTATCTTTTAATCCAATTACGCTCCCTAATCATTAAAATAATTCCAGGGATGTTACATTCATCCCTCCGTAAAATAGATTTCACCCCCGAAATCTACATACCTCAGCAAATAGTTCGAGATATTATTGTCTGATATATGATTCCAGCTCCCAAGTATAAGCTATCCCATTGAAGATTTGCCACACCACTTTAACCAATAAGACCTCCTTATTTCTTAACCGCTTGGTTTGAAATGCTTCAATCTGAGTAAGAATCGCTTGAATAGTCAAGTTTTCGTTCAACTCAACAGAATCCTCTAGTGCCACCATAGACTGGCAAGGAATGTATTTCCTGAGTTGCAATAAATGAAAAAACATTATGCAACCGAGACAAGGTTGGAGGAAGCTCAATCCGATAAGCAACATCGCCAATTCACTCTATCACCTGATAGGGACCAATTTACCTCGGGTCTAACTTCTGAATCCTGATAGATTTACCTACACCCTTCATGGGAGAAACTTTGAGAAACACCATGTCACCTACCAGAAACTACAGAGGCCTATGCCTGGTATCATAATAACTTTTCTGTCTATCTTGGGCCGTTTTCATCTTTTCTCAAATCATAACCACTTGATCATTCATCTGCTGGACCATTTCTAGACCCAACACCAATGTATCACCACTGTCTGCCTTCCATATAAAGCCTCATAAGGCGTCATCTCAATACTGCTGTGAAAACTGTTATTATAAGTAAATTCAATCAGAGGTAAGAACCTCTCCTAACTGCCACCATGCACCAGTACACAAGCACGCAATAAATCTTCCAATGTCTGAATAGTGCACTCAGACTGATCATCAGTGTGTGGATGATATGCTGAGCTCAGTCTCAACTCGGTGCTCAACTTTCTATGCAAGCTCTCCTAAAATCTGTAAGTAAAGCGAGGATCTCTATCCAATACAATGCTCGAGGTAACACCATGTAAATGGACAATCTCCCTCATATACAACTCTGCAAGTTTCTCTAATGAACATTTCATGTCATAGCAAGGAAATGAGCACACTTGGTCAATCTGTCAATGATCACCCAGATAGTATCATAACCAGAATAAGTCTACGGTAAGCCAGACATAAAGTCCTTGGCTATGTTATCCCACTTCCATACAGGAATATCCAAAGGCTGAAGCATCCCTGAAGGTTTCTGATGCTCAACTTTGGATTTCAGGCATATCACACAACGTGCAACATAATCAACAATGGCTTTCTTCATCCCTGGGCACTAGAACTGCCTCCTCAAATCACTATATATCTTGGTCACACTAAGATGAATACTGAGTGAACATTTGTGAGCCTCAGACAAAATTTAGCTCTTGAATTCACCACCAACAAGTACCATAATGCGATCCTTAAACCGCCATAATCCATCAGACCATATGTTAAATAGTATCACCTTGCCCCTATTCTTGGCATCAATCAATCTCTGGATCTCATCATCCGTCTCTTGAGCCTCAGATAAAGACTTCAAAAAGTCATTCAAAATTTTTAACATACCGACCACCATTTGATTTGTAGTCTAAATCACTACGCCAAGGTTCATATCAATGAAAGCTTTCAAGCAATTCATATTCTTTCACCATTAAGGAAGTAACATGCAAAGATTTCCTACTCAAGGCATCTACAACAACATTGGCCTTGCCAGGATGATACTATAAGTTAAAGTCATAATCCTTTAGGTATTCCATCCATCGCCTTTGTCTCATATTAAGCTCTTTTTTATCAGATAAATACTTCAAGCTTTTATGGTCGCTAAACACCACATATCTCATAGCCAATTGTGATGCAATTTCATGACATATTCCATACAAACCATCAAATCTTCAGAAATTAAATGGTCCAGGTCGGAACCGCTCTGATACCACCTATAACGACCCTCATAATTATTAGGACTCAGTCGTTCAATTATCTTAATTAACTCAAGTTTAGTTTTAATTGACTTAATATAAGTAGTAAGATAAAAACATCAATTAGAGAATTCGCTAGAAAATTTTTCGTGGGAAGAGTCCAAAATTAAAACACGATAACTGGAAGTGATAAAGAATATATTAGTACATTAAGAATGCTCACAAAACCCCAAAAATTGAACCTAAGGGCTCCTAAAACCAAACACCGATTAATTCAAAAAGAGAAAAAACTCAACAGGCTAAATTCGCTCAAGCGAGATCAACTCGCTTAGGCGAGAATGCAACAGAACGAAAAACACGAGCTCTCGCTCAAGCAAGACTGAACCAAGGAACAAAGGTACCACACTTGCTCAAGCAAAGCCAAACTCGCTCGAGCAAAAGCAAGGCAGAATCAATTAATATAGAATTCTCCCAAGCGAGGAGTACCCACTCAAGCAAAAATCAAATAGAATTAATTCCAAATTAATTCACTCAAGCAAAGACATGCTTGCTTAAGCGAAATCACAATAAAACCAATTTCGAGTTAATTCGCTCAGGTGAATAATACTCGCTTAAGAGAAATCACTCCAGTAACAATTTCAAATTTAATTCGCTCAAGCGAGTATCGTCTCGCTCAAGCGAATTTACACCAGCATCAGACTCTGAAGTAGGGGAAGGGACTTGCTTGAGCAAAATTGAACTCGCTTAAGCGATATCTGTACAAATACCAAAACTCCCAACTTCCAAGATACCTATCTCACTTGATCGGACTCTGAATGATACCAAATTTCATAGGCGACATGTTTTCACCATTTCAGAGTTGTTGGTGAAGTTCATTTGCCAAAATTCCAACATATGAAATGGATATGCAGAGTAATGAAAGTTGACCAATTCATACACAATTTCAAAACATCCCATGGCATAAATACACATTCCAATCTATGCTAAACATGCATACAAGTATCATGCATCAATATAGGTTCAAAGGAACTATCTGGGTAGCCCTACTCCCACAACTCAAGATATGACTTGCCCAATTCCATTTAACGCTCCAAAATCTTATATATGTTTATGCCAATCACTTACATCGACTACATAAGGTTCCTCCTAATTTCATAAAACCTGATATGTACCAACAACATATAATAATGGTATATTATCATCCAATCATCATCATCAATCATCCCCCAACATATAAGCCATCTCTTTGGGATATATAGAATATGATTATAATGCATCATTCAACAATAAGCCAGTCAAACAATAGATCATGTCACTCTTATTTCACAATTCCAACAATTCCATATTCATATGCCATAACATTATTCACAAACATAAGGATCATCATATAATTTCTTAAAGGATCAAACGCAAACAAAATTAAATCTCATTTTTATATCCCTTTTGTAACATACATACATGTTAATTAGTTCTCTGTGCTATCTCTACAACAAAAACCGTATTTTCGCTTATAAGCCTCAAAGGACTATAGTTAAATTCATTCCTATTAAATTAAACATAATAACACCCTCTTACCTCAACTCTAAGCTCTCAAAACCTCTATTTATTGTCAATTTCTTCCAAAAATGCTAACACTCTAAAATTAGAAAGTACAAAGAATAAAACTAATGTCATTACCTCTGAAATCAAAACCCATTCCTTTTTAACACACCCATGCATCGACTTAAGGTTATCATAACTCACAGATATCATTTTCATTCTTTGATTTCAACTTTCTCTTTTCTGATTACTCTGTCGGCCCTCGTTTCGTAACCTATCATCAATGAAACGAAACCCCATTGGTCATTTTGGGACACCTATTACCTCAATAAGCCTCTACAAGCTCTAATCATCACAAAATGAAAAGGAACCACGCCTCCCATGGAAATCCATTCACGACCAAGAAATGGAGAAGAAAATGATGATGACTAAACACAAAATTAAGGGTACCTTTACGTCACCCTCGCTTCCACGATCCCAAATACGTGGTCAATTTTGAATTCCTCCAACAATAACATCTTTAATTGGAGCTCCCAAGTCACGGTCATGGAGTTAGCCACGAACCCTTAAACTCCTGATTTTCAGGGGGTATTGAAGGAGGTGCTAAGCAGTTTTTTTAGAGAGAGAGAGACTAGGATGTTTTTGGAGAGGACAAAAGAAAGAGACTTTAGAGAAGGATTTTGCAAGAGAAAAATGTGAAGATCCTTGGATTAACAACACTCAAAGATTAAGGTTTAAGGGATTTAGAGTGAGATCTTATCTCTATTCTTTTCTTGTACCTTTACTTTCTTATTTAGAGGATTTTTCTGATGTTGTGTATGACGATTAGAATATTTTGCATCTCAATCTTGTTTATGGATCACTAAATCTTTAATCTTGGGATTAGAAGGAAACTATGTTCATGTAATCAAACCTAAGTTTATGAATTTCTTTATTGCAATATTTTGTGTTCTATTTGATTTCATGAGATCTTTATGCTTCTACTGATTTAGAACTAAACTTAGAAGAACTAAAACGTTTTGGATGATCAAAAGATTGGATATCATTAGAAATGCATGAAATTGTACCTACGATTTTAGATTACAAAAGTAAGTAAAATAGTTTAAGGGTTTATGGGGTTTTCACTGCGCTTAATGAATCCGACTAGCAAATCGGATGTTGTTCTTTAGTAATCGGGTGTGTTAATAAGGTTCAAAAATTGTTAATTAACTCAAAAACCCTCCTTAGAAACGGAACTTTGTAATTGAGAAAGGATTAAACTTAATTTGGTATATAACATAGGAACGTTCTAATTCCCCAGAGTCTATCATTATTTTTGATTCCTAAAAGTTAAGCTTTCTGTCGATAATTTCTTTGTTAATTGTATTTACTGTAAATTCTCATTGAGTTAAGCGTTGTCTAGATAATTAGATCACTGTGAACTAGTAATTGGGCACAACCTCTAAGGGGACGATAACTTTTTATTACGTGATACCCCATGTGCTTACAGAACAGCTATCAAGTTTTTGACACCATTACTGGGGATTTTGTTTCCTCCATTATTGGCAAAGCGATGATTTGATTAGATTAGACGTTTAAATTTTTCTACATTATTTTTTTTTGTTTTTTTGCAAAATTATACTTGGGTTCTCTGTTTATTTTATGAATTATGCAGGTCCTTTTATGCAAAGAAGTGCTAGCTTTGAAAACATCTTTGATCTTGAAATCGAAAGGATACTAAAAAATCAGAGCTCTTCAAAGACAAAGAGAACAAAGCAAACAATAAGCTTCAAGTTCAACAACCCAAGCACAAATGGATAATCCCAATAACAGAGCACTCCAGGATTTTGCAGCACCCAATGTGATGGATAGAAGGCCTAGCATCATATGGCCAACCATTGAGGTGAACAACTATGAGTTGAAACCATCCTTGCTCTCTATGGTTCAACAAAACCAGTTTGGCTGATTGCCTTTCGAAGACCCAAATCTACACCTGCAAATCTTCCTTGCGTATTGTGATACACTTAAGGTAAATGACGTCTCAAGTGATGCAATCCGATTAAGGTTTTTCCCAATCTCTTTGAGGGATAAGGCTAGAGCTTGGTTGTATTCGCTCCCTGAAGGATCCATTACAACTTGGGAGTAGTTGTCCCATGCCATTCTCAATAAATACTACCCCCGAAGTAAAACTGACCAGTTGAGGAAGCAGATCATCACTTTCACCTAGAAAGATGATGAGACTTTGTATGATGCTTGGGAGAGATATAAGGAAATTCTTCGAGAGTGCCCCCACCATGGGGTGAAACAATGGTTGAGAGTTCACGTCTTCTACAATGGTTTAACTCCCAAATCAAAGGGTTACTTTGGATACCACAGCTGGCAGAGCCTTCATGAGTAAAAGCATGGAGGAAGGGTATAACCTTATAGAGAATATGGCATAGAACACATACCAATGGTCTTCTGAAGGGGTTTGCCATCAAAAACTCTAGGTAAGTACTTTGTTGATGTTATTTCTTTGCTTACTACTAATGTAGAGGCTTTGTCTGTTAAATTTGATAAGCTGGGAACAAGTACTGTGTAACATCCCAAATTTTAAGTAAAATTAATTAATTAGAGCCAATAAATAGAATAATTATAGAAAATGATTATTTGATACCCTAGGCATGTAGAAAAATTAATTGAGAACCCCTTGAGTTAATACGACGATTACTGTCGTCGTTTAATTGACGTAAGACGTATGAGCAGAATACAGAGACGGGCCCAACAGGTCGGGAAACATTAGATATTTATTGGGAATGAATATTTATGTCCCAAAGATGAACTTAAATTAATTTGAGCATTCATGGACTTTATCGTGATTATTCAAGATTTATCGGCGTCGTTTAACGTCAGAAAATGACCGATTCGGACAACGGTTCTTAATTAGGCCTCAAAATTCACTAACCCAAAAATAATTATTGAGTATTAGAAAACACTCAAATAAATATGTTAAACCCAAAAATAAATCCATAAAAATTTATAGATAATTAATTAGACGTAACAGGGCCCTAGGCGGCTAAAACGCTTCGTTTTCGAGCCAAAACGTGTCAAATTTTCCCCAACCAAATGGGCTGGACATGTACTTTCAAATGGGCTGTTTCCCATCAGTGTTTGAGCCTCAACATGTGAAATTGCCAAAAACATAGGCTTGGACCAAAAATTTTAAGTGAGTGGCAAACTTGTAAATAAGGCAAAGTTGAAAAATTACATTTTCCTTCTTCCCTCCTTGCCAATTCTGAAAATCATCACTTCTTCCCCCCTAAAATTCAAAAATGCCTCTTCATTCTAAAATCTATTCCACCAAAAGCCATGGCCAAAGCTTGAAGGAAATTGAAGAAAGGTGCCATTTTTGACAAGTTTTTGAGGTTAGGACCTTGTTCCTCTTTTATTCCTTTCTATTTCTCTTATTTTCATCATCATCTCTTGAGCCCCATCACCAAAACCGAATTTCACTTTCCTCCCCCTAGGTGATTTCTGTAACATCCTGCTTTTAATAATAGCTCTATTTTGTAAATTTTGAAGTATAGAAGATCTGTTAGTGTTAATCAATGAATAAAACACTCTATGGATGGTTTATAATACTCCAAAAATTTCATTTTTGGGTTTAATTATAGAATTTATATAGATCTTTGTTGATAAGATCCATTTTCTGAGTGAAATATGCCTAAGAAAGGACTGTCCGAGTGAAAAAGGGACTCTGTTCCGAGTGAAGAATGAAAATTCCGAGTGACTAAGAGAAATTCCGAGTGAAAAATGGTTAAAATTCTGAGTGAAGGTTGTGTTTTCCGAGTGGAACATGGCCGAGAGGGTTTTTTCCGAGTGGAATCCCTGTCAGAGACACTCCTGAGTGAAGTGGGACTGATAGAACCACTTCTGAGTTCAAGAATCCGAGTGAGACTCGTATGTATGGGTCTTTTTCCGAGTGATAATGACCTTGATGGACTCTGAATGAAACGTAGTTGAAGAAGTTGATCTGATCTCGGCTAAGTAATGATTAACCGAGTGAAAAACCAATAGAGTGATGGGTCGGTTTTAGTGTAATTGCCGAGTGGAAGGCTGAGCAAGAGATGACTCGGAATTGGAATGAAATTACCGAGTAAAAGACTAATTGAGATGACTCGGTTTCAGGAGAATATGCCAACTGAGTCACCTACAAGGAAGAGAAATCAGACCGAGTGTTTCAAGAGGAATCAATTCCGAGTGAGTAATAGGTGAATACTCGGTTTCAGAAGGTTCTACCGAGTGGATTAAGATGTTGAAGTGGAAACCGAGTGAATGAAGGATCGGTTTTGGGGAGGGAGAGTGTCTGGCTCAAGCGAGTCGGTATTTGCTTGAGCGAAACCCTTACTCGCTCAAGCGAGTCGGTTTTTGCTTGAGCGAAACCCCTCTGCCAGTGCATTGTATGGAACTCGCTCAAGCGAGTCAGTATCCGCTTGAGCGAGAGGGACTCGGATTTCCCTCTTTTCACGTTACCGACCATTTCCAGTCGATATATACATTGACCAGGTAGAATTCCAGTCGGCCAAGAGGCTGACCAAGTGAAATTTCACTCGGAATTAACTGTCAGGTTGACGTTTTGACTTCAGTTTTGTCCCTTTATGCATATTTTAATAAATCTTGTTTAATCATGCACACTCTAGTGGGTAGGCTGCAGAAGTGGAGCTTACTTTCAATCTAAACCACTCTTAATTTCTACTAACAGCCCACCAGAAACCCACTCATGGAAAGTTATCTCCCACTGCCTTGCATTATTAAACACACACACTGATTCTGAAACTCCTAATTCCTCTTCTCCATCAATACACCTTCAATCTGAACCAAGACAGCAAGGGGACTTCTTTTCAGTCAGCCAAAGATCATCAAACCAAGTAAGAGGGGACAGGGTTGTGAATATTTATGAAATGGGTAGAGTTGTATGCTGTTCTAGGATTACAGTTTTAATTTTGTATCTTGTTGCTCAGTTTTGAGATTGAAAACGTGTGATTTTGATTCTTACTTCTTCATGAAAGTTGTATATCTTTTTGTTATCTGAATTTTGAGACCTGAATAAATTAATTTGAATATGTATAACAAAAGTTATAGCCAAAATACTACAGCATGTCCAAGTGAAACATTTGTTCTATGTTCTGGGTATATGTTGCTATTCTGGGAATTTTACAAGCATAATCAGCCTTTGATGTCTTCATGAAAGTTGTAGATATTTGTGTTATGGATCTGTAGAAAGTGGTTTCAAGTCAAAATGATTTTTGTAGCTCGAATTATGCCTAACATACTGAAGTATGTCCAAGCTGAAAAGCTGTTAACTTAAGATATGTATTTTGTTTTTAAAACTGGGAACTTTGTGGTGAGAATTAGTGATTGATGTCTGTATCAAAGTTGTAGATCTTCTTGTTATGTGAATTTTGAGACCTGAACCAACTGAATTGGATATGTATAGCATGAGTTATGGTCAAAATACTACAGCATGTCCGATTGAAATACTTATCTTGTGTTTTGTGCATATATGAATATTCTGGGAATTATACATACGTTTTTAGACTTTGATGTATTCATGAAAGTTGTAGATATTTATGTTAGGGATCTATAGAAAGTGGTTTTGAGTTACAAAGATGCTTGTAACTCTAGATATGCTCAAAATACAGAAGTATGTTCATGATGAAAATCTGTTAACTATGAAATCCGAATCTTATTTTCAAAACTAGGAATTTTGTGGTGTGAATTAGTGTTTGGTGTCTCTATGAAAGTTGTAGATAATTATGTTAAGAGTAATTTAGGACTGGTCTCATGTCAAAACTATTTTTGTAACTCCAGAAACATTGAAAATACTAATATATGTACGTTTTGAAAACTCATCTGGAGGCAGTGTTGTATTTTGTGGATAAATGGTATTTCTGCTTAGAATTTGAATTTATGATCTTCATGAAAGTTGTATATATTTGTGTTATGAATAATTTAGAACTGGTTTCATGCCAAAATTGTTTTTGTAGCTCCAGAAACGTTAAAAATACTAACCTGTGTACGTTTTACAAATCCTCTTTGAGGCAGTTTTGTATTCTGTGAATAAGTGATGTTTCTGTTTAGAATTTGAATTTATGGTCTTCATGAAAGTTATAGATATTTATGTTATTGAGCTATATAAAGTGGAATCACATAAAAAGGATTTGATTTGTTCATGTTATGACTGTTTTACTAACGTATATCGCTGTTTGGAAATGCTGAAATTTGCTTATAATGGTTATTATGGATAAAAATGATATTTTCCCTATGGGTAACAATTTATTATTGAATTCTTGAGTGATTATGAATGTTGATGAGTGTCTAATGAGCATCATTCAGTTTGTGTATTTTGGTGGTGAATAATTATGAATGACTAAATTAATATATTTACATGAATGCCTTGTGGTTATTGTTACATGTGGTTGAAACAGTAAATCCATGATTCTGAAAATTATTATATGTGATGTGTCCTTTGAGGACTTGTGGTTTCCAAGTGGTTTTGGAAATTGATATATCATGGTATGTTAAATGATAAAGAGAATTAAAGGCATTCATGCATCATAAGCATTTGGACGTACCATGGAATTTAGGGGTTCCATGATTGCCTACCCTGGTGGGGGGTTACTCTATGATGAGTTTAAGCCCTATTTTCACAAGAACCATGGAAGTGTAGGGATCCATGGTTGTGTAAATTCCTACTAGTATACTTATTTGTGCAGGAGCCATGAAAGTGTAGGGATTCATGGTTATGCTAATTCCTACTTGTGCACTTAATTTCGCAGGAGCCATGAAAGTGTAGGGATTCATGGTTATGCTAATTCCTACTGGAGTCTTTTTGAGACTTTTTATTGCAGTATTCCCACCAAACCAAATGGATCCAGCATGACATCATTGACTAATTAAAGACTCATTATATATAAATGAACTCGTCTGGGATATCCATCATATCATTATGATTTGTTGATTGTGTTTGTGCAATTTTATCTATTTTATACTTATTCTATATTCTGTCTCACTCTTACATCAATTTTTACAGTGAATGCCACGCAGAACGAAGAGTGATGCTATGATTGATGACTATATGATATATTGCTTGGACTTTGATTTTTACTTTAATTTATTGGGTTGTAATAAATATTACGTGCTATGTACTGTTACTTCTAAATTGTTTCCGATACACAAATATTTTCTTGAATTTTATTATATATGACTAGAATACATGATTAATATTCCGCAAATGTCAACTTATACGTGAAATCTGAATTTTAAATTACGAGTTTTCTAAATGATCTTTTAAAACGCGAAAAATTTATTCGAAAAATTACACGGGACGTCATAATTTCAAATTTTTTAAAGCAAAGGCTTTATTAGTGTTCTTTGAGGCATTGGAAGGCTTAAATCTCATTCCCCCCAAGTTTCCATATTCTTGAATTCTAGGGTTTTCTCCATAATTGGGGTAAGTTCTGGAACCTATTCTAAATCTTAAATTGATGTTAAATTGTTGTAAGAAATAATGTTGTTAGTGTTTGAATTATTGAATTTTTATATGTGGAACCAAAACCTAGATTAGGAGACCATTAGGAAAGTTTATGTGTTGTTAGAAATATGATTAGGCACTTGAATTGGATTGTGCTTGATTATTAGAATTGAGTTTAATGTATGGATTATGCTTAGTGGATGCTTTGATTAAGTTATATGAAAAATTGGAACCATGATGCTTACTTTAATTGGTGGATAAATTGCAATTAGGAGACTTAAATTATTTTGGATGATTTTATAATGATTATGAGGCCTAAATTAGTGCATTGAAATGAGTTGATGATGTTGGATTAAAGAATGAAAATTGGGTTAATATAGAAGCCTTTATGGGTGAATTAGGGGTAGTAAGAGTGTTATGTGTGGTTTTAGTTGTCTTGGCTTTGTTAGTGTGCTAATGGAACAATATGAAATATGGTTTAAGAATTGGAATTAATGTTAGGAGATTTAAGTAGAAAAAATATAGTGTTAAGGAGAAATTAAATTAGGAATTTGAACCACTAAAGTGAAATTGATGGATTGTTAGCTTAGGGGCTTCATGGGAGTGTATTAGGCATAAAAAAACAAGGGGAATGTTAATTTAAATTAAAGAGTGTGAATGTATGTGATTGACAATTTTGGCATAATGGTGAATTAAAAGAGTTTAGGTCATAGTTAGGGTACAAAAATGATTATGGTCTTAGAAATGTTAATTGTGACTAAAAATGAGTTAGTGGTGGTATTGTTGTGTTTATATGTTGACACAGGTTTTGATAATGACAAACAATTGAAGATTCAAGATCAAACATAATTGATCCTGGACAAATTAATTATGTATGAAAGTTAATGAATATCAAAGGATGTTGTGCAAAGCAATTAATAGCGAATCATGAAGTTCAAGCAAAAACGGGTCAAAGATTCAGGAATTAAATGCATAAGGATTAATGAACATCAAGGACATATGTTAAAGGATTTAAAGAGGCTTAAAACAAGTGAAAAATAAGTCATCAAGTGCCCAAGGATCAAAGGAATCAAGACATATGCAAACAGATCTCAAAAAGGGTGAAAAAGTAAGCAAAATATGGAGAATTAGGAGGATGAATCGATTCACCCCCTCCTGAATCGATTCAAACGTACAAAAGTGGCCCAGGATGTGATTTTTGATGGGCTGAATCGATTCACACTAGCATGAATTGATTCATGCGCACCCAGGAGCCATGTTTTTGCAATTTTAAGGGCCTGAATCTATTCAAATGAGTCATGAATCTATTCATATGCTATTGAATGTCAAATTACACTAAATGAATCCATTCATGGTGAAAATGAATCTATTAATCTAGTTAAAATTTGTTACATAAAGTTGAAAGTTAAAATCAGAGAAACACCATTATGTAAATCATGGAATCATGGGAGACAAAGTTCAAATTCCATTACACAAAACATGGAACTATTGGAAAACAAAGTGGAGAAGCCATTACATAAAACATGGAGCTTATTCTTCCATTGCATAAATCATGGATTAGTGGAGCAACTAATTTATGGAAAAAGCATCTGAAGGCTTGGCTATAAATAGAGAGAAAATGAACGTTCAAGGTACTCATTCTAGCAAGCAAGCCTCTCATTCTTTCTTCCTTGTCATAAGCTCTCTGTTCCTTATTTACATAGTTTCTCTTGAGAGATTACATTGTGAGCAAAATATTTTTGAGCTTTGAATTTGTATATCCACTCTTTTGAGAGTTACCCTTGTAATCTTAAACACCAAAACTTCTAGAACTTGGGTTGGGTTTCTGATAAGTGTTTTATAACACAATAAATTAGATTTAGTTTGCTTAGGATTTTAATCATTATGCACTGTATTTCCTTAATTTTTATGATTTTCGTTTTCTTTCCACTATATTCTACTTGGGTATTTTATTTTGCAGAAATTAATAAAATTAAGGAAAAAGTATAAAGATAATCCAAGGGTCAATAACAAGAGAAAAACGACCATCAAGTGATAAAGAAACAAGAAGAACAAGCCCTGGTGAAAAAAGAGCAACAAAAGCATGAAAATGGGCTATTAGTGCGCTATCTATTAGTGCAATTGTAACAGGAACCGCACTAATAGGGTGTGAATCGATTCACATGTTATAAAAGTGCCAGGGAATGAATTTTTGAAGCATGAATCGATTCCCCCCTTGCATGAATCGATTCACATGTGAAAAATGGCCCAAAATTGCAAAAACAATGCATGAGGAATCGATTCCTCACTACATGAATTGATTCCTACATGCATGAATCGATTCCCCCCTTTCATGAATCGATTCATGATGCTGGGAATCGATTCCCACCTTTATGAATCGATTCACATGCTGTTTTTTATGGAAAAATACCCTAGAGGAATCGATTCATCACTGAAATCATGCGCCGAAAATCATTGGAAACAACAAATAAGCAAATTGGAGACAGCTGGAACAATTGGAAATCACATGCACCGAAAGTTTCCAACTTGCAACACGTTTTCTTAGCTGGCTTGCTCCCTTCCTTCGCCTATAAAAGGAGAAGCAATCCAAGCAGAGAAGGCATCCAGTTCTCATTCATTCACTTTGTTCCTTTCTTTTCTTTTCCTTCGTTTTCTTCTCTGTTCTGTTTCTTTCTCTTTTTATTTTCTTTTTCTTTATTTTATTTTGTGTAAGAGTTGTGAGGATTATGAAATTGAGTATTCCAATTTGTAATTGGTGGAGGAATATTGCAACAAGGAAATACAGTGGTAAAATTATTTTAAGCTTTTGGAGAAACCCGTAAGTCTTTATTTTTACCATGTCTTGTATGTTTTATTTTTCCATCATGTGTATGAATTTGAATTATTTCATGAGTAACTAAATTAATTATCTTGGGATGAAGGGGGTGTGATAATATTTTATGATAATGTTATTTTGACTTTGAATTAAATAAATTTCTGTTTTCCATTTAGTTAAAAAAATGCTCAATGCTCTTAGTGATTCCTAACAAGAACCTAAGTGATAAAACTGTATACTTGCGGGTATATTAGTTAGTTTAAGTAATTAATAGAATTGAGAGATTTATTGTTACTGGAAAGTTTTTGAACTAAGCCTAAGGTTTTGAAATACTTTTTGTGACCTCGTTGAAACCGTGAAAGTAATCAAAATCTTTTGGGGAATAAATAAGGGATTTTCACAAAACGATAATGGGCCTTTTCTAAGGATTAAGCAGCGCTTTCCATAGGTTAGGTACATTAATAGGATTCCGAGAGGAACATATTAATTAGCTTAAGGAAAATCCGCCTTGGAAAACTTAATTTGATTCTTATTTATGAAAAGTTAAAATTCATTAACATAAAATAGAGTCTTGATCCCCCGAAATCCCAAGATACTCTCAACTTTGATTTTTAAGTGTTAAGTAAATTTTGTTTCTAAATTTATTTTTAATTTGTGTTTTATTTTACAAAAACATTAAAAATAAATCGTGTGGATAATTAAATTTCAATATGCTGGTACTTTGAACACAGTCCCTGTGGAGAACGATAATCTTTTATATTACGTGACATAACCCGTGCGCTTGCGGGCCCTGTCAGTTTCAACCTTGTAAAATTATGAGATTGAGAGATTGGGTGGGGCGCCCTTGTACTTGTGAGAATTGGGTTCTTAAGTAAGGGACACTAGGAATTCGTGATTGCTCAAAGTTGTATCTCTAATCTCCAATAGTGAAAATCCTCCAAGTGGGTTGCTTGAAGGCGAGACGTACACCAATATGGTGGAACTCGTATATATGGGTTTGTAAATCTCTCGTCCCCAAACTCTTTTAAATTTGTGTACTTAAATTGCTTGCCTAAATTTGTTGAGTTTATAAATTGTTAATTTTATTTAAAACAACCGTTTAACTATCCAGTAAATTTTTTTGCCATATATTAAGTACTTGTTAATCTGTCTTGTGTTTAAATTGCTATTACTTGTGATTAAATTTATCATCTTCATCAAGTATATTTATTAAAGAATCAATTTCAAAAGCATTCCAAAGAAAATTTTTAATACTCAATTTACCCCCCACCCCTTTGAGTAATTAAGGCCATTTGGTTAACAATTATGGTATTTATTAGTGGTTGGAAACAACTTTGATGGAAAGAGTATGAGGTTGGTCTCTAATAGGTGAAGGAAGCATGAAGTTGTGAGTTATGGAAAATTAGGACAAGTGTAGGAATTATGCTTGGAGTGAAACCACATTCAAGAAATTTAATTAGTAGGTTAGTGAGGAAAAAGTAACTGGTTGATAGGAAGAGACTTGACATTTAGGTGATGATAGGTATGGTTTATATCTTAGGTGAATGATAGGTACAAAAAATTACTTAGGATGATTTATTTTAGCATTGAAACCATTACCAACATAATTAGACAATTTAAGAAGTAAAGGAATCAATTGGCTAAATTGTTAGTAGAGAAAAACTTGTCACTTTTTAGGGATATGAAACACTATAAGTAATTATGATGGCTTTGAAAGTTACTTAGAAGCCTTATGAAGCTTAATAACTAATCTTTGGGCCTTCGCTAATTCCAAACCATGGTCATAATTCTTTAAGATATTGAAAAAGTGTATGGGTGATGACTTTAATTTCAAACTTCAAAGAGGAGAATGGTTTAAGTCTAATGTAACTTTACGTATATATAAATATGAGCTTATAAAAGAGAAATGATGATTAACATCAACTCAAGTGTAGTGTGGTGTTTGATATAACTTTATGCTTGTTAATGTAGGCTTTGACCATTCTTGTAAGGCGGGACCATCCAACTCTGCAAACCCGTCGGAGTAATTCTCTTGAGGTAGGAGAGGAGTTTATTTTCTAAATATATGGTCATGGTGTTGATAATGTATGCATGTGTGATGTATATTTTTATGTTGGCATTGGTTGTTTTTATTGTTTCTATTTGTGATGAATATGTGAAGTAAGACTCTTTGAATGACATTGGTGGTGAATTGATAATTGTGATGGTGATGTACCCTTGATGTGTCTTCTTGGCTTACACATGATAATGAAGTGGGATTGTGGGAAAATTGAGACCACCATGTGCACTTTTTGCATCTCATGGCATGCATAAGACATCTCATATACAATATTTAATGATCTTGCATTGATCTTAAGAATGACAACCTTACGTTGGTTGAATGTATAAACGACTATGCATGGTCATAGTGTATACCATGTGACATGTTTTATTGATCTTGAGTTGATCTTGAGAATGAAACCTCGCGTTGGTTTTAAATATTGAACAACTATGCATGGTTGTAGTCACATGAGTAAAATATGCACATGAAGAAAAAATGGAATTATTCAAAGTTGGTCTCATTGTATGTGCATTACTTATTGGATAGCATATGCATTATTTTTTAGGACATGGCATTTGAATTGGAGTATCTAAAATGAATGTGTCTTATGAGTACCTTGAATTAAGAAATATTGATAATGTTGTTTTGCTAGTGAACAAATGTAGTGATGACTATTGTTAGTGAAATAGATTGATATTTGAAGATTTTGGCATGAGTTGGTTTTTGGGTGTATGATGTGTGAATTGGATTGTTAAATTATATTCTATGTATTATATCAATGAGATTGGACATGTTGATGGAAAATGTATAAGATTGCTTCATTATGTATGAATTATCATTATGATTGCTCATCATTGAGAAAATATACTCACTCTCCATGTTGTCCATTTTAGCCTTATGATGTAGGTTGGAATGGTGGAGTGACATTCTTTTTGAAGAGGCGACTTGGTGTGAAGAGGGTATAATGGCTGCCTTGGCCAGCATTTCTTTTTGGACTTGATGATCTAAATTCTTTTGTAGAATTTAATGTGTATAGGCATTGTTTTGTATAGCTTGACTATTAGTGTAAATGCCTAGGTTTTTAAAATTATGAATGGATGTTGTTAAATTATTTATTGATATACTTGGGATGTAGAGATTGATTTATGATTTTGTTAGTATGTTGGAGGTTAGTGTTTATGAACCTTCATGAATGAGGTTATTATGCATGAATGTTGAGATTATGTCATGATATTGTGTATATTGCATGGATGTGGTTATGGAATGGATTTGACCTTGGTTATGACCCTATTAAGAGAACTAGTTAATAAGAAGCAAAGATTAATGATTAATTAGCATGTATGGATGGTATTGTCACTTAAGTAGATTCTTGGAAAAATTTTGTTGTGGATACTCGTGATTATAGATTATTAGGCTTGAAGTGTAGGGCTATGGGTATGTACCTTGAATTTGAATGATTAATGTTCAATATGAATAATAGAGGAATTAGTGCATGACAATCTTATATGTTGATGAAGTCAATTAGGTACTTGCTCAACTTTCACATTCTCATATCTTCACATATAGGTTAGTTTCTAATTAGATCTAGGGTAGTTATTATAAGACTTGAATTATGATGTGCCTTAATCAAGAGTTGAAATAAATATGAAAAATTTTCCCAAATTTTTATTAATTAGAAGTCGATATCCATAATATCGAATAGCGGATTTAGGGTACCACATACTGCTAATGTGGCATGTGAATTATATGGTGTTATAGGACATACCATTACAGGTTGTCAGTTAGGAGTATCCCAAAGTGCCAAACCAGAGGTGCATCAGGTGGATGCGATTGGGAACTATGGTGGGAATTTTGGAAATAATTTCAAACAACCACAAGGACCACCTGGTTTCCAAAATAGACCACCTCAATTCTAAGGTAACCAAAGTAGTTACAGACAACCATAGGGACCCTACATTCCCTAGAAATCAAAATTGGAGTCCCCAATGCAAACGTTTGTAACTACTTAAATCAAGCAAAATGATGAGTTCTCTGAGGCCATAAAGAATTTAGCTTTTAAGGTGGATTAACTAGACACCTACAACAAGATGTTGGAGCCCAGATTGCCCAACAAGCCTTTAACTCCACAAGAATACCAGGGACATTCCCTGGAAAACCAAAGGCAGGCCCAACTAACCATACTATGGTTGTCACTCTTAGGAGTGATACTCAATATGAGGGTCCAACTGGCATGGCAGAATCAGAAGCTAAGAAAGACAAGGCACTAGGTGAGTCTTCATCTCATGCAGTCACCGTGGAAGAGAAATAGAATGAGAGTAAGGAAGAGGTCAAGCCATATCAACCTTTTGTTCCCTTTCCTCAACGCTTAGCTAAAGCTAAGTTAGACAAGCAGTTCGATAAGTTTCTAGAAATTTTAAAGAAACTTTTATATTAACATTCCTTTTACAGAAGCTTTGCAGCAAATGCCCATATACGCGAAGTTTCTAAAGGACATTTTGTTCAACAAGAGGAGACTTGAGGAGGATGGCACTGTGGCACTTACTAAAGAGTGTAGTGCATTAATTCAAAAGAATCTACCACCTAAGCTTCAGGATCCAAGTAGTTTCTCTATCCCATGTATGATTAGTAACATGAAAATAGATAAGGCACTGTGTGATTTAGGGGCTAGTGTTAGTTTGATGCCTCTATCTATTTTTAAAAAATTAGGATTAGGTGAGTTAAGACCTACTAGGATATCCTTACAGTTGGCTGATAGATTTGTTAAGTATCTTGTAGGTATTTTAGAGGATGTTCCTATCAAGGTAGGAAAATTTTTTATACCTGCTGACTTTGTTGTGCTAGAAATGGATGAGGATTCTATGATCCCCATTATACTAGGCAGGCCATTTTCGGAAACCACAGGTTCGGTAATTGACGTTAAGAATGGTAAGTTGTCTCTCACTATTAGAGACGAAAAGGTTGACTTTAATTTGAAAAATGCTTTGAAAAAACCTTTTGATGATCATGTTTGTTGTAGCATAGAATTTGTTGACCAAGTGGTGAAAGAAGAAACTCTTCTTAATGATCCACTTGAATTTGTTTTTCTGAGTGAGCTTGCAGGAACATCAAAATGTTTTCAAAGTGATGCCCCACTAAAACATGATACTAATGTCATGTATGAAAAAGTGGTGAGCCTTAATGTGGAACTAAAGCCTTTACCTGCTTCATTGAGGTATGAATTTCTTGGCCCTGATTCAACTATCCTATGATTATGAGTGCTAACTTGAATCTGTAACATCCCATTTTCAGCACAAATAGAAAATAGATAAGGTAAATTAACTAATGTAGTTATTTCCTTTTATTCCAAATGTATTGTATGGTGTTTGATTCTCTGATTAATATGTGATAATGAAATATTCTAACATTTTCCTGTTTTACAATATGGTATGAGACAACAAGGGAGATAAGACAATAGAAAATTCTTAAGAAATATTTTGGTATGAATTTTAGACTGGAGCTGTCATGACTTTGACTACTTAGTTATAAACTACCGGGACTGATCACCCTGAATGATTTACACTAAGTAGTGAAAGACATATCAAATGAAGGATGTTAAGATAAATGAATTTAACCCTAGGTTAATGTGGTATATGGAGACATGGAGATAAACTCAATAAATTCTATTAGGATATTCCTTACCATGTCCTTGAAGTTGTAGAGATACTTGTGTGAATTAGAATTCCAATGGGTAGATAAATGTTGTAATCCGAAGTAGTATAACAAATTGTCTAAGATAGAATCATAGTTTTTCCTTTGGTGATATATTTTGAAAAGAAAAATGTGTGGATGTATGCTTCATGAAAGAAATATGATAATTTATTCACTAACTTGTTTGGTATAACAGATAATCATATTAGGAATTGTATCTCTGGCTATTTGTATTGATTCTTCTTTTTATGACATATAAGATATGTTAATTATTGTTTGATTTGATGAAGTTTTCATTTATGATGTCTATGATTGAATAATATATATGATGGTTATGTGTATAAATATATGAATTAATGAAACTTTTATGGTTGTGACATCGAATGTAATTAACCATATATTTTTAAATTTTTTTAACTGATTTATTGTGATAAATATGTCAATGAATGACCTAAAATAAGTATTATAGATCTTTGGGAAACATCAATATTGGTTTAATATTAAGAAATTGTGACATAAAATATTTTTGTGATTCCTAACAATATGATACATGTTTATCAAGTTATTTTTTTTAGTCATCGATTTTGTTCGATGAATATACATACCTAATATAAATCATTGTTATGTAATGACCATTGTAGATTTAAAATAAAGAAATGTGTTAATAAACCATGAGGAAGTAGATATAAACCTTTACTTATTGATTTTCCTATGAAGAGAATTACATAAATCTTAGTTACCCATAAAAAAAATTCAAGTGAGTATTTCTAAGTCAACGTAGTGATTTGTGATCATTTAAGATTGGAGAATTTATCAAATCTATGTAATGGTTGTAGTCAATTATGATGGAAAGAGCAATCACTTAGTTAAGGAAAATTTAATTAATTATAGAGAACAATAAGAAATGATTACATACCCTAGATTGTCATGAAGCAAAGAACACAAAGATTTAACTAGATAAACAAGTACATCATGGACTAAGACATATTTATCCTTTCTCACTAGGATAATTTATTACACTAAGGAAAATAAAACAGAACATCTAATACATCATAGTTAAACAATAAATGATTACTTAATAAAGGCCTAAGAGTTTTGGCAATACATAAAATGCCCAAACTAGACAAATCACCATAACGATTATAAGAAGTGAGGCACTTGTTACCACAAACTGTAGTCCATCCTGCCTTCGTTCTTCCTCACTTCTAGGAAGGTTGGCTATCGAATAGTATAATAGTACTTGAGAAAACGATTGAAGAAATTAGATAGAAGAGAGAAACTAAGAAACCTTGAAGTTGTGATAGGAAGTGAGAATGAAATGAGAATTTATAAGCAAGCAAGGGAGGGAGAGTTGCAACGGTCATAAACGGCTAGTCCAACGGCTAGTTGCTAACGGATAGTTGTCCAGTAATTAATTCTTAGCAGTCCATTTTACTATGTTACGAGTAGGAATTTTAATTAATGGATGTTATGGATTATATTAAGTAAGGTTTTAATATATTGAGAAACGTAATTATTGAGGTGTTTAGAGTTAACCATCAATTTATGATGAGCATGGTTGACAAAATTAAGACGGGTAATATTTTTGAGTTAAGGAAAAAAATACTGATAAGATTAAAAGAAGATAAATAACAATGTTAAGGAAAATGTACACAATTGTCAAGGAAACTAGAAATATATTTTAGAACAGTTCACTTAGTTTAGCCGTGGTAAGATTTATTAACAATATTAAATTTCAAAGACGAAATTTCTTTTAGGGGAGTAGAGTTGTAACATCCCATTTTTAACACAAATAGAAAATAGATATTAATATATCTTTCATGAGAAATAGTTACTATAAGTTAGTTTATTATTATCATTTTTTTTGAAATTTTGGTATTTATATTTAATTATTTATTTTTTAAAAATAAAATATTAGTAATAATAAAATGAAAATATTTTTAAATGGGAATTTTAAAATGACTTAATTAGTATTCACTAATTAAGAAAATTATATTAATAATTTTTAATATCTTTATTATTCACCATTGTTATTTTATGTTCTTATATTTATGTTTTTACATATTTAAGATTTAACTCTTATTAGAATTTTAAAATAAAATTTTGAAGGAATTAGACTATGGTTCATTAGAACTTTTTGATCTACATAATATTTATGATTTTCTAGAAATTTTTGAAATATTTTAATAAATAATATATTTTAAATAATTTTAAATTCATATAAAGTTACTTAAAATTAAAAATATTTATAAGAATGTAAAGTTAAATTATAAGAAAATTTTCTAAAATCGATTTCAAGTAGACTTATCTAAAAATTATCGGTTTGAGTAAAATCTTAATTTTTACCAATCATAAAAAAATTGAAAACATACTAATAAATTTTTATTAACAGAAAATTTTAGATTTTTAAAATTTAAACTTTATATTACTTATCATAAAATTAGTGAGAACTGATATAATATCGCTAAATTTTGAAAAGGGTCAATTTTGAATATTTAAAATATACCGAGTGAAAGGTTACTATTTGGCTTAATAATTCAGCCGACATTTATTATGCAAAATACTATGTATGTACGAAATTTTCAAAAGGTGCACAGTAACCAAGATTGAATTTTCAAAAAATACACAGTACTTTTATATTAAAATAATGGAATACATAGTAATTTTCCTTTCTATAAATACCAAAGGAATTCTTCTTTAGAATTTACAATTTTAGATTAAGTTTTCTTAATATAGTAGTGCTAGTGAGATAGTGGTGGAAGTAAGATAGAGAAATAAATTTTTTTGGAAGAAGGTTCTGCTAAAATCCTAAGGTAAGAATCCCTCTCTTTTATATTTTTTAGGGTTATTTTTTCATATCATTTTTAGAAATCTATTATTATACTGAAAATAATATTATTTTAAGTTACTATTCTGAATAGTAAAATACTATTTCAATAGTAAACTACTATTCAAATAGTAAATTATTATTTACTGTTACTAATTATCTTTACTATTCATATTTTACTATTTACTGTTACTATTTACAATTTACTATGTACTATTACTATTCACAATTTACTATTTACCATTACTATTCATGTTTTACTATTTACTGTTACTATTCACAAATCACTATTCACTATTCACTATTCAAATTTTACCATTTTTGCTTTAAGTAGTAATCTTAATTTTCATCTTGTAACTATATTAAAATGAAATCGGTATGTTTTAGAACTCGGAGACGAGGCGCGTACGGATTTTCAATAACGAATCGGTATACAAGAGGTAAGGGGGAGTGAGATAAGAATATAATATGAAAGACATAAGAATAATGGGAGGAGTCCCCTACTCCTTTTAAATTTAATAACATTATTATTTTAAAATAATAACTTCTCAACTTAAAATTAATAATAAATTTAATATATTGTATAACTTATTCTGAAATACCTATGCATGGATCTGAATTATTAAAACTTATACGAACTGGACTAAACTTATGCAAGGACTTGGACTTTTATATCCTATATGAATTGAACTAAAGCTATGCAAGGACTTGGACTATTTGACCTGTATAGACTAAACTATATCTATGCGAAGACTGGATTATATATATAGACTTATATAGACCTGTGCGAGAAATGGACTATAAAGACTCAAAATCAAATCTACTAATTTAAATAACCATTAAAATTTGAATTATATTTATGAGCGATATTTAGTTTATTTGACTTGATTATAATTAATTATATTTGATTTCGATTAATGATATTGTGATTTATAATATTAGACTATGATTAATAATATACAATTATGATTGATGATATTTGATTGTGATTGATGACATTACAATAATTGATTGTGGTTGATGAATGATTGATGACCTTGTGATATGAAGTTTGAGCATATAGCAAGTATGACGGAAAGTTAAAACTCAATAAGAATTTTCTTACCTTACTCTTTAAATTTTTATTCCAAGAGAAAGTATTTTATAATTATTTTAGTCTTTTATTTCTTAGAAATAATTTTCACTAACTTTATTTTTAATCTCTAGAATAAAATCTAGTATTAGAAAGAAGCTATTTTATGAAAATCAAAGGCTAAGATAATTAATTCTTGAATTAAAGAAAATTTTTATAATTTTAAGTATTCTTAGTTAATGATTTAAAAAATAAATATTTTCTTTTAGAAATTATAAAGTTAAATTGGTTTTCCCTAATAAAATAACTAAAGGATATTTTGTTATAGTCGAGATTTCTAAACTCAATCTAGTTAAGATTCAAATTAGGAAAGATTATGTAAATATGTAAAGTTTTTTTAAGAGAAAGTTTCGAGATATTTAAGGCTTGGAAACTCAATTTTGGTGAGATCTAAATTCGAAGACTGTACTAAATTTATTCTGTATAATAGAAGTTCAAAGAAGAACTTATAAGAATGTACAGTTTATTAAGATGATTTGTGAACCTTTATGGTATTTAATAATTGAGTTTCTAAAAGTCTTAACCAACTAAATATGCAAGTAGTTCATGCATCATGAATCATTAAAGAGAAATGAGATGTGATGTTGCCTGTGTGACATCCCGGCGCTGTTGAGGGCGGGGAGTGATCACCGGTGCATAGGCACGGACAAGGAGCGGCTCCTGGCAGGCTTCCAGTGGGAGGGACACATGAAAAAACCGAATACATACCAGAATGAGAGGGATCCAAAGACTGTATAGGTATGGGACTATACAGTCGAGGATAGCTTAAAGGAATGAATTCGTACTACATATACCAACAAATGCATTAGCCTTTTCGGTGGCCTATCACATAATGACTCCAAAGTTAAGCGTGCTTAACTTGGAGTAATTCTGGGATGGGTGACCTCCTGGGAAGTTCTCAGGAAGTGTGTGAGTGAGGACAAAAACACATTGAAAAGGTCTCGTGTTGGTCTGTGGGGAGAGTCGTTCATTCCTGAAAAGCGGTCGGGACGTTACAGCCTGGGGACGGATTATAGAAACCGAGGATACATTAGAGGAGGTTCAAATGTGAACCTTGGGATAAGAGGGTGTGGAAGGGTGCTTCACAATAAAAACCTTCTCATTCTGACTAGTCTCTAAGTGTTTCCACGTCAGTTGAGCTGTTCATATGCTACAAAGGCATTTATGTTATTAACCAGAATTATAGAACAGTGTAAACTCCTGGTTGGCCCAGTGCAAATTAAAACTTTAAGGGCTCACATGCATAAAAATGAATGAGATGATAGTATTAAAAATATTGCATGACATTCATGTGATTGTGACATTCTATGTGGGTGATTGTGAATGAAAGTATAATTGTTATGTTATGAAAACTCTACATTCATAATTGATTATGTATATGATTATGTTTGAAATTATTATAGATTGTGAAAACTCTTATGCTTATGTCTTATCTGTAAAGTATTATATTATGTTTCTCACTCCTTCTTGTTTGAATTTCTGTGTCCAAAATATATGTTATATGATATATAGCTAGCAATTCAAGATGAAAGGATGAAATTACAAGAGGGTAAATTGGTCTCATCCTTAATCGGATAGGAGAGAAGATGTGACAAGAGTAGGATTCCAAAATCACATGGTTTGAAGATAAGGAAATGATTGGTTAAAGTCAAAGTAGAGGTATTAAATCTTTAGTTTTAGTTTACCTTAATACAATATGAAGTTGGATTATTGTAATTCAAGGAAAAGGTTAAACTTTAATAAACCTTATTCTTTGGATATGATAATGTAATCTTTGATCACTTATGATTTTCTGAAAGTTTATTTTATCATTCTGAATAATTTGAAACTTTTTACTTTCAAAATTTCAAGAAAATCAGATGTATATACGTCCTTGTATACGCGAGATAGGAAGTTATAAATATATATATATCTTTCTAAAAATTTTTAAAAGCAAGAAGAATAGATATATATCTCGTGTATATAAGGGGTGTTTCAGAATCCATCTGAAACTGAACAACTTTTGAAACAACTTAGGTTGTATAGAAAGGTAATAGGTTACACAGTAGATGATATTAAGGGGATGAGCCCTTTTTTTGCATGCATAGGATAACAATAGAGGATGAAAGTAGACCTACTATAGAACCACTTAGAAGATCAAATCTTAAAATGCAAGAAGTGTTTAAAAAGGAAATTCTGAAATTACTTGATGTTGGAGTCATATACCCCATTGCTAGTAGCAAATGGGTGAGTCATGTCTATGTTGTGCCTAAAAAAGGAGTAATGACCGTAGTGGAAAATGAAAAGCATGAATTAATTTCTACTAGAATAATGTTTGGTTGGCGCATGTGTATTGATTATAGGAAATTAAATAGCGCCACAAAAAAGGATCATTTTTCACTTCCTTTTATTGATTAGATACTTGAGAGGCTTGCAAAGCATTCTTATTTTTGTTACTTGGATGGGTACGCAAGTTTTCATCTAATTCCCATTCACCCATCTGATCAAGAAAAGACCACATTCACTTGTCCCTATGGAACTTATGCATATAGGCGTATGTCGTTTGGCCTTTGCAAAGCACCTGTGACTTTTTAAAGGTGTATGTAAGCAATTTTTTCTAATTTAATTAAGAATGAGATAGAGGTCTTTATGGATGATTTCTTAGTTCATAGTTTAGATTTTGATAATTGTTTAACAAATCTTTGCCAAATTTTGTAGCGATGTGAAGAGGCTAATTTGGTCTTAAACTGGAAAAAATGACACTTCATGGTTAGAGAAGGCATAGTCCTTAGACACTTGGTGTCTGAAAGAGGGATAAGGGTTGATAAGGCTAAGGTGGAGGTTATTGAGAAATTTCCCCCACCTACAAACGTGAAAGGCATCCAGAGTTTTCTTAGACATACCAGGTTTTACCGGTGGTTCATTAAAGATTTATCCAAGATCACTAAGCCTCTCACCAACCTTTTAGGTAAGAATGTTCCATTTATTTTTGATTCATCTTGTTTGGAAGCTTTTTTCAGGATAAAGCAGGCTTTAATCTCTGCTCCTATTATACAACCCCTGATTGGAAATTCCCTTTTGAGCTAATGTGTGATGTAAGTGATCATGCAGTGGGAGTTGTGCTTGGACAACGGAAGGACAAGAAACTTCATGTTATTCACTATGCTAGCAAAACATTAGATGATGCTCAGGTGAACTATACCACGACAGAAAAAGAGCTGTCAGCCATTGTGTTTCCCTTCAACAAATTCAGGTCTTATTTGGTAGGTTCTCATGTAACTCTTTATATTCATCATTTTGCCATTAAGTACTTATTGCATAAGAAAGAGGCAAAACTTAGGCTAATTAGATGGATATTAATTTTTCAAGAATTTGATTTAGAAATCAAGGACAAAAAGGGTACTGAGAATCTTGTAGCTGATCATTTGTCCAGGTTGCCATCCGAAAAAGTGGAGATGGGTAATTTTGTTCCCACAATGAATCTTTTCTGAATGAACAACTGTTGAGTCTCAACACCCAACATGTCCCTTGGTATACTAATTTTGTGAATTATCTTACATGTGGTATTTTACCACCTGATCTTAGCTTTCAGCGTAGAAAGAAGTTTCTTACAGATGTAAAGCACTACTACTGGGATGAACCTCTCCTTTTCAAACAATGTACAAATGGTTTGATAAAGAGGTGCATTCCAGAGGATGAAGTCTATTCCATCCTGAATCACTGTCACTCCTTGTCGTGAATCACTGAATCACTGTCTATTCCAGAGGATGAGGTCACATGAGTACCTCCAAAACAGCTTCAAAGTTGCTTCAAGTGGGTTTCTATTGGCCACGACTTTTCAAGGATGTTCGTAAGTATGTCCTTACTTGTGACTCATGCCAAAGGTCAGGTAATATTAGCAAAAGGTATGAGATGTCATTAAACAATATTCTTGAAGTTGAGCTTTTTGATGTGTAGGGTATTGATCTTATGAGGCCATTCTCATCGTCTTTTAGGAACCATTTTATCTTAGTAGTAGTCGAGTATGTATCTAAATGGGTAGAAGCCATTGCTTCACCCTATTCAGATGCTAAAACTGTTACCAAGCTTTTCAAAAAGATAATATTTCTAAGGTTTGGGGTCCTAAATTGTATAATTAGTAATTAAGGGTCTCATTTCATTGAAAAAGCTTTTCAGACCCTTCTGAAGAAATATGGAGTAAGGAATAAGGTTGTTACACCTTATCACCACAAACTAGTGGACAAGTAGAGGTTTCCAATAAGGAGTTTAAATCTATTCTCTAGAAAGTGGTCAATACGTCCTGTAAGGATTGGTCTATTAAATTAGATGATTCCTTATGGGCGTACAAAACTGCATACTAAACTCCTATTGGAACCACTCCTTTTAAACTAGTTTATGGAAAGTCTTGCTATTTACCTATAGAGTTAGAATACAAATCTTTTTCAGTAGTTAGAATACTTAATTTTGATCTTAAGGCTATAGGTAAACATAGGTTGCTGGAGTTGAACAAGCTTGAAGAGCTCTGTTTGGGTGCTTATGAGAATGCCAGGATCTATAAGGAGAAGACCAAACGGTGGCATGATTAGCACATCCTCCAGAGGTCAATTAACCTGGGAGACATGGTTTTCCTTTTCAATTCTCGCTTGAAGCTTTTCCCTAGATGGTACAGACCTTTCCCGGTAACAAAAGTCTTCCCCTTTGGCACTATTGATATGGAGTGAGAAGTCTGGTTCATATAAGGTTAATGGCCAAAGGCTAAAGCATTATTTAGTGGGTGAGGCTATTCAACCAGTAAGTGTTTTAGGATTGATTGATTTTCATGAGTCTTGACTGTTTTGATTGGCAAAGTCTGGCTGAAGACGTTAAACTTAGCACTTGTGGGAGGTAACCCCATAAATGCTCATATTCTTTCATGTTTATTTTCTAATTTTATGTATATAAAACAAAATCAAAAGCAAATGCAAGTCAATAAATTCTTTGTCAAATTCTGGAGCATGGAAAACCTTTTTCATCTCATGTTTCCATTTGCCAAAACTGAAGCTTCCATGGGCTATGGAAAATTTCCACTGGCTGTGGAACCAGACAGCCTTAGAATGCAAATTTTTGCATAAAATTTTGGCCAAGATAGATCCCTCTATGAGTCGTGGTTCCCCACCACTGGCCATGGATTGTATCAATGTGTCCCATATGTTTTTGCACTGGAATTTTTGCCAGGACAGTGCCCTCCACGGGCTGTGGTTTCACTCCACTGGCCGTGGATCGTATCTGGGCCTTTTCAATAGGTGCGCATGAAAATTTTAAGGAAACCAGTGCCTTTTTCGGGCCATGGTTAAAGTCCACGGGTCGTGGATCGTTCCTGCATTGGTTCGTGTACATTTAAAACTTGATATGTATGTGGTTCTCTACATCATTCGCAAGTTGTTGGTTCTTCTACTCATTTCCCAAGCACACAAGCAAACCTCCTCAACCTTTGAGAAACCCCAATCTTCTACTTGCATCTCTTCACTTTCACCATCATCTTCTACTTGCATCACCTCCCCATAGCAAAGCAAGTAAGCATTCTTCTTCAAATTGGTATTTTCTCTTGTTTTTGGGATCTCTTAAAATTTAGGGATTTTTTATGACATTTTCAAAATTGGTCCATTAGCCATTTCCCTATATGCTTTGTGATGTTTAGAATTTCTTAGAAACTAAATGGGTATGATTAAAACTCTTCTAAACCATGCTTAGTGTTCATTCTTTTCTATGAACCCCACTTATATTCTTTTACATGTTGTGCTCTTGTTTATGGTTGGGACCATGATTGATACTTTTTGATGGTGTTTTGTGTGGTTGTTTGACATATTGGAATCCATTGTATGGTAAGATCTTGGCATTTCATGTTCCTTTTATTTTTGCACACTAAGTGTTTGTGTAAATGACTAAAACACTATGCACATGATTGTTTGCATGAGTTGAATATGAATTGAGTCTAGTGCACACCACATTGTATCTATTTATTCATATATGACCTAAGTCTCTTTTAATAGATACCTTTGATGTGTGACACCATGCTTATCATTCTTGCCACTTGTGATGTATACAACACTAAGATATTAGACTATATGCATCCTAACTTCTTTGTCTGTTTTGTTTATTTTATTTCTTAGTGCCTTTATCAAAATGTCATCCAAGGCAGTGACTGAAGCTCAAAGTAAGAAAAGGAAGACCAAGTGTAAGTCTTCTAACTATTCTAGCCTTGATGATATTGAATGCCCAATTGAAGGTCACAAGTGAGGTTAGACGACCTGTTAAAAAGAGAAATTCTTCTTTCTAGATTCTTTTGTAGGGACACTTTGATGACCTTTAGTCTTTTTGATGATACTCTACAATTGAGCCAAAATGTGGGTTGAGACTCCTTTATTCAGTTACATGAACCTACTTATGAGCGCACTAGTATAGAGTTCCTTAGTTTATAGACGTGAGTAGATATCAAAGTGGTTCCGGTTCGATACTTAACTTTAGGTTGAATAATACTACTTATAGGCTTCCTTTAGAAGAGGTAGCTAGTATATATGGATTTCCCTCTGGGGGTGCTGCTAGCATTCTAAAGGACTTTATACTGGGGTACTTTTGGTCATTTATTTCCCATAAGGATTCCTACAATGCTTTCTCTTCCAAAGCTTCATCCATTCATCACCCTGTTTTTTGATACCTCTAGCGCTTTTGGAAGGTATGATAGCCCCGTTACCATCTGGGTACTTGAGGTATTTTTCTTGTACTCTGTGCTTCATAGTACTCCTATTGATTCTACTAAATGGTTATGTAGCCAGTTCTCCCAAGTTGGAAATGCCAGCTATGGTAAAATTGTCATTATAGGTTACATTAACCCTATAGCAAGATATATGGGCATAGATCTGGAATAGGATACTCTTCTCTGCCAACCAAAAAGGATTGAAATGGATGAGTTAATAAACATAGGGATGATTGTTAAAGATCATGATGTTGACAGTTTAGTTATACCTGGCATATATGTTCCTCACCCTCTGCCCGATCCTACTTTTACTAGTATGGTGGGTAGAACATCTTTCTTTTTTACAGTTGTAGGTGACCATACCCCACTGGCTACTGAGATGCCTATCCATACTAGGGCTTCAGAGCCAGCTAGACCTTCTCATACAGCGGAAGAGGAACCTTTCTCCATTCAACAAATGTACTTCTTGCTACAAGGAATGAACTCACGAATAGAGTCTATGTCTGCTGAACAAGTCCGCCAGGGGGCCAGGATTGAGGACATTTCTCAGAGGGTTAATGCCATATATGACTGGAATTCCCAACAAGGTCATTTCCCTCCTCCTTGTCCATGACAAGTACCTGTTAAGTTTTCGTTTACTTATTCACCTCATCTCGCCCATTGACAACTTAGTTTGGGGTATTAGGATAAATAAAAACTTACCTTTGTGTTTTGTTCTTATTTTTATTTGTTACTTAATGTTTTGTTTCATTTGTTGTAGAATAACATTGGTTGTTTGATTACGTTTACTTGTGTTTACATGACGTGTGATCTTGAATAGTTGAGTCTCAAGCATATCTTATGGAGTCCAAATAAATATAAAAAAATCTTAAATATTGCTAGTTTGTCAAGATAATCTACACCTCATGATTCCATGTTTTCTCTGATTTGGGTTAATTTCCATTGTGAGCTTTTCAGCCATTAGGGTATGCATTGCAATTAAAAATAACCCGTGTTTTCTTCTTTGAGTGACTCACACATTTTAGTAACTCTAGAACTTGACTTTTGACCAATTCAAAATGGTTTGTGAATGCATGCTTTGGAATGATAAAGACACATTAGGCCTTATTCTTTAGCCACATAAATTGTTGATTCAATTAATCCCTAGTCCCTTTTGAGCCAAAAATGTGCATATTTTTCTTCCTTGAAAGCCTTGTTTTCTATTTTCAAAAATATTTCTTTAAGAAGAGGCAAAGAAGATAGCTGAATGAAATGGCTAAGAAAGAAAAATTTACGGGACCAAAATGAAAAGTTATTGAGTTGTGATTCCAATTAAAGAAAAATGGGAAAGAAAAAAACAAAAAATAAAAGGATGTTAGGAAGGATAAAATAAGGAGTTAAGTTTGAAGAAGAAAAATAAATTACACTCCTTATAATTTCTGAATGTGCAAGAGATAATTGATTTTTGTTTGCCTTTGGAAATTGCTCTTCTTAGAAAATTTTAGCCTTTGTATTTTCCCTTTTCTTGGTTTCCATTCCCATTTTATGGATTGTTGGTCAAGTTACAACCATTGAAAGACCTTTAGACCATTACATGTTTTCTTAATAACTGTGGAGTTTATGGTCAATTGTCAAGCATATGGTAGTGTTTAAGGATGTTGTCATATAAGTTGATTGAAACACAAGCATATACACTAAGAGGAAATTGAGAGAGAGTACCCTTAGTCTAGCCTTAATGAGCATGGTTTGATTGATTGGTTGGGTTCTATTCTGGTAGCTTATGCAATCGTTTAAGAATATAAAAATAATATAACTAAATAAATAAACATTAGATTCCTCATGTTTGTTTGGATCTGCTATTCTCCATTGCTCGATCATATGAATACAATGATTGCTTGAGGACAAGCAATGTTCTAGTTTGAGGTATTTTGATAAGCATGCATTTTGCATATGTTTAAAGTCTTTTAGTTTACGTTTTTAAGTCCATTTTGTCTTAATTTTCCCCAATTTCCCTTGTTTTTGATTCCATGCCACAGATGCTACTTGGTTACTTTTGTTTTTACAGTTTTGGTGATGTTTTAAGTCTATTTGTACATCAATTAGAACTATGAAGTGAAATAGACATCTTCTTGGACCTTAGCATGTGTGAAGACTACAATTTAGCAAGATTTAGAAACTTCACCAACCACTAGCCTAGAGGGCTCTAGAAATCATGGGACAACATGACAGCACCATCCACAGTTCGTGGAATGCATCTACTGGCCGTGGAGGGTTCTGGATTACAAGGGGGACTTGTGCATTTGATCCACAGCCTGTGGTTTTCCTAGTAGAGCCCATGGACACCTTCATAGAGACATCCACTGGCTGTGGATTGCAACCACTAGCCATGGATGTCATCAGGTGCATTAAGTGGATTACGTTTTGAAGTGCCAAGCCATCAGGTCTCAAACCACTGCTAGTGGTTTGCAACCATTGGCCGTGGAGTTAGTCACGAACCCTTAAACTTCTGATTTTCAGGGGGTATTGAAAGGGGTGCTGAGTAGTTTTTTTCAGAGAGAGAGATTGAGACACTTTTGGAAAAGACAAAAGAGAGAGACTTTAGAGAGGGATTTTGCAAGAGAAAAACGTGGAGATCCTTGGATTAACAACACGTAAAGATCAAGGTTTTAGAAATTTAGAGTGAGATCTTATCTCTATTCTTTTCTTGTACCCTTACTTTCTTGTTTAGGGGATTTTTTTGATGTTGTGTATGACGATTAGAATATTTTGAGTCTCAATCTTGTTTATGGGTCACTAAATTTGTAATCTTGGGATTAGAGGGAAACTATGTTCATGTAATTAAATCTAAGTTTTTGAATTTCTTAATTGTGATATTCTGTGTTTTATTTGATTTCATGAGATCTCTATGCTTCTACTGATTTAGAAATAAACTTAGAAGAACTAAAACGTTTTGGATGATCGAAATATTGACAATCGTTAGAAATATATGAAATTGTACCTACGATTTTAGATTATAAAAGTAAGTAAAATAGTTTGAGGGTTTATGGGTTTTCACTGCGCTTAATGAATCCGACTAGCAAATCAAACATTTTTCTTTGGTAATTAGGTTTGTTAGTAAGGTTCTGAGAGGAAATTGCTAATTAACTCAACAAAACCCGCCTTAGAAATGGAACTTTGTAATTGAGAAAGGATTAAACTTAATTTGGTACATAGCATAGGAACTTTCTAATTCCCAAGAGTCTCTCCTAATTTTAGATTCCTAAAAGTTAAGCTTTTGTCGATAATTTTTATTTTTATTACATCTACCGTAAATTCTCATTGAGTTAGGCGTTGTCTGGATAATTGGATCACTGTGAACTGGTAATTACGCACAATCTCTGAGGGAACGATAATGTTTTATTACACAATACCTCATGCGCTTGCGGAACGACTATCGTTTACCACTGCCATAATTTAATCTAACCATCACTCTCATTTATGGGTTAATCAATTTCATAATGATAGTAAGGAAGATGTGGAGTTAGGAGTAGAAGAGGGAAAAGGGAGGTGAAGGAAGGAGTATCACGTTGGCAGCCTTCCATAAGTGCATGGGGTATCATGTAATATAGAAGATTATCGTTCCCACGGCGATTGTGCCCAAGTACCGGTTCATAGTGATTTAATTATCCAGGTAAGATTAATTCAATTAAAGAGTGCAAAAATTAACGCAACTAAAAATACTAACAGAAATTCAAGCCTTTCGGAGTGAAAATCAATATACTTTCTTAAGAAACACTTGAAGTGAAGCTCTTGGGAATTAAAAGGTTCATATGCGAGTACCAAATTAATTGCAATTCATTTCCCCAATTATGAAATTTCATATCTTAAGGTAGGTTTTCCTAATTTAATTAGTAACTTTCTCTTGAAACCTTACTAATGTACCTAATTGCCAAAGAACGACATTCAATTTGTTGATTAAGTCTATTACGCAATTTGAAAACCCAATTAACCCTCAAATGGTTTTTCCTACTTCCGTAACCCAAAACCCTAGGTTTAATTTCATGCATTTCAAACCATATGCCAATCTCTCGATTACCCACATAGTTTAATATCAACTACGTTTATCTCTAAGTCTTATAGAAGCATTAAGAACTCATGGAATTGAATAGAAAGCAAAGTTTCATAAATGGAAAGATAAAGAACAATCAAGTTTGGTACATGGACATACTACCCCCTTAATCCCAAGAATGGAGTTTAGTTCGCCATAGAAAAGATTATTACAACACCACAAAATGTTAACTCAATTATTAACATGAAGAAATTCCAAATTACAAAACAAGGGTTCAGAAATTAAAAGAGAAGTTCTCACTAGGTCTTCTATATCCTTACCCAAAATCTAAAATCTGATGTTCCTTGATGTTCCTCCTTGAATCGTCTTTGAATTTCTTCAAAAAGCTCTCCAACTTTCCCTAAAAAGTCTCTTAAGTGGTCTATGTACGTTTCCAAACGCGTGCCCCCCTTTCCTCCCCGCGAAAATGCTCTTAAAACTTAGGAAAATGTTGAACGTGTAAAACCCATTGGCAGTGGGAATTTCCCACGGCCAGTGGATCGTGACAAGGTGCCTTAAGTTGCCAAATTTCCCATTAGGTAAAAGGTTCCATGGCCAGTGGGAATTTCCCACAGCCAGTGGAAGGTTCTGCCTCTATTTCCTTCCTAGCCACTGAGATCCACGACCAGTGGGAATTTCCCACTGCCAGTGGATTCTTCAAAAGCTCTCCAACTTACATATTTTGAGTGGGCTAAGGTCCGGGAGGGTTCCACTTGCTTGCTTCCTTCTTTAAAAGGGTCGGAATGGCTTTAGTTTTGTGTGTTTATAGGTTGAACTCCTTTTCATTTACTTCAATGCTTATCAAGTGCCTCTAATCCTTTCGTAAATGAACCTATATCATCACAAATCCTACAAAATAGAGATACCCAAGTAATATGTGTGGAATGGAAGAATACAAATGGAATTTAGGGGAAAACTAACATAAAATAAACCAAAAAATAAAACATAATGGTCCTAAAACTAATGCAAACTAGACACTTATCAGGCGTGAGGAAGATGGGGAAGGAAGAGAAATGAGAGTAAGACTAAGGTAGAGGTACTTCAGAGTTAGGACACGTGTTAGTATTGAAGTGACTAATGATTTATCTGATACTTAAATTCAAACAGTAAACCTAAAAGAAAGTCCCTAAATTTTTAAAGTTTATTTTTTTCAGTTTTTATGCCCAAGGTTTAGTGTTTTACATATAACCTGAGCTACAAAACTCCGATCAAGGTGAATCTAGTGGATACACACCTTCATAGCTTTGATGCCTACAATTTTTATGAAGGAAAAAAAGGCTAATTCTGCCTACATTATCCCTGGTGTAGCATTATGCAGATCTTCCATGTGGGGAATTTTCAGCTTAGGTGTGCTAGACTATTTTACGCATAACTTGAGCTACAAAACTCTGATCAAGGTGAATCTAGTGGGTACATCTATGTAGCTCAAATACCTACAACTTTTGTGAACAAAGGAAAGGCTAATTTGTCATAGAGAATTCCCAATGCATCATTATGCAGATCTTCCATACGGGGAATTTCTAACAGGAATATGTTGGAGTATTTCACGCATAACTTGATCTACAGAACTCTGATAGGAGAATCTAATGGTACCTTGGTAGCTTAAGTACCTACAACTTTTATGAAGAAATGAAGGGCTAAATTAGCACAAAGAACTGTTCTCCTATCTGGACCCCCTCACAGGATCCATACATTCTATAAGCAGCTTTATGCAAATGCGATGTTCAAACATCAAGTCAACAATAAAACCTCCTGATTACTGTCGCTAAGGGTTACCACTTGATTACCGTCATCAAGGGTTTCACAACAACATAGCATTCCTAACATGGTTACCATCACCATATATTAACATCATCATTGTCAACAATATTCACAATATCATTATCATAATCACCCACACGTTTTCCTCCATAAAACTTATTAATATCCACCATCTACCATTCATAATTAGCAACATCATTTATTAATAACATCATCATTAACACTTAGCAATAAATCACAATCACTTACAATAACATCATTACCATAATTTAACTAATTCATCTTAACAATTCATAACCATCATCAATTATACATAATCACACACTTATTATTGCTTACCATTAATGATGACCTTTATAATTAAATATTCATTCATAATTTATGCATTTAAGATATGTTACCACTACTTACCTAGAATTAGGGATTCCATAAAACTCTCATGTTTTGACACGATTTGGAATCCAACCTACAACACAAACATAATCGACACTCACAGATTAATCAACCACACCCCAAATTCATTCAATTCAACCTAATATCAACTAGCTGGAAACCTGAAGCATTATTAATTGTGCCAACTTAGTGAAAGGGTAAAAGTTCGGAAGTTCTAACTTACCGAATGCTCTCCGACATAGATTTCTGGAAACGATTCAAAGCTTCAGTGATACCCACAGGTTTAGAATGCTTCCTACAAGCACCAATGTGAAGGATTTGAGATGAATTTGAGAAATCAGAACCAATTTCCCAATTAGTTTCTTGAAAACCTACCTTAAACAATGGTGGAAATTAGAGAAAGAAGTTTGTAACCTTAGGCATCCTTGCATGTGGAAGAAGGAGAAGATGAAGTGGAAACTTGGTTCTTGATTGGCAATGTAAGAAGAAGAAGAATTTGGCAGATGGGGGGAGAGAAATCACCTTTTTTTCTTTCTTTTCTTGTTGTTTGAGAGGAAGAAGAAATTTAGATTATGTGGTTAGGAGTATGTTTGTCTTTTTACGTGTTCAATTAATTTCTGAACCTAGTTTGGTAACTTTAAGTTACCCTAAACTTAACCAGATTAACCCCTTAATTAACCTACCTTATTTTAATATCAATTAATTAATCTCAATTAATTATTTGGTTACCAACAATTATCCATTAATTTTAAATTTGGGATGTTACAATTTATCACCTCAACACTTAATTGATGGAAGTTAATTTTAAGGGTCTTTCCTAAACATTTAAAATATTATAGGAGCTTTTTAATAAAAAAATATTTTAGGGTACTGATCCTAATCTCGGCTAATTACAAAATTTTTCTTATACATATTTTAGCCTAATAATTGTATAAATTTTAAAGTTTTAATCTTGACACACCATATAAATAAAAATAACACATTTTTCTTACAAAATGTTTGAGTGAGTTGGGTCTCAAGACTTATGACAGACACGACATGAGCCTTTAATGAATGCTTATACAGGTACTTATAGACCACTTATTAACAAGGTTTTCGCACGAGATTTGAACCCAAGTACTAAATTTTTTATTCAAATAATCCGTTTTCATTATTTTCTTCCATTTTAATCTCTTATTTTTTATTAAATAAAATAAAATATTATTAATGAAAAATAATTATTTTTAATTATTTATTTTAAAATTTAATAAATTAGAAATCCATTGACAGGAATTGTTTAAACTTTAACATGTTATTTCTATGTTTGTTTAATTATGTTATGTACTAATTTAGTTGGCACCAATTTCGTTGCTAGTTGTTCACCAAAATTAAAATTAAAATTAAATCCCTAATTAATTACTTATTGTAGTACATCGATCTGTGATGAATTGTTTAGAGCAAAGTGAGTGTTTATTATCCTTCAATTCGTAGAATGTGGTTTTCGAAGAAATCTCCCTGTTGGCCAAGTTGTTGCTTAATCTTTCTAGTGGCAGCAATTACAAATCCCATTACCATTATTTTATCGTCTTTCTTACTCCAAGGTTTTTATTTTCTTATGTCTGATTTTTCTTAGCACATTTAATCTAAATTTATGGTTGTTTCAATTTACCTCTTAAAATGTTAAGTCTCTGTATTCATAATACTCAAGTTTCTTATTGCTTACTTGTTGTTTGAGATATACGTCATTTTTATTATATCTTAATTATATATAAAAAGCAATTCATGGATAGTTGATAGATAGTGGATTTTAATAGGTGTCACTATCTGGTGAACCCTGAGTTCCTTCCAAAATGTTCCTCTCCTATAGCCAACTTTTATCTTTTTTTATTTAATTTTGAATTTATTTCTGTACTATTCCCTATGTGCATTTATTCCTTCATCTTCCATTTGAAATTCAAATTCAAAATTTCTCATCAAAATGCATTTAATGGTTCAGAGTCACAAAACATTTTTCTTTTCCCAAATCCTTTCACCTCACTCTTTCCTTGCCTTTTCACTTTCACTTTCACTTTCAATTCTCTCCTCCCTTCTCCTTCTAATGGCAATTGAGGCTCCCCACATAAATATTTTTCCATCATCTCAATTACTAACCACCAGCTAATTCAAATATCAAATAAATTCTACATGTTCCTTTTTCTTCCCTTCCCTTTTCTCTTTCTCTTTTCATTTTAACATGCTTTGGTTTCAACTTAGGGAGAAATGATGAAACCCAATCATCATCATCATCATCCACAAAGCTTCTTCAACCCTCCGATGAAAGGTGCCACCAAGAACATTGTTCCTCTATCTTCAACAATCCCTAAAACAACAACAATACTCTTATTACCCTTTCACTAATCCACCTTCTGTGACCCAACCTCCATGAACAAATCAGACAATGGCCTTACCTATCACATCCCTATTCCTAGAAAAACATTCTTGTGACTCCATCGCTGAATCAAACACACTCCCTATTTAAAAAACACAAAATCTCCTCTCAGTCTTCCTTTCTCGATCGAGAGCTTCTTTATAATCTCCAAACCCAACACTCTAAGATTGATCGCTTCATCTTCAAACCCAACTAGAATTTATAATTACTTGTTGTTTGAATCTATTGATTGAATTTCATGTTAATGGTTGGTTGCTGCATAGTGCATATGTTATTTTTTACCATAGAGTTTCTTTAATTGCCTGACAAACAATTTCTGGAGATTAGGGATTTTAAACAATAAGGATGAAGCATCAAAATCAATGTTAAATTGAAAAGGGTGTCCAAGAGACATAGACTAATTTGTGACAACATTTTATAAGGGAAAAGGTAGTAGTGCTATGTAATGCTTTGGATGTGAAAGGCCATATGATTTTTCATCATGTTTAACAAATTATCAGGGGACAAATCAAGCTAATTAACCCGGCACATCATAATAACAGTCTTGTAATATTTCATGGGTAGTTGTTTTCCCCTACTCTTATTAGACTTTGGAATGTGTTTATTACATTAGATTCTATTCTAATGATTGATTTCAAATAGTATTTAGTTCTTGATATGCAGATTGACTGGAAATCTATGTATAACTTTTGAGCCTCCTTGCTATGTTTTATTTATTCATCTCTCTAAAAAGTGGAAGACTCCTGATTTAGAGACTTTTGTCAACAAAGTTTCTAATATAAGTAATTAATTATTGAAGTAGTTAATCAAATTAATGTGTAGTTAACACATTAACATCTCTGAATATTCTCTTGGTTGGAAAAGGCTTTTGTTTTCATTGTTGGAACATTAACCAATCAAGCAGTATATGATATTCAAAAAGAGGTTTATGTTATTGCTTTTCCCACTTAAGGCTTTTGTTTACAGTCTTAGAAAGGCTTTTGTATTTCTTAATTACCTCTTTTCAAGCTCATTAGTTTCAACATAACTATTGGCTTATACTCTACGAAACATGCTTGATTTCTTTGTTTCTTTCTTCTCTAGGCTCTAACTTTTGTAGCTTTAGGCATGACTTAGTTATGTTTATAGCTCCATCATCTATTCATTGCAGAGACTGCCAGTAATGCATTTATTCAAAGCCAGGTTTAAGGTACAGATAGGAGATGTTTTAGCTGCCCGAGCTGTTTATATTCAGAGTGGTAAAGAGATAAATTTAGACTTTAGGGAGAATGTTATGTCAAAAGCTAATATGGAAAAATGTTTGGTATGCAATTAGCCTTCAGTAACATTAGAGAAAAATTAAGTCCTATATTTTTTTTTTCTTCCCTTCACTTCTCTCTTTCTCTTTTCATTTTAACATGCTTTGGTTTTAACTTAAAGGAGAAATGATGAAACCCAATCATCATCATTATCCATATAGCTTCTTTAACCCTCAAATGGAAGGTGCCACCAACAACACTGTTCCTCTGTCTTTTACACGAATGTTAGCGAGTAACACTATCACGGCGGTGACGCAGAATTGAGTTACGGGAGCAACGAGGAGGTGGAGGAAGAGAGAAGAAACATGTGCAGTGAAATTTCTTTCATCATCAATTAGTATAAGGATCTCCCTTAACTCAAATCCTTTTTTCTTTCATTATTGTTTGTATGTGTTTTAAAATTTGTTGCTACTAATTTAACTCATATAATAGGCCACAGAAAGTGTTGCCTCAAAATTACAAAGTACTAATGAAGACGTTAAGAGAATAGTCATTGGAAAATTTGTCAGTTGCTACAATTTTTTGTGAGTATATGTTCAATTAGTTTTGATTCCATTTTTTCCTAATCTACATATCTAAAACTTTTGAGCAACTGATTTCCCCCCCAATGTAGGTTAATGGAAATGGTCAGTTTCATAGGGTTGCTAACATGGTTGGTCCATTTGACCTCAATAAGGACATGGACTTTAGACAGCAAGATAAATAGAATTCCATATATATTTAATTTTGAGAGATGTTGTTATATTATAATTTTGTTGTTTTTAAGTTATATTTTTAGATAATAGAGATTTTTCTTTTATGTGAAAAAATGCACTAGATTCTTACTTGCTAATTAAAACATCAGGATGCACTTGTATTGTTTATTTATGTCATATAGATTCTTACATGGTATGTTTTTTTGTCTCTCTTGCTTAGATGTCTAGATATGCCTGATAGAGAACATTGTTATTATTTAGAAATTTCCTTCTAGGTTTAAGGCAATTGAAGTAGGAGAGTGTATATCTAAAGCTTTTGGACTAACTTTTGTAGTTTCTACCTATAATTGGATGCAATTGTAGTTTTTATTTACTTTAACAGGTTAAACCAATAGCTGATTAGTTTTCATGGTTACAGTGTTCTTAAGGACACCTAACCTTCTTTATGATTAATTTTAGCCCAATATATACCATTTACTAAGTTATCATGCGATTATTTAACTTTGCATAATGTGACTTTTTTGGAAAACGAGCTACAAAGCATTAGTAGTTCAAACAACATTTTGAAATCAAACTTTATTTGGTGCTAGATTGGTTATTCCTCAACTTCTCATTTAATTAGCTTTTTTCTATTTGTCTAATTTATTTGTAATGAAGTTAAATGGTATGTTTAAATGGTGTGTTTAAAATATAGGTACTATTAGGCGTTAGAACATTTATATAAAGCAAACTATGGTAGAATATAAATTTGTATGGCTTTACTTATTTTTCTTTTATTTTTTTGCTAATGATGGGTCTATTTTATTTTTCTTTTATTTTTCTTGCCAATGATGCCTTTGTCAACATATTCCTTCTTAAGTCAATATATATTAAGCTTTGACATGAAGTTAAGTTATATGCCATATAATAAAAGTGGTTTGCAATAAAAACAACCTTCTATTTCAACATTATAATTATAGTCATAATCATAAATTATAATCACTTCACATTTATTTTTTGTTTTGTTTATTGTTGTTGATTTGTTTTATTTCCAAAGACTTAAGAAGTTGTTGAAGTGAAACCATAAGAGGGTTCTTTCAACTGAGGTATGTCATAATGGTCATTATGACATTTAAAATTTCCCTGTTTGTATTCCTCATATTCTAACATTACATATTATTGAACCTTATTTTTCTTCAGATGCGATTCTTACAAAAGTTGCTACTGAGAAAAGGATGTCATTAATCAAGGCATAGGAAGAAAGTGAAAAACCAAAAGTTGAAAACAAGTAATAGCCTGCATCACTTGCTTCAAATGCTATGTGGGTTTTTATAGTGCCAAATGATTCTTAGAGTCTTTAATTGAATCACCTTATCCATAATGATTGTTGATTAATCAAATTAACATCAAATTTTATGATTTTTCTTATCTTCTATCTAGAATATTTTTGTTGGTTTTTCTTGAATGGTTGGTCATTAGACTTTTTTTTCCTTGAAATCTCCTTTTAAATATACATCATACATTACAAAATATCTTCATCATGATCATTAGTAATTTAGAAACAGATACATCTAAAATAGATTCCAATTAGTCAACAATGACATCTTTTTGTTTAGCCAATTTAACTTGATGCTATCACATCATGTATTCATATTTTATCATAAACTTTGGATATTTGAGCCTAATAATGTCAAGAATACTAATTCAAATGAAATTGTTTGTTGAGCAGAGCTCACAAAAAGCTTTTAGCCATTTCAACATGGGAAAACAGTAAGAAAGCATTTGTGGATGTTGAACTGAAGAAGCTTAAAGTAAGAATTGTTCTTTTTATTTCGTAATTGAAGATATAACTTCTTTACTAGATATAATCATATTCTTTATTTTTACCTTTCCAAGTATGTTTCGTAAATCTAACTTAAGACTTATATAGAGGGAAGCTAAATCTTAATCTTTTTCATTACTTTTTAAACATTGATTTCTTCTACTCTTTCTGTATTGAATATGACCAAGGAGTGGAGGGAAAGTTGATCAATAATTTTTGCATGTGATAGGAACAATTAGAGAAGAAAAAGGTAGTAAAGGCAGAGAAAATAAAAAATAAAATAGTAAAAACCCACAAGGAAGCTGAAGAGAAGAGAGCAATTGTTGAGGCTAAACAAAGGAAAGATATTCTGAAGGCAGAGGAGGTAGTTACAAAGTATAGAGCAAGTGGAACAGCTCTTTCAAAGAAACTCCTTAGTTAGTTTTAATGCTTTAAACCTCGAGCCAAGTTGGAAACAAAAGAAAAATGCTAAATTATTATTCTGTATTTTCTACTTTGACAAGTTAAGATACCATCAGTACTTGTGTGATTTAGTTTATATGTTGGAGATTTAGCCCATGTTAGGGGAACCATATATATATAATTTATGTTTATGTTAGCCAAATATATCTAATAGTATTAAAAAAACTGAAGGGTTTTATATTTTATGAATGAGAGTGTCGTTGGGAACTAAAACATCAATTAATCCAATGCCTTTTAATTGTTGGATTATCCTCTTATTTATTATTGTATGTAGAATAAAGGTTTAGGAATCAATATTATTTCAGATATAACATTATATTTCATATTTATCATTATTTAATATTTAATTTCTAATTTAATAAAATATTTAAGTTTATTCAGGTTAAATATGGAATAGGAATCACCATTATTTAATATTTAATTTTGAATTTCATTAAATATTTAAGTTGAATCTTATTTGAAACTTTCACTTCTCTTAATTGTTCACCATTATATAACTATTTTGATATTCTCCTACTATCTGAGTTGTGTTTCTTATGTTCATGGTAAAGTCTTTTTTCCATTACCAGCCTTTTAATTTATTTTTTGAATAGCTAACTGTTATATGTGTCCTTCATTATTTACAATGACTACTTAGTGAACTTCGGAACTAAAACATCAATTATAATGCAGTACCCCTATAATTGATGGTTTATCCTATCAATTATTATAGTCTTTGTCGCGACCTGGATCGCGACGGCGCGGTCGACCCTTTCGAAATAAAACGAAACAAAACGAAAACAGGGAGTCGCCACCAACGTTTTTATCCATAGGAAAAACGTTGGGAAAAAACTAAGTTCAGTAAAGCACTGGTTTAAAAAATGAGATTCAAGTTCGGGAGTCGGTTACGAGTAGGGAAGGTATTAGCACCCTACATCGCCTGTCAAAAACAGTACCAAGATTGAAAATACGCAACATAAATAGCCTTACGAAAGATGTTATATTTCTCCCCTTTTATTGTTGTACTTTGTGTAAAGAAAAACGGAAGGAACAAACTGAACAAACATGGAGTGTAGGTCAATATGACGTCGCGTCCAAATTAACCTCGACTTTGGTATAAAACAGGAAAAAGGGAAAGATGCTAACAAGACATCGCGTCTAAATTAGTCATCCTTTAATCAAAATACAAGATTAGAAACGGGAAGGGGATAAACGGGACGTCTCGTTCCAAGTATCCCGTTCCTTATGACTCGTGGTGATGGTCTACCAAAAATAGGGGGAAATCAACAAGACGTCACGTCTAAATTGATTTTCATGGAATGCGGGGTTAGGAACGGGAAGGGGATAAGCGGGACGTCTCATCTCAAGTATCCCGTTCCTTATGAATCGTGGTGATGGTCTACTGAAAATAGGGGGAAATCAACAAGAGGTCACGTTTAAATTGATTTTTCATGGAAGTGATAAAAAAAGGAGTTACAAAGGAAAAATAAAGAAAATAAAAATAGGAATAAAATAGGAAGTGGGCCCGGCAGGATTTAAGGTCCTGCTCCTACGTATTCTTGAGTTACCAAGAAATGAGGGTTACGTAGTTCTTGACAAGAATATTCTTAAGACAAGTTTAAGAGGCTAAGGGTGGATGAGGTTTACGAAAAAAGGGTGCACGCAAGGCGGAGTTCTCCGCACGTGCATGGGTCTTGGAAATAGTGTAGGCAGAAGTGCTTCTACACGACACTAATTTAGATCAGTATTGTGACATTAAAAAGGTATCAAAAATACACACTTTCCTTTTTGGATTGCTTTTTTTTTATATATCTTGAACAAAAATAAAGGGGGAGTCCAACAGGAAAAATAGGGAAATAAAGTGCACAATAGCAAGGACAATGAATAGATAAAAATAATGAAAAGGAGGAATTATTATTAACAATTAATGAGAAAGAATAAAGAGTTCAGCAGGATATACTAGAGGGAGAAAACGGACTCAGCAAAAATGGCAATTTGACAAAAGTGGATAATGAAAAGCAAGGGAAATAAGGAGCAGAATGTAATCGGTGTGATGTGGAATGCTAGAAACAGGCGTGGACTTGAGGTGTAAGAGCCGGAGTGGAGCTAGTACGTCAGTGGGGCTTAGGGAACCGGTGTGTGGTTCACTAAAGGGACGGTGTGAGGGATTCTGGTGTAAGATCTGGTGTGCAACTGGTGAGGGTCTGGACGGTGTGGGGAATTGATATATGGACCGGTGGGAAGCTAATGAAGGTGGTTGGAGGGGGCTGTTGGGGAACCAGTGTGTGGGCTTGATGTAGAGGTCGATATGAAGTTGAGGAGGATCTAGACGGTGTGGGGACTTGGTGTATAGGCCGGTGGGAAGTTAATGAAGGTGATTGGAGGGGGGCTGTTGGGGAACCGATGAGAACAAGATTCTGCCTTTGAACAACGGGAAAACTTCAAGCTTTTTGGGACAAAGAGATTGTGGAGATCGAAACCAGTTACAAGGGAGTGTGGGCAGAGGATCGTCTTAATGACTAAAATTTTCCAACTCAAAATCCAACCCCCTTATGCCTCTTCAGATGAGGATTTTATAGAGGTTTTGAGGGCCGGTCGAGTGCTCGGACAGCTCCAGCCTCCACTCACAGTGGAGGCAGCCTAGCCACTAACAGGTAGTGGGGGGCAGCGGCTGGTGGGGAATTTTTAATTATTTCCACTTCCGCCCCCTATCTGCCACTTCTAGAATTCATGGATCGACTTGGGTGGTGGGATTCCAAGTCACAGTATGGCAATCAGACTCCTCGACCGGTGCCACATGGGACCGGTTTTCTTCTTATGGCCCAGATCTCTGTCTGTTAGCATTACTTCTCGGTGGAAATTGTCCGAGCGAAACAGATGAAAAGTCCGAGTGTAAAACCGATCCTACGACACTTCGTGTGAAGGCTTGAGTTGTAAAAACTGATCATTCAAGTGACACTGGCTCCCTTTTGCTCCACTCAGAGATGTTTTGTCCGGAAATGTCTGCTTGAAGCACTCATTTAAAGTCGATAGCCTTTCTTTGGTTGAAAGTGGACCACTCGGAAACACCTCCAAAGATATTTTACTCGGCTATATCTCGGGCCGACAAGCTCCTTCGAAGTCAACCATTTTCACTTAAAATTAATTCACTCGGGAATTCTTCACTCGAATATCTCAGTCCAAGAGGTATTCCTTCGAAATCAGTCTTTCATCGTTCAGAAGTATTTCTCTCAGAATTGAACCACTTGGAGAAACCTTACTCTGATATATATCTTTGCCTAAAGTATTCATTCGTAGTTGAGCCTCTTTCGTTTAGAATCAATTCACTCGGAGATGATTCGCTCTGCCCAAAAAAAGCGCTCATCCAAAGTCAGAATCTCTTCGCTTGGAAGTACTTCAGTCGGGAGCTCTTCACTCAGATGTGTTCATCTGAAGTCAGACTCGCTTTTTATTTAGAATGGGTTCAACCACGACTTCTTCACTCGGATGTATACCCAACTAGAAAAAGCACTCGTCTAAAGATTCACTTTTCGCTCGGAGGTATTTCCCTTGGAATAGCTCACTCGGAGACATTCCACTCAGGAATGACTCACTCGGAGACATTCCACTCGGAAATGATTCACTAGGAGACATTCCACTCGATAATGACTCACTAGGAGACATTCCACTCGAAAATTATCATTCGGACCTAGTGAACTTAAGAGTCTCTACCCAAAAGGCATAGTCAGAGCCTCTTTTCGTTCGGAAATAACTCCCTTGGAAGGAACCCACTCGGAAATGACTTACTCGGAGACATTCCACTCGGGAACGTCTCACTCGGAGACATTCCACTCGGAAATGATTCACTAGGAGACATTCCACTCGGAAATGACTCACTCGGCAATGATCATTCGGAAACATGGAACTTTGAGAGAGTCTGAGCCTTTTCTTCGTTCGAAAGTGACTCCCTCAGAAGCAGCCTACTCGGAAATGACTCAATCGGAGACATTCCACTCGGCAGCGTCTCACTCGGAGACAACCTACTCGGAAATTATCATTCAGACCTTTGGAACTTGAATCTCTGCCCGAAAGGTATTCTTTCTTAGTCAGAGCCTTTTCTTCATTCGGAAGTAACTCCCTCGGAAACAGACCACTCAGAAATGCCTCACTCGGAGATATCTCACTCGGCAGCGTCTCACTCGAAAATTATCATTCAGAAACAGACCACTCGAAAATGCCTCACTCGGTTTTTTTTAATCAAATCTTGGGTATTTGGGCCGGACCAAAAGAGGTGTTCACAGATGCCCCTCTTTACTTCTTTTTTACAAGAAAAACATGAAGTTTTCCGTGTTTTTGAAGTGAAAAGGAAGTAAAGATATGAACACCGATGTATGAGTCAGGTGGGACCTCTCGATCGTTATGGCGTCTGACGGTGTTGGCAATCACGAGTCAGTGTGACCTTTTCCTCTTCAAAGACGAGCATTTTCCACATCTGTCTCTCTCTTTTTTTTTCTTTTTTTTTGTTTTTGTTTTTTTTTGAGTTCTGGATTGACCGGGAAAGATCGTCTTTCAGTTAACAAGAGGTGAGAAGAATTAGGGTTGACCCTCGGTAGACTGGAAGTGTAAAGGTTAGGGGTTGACCCTTGGTTGACGGGTAATGTAAAGGTTGGGGTTGACCCTTGGTTGTCAGGAAATGTAAAAGTTGGGGTTGACCCTCGGTTGACAGGAATTGTAAAGGTTGGGGTTGACCCTCGGTTGACAGGAAAGGTAAAGGTTGGGGTTGACCCTCGGTTGACAGGAAAGGTAAAGATTGGGGGAGCTAACAGGACGTCTCATCTGAATTAACTCACTGTTGACAGGAAATGTAAAAGTTGGGGTTGACCCTCGGTTGACAGGAAATGTAAAGGTTGGGGTTGACCCTCGGTTGACAGGAAAGGTAAAGCTGGCAGAGCTAACAGGACGTCTCGTCCGAATTAACTCACTGTTGACAGGAAATGTAAAAGTTGGGGTTGACCCTCGGTTGACAGGAAATGTAAAGGTTGGGGAGCTAACAGGACGTCTCGTCCAAATTAACTCACTGTTGACAGGAATTGTAAAGGATGGGGTTGACCCTCAGTTGACAGGAAAGGTAAAGATTGAGGGAGCTAACAAGACGTCTCATCCGAATTAACTCACTGTTGACAGGAAATGTAAAAGTTGGGGTTGACCCTCGGTTGATAGGAAAGGTAAAGATTGGGGGAGCTAACAGGACGTCTCGTCCGAATTAACTCACTGTTGACAGGAAATGTAAAAGTTGGGGTTGACCCTCGGTTGATAGGAAAGGTGAATATTGGGGGAGCTAACAGGACGTTTCGTCCGAATTAACTCACTGTTGACAGGAAATGTAAAGGTTGAGAGATCTGAGGATTAACAGGACGTCATATCCTGATTAACCTGGACCTAAAGGTTCAGGGTGATGCCCCGGTTTGACATGACTGAAGGTTCTTGGGGAACTGCCCCTTGAATGAAAGAGAATGAACCTGGGGGATGCCCTGGTTTGACATGACTAAAGGTTGTTGGGGAACTGCCCCTTGATTGAGAGAATAGACTTGGGGTGATGCCCCAGTTTGACATGATTTGGAGAAATCTTGGGGGGAATTGCCCCTTGACTGAAAGAGAATAGATCTGGGGTGATGCCCCAGTTTGATGTGGTTTGAAGGAATCTTGGGGGGACTGCTTCTTGACTGGAACAAAAGAAATCTGGGGAGATGCCCTAGTTTGAGATGGTTTGAAGGAATCTTGGGGGGACTGTTCCTTGACTGGAACAAAAGAAATCTGGGGAGATGCCCCAGTTTGAGTTGTTTAGGAAGTGTAATTCTACTGGGGAAGGATTTGGTGATTCGAGGTACTGTCTCTTTGGGTGAAAGAGAATGAACCTGGGGTGATGCCCTAGTTTGAACTATCTGCCTCGGAACCTTGGGGGACTGACCCTTGAGCGAGAAGAAATGAACCTGGGGTGATGCCCCAGTTTGAATTGTTTGGGAAATGTAGTTCCACTGGGAAGGATTTGGTTAGCATCTATCCGGTAACCTTCATGGTTCCACCGGGGGAAGTACTTGGCGATTTGGGGTACCGTCCTTTAATCGAAAAGAGAAATTTGGGGTCCATTGGGAATGTGCCATGGGTTTGCTTGGTCTGGTAATGATTGAGAAAAGTGTACTGGGGTTCATTGGGGAATGTATGGCAGGTCTGTCGGAGGAGAAAAATCTGGGGGTGTCCCGGTTTGGGACATTTAATGAGGGTAACTTCATTGGGGAAAGTGTTCTCCTATTGGGGAAGGAAGGCGTGGCTAGCCTTTGATCACTATGGTTTTGTCGGAAAGGTGATTCCACTGAGGATAACTAACTTCCCAGATCTGATTAGGAAGTACTCCAGTTAGGGGAGCTAAGTCCATTTTGTGGTCCTCCTAGGGAGGAACTCTCAGTCGGGATTCCCCTCGGGGATGAATGGTGAGTCTGTTGGGGAGAGTTTTGGGCGATTCAGGGTACTGCCCTTTGACTGGGAGAGAAAAGGAACTGGGGGAACTGTCCCAGTTTGGGAAATTCGGCTGAGGGGGTATTGCCCTTGGGTTAACAAAGAAATCTGGGTGATGCCCCAGTTAGGAGATTGAAGAAGCTAGGGGTGTTCCCCTTTGACAGAGAGAGGCCTGGGGTGGTGCCCTAGTTTGAACTTTTTGGGAGCGCGGGGTACTACCCTTGGGTTGACAAAGAAATCTGGGTGATGCCCCAGTCTGAGTTGCTTGGAAATTCAGGGTACAGCCCCTTGAATGGAAGAGAAATCTAGGGAGATGCCCCAGTTTGGAAGATCGGGAGGACTTCAAGGGATTGCCCTTTGACTGAAAAGATTTTGGGTGATGCCCCAGTTAGGGAGAGGAATGATAGACTTGGGGGTAAAATCCCAGGTTTGAAAGATTTGGGGGTTAACAGGACGTCTCGTCCAAATTAACCCGTACTTGGCGTCGCTGCCGGGGAACGGGAGACACTAGACTGTTGGAATATACCAAGTTGATTTTTGGAAATGTGACCCCTAATATGCCTCATGAACTAGACAGAAACCTTGAGAAGATGCCAGCTCTGACTATGAGGTATTAATGTAAAACTCAAAGCACAATGGAAACTTAGAAAAGCATCGTGTTCGGCCATAGAAAGGTGTTCTGTCCAATGATTTGGGTGGGTTATGAGAAGAAACTCGAGGAGAACCGGCTTCAATGAGTGAGGATGAGAGTGAGCCTTGGAGACTAATGGATATTCCTTGGAAAGTGCCAGTTTTGGCGGTTGAGACTTGACACATCTACATGTCGTGACATCCTGCAAGAAAGGTTAGTGGTGCAAAACAAATTGGAACTTGAAAAGACTTCCGCAAAACACAATCCTTAGAGATTTGAGGTGACTCATGACCGAAGCAGAGCAGATAAAGCAACCTTAGCTTTGGAAATGTGTCAAGCCCAGTCTTCGTAATGATTGCTTGAGGCGAGATCAAGTAACAGGAACATCTTGTCCTCACGACTTTAAATTTTCATTACCTTCTCAATTTTATATATTAAGGGAAAACATATGTCTTATCAAATCAGGGAAAATCACAATACGAATGCATATCAAAAGAGGTGAGATTGTATTTAGAAGCTGAGCGGGGGTGGGAAAAGGGAGACCAAAGAAGCAAGTGGAGTCGTACGGAAAATATTAATAATTGGGTAGAATAGGAATAATTTTACAGGTCCTCCAGTGAACTTCTGAGAACAAAGTGTATCTCGATCCCACATCACGACTTTGAATTCACCATTTGACTCTGCTTCTGAAAAAGGTAGTTGGACTATGGTCCTTATGCCTTAACTTGGAATCAGACCATTCACATAAGAATCTTTAAATTACTCTGCCAAAATCTTGATCCCGATTTATTGCCTGAGCTGCCTATTCAGGTTTTCAGCTTACCAGGTTGCTCTAACTTTTGCCTAGGCTGCCTTTCCAGGTTTTCAGCCTAGCGAGCTTCTCCCTCCTTGTGACGTGTTTCGCTTCTTTTTTTTTCTTTTTTTTTTTAAGGTTGCATCCTTCACAACAAAGGTTTAAGCTGATTGACAATGCTTATTTGATGTCTCTTGATTTAGTCTCATATTGTGGGGAATAGATGTTATTCCAAATAGGAAAGTTTGCCCCAACACCATGTATCCAAGGAAACAGAGGCGAGCCCTTTTTGGCACCAATGAGGGGGCTCATTCTGAGTCTTTATCTTTTTGTTTAGTCTCTTTTTTATTGTTTTCTTCTTCTTTATTTTTTTCTTCCTTTTCTGGTTTTTTTTGTTCTTTTTTTTTGAATGACCCCCTTGGTACCTTCGTTATAATCTAGTCATTTTACTCATATCCTTAGCCAATGTGGCAAAGAACTATGATATTAATGGTATCGCATAGACTATTCCCTTGGTTACACTGGTATGAAAGGAATATCCTTTTTTTTTGTCGCGTTCTTAGCTTGATAACATTTATGCCCCCATGTAGAAAAGTGATGGTTTGATCTATGAATCAGCTCGCCCCAATTGGTATATGCGTAGGGCATCAACCTTGACTCTTTTTTTTTCTTTTTCCTTTTTTTTCTTTTTTTTTAGTCCTTGGGAGAGTATTTCTTGACCATGTCTACGTTTATGGGCCCTAGCAAGTCTTTGCCGTCCATATTGGTCAATACTAACACCTCCTTGAAAGGTGGATATGCCACTATTCATTATGGAATTCGGCACTATCTCTATCCACGCAAACTTTTACGTCACCCGGTTGAGCTACCATCACACTGTAACGTCTTCTAAGGCGATTTGATCAATTTTTCCCAGTGGTTCGTGGACCCTCTTCACTCCGTGTGCTGACCTTGTTGAACGTTTCTGGATAAAGCTAGATGCCCCTTATTCGAACATCCTGGTTAATTCGGCCAAGGAACTTTTGTCTTTGCTATCCTCTTCGTCAGCGTGATCACACAAGCGGTCAAAGTTGTGAAATAGGATTGTGATCTCATTGTTCTCAGAAGGATCATTTTTGGATGGGTGTTTTTTTGTTTTTTTTTGTGTTTTTTTTAGTGTATGACGGCAAAGAGAAGAAGGGAAAATAAAATGGAGCTAACGGATAAAGGTAGTGTTAAAACAAATAAGGGAAGCAAACGGAAACATTTTGAAATTTGATGCGCATTCATTGAGAAAAACCTGAAATGATAAAAATATGCTTTTGCCCTTATTACATAAAATATCCCAATGCCTTAGGCATAGCGTTTGGGTTGAAAAGTCATAAAAAACAGAAGTTTAAAGTCGTAAAGAGCTAGGTGGTCTCTTGGTCATGAACCTCTTCACTTGGCGTACAAATCACAAAGCTTTCATCCTCTCTATGCCTCCAACCTCTCCTTATCATACTGATCTAGGATTCTCATGATTAGACCTGGGGTTTATGATTATATTGGGACTCCCTTCTTGGAAATCCAGCCACTTGGCTTTAATCAGATCCCTCACTTTGAATTTTAAGGCATAACAATCTTCAATAGAGTGCCCTGGGGCTCCAGCATGGTAATCATATCGGGTATTAGGATTATAACCTTTGGGGTAAGGAGGAACCATCGGTTTTAACGGACAGGGTACCGCAAGGGAACTACAGATAAGGTGAGGCAAAAGTTCTGTGTAGGTTATGGGAATGGGGTCGAACCAGACCGGTATTCGACCATTAGTGGGTTTTATTGGGCTTCGGTCTGGATTAAGTGGCTGAGTCTGCCCTAGTGGGGGACAGTAGGGCTGTGGAAGAGAGGGTTTAATAGCAGGCAAATGAGAATGGGAAGGTGTTTGAGGGATATATGGACGAAAGTAGAGCTGGAATAGGAAAAGATTGGAAGCCTGGTCAGGGGTGGTGGCGGCCATGCAAGGTGTAGGGAGATTGGCAGGTTGAAAGGAAGTATGAGTCATTAGTCTGGGTTGGGCCTTTTTTCGGTTATAGGAAGTGGAATTAGCATCTCCTTTTCTTTTCCCCTTATTTCCCGATGCAGACATTCTTGTGATAGGTGCCCCAGGCGACTGGGAGGATTGTGAAATATGGGGGTTCATTGTTTGTAAATCATGATCCTCTTGTTGGTTATGGAATGGGGAAGAGTATTCTGAGGGTACTGCATAGGGCAGGTTGTTGTTTGAGCCCATGAAGGCGTGTTGTGGTGCATAAGACATGCCATAGGTCGGCTGAGGGTCAATGATGGGGTCGGTCCTGTTGATAGCAATGGGAGGTGTCATGGAAGAGGGAATTTGCGTTTTTGTCAATCCAGGAGGATGGAGTGGGGTGGTTGGTAAATGTTGGTCATTCTTGACACCCACAGAGGGTTCCCCCTCTATGATCTTCTTTTCTAAAAGTCTGGTCATCTCTGCCACTTGCTCCTTTAGCCGGTTAACTTCACTCTTGAGGTTTTCAATTTCTTGCTCTCTTTCAGCCATGAGTCTCCTTTGAAAGTCTAGTAAGGGTGTCTTTCGGTGTCAGAAGAAAAACAAAAAGTGTCAGGTAGAAACAGAAGGAAGGAGAATGTCGTGGGAAGCAATCATAGGTCTTGACGAGTATCCTTTGAACATTCTTTAGAACTTATCGTTCAAAAGTACTAAGCGTGGTAAACATGGAGATTAATACGGGATAGTTATGGAGACAGAAGAAATCCTTCATTCTGAGGCGGGAGCCTCAAGCTCAAACATTTTCTTCGGGCAACTACATCCCTCATTTCTTGAGTTCAATCCCATGTTAACTTCCATAGATACTCAAAGGGTATTCGTTAAGTTCTGAATGGCCTCCCACGAAAATGAGGATAAGGAAAAGAAATTAGTTGTTGTCATGTTTTGGAACCGGTACTTCCCCATTGATTTAACATAAAGCAATTTTTCTTGGGGAAACAGCGATTACCAAGGGTCCAAGTCGCAATAGTCATAAGTTTTCTAATCGCCATCGACGCCCCTGTTGGAGCGGAAACAAAATTATTTTTTGACGATTAGGAAAATCTATGACTCGGGACTCAGAGGTACACGACCAAAAGAGGATTATCTATTCACCCGAAGAATACTGTGTGTTCCAAAACGAGTCATTATTTCAAAAACTAAGCAAATCTGCGAGTGGTAGATAATCCATTTTTTTTGGATAAAAGGGAAAGCAAAAATGACGTAAGGTAAAGTAAAGTTTGCCCTTTTGTGGCCTAGGTCGGGTTTTGTTGAAAGTCTTTTCTAGGTCCTATGGCTTGTCTAAAAGTGACTCTCCACGCTGGGTGGCTTATACTAGACATCTAGAAGGTCACCTGAGCCAAGATCCTACCCATGACAGGGACGCAAACAGTGGGGAATCCACTAGGTGCGTATATCATGAGAGGTCGAACTCTGGTTGAGGTTCTCACGAACACCGAATAGGAAGTACATCCCATACGATTCCGTTACCAACCCCTCCTAACTTAAGCTTCATTTGGGGCCCAGGTATAGGGCGCCACTCATAGGTGTGTGCAAGTAATTGTGAGTGTGGTGTGTTGAAGGGCATTCAATACCTTTTACCTTACCCCATTCTGCATAAACAACAAACACATAACAAATATACAAAGTCGTCTACCCGAGGGTTCAATGATTACAGAAAAGTAACATGGTCCCCTACCCTAGGGTTCAACAAACATGCAGACATTGATGACAGAACAAATAACAAGATACGATTGGAAATAATAACAAACATTTACAACAGCTAACAAAGAACAACATACATTTACGACAATTAACAAAAAATAACAAGGGAAGAAATCAAGGCAAACAAAGGCTATATATGAAAACATGCATTTTTCAATCAAATTGGCCTGACTCTCTTAAGTGTCCCTAGTGGAGTCGCCATCTGTCGCGACCTGCATCGCGACGGCGCGGCCGACCCTTTAGAAATAAAATAAAACAAAACGAAAACAGGGAGTCGCCACCAACGTTTTTATCCATAGGAAAAACGTTGGGGAAAAACTAAGTTCAGTAAAGCACTGGTTTAAAAAATGAGATTCAAGTTCGGGAGTCGGTTACGAGTAGGAAAGGTATTAGCACCCTACATCGCCTGTCAAAAACAGTACCAAGATTGAAAATACGCAACATAAATAGCCTTACGAAAGATGTTATATTTCTCCCCTTTTATTGTTGTACTTTGTGTAAAGAAAAATGGAAGGAACAAACTGAACAAACATGGAGTGTAGGTCAATAGGACGTCGCGTCCAAATTAACCTCGGCTTTGGTATAAAACAGGAAAAAGGGAAAGATGCTAACAAGACATCGCGTCTAAATTAGTCATCCTTTAATCAAAATACAGGATTAGAAACGGGAAGGGGATAAACGGGACGTCTCGTTCCAAGTATCCCGTTCCTTATGACTCGTGGTGATGGTCTACCAAAAATAGGGGGAAATCAACAAGACGTCACGTCTAAATTGATTTTCATGGAATGTGGGGTTAGGAACGGGAAGAGGATAAGCGGGACGTCTCATCTCAAGTATCCCGTTCCTTATGAATCGTGGTGATGGTTTACTGAAAATAGGGGAAAATCAACAAGACGTCACGTCTAAATTGATTTTTCATGGAAGTGATAAAAAAAGGAGTTACAAAGGAAAAATAAAGAAAAATAAAAATAGGAATAAAATGGGAAAAGTGGGCCCGACAGGATTTAAGGTCCTGCTCCTACGTATTCTTGAGTTACCAAGAAATGAGGGTTATGTAGTTCTTGACAAGAATATTCTTAAGACATGTTTAAGAGGCTATGGGTGGATGAGGTTTACGAAAAAAGGGTGCACGCAAGGCGGAGTTCTCCGCACGTGCGTGGGTCTTGGAAATAGTGTAGGCAGAAGTGCTTCTACACGACACTAATTTAGATCAGTATTGTGACATTAAAAAGGTATCAAAAATACACACTTTCCTTTTTGGATTGCTTTTTTTTTTTTTTATTTTTTATTTTTTTATTTTTATATCTTGAACAAAAACAAAGGGGGAGTCCAACAGGAAAAACAGGGAAATAAAGTGCACAACAGCAAGGACAACGAATAGATAAAAATAATGAAAAGGAGGAATTATTATTAACAATTAACGAGAAAGAATAAAGAGTTCAGCAGGATATACTAGAGGGAGAAAATGGACTCAGCAAAAATGGAAATTTGACGAAAGTGGATAATGAAAAGCAAGGGAAATAAGGAGCAGAATGTAACCGGTGTGATGTGGAATTCTAGAAACAGGCGTAAACTTGAAGTGTAAGAGCCGGAGTGGAGCTAGTACGTCAGTGGGGCTTAGGGAACCGGTGTGTGGTTCACTAAAGGGGCGGTGTGGGGGATTCTGGTGTAAGATCCGGTGTGCAACTCGTGAGGGTCTGGACGGTGTGGGGAATTGATATATGGACTGGTGGGAAGCTAATGAAGGTGGTTGGAGGGGGCTGTTGGGGAACCGGTGTGTGGGCTTGATGTAGAGGTCGGTATGAAGTTGAGGAGGATCTGGACGGTGTGGTGACTTGGTGTATAGGCCGGTGGGAAGTTAATGAAGGTGATTGGAGGGGGGCTGTTGGGGAACCGGTGAGAACGAGATTCTGCCTTTGAACAACGGGAAAACTTCAAGCTTTTTGGGACAAAGAGATTGTGGAGATCGAAACCAGTTACAAGGGAGTGTGGGCAGAGGATCGTCTTAATGACTAAAATTTTCCAACTCAAAATCCAACCCCCTTGTGCCTCTTCAGATGAGGATTTTATAGAGGTTCTGAGGGCCGGCCGAGTGCTCGGACAGCTCCAGCCTCCACTCACAGTGGAGGCAGCCTAGCCACTAACAGGTAGTGGGGGGCAGCGGCTGGTGGGGAATTTTTAATTATTTCCACTTCCGCCCCCTGTCTGCCACTTCCAGAATTCATGGATCGACTTGGGTGGTGGGATTCCAAGTCACAGTATGGCAATCAGACTCCTCGACCGGTGCCACATGGGATCGGTTTTCTTCTTATGGCCCGTATCTCTGTCTGTCAGCATTACTTCTCGGTGGAAATTGACCCGAGCGAAATAGATGAAAAGTCCGAGTGTAAAACCAATCCTATGACACTCCGTGTGAAGGCTTGAGTTGTAAAAACCAATCATTCAAGTGACACCGGCTCCCTTTTGCTCCACTCAGAGATGTTTTGTCCGGAAATGTTTGCTTGAAGCACTCATTTAAAGTCGATAGCCTTTCTTTGGTCGAAAGTGGACCACTCGGAAACACCTCCAAAGATATTTCACTCGGCTATATCTCGGGCCGACAAGCTCCTTCGAAGTCAACCATTTTCACTTAAAATTAATTCACTCGGGAATTCTTCACTCGAATATCTCAGTCTGAGAGGTATTCCTTCGAAATCAGTCTTTCATCGTTCAGAAGTATTTCTCTTGGAATTGAACCACTTGGAGAAACCTTACTCGGATATATATCTTTGCCTGAAGTATTCATTCGTAGTTGAGCCTCTTTCGTTTAGAATCAATTCACTCGGAGATGATTCGCTCTGCCCAGAAAAAGCACTCATCCAAAGTCAGAATCTCTTCACTCGGAAGTACTTCAGTCGGGAGCTCTTCACTCGAATGTGTTCATCTGAAGTCAGACTCGCTTTTTGTTTAGAATGGGTTCAACCGGGAATTCTTCACTCGGATGTATCCCTAACTAGAAAAAGCACTCGTCCAAAGATTCACTTTTCGCTCGGAGGTATTTCCCTCGGAATAGCTCACTCGAAGACATTCCACTCGGGAATGACTCACTCGGAGACATTCCACTCGGAAATGATTCACTAGGAGACATTCCACTCGAAAATGACTCACTAGGAGACATTCCACTCGGAAATTATCATTCGGACCTATGGAACTTAAGAGTCTCTGCCCGAAAGGCATAGTCAGAGCCTCTTTCTGTTCAGAAGTAACTCCCTTGGAAGGAACCCACTCGGAAATGACTCACTCGGAGACATTCCACTCGGCAACGTCTCACTTGGAGACATTCCACTCGGAAATGATTCACTAGGAGACATTCCACTTGGAAATGACTCACTTGGCAATGATCATTCGGAAACATGGAACTTTGAGAGAGTCTGAGCCTTTTCTTCGTTCGAAAGTGACTCCCTCGAAAGCAGCCCACTCCGAAATGACTCAATCGGAGACATTCCACTCGACAGCGTCTCACTCGGAGACAACCTACTCGAAAATTATCATTCGGACCTTTGGAACTTGAGTCTCTGCCCGAAAGGTATTCTTTCCTAGTCAAAGCCTTTTCTTCGTTCGGAAGTAACTCCCTCGGAAACAGACCACTCGGAAATGCCTCACTCGGAGACATCTCACTTGGCAGCGTCTCACTCGGAAATTATCATTCGGAAACAGACCACTCGGAAATGCCTCACTCGATTTTTTTTTAATCAAATCTTGGGTATTTGGGCCGAACCAAAAGAGGTGTTCACAGTCTTTAACCCATAGATCTGAAGGGTCATTCTATATATTATATATTATATTGTATTATATTATATATCTATAGTATATACATGTTTTTTTAATAATAGTTATAGTTATATTAACATTATATATTATATTATATACACGTTTATTTTAATAATACTTATAGTTATATTAAGATTATATAATTTGTATACTATATACTATATATAGTTATATAGATTATATTTTATGTATTAATATTATATATATTATATTCATGTTTTTTAATAATACATATAGTTATATTAAGATTATATTATATATATATTATTTTATTTGATATGTTAAACATGTTTTGACAACACAATATGCAAAATAGTTTAGCAAATATATTAAATTTAAAAACTAATCACTAGTGGGAAAAAGGCTTTTTAGACCAATCCTTTTTGGCTTTTTACACTGGTTATAGGACCGATGTAAATGGAGCAGGAGAGAAATATGGACTTTTTACACCGATTTTGGGACCAGTGAGAAAAATAATTTTTACACTGGTCCTATTACGACCGGTGTAAAATATGATATTTACACCAGTCCTGTTCATCACAACCGATGTAAATATTTACGTGTACACAGCATTAGAAGACAGATTCTCTATCCATCACCCAAAAAGAAGAAAAAGTGGTTGTTTCAGTGTGTACACAACATTAGAAGATAGATTCTATATGAAGCAACAGCAGAATAACTTATCATAAATAGTTATAATTTAGTAGTAGTACTAGAGAGCTCTAAAAAGTGGAAACAAGGACAAAAGCCGGTATTCAACAATCAAGACATCAATTTTGGAAGAGATAAAAACAAAGAATATAAGATTTTGTCATTGTTAATGTTTTTAAGATTCCTAACATCATTGTACACAGAACATGTTAGAGGAAAAAATAAAAATTAAGTACATGAGGCCTACTTTTTCTTCCCATTCTAATGCAAGGTAATTAAAGGGGAAAAGTGGGTAACAATATGAAACATTTAAACGTGAGGGAAATGTCAACTAACAATACCAATATACAAGACCAACTCGACAACCACAACGATGGCATGAATGCATAATATTTATGTTCCAATAATGATTCCCTAAATTAGTATCTTTCCACGCATTCCTTTTTACATAAGTAAGATTTAAATTCATAATTTTAGTCACAAATTCAATCCTTAATTAATTAAATTAATCATTGTTAGCATAAACGTATATGTTCCCATGATAATGATAAACTTCTAAAGATCAAACTGTTATTAAAAGCATGGTTAAAAAATTACCTTGTCCCATGAATCGAGAGTGTTTGCCAAGACAATATCCAACATATGTTTTATTACATAAAATCCACACTGCATGCTACCTAATGGTTGTGTTGGGCACTATAAAAATAACACCAATTAATCTTGACATGCATAGGATAAAAAATGATAACCAAACAAATATAAATTATAGATATACAACTTACAGTTGGATTGATCCATTTATGAGGTTTTAAACTTTTTGTGTGTTAACCTAGCAATAATTGAGATTGTCACACCCTAATTTTCCATAACCCAGATTTGATGTAATTAAGTTAAATAGTTCAATAAAAATGTGAGTAAATTTTTCGTGTTTTAAAATAGGTTCAACACTTTAACACTTCAACAATTACATCAAGACCCGAACCACATAAAAATGAAAAGTGAGAGTTTAAAGTTTTTAGTAGACTAGATCAATAATAAATAACCTCAATAAGTATATGATATTATAGAGTTTACAGTGGAAAGGTTTTGTATATAGGGCATATGCCTTGTCCCATATATGGAGATGTGAGAGAAGGCCCTAAAATTATGAAGGAAATGAAGAAATCAAAACTTAATTAATTCACTTGAGCGCATCAAGGTTCGCCTGAGTGAATTGCATATTAGCATCAGACCCATAATTTCACTTGAGCGGACCACATCTGCCTGAGCAAAATTTGCCCATATATCATTTACCCATTTAATTCGCTCGAGTAAGAAGCATTCACTCGGGAAAAATTAGTCCAGTAACCAAATAAAAGTAATTTGCTCGATCGGGATCATTCAGCTTGAGCGAGATTTATCCAGAACCAATTTTAAAAGAGATTCGCTCAAGTAAGGATCTAGCCGCTTGAGAGAGATTTCCACAGAATCATTTTCACATGAACTCGCTCAAGCGAGGCCACACTCGCTTAGGCGAAAAAGTGATACAATCCAACTTGAAGGAATTTGCTCAAACAATACCTGATACTCAACCAATTTGCTTGAGCGAATTTATCAGCTTTTGTCCAAAAACTTAAGTTATTCAAACTTCAAGGAATGGAAAAGCACATTATTTACTAATTTGGCCTTAACCATCATTTTGCACACTTTTAAATACCTAATTAGGGCTTGCTCCGCCAAGTCCCACCCATAAAAATTTAGCTCTAGACCATCACATGCAAAAAATCATATTTTAGGCACATCTAGCCTCAACATACCATGCCAATTTGTCATTTAGGCCTATTTGGCCACAACCACACATGCACACAAGTTCCAAATGGACAATATGACCTATTGGCACACGCTACATGTTTTAATTATCATTATGCGGGAATATAGCGTATCTACTTCCCGATTTCCATGCATACATCATAGGTATATCATCACCAATTCATTTTTATCACCAATCAACTTAATTCAAAATGGAATAATCATTATAAATATGTCATACAAGGTATGTAGGCCTAATTTTCCCATAGGACCTACTCAAAGAGTCATATATCTAACTCAATAGTCATACATTCAAAACATACACTGGTTTTAAATATACATACAAACGTCGGCCATGGCCCTAGGCTCCTAATTCCATATTTACCTTCTTTCAAAATGTTCTACCTCCAAAAGGCTTAGGTCTCCAATAGAACCTACATCAACCTTTGAAAAATAGCAACTAGGAAGTGAGTAACATAAACCAAATGAATCAAAATCATACATTATGATATCATGTACATACATGTGTACAATATACATTTCTCAATCATACTACCAACTTCATCATCACAAATATCACAATCATTCATTTGAGTTAGTACCACAACACTACCATTTCTTTTCAATACCTCATTTTCTCAATGGCTAACATACTCGGCATATCTCCAGCTATATGCAAATGCTCTTATGGCTAATGCATATGCATGAATGAATCAATATCAAATGCGGATCTGATTATGGGATATAATATCATACAATATGTGGGTTAAGCATAGGTTTACTACTATGCCCCTACTGCAGTAGTAAATGTGTACATATATCTCAACTTTTGCATGCATAGTTTTAAACTTTTACTAGTACCAAACCGCTATCGCGCCCCTTGTAGCACTAGTCACCTCGTGACATGCGGATTCAACAATGTGGCTACACTTTGCCACAAGTGCTACAGGTCCTTCCCGAACACACATCGAGAGAGTCGTTTCCTATTAGAAATCATGAGGATACTCGCTCATCACAGAGCCACCCACCCACCAAGCTTGCCATGTAGGGTGCCTCGTCACCAAACTACGGACATCTTCATGATTCTAACGAATCACTAGGGAATAACATAAATTACCTGTGCACTGGGTCTCCCTCCCATTGGGCCCACCTATTGGAACCTCTAACATTCCACATAGACAGCTTATGATATGTCATGGATGCAAATGCCAATCAATGCATTTCTCACACTATGAATTCTAAGTACCACTCCACATCCAACAACTCACCACCATTATTTTGTGGATTTTCAACATCCTTATCAATCTCAATTGTCACACATCATAGGATCTCATACATATTAATTGTTAATGGAAATTATGGTTCATCAATTTCCTCTACACATATATCATGGATATTCATACATTACACTCAATCCAATCGCAATTATGGCATCAAAGCACACAATCACAAGCCATGCTTCAAGCATCATCATTAAAATATTTACCACATAACACAAATCACTCCAAATGCATTTCAATCACATAGACATCAAGATATTCATCCAAGTCATTTTATGGAGACACATCCATACATACACATCAATAATGGATGAAATTATGCATTTAAAAATGTTACCCCCTCCTACCTCAAGAGAAGTAGTAGTCAATGCGGTCCGAAGGTCCCGCTTCACCGATGGGATCGTTTCCTACATTACACAACATACCACATATAATTATTTTCTATCTCAACCACCAAGATTTAAATACTTTTGGTTAACCTCATGGTATTCATGCCATTTACACTCTAAATCACTTTTATTCTATCAAACCCACCATAACCATCATGGTTTAGGTGTTTATAATCATTATCATGCATACTAGACTCATAATCATCAAAGAGCTCCTACATGCATAACTATTTCCCATCATCATTCTTACTTTTCATCATCAATATTACCAAATCAACATGGATAATCCCTTATCCACTCACATTTCTCATTTTTCCAATTCTTGAGGCTAGGGTTTCACCAAAACCCAACAACCATCGCCTATACCTATCATTTTTCATCCCATGCACACTCATTTTCATGTACCATCATGCATCCTCACATTATCATTCCAAAATCTTACACCCCACCTTAGGGCTTGTCTAGAATGGCTTCTAAACCATACCTCATTCATGCAACACTCCCAAAATTCATAACCTAGGGCTTAGAGCTCATAAAAAGGGAGAAGAGAGGTTACCTCAAACAAAAGAAGAAGAACCCCTAGGAGAGTGAGGGAGAGTGACAAAAAAGAGAGGGAGAGGAAAGAGCTTCCAATCATACAGTCTCCTTCTTGCAAGGAAGAGGAAAACGAAAATGAAGAGAAGGAGGGAGGCATACCCACTTTGATTTCTTGAGAGGAAGAGAAGAGGAAGAAGAAGTTGGGAGGAAGGAGAGGAAAAAAGAGTGTGTATTTGAGAGGGAGAGAGTAACGGGAAATAGAGAGAAAAAGAGAGAGGGTTTTGTTTTAAATTTAACCCCTCATAGGATCCTCGTTCAGTCCCAATATTTTATCTAAAGATTATTCTGAAGATATATTCGGACTCCGAATATTATCCTCTATCACCCTGACCAACAGTGTCTTAATCAGAGATACTTGGTCCGACACCCATATTTTAATCGGGTATTAATTTTAGCTTTTAAAGCTATAATAAATTATTAATAGTCATAAAAATTATCAATTTAATTATTTTCAACCTTCTGGGGTATTAATTAATTTATACACAATTATTCCCTATTTATTCCTCTCAATTAAATATTTTTATCAATTTTCAGGATGTTACATAGGTGCTTGTATTGGTCTATAATAAAAAATAATTTAATACAAAAATACTTAACTTAATAAGCTTACAATAACATATATACATAGGATGATATCTTTCATTAGACATTTATAATTAAGAGAACAATAACACTTACATTTGTAGAATTTGTTTGAGTTCTTTGGATGGTTTACCCTTTATTGAGCATAATAACACTTTCATTAGACATTTTTATATGTTTAAATATTTTTTTTTGACTTTATTTTTTTAATTAACAGGGCTTAAAAACCCAATTTAACTTTACTTTTTTTATTCAACTTAGATTAATTGTCCACATACCTTTTTTTTTAATTTTCTTCTTATTTTTTAATGTATTTCAAATACATGTTTCCATATCAGTTATGAATTTATGGTGATAAATTTTCATCTTGAACCTAATAAGTTGGAGACTAGTGGTAGGAGATTTGAGAAGTTAGCTTGCAGTCTTAAAGTGTACATACCTTCAATTATGGTAATTCAATTACACATGCACACTCTCTTACTTCTACTCTTACACGCTTTAAGGCCAACAAATACATAAATATAATCAAATCCAAAGATGACATTAACCCCGGGGAAATGGTACAAAACAAAGTAAAAGTGAAACAATATACTAGTAAGTATTGAGTGATATAGAACCTCTATATATTTATTATTACATTGTCATAAAAATTTAGAAAACAAATAATAAAATATTATAAATGCTTTCATGTGTCATTTACAGTTTTACATCTTCATTGGAAGTCTAGAACCACTCATGTTTTTTCAAAGTGCAGCCAAAAATTGGCATAAATACAACTTATAATGCATTTCTTATACTGATCCGTGAAAACTAAAATATATAAACAAATTACTGGAACAGAGACAAGGACCTTAAACTACTTATACACTAATGATTAGAGTAACAACATGACTATAAAATTTCCAAAAAAACATGATTGGAATGCACACTAAAATTAATCGTATAAAAATATACCCTGGTTATAAGAAAATTTGAGAGGTGGTTTTGGTATCATATATAACTAAAAGGTATTACATGCTAATCAGGCTAGCATCCTTAAATAAATTGACACTGAATGGCAATAAACATACACTGAATATGCATATAAATTAAATGAAATGAAGAACAATGAACCAAGATATAAACACAAAGAAATGAGCAGTCAGTAAAAATACAATCCAAGACCTAATCATTGTGCCCAATAGAAGCAAACCACAAATAACATTCAGACTTCTGACTTTGCTATAGAAACACTACATCCAAGTTTGAATATTACATACATATATGCATTATGATTTTTCCCCCTGCAGGTACTATGGTTAACATTGTTGGCAGGCATACAGATAACAAACTAACAAGCAAAGAACTTATGTTACATCATAATCCCCATATTACGGTAGCTAGCAACCATGTTAGAGTAGCTTCAATTATAATTAGACTAGTGCAAATAATTAAACTTATGGTACACTTTTGATCAATCATTTTTTCTTCTATCGACCAAGTTCCATGCATTTATAGTTGTTATCCAGGCTGTGTATGATTGTTAGATGATGAATTATAAGTTTACATTCATATATTTGTAACATCTTAGGTATTAAAATGTTTGGTATGTACAATCTGAAGGACTACTATATATTTCTAAACTTTTTTTCACTATTTATATTATGTTAATTCAACATTCAAAAAATAATGTAAATGAGTTTTTCAAAGCATTACTTTGAATGATATAGATTATTGAAGACTGTTGAGGCTTGAGGGTTGCCAAAGCATCTTATTGACGATTGAAGAACTTTACTATCCTATTGAAATACAGAGCGTGAGAATGCAATTATATATACATGAATGTAAAAAAAGAGATAGAAGATAGCAATCAAGAAAGAAAGACATGCTTGAAAAGTTGGCTATGTAAATGGAATACCAAGAAGCCATTAATTTCTTGTAGAATTAACAGAACAGAGAAACTTAACATAACTCACTCTCTTGAAATATTTTGAAACATATGATGGTCTTCAACACTCCTATAAAAAATAAGCAAAAGAGAAGGCAAAGAATAAAGGATATTTCATCGAACAATTAATAGGCATACTTAGTGAATCATAGTTACTACAATAATTTTAAGATAGAAAATCGAATTTAACACAAGTACTACATCAGGCATCACAAACAAGAAAATGGAAAACAATCACACCAAAAAAGAAACTCATTTCTCAAAGTCCACAAGCACAAAAAAACCAAGGAGAAAGAAGGTACCTGTGGTTTGATTGAAGTGAGAGATCAAGTAGTGAAAGGGTTTCGAGAGGGGGACATTCGAGAGGGAGACCTTCGAGCTTCGACAAACGGAGACGGTAGGGCTTTCGAGAGGTGGGGTTACGCACACACAAAGAGCTTTCGGGATATAGGGCTTTCAAAAGGGAGAGCTTCGAGAGGTAAGGCTTTCGATAAGGGGAGCTTCTGTTAGGGAATCCCATCAGGGTCAGGCAACAGAAACATAAAGGATTCCTAAAAATAAGGATTGCAAATACAAATGTCTCAAAGCATTATGTAATTAAAGTTTTGATTTAGGGATTACCTCTTGTAGACGCACAACGAGTTCCTCGATCGAAGCACTTATAGCTTTGCCCTTAGGAGTCCACACGAGTCTCTTGTAGATGCATAACGAGTTCCTCAATCGAAGCAATTGTAGCTTCGCCCTTAGGAGTCCACACGAGCACTCCCACCAGAAAACCAAAGATCCGAATGCTAGTACGGAATTTGATTGTAATCTAATTTCTGAGCAGCAGCCTATGAGCATCTCATGCTCTATATATAAGCTTAGGTCTTGACCTGAGCTCTCATTAAACATTAGGCTCTTGACTCATTCTAAATAAGTTAGGCCCAAATAGTTTTATTTTCAGTCCAACTAAAATAAAACTATCCTCTGGTGGTCTTACTCTATGTGTGTGACCCTATAGGTAAAATATTCGGTTATATTATGTGACAACCCGCGTCATTTTTCTCATTTTTCGCAATAAATTTTTCGAATTTAATAAAAATTCCACTCGGTCTTAATATAAAATAACATTTACTTTTCTTAAATACATTCAAAATAGTAAAATCATACTTAAAATAATAATATCCGACTGAAACCGATCAGAAATATGTCCAATAATAAAAGATTTAGAAAACAGCGGAAGAAAGAAAAAACAGACAGGGTTCACTCGGAAATAATTCTCTCACCCGGTCATCTCTCACTCGGGACAGCTTAACTTCCACTCAGAAAGTTCACTCATATCTTCACTCGGAAGTACTCTCATCTTTCTTCACTCGGAAGGGATTCTCTCAACCATTGCTCACTCGGAGACACCCTAACCTTCCACTCGAAAGTGGGTCTCTCGGTTATTCTTCTCTCGGAAAGAATTGAAGGATACTCGGGCACTAAATCAATGGGCCCTTGCTCGGACCAGAATGATTCCACTCGGGAAATATTCACCCGGTAATCGACTTTACGAGAGTAATGCAAATTCACTCAAAATAAACACCGATCACATAACATCAAAAATTTATATCCTCATTAATCAACATACCGATTCGAATTTAACACACTCATGTAGCATTACATAGAAAACTCAAAATATATATATAGTACACTCGGGATTCCTTTCAAAGCACTCGGTTCCTTGGCATCAATCCTCCACTTGGCGCGCCTCCATGGCTCCAACCTCTTCCCTGTCACTGGTTACTAAAATTGAAAACCACAGCAAGGGTGAGTGTTTAACATCATAATTAATCTAGAACGGAAATTAACAAATTACTTGTATATAACTCCGTCCGATTGCATTACAAACATATTACAACTCACACTTGACAAATTTAGCAATTCACACTCGGAACTTATTGCATTTCTCACTCGGCAATTATAACCATCACACTCGGCAAGTTATAACAGTTCTCCTTCGACAATCTTAACAAGTAACATTCAACAATACACACACTCGGTAATCATAGCAATTAACACTGCAAACCTAGCCAATCACACTCAGCAAGTAACTTCCACTCGATAAATATAACAATTTTCCACTCGAAAAATATAACAATCACTCAGAAAATATATGAAATTACACTCGACAAATACATTAAATCACTCAGCAAAGATTTAAATTTTCATTCGGCAATTATAACCAATTTACCACTTGGTAAATATAACAATTCACTCCGCAAATATATGAAGTTAACTCGGTAAATACTTCAAATCATACTCAACAAATATATCAATTCTCATTCGGCAATTATAACAATTCACACTCGGCAAACATAGCCATCACACTCGGCAAATATAACAAACTTCACTCGGCAAGTATAGCAAACTGCACTCGGCAAACATACACATCTCAATTAATAAATTCATCAAATGTCACAACTGACTCTCACATAAAATCGACGCCTAGTATCCGGATACTAAAAGGATCGACCTTCAGCTGGGAGTCCGACTTGACATCCTGTGAACCCGACTTGGTTCACCGAGCCCGACTTGGCTCCCCCTCAACCACTGGGTCAAAGACCTCTGGGTAGCTTAACTGGGTCCGACTTGACCACTGAAGCCAAAAACAGGGTAATTCATACCGTTGGTCGTCCTCCACCACATAATCACATATTCCATTATATAAACATATGCATATCATTACGATCATCATTGGCAACTGTCAGAAACTGACCTGTGCTCACAACGTAGGGCGACCGACTTGTCAAGCCCCTCAATATAATCTTTTCACACGGCAAACACATCATACTTATAAAATTCACTTTTATCATCAAATAGTGGCCATTAACAACATCACTCGGGTGACCTGCTTGTCAAGCCCGACTCCACATTGCCACTAAACACCGATTGTCATAGCATCAATTGTTTCAATTTCAATCAACTCAAACCACAAACACACACACACACACGATCAGAAACCGATCGGTGTCCACACACATGCATACACATTCACAACTTTCACCCAGCACCATCTCTATTATCACAGCATTAAATATTAAGTCACACACACACACACGTCCTAAACCGATCGGTGTGCACATTCACACATGCATATACATTCACAACACACACCCGATCCTAAACCGATCGGTGTGTACATTCATACGTACATTCATATACATATTCACAGTTTTCATTCAGCATCAACTCTCACTCGGTTCACCGTCATTACAATGACTCGGACAGTATGTCCTATTCTAATTAATTATAACCCGAACATCCCATTTACCTCTGTTCCACGCTTTAACAGTCGTTGGGTTCACAGTTCCACCACCGTTCCAGCAGCAACTCCTTTAATCATCCCACTGATGTTCGTTCCAGCACCAACTTCTTTAAGCATTCCAGTAGTGTTGTTCCACTACCTACGGGTTTGGAACCTGAAACACGTTACATCACACCACCACTCACACGGTTAAGGGCCACTTTTAAGGCTCACAGCCAAAAGGAGTGGAGATCGGAACAGTACCCCCACATGCATGTACATGGTTCGGCCAAGAGAGGGAGAAAAGGAAGAATGCATAAATGGATCACCCATGCTACCAAGCTTCATCTTCATGCTTAAATGCCGTGAAAATGGAAGCTACGCAGCTTTTTCTTCGTTACCCCAAGAAATCCGAATTTGCCAAAGAGAAAAGAGAAGGGAAAAGGCGAAGTTAATGGTACCTATGGACATACCTTGAAGCCACTGTCACGAAAATGTGATTATTTTAAGATTTTGATGCAAACTGGACTTCCCCACAGAGCATGCAGCTCGCCACAATGGAGGAAGGAAAGGAAGAAGAGAAACTGATGAAGAAGAAGAAGAAGGTTCTCATAGAAGTGAATAATTGAGAGAGAGAAACCTTTATTTAAACCCATGGCAACCGGTTACCTTCTCAGCCGGTTATTTCTCCATTTCCTTTATGATTACTTTAAAGATTTAAATTAAACCTCTCTTCTTCTAGTCACACCTTTTATAATTAACCAATAATTCATAAAATATCAATTAAATTTCTAAAAACAATTGTTAACATTTTCCACTTCACAAAATTTTATATAAATATCCGGGATGTTACATATTAATAATAAACTATTTTATTATTAATATAAAATAAGAGCGGTATCTAGCAATACATCATTATGTCTGAATATTATTTATCATCGACATGACCTATAAGTGATAATTATTTTATATATTTATTCCTTTTGTCACGATATCTAATTGGGCCCAAGGCATGGTCGTCGTCATCCTTGTGTGGCCCAATTTGGAACACCCCAGAAATCAGAGTAAATTTTTCACGTTTTTAGAATATACCTGGATCTATAATAAGCCACTCCCATATATGAAGATATGAGAGGGTAAATTTAAAAGGATTAATTTTAAGAAAGTTCCTCAATTAAATCAGTGAAAGGAAAATTGAGCACATGAATAAATGTGATTTTGTTTTAAGAAATCGACCCCTGGGAATTAATAAAACCCAATTCTGCACTTAAGGTATCCATAAAATAATGTGGGTTCAAGTCTCAGTTTTTGGAAAGGAAAGAAATTAATTGCGATAGTGCATTTCTTGGCATCACAGGAGTAGCAGGGCGAAAAGGAAAAAAAAGAGTAACAGGGGCGTCATCTCGCTCAAGCGGAGTCCGACTCGCTTGAGTGAGACACACATACCTCGTTTGGGCGAAGCCAGCGAGTCTTGAGCGAAATGCGTCCAGACTCGATTTCATGATTGACTCGCTTGGGCGAGACTTACTCACTTAAGCGAAACACTCTCGGGGTCAAGCCTATACCCACTCGCATAATCAGAATCTTCAAGACTTAAATTTTCACTCAGCAAACCCCTCTAAATCCGACTCCCCTTACATGGGTTGTCACTCGGTATTCTTCTCCAAAAATCGACTCAAAGCACTCGGGTTCTCACTCGATAGAGTCTTCCTGAAACTGACTCAAAGTACACAGATTCACCACTCAACAAGATCCCCTAACTGAGCCATCATTCACTCAATCCCTACTCGGCAACAGCAGCCCAGACCGAGTCCTCCCTCACACAACATCCACTCGGTAAATTCACTCCAAGTCCGAGACTTCACCCACTCGGTGGTTCACTCGGGAAACTTCCCAGAAACCGACTTACCTTTGTTTGGTCATTCACTCGGAATCCCATTCAAAGACCGACTCATTGCCTGACTAGCATTCACTCGGCATTTCATTACAAAGCCGACCTCCTCTCTTTTGCACTCGAGGAGAGTTATTCTTGAGAAATTCCTGGGCAACTCACACCGAGTACCACCAATCGGAGTTCTCCCACTCGGAGAATACAAGGTCGGAACACACCACTCGGAATAAGTACACTGGACTCGGAAATTCTCCTCTGGAACTCCACTGCCCAGATCATCACACTCAAGAGCCTTCTCACTCGGATTACGTACCCTTCCTCACTTAGAAAACTATGGCTCAGACTTAAGTCACTCGGAATTCACTCGAAAATTCCACCACCTCTTAGTTTATTTCCAAAATCCTCACTTAGACAGAATTCATTCATAGACTCACCCACTCACTATCTAATGGCCTCGCTTGGGCGAATGCCATTCCTTAGGCCCTTCGCTTGAGCGGATTTCTTCCAATAGCCAACCCCCTGATTCTCCTAGCATTTACGCTTGAGCGAATTGGCCATTCACCTGAGCGGAGTCAGGCCAGCAGCTAATCCCTTAGCCCTCGCTCGGGCGATACTCCATTCGCCTGGGTGAAATTCCTCCAGAGAGCAAACACTGATACTGCTAAGTTCCTCCAAAGAGCAAACATTGATACGGGGGCAATTTCGCTTGAGCGAGATTCAATCTCGCCTAAGCGAAATTGTCCAGAGACCAATTTCCTATCAGGTGTGGCTCTCGCTTGGGCGAGAATCCACCTCGCTTAAGCGAAACTACCAGACACCCTACAGGACTTGAAATTTACACAACACAGCACACTAGCAATTGAACTTCACTTATTCTACAGACATGCATTATATATCAACATCATTCAGAGCTTTTAAAACTGGTTCTGCAACAGTATACTCTTAAATTCCATTCAACTCTTCAAAGTCATATATATAAATTGATTCTTCATCTCATCAGCTTTATAAAAGAAATACTGAAATATAACTCTTCATCCATTCATCAACACATAGGAAATCTCAATTATAATTTAAACCTTCATACATACTTAGGGTCACCAATGAAAATGAGATATACATACAATTTCTCATTTTCTCCCATGACCCTCCAAAATCATCTATCAAGTAGACTTCCAAAATACGCATTCATTACATATCCTACTACTCAAAATACATATGATTACATACATCACCGGCCAAGGCGCTTCCTATACACTAATTACCTTCACGGCCAAAATATACTTCAAAATGCTTACTCTTCCCATAATTGCCCTGCATCACAAGTCTAAAATTGACAACATGGGAGAGTGAGTCTACATTCTAAAGGAATAAACATGAATACCAAGTGATTATGCATATAGGCTTCCACACATGTATATTTTGCACATCAATAATATTCATCATGACATATACCAACACCATTTCACACAAAGCATACAAGCATATACATAATCACAATACTCAACCATTGAGTTATCATAACAACTTTCAAATGGTATTCATACTTTTATGTTGTCTTAAATATATTTGTACCACCTCTCACAATCACCATCACCACCTTGGCATACTACCTTCTATATGCAAATGCTCCTAACTAATGCATATGCACAAAGGATTATTTCAACAATTACAGATCTGACTGTGGGAATTTCAACATCAACTGTGAGATTCAAGTGTGATCTTTTAACCACACACCTACTACAGTAGTAAAATGTGTACACTTATTCTTTAAATTGCATGCATTCATTAATAGTTTTACTGGTACCAAACCGCATCGCCCATCTTGCAACACTTGGCCATTTCCACCATGACCGCGGTATACAACATAATCATCATAGAGTGTTGCGGGCCAACCACGATTTATACCATGGCAGCTGTGATCTCAAGGACCACCCGGGACACCTGCTCCTCAAGAGCCACCCCTCATAAGGGTCAACCACATGTGGCTCCCCGAAGCACAACATGGGCAGCTTCGTGACTTATACACCAAGTCACAGGGGAAATATATCATGCTCGTGCACCAAGCCGCCCTCCCACTGGGCCAACCGGGGGAATCCCCTAAAATTCCAACACCGGCAGCTATGCAGTATGCCATGGATGCAAATGCAATTATATGCATTCCTCACTCTATGCATCCTACACATGCCACTCATCATCCAACATCGTCAACACCACTAGCTTTTATTAACATTGATTGTTCATAATAGTTTCAATCTTTGGGTGGCATTCTTTTTATTTTCAATCTCAACAATCATATCACATTCATGGTAATACAACTTAACATAACACACCATGATTATTCTAAATGCACAAAAGCATGTTGCCAAACATATTATCTACATCACACCATAAGTCATCATTTCTTACAACATTCAAGCAAGGCTAACATGCATAACACCATATACCACAATCAACTAACATTCAAATTCATGCATTTAGAATTTAGACTCCTCTCCTACCTCAAGAGAAGAATTCCGATGGATAAGACGATCCCGCCTCGTCATTCGGAATAGGTCCTACATTCACATTCATGTAAAACCTTAATCAATCAACTATTCAAATCATCAATTCAATTCTATTTAGTCATATTCATATTTATAATGTCACAACATGTGTTAGACATGTTGTGGATATCATTTTTATTCTTTATTAGGCTTCGGGAATTCCTTCCCGTTAAGCCACCATCATTAAATTTAAGGATTACAAGACAATCCTATCCCCCAAGCTTCACCAAACTCCTTCCACCATCATTCATATCTTTTAATATCATACATTTCTCCATAAAACACATTCTCAAACTAACTTTAACTATTTTCCCCAAACTCCAAGGTTAGGGTTTTCTCCAAAACCCATCCACCTTCATTAATACATCATAAACCTTCACTTCTCACCATCATTAATGCACCAACAACCATTTTCCTCCCATAAATACTTGCATTTATGATATCCCATTCTAAGGCATGAGCATTAAATGCTCTAATAAACACCCATGCACATGCATCTCCTTCCCAAAATCATAATACGCATAATATCAACATAAACCCATCCAAAAATGGTGGGAGAAGCTTACCTCACACCCAAAACGAATTGGGTTCAAGAAAGGAAGGGAGGCAGCACGAAAATAAGAGGAAGGAGAAGGAAGAACCCCAAGCTTCCAAGTCCTCTTCAACGAAAAGTAGAGAGGAAAAGAGTCACCGCACAAACTCAAGGTTTTTGGGAGAAGAAGAGAGAAGAATAGAGGAAGATGAAGAGAAGAAGAAGTAAAGTATATTTGCTCAAAGCTTCAGCGGTTTACACGTGAATCGAAGAAGGAAAGTTTGGGCTTTTGGGTTTATTTTAATTCCATCTATTAGAATTCATCATTTTTGTCACTAACAGGCTCTTCGTTTGGGCTCAATACTTCATCCAAAAATTATTCCGAATGTATATTCGGATTCCCATTATTATTCTCTACAGCCCTGACCAGTATCATCTCATTCCGAGATATTTGGTCCGACACCCATATCTCAACCGGGCTCATTTTCAGCTTAACCGGTCTCTATAAATTACCAATAATTCCCAAAAATCTTAATTTAGATAAATTCAATTTATTGGGACCTTAAACAATTCATATTCAACTTGTCAATATTTATTTCCCTTAATTAATCTTCTATTTTAAAATTCGGGATGTTACACAATTCATTTTACTTGATACCAGAGTAGACTTTACAGAATAAATATCTAATATTTATTCGTCCTAGCATGACCATGCATTTCGTTACTCTTACTCCATCAAGTAGCCCATAGATATCACTCCTGTCACATAGGAAAGACAAATTCAATCTACATCACTCATATCCCTCTGCATAATTTGTCTATTGCCTAATCACAATCTTTATGGTCATCTTATTACAGATAACGTTTGATTGTATTAAAAAAATAAACTCCTTATGTAGGAATCGTAGTGACTTCAGGTCGAAGGACTATATACCATTATCACATTGAGAACCATTTATGGCACTCATTTAATGATCCATGCAACGTTCTCATGGTGGGTCTATCCAGTACAACATTACTTTTAATGTGTACCCGTGTAAAAACTTGATATCATATATCCATGATTTGTGAGATCAAATCATCAGTACATTCACACACTAATCTTAATGTATTTACATGTCCCCATGTAAATACTTGATTAGGGACATTTTAGGAATAATTCTTATATGACCTATTATTCCAGGATAAATAGCATTAAAATTATTCTAAAAACTGAAAATACTAATTTTATTGATAAGTTAAAATTGATACATTAATAGCTTGTAGTGCATACACCAACAGCTTCGAGAGGTAGGGATTCTAGAGGGAGATCTTGGGAAGGTAATACGAGAGGGAAATCGAAAAAATATGAAAAGATTTCTCACCAGTTCAAGAAAAAAGACTAGTACAAAGTTTTACATTTCTCACTAGTCGAAATAGAGATCGGTACAAACTTAAACCTTTCTCACTGGTTCAAAACTAAGACCGGTACAAAATTAACTATTTTTCACTAGTCTAAAGAGTAGACCAGTGTAAAGTTTCATATTATTTACAAAACTGTCACCACCTAATTTTTTACACCAGTCACATTATAATTGATGTAAAAACCTCGGTGTAAAAAAGTTTTTTCCACTAGTGAATATACCCTTTGATTTATAAAAAAAGTAAGATCTATATTATAAACCTCAAATCACCTACTCAAACCATATATATATAATTAAGATATATATATATTATTTATGTTTTATGTTAGTCAAATATATCCGATAGCATTAACAAAAAACTGAAGGGTTCTATATTTTATGAATGTGAGTGTCATTGCAAACTAAAGCATCAATTAATCCAATGTCTTTTAATTATTGGATTACCCTCTTAATTATTACTGTCTGTGAACTGAAGGGTCAGGAATCAATATTATTTCATATTTATATTATATTTAATATTAATCATTATTTAATATTTATTTCCTAATTTAATAAAATATTTAAGTTTATTCAGGTTAAATATGGAATAGGAATCACCATTTTTAATATTTAATTTTGAATTTCATTAAATATTTAAGTTGAATCTTATTTGAAACCCTTCACTTCTCTTAACTGTTTACCATTATGTAACTATTTGGATTTTCTCCTACTACCTAAGTTTTGTTTTTGATGTTCATAGTAAAGTCATCCTTTATTTTTATACTTGTCTTGACTTTGAAGCTTTGAAAATACTTATTGACATTTTTCCTCCAAAAGTCATTTTTCTATTACCAACCTTTTAATTTATTTTTTAAATAGCTAATTGTTATGTATGCCATTCATTATTTAGGATGAGTGGTTAGTGAACTAGGGAACTAAAACATCAATTAATGTAGCGCCCCTTTAATGCAATGCACATTTACCTTGTTATATTATATATATATATATGTATAGTATATACACGTTTTAATAATAGTTAGAGTTATATTAACATTATATATTATATACATATTATATATTATATTATATATACATGTTATTTTAATAATAGTTATAGTTATATTAAGATTATATAATTTGTATACTGTATACTATATGTAGATATATAGATATATAGATTATATTTTATATATTAACATTATATGTATTATATTCACATTTTTTAATAATATGTATAGCTATATTAAGATTATATATTACTTTATTTGATATGCTAAATGTAACAGCCTAGATTTTAGGGTGATGCCCGAGACCTTCAAGAACACCTAAGTATGTCTTATCAAGCTTTATGTGGAAAGGCATGATGGGATGTGATCCGGAAAGGTGTGATAAGATGATGACGCACCAAGGTGCGAAGAATCCTCAAGTCACCTACTCAAACCATATTATATATATATATATATATATATATATATATATTATTGATTGGGAAGCCTTATGTTAATGCTCCTGTTCTATACTTTAGGGTTTTAAAATAAATATTTTTATATTTAGACCTTTTAACGGATTGCGCTTTTCGTCTTAGTAGGAGATTTTTTGTTAAAATGTATGTGGTCTTTTGTTGAATTTTATAAATGAATGATACATGGAAGACAGTGCTATTTTTTCATGTGTTGTGCATGATGACACTTTATAGGTTATACTTATGTTTGCCAATTATATATACATTGTTTCTGTACTTACAAATTATATTTATTAGAGTTTCAAGTATCTCAAGGTCAAATGCACCTTCTTAGATTAAATAGAAATAATAGCAAGTTATACCCTCCTATCAAGCAAATGGATTACTAAATCATCATGATTTACTTCTTAAAAGAGAGACATATTCTGACACTTTAAATTGCTACATATTTGTACAAGTTATTAATTTTCTAGAAATATTTGCAACAATGCAATATTTTTCTTTGTTTTATTTTGTTGATCGATAAAAGTGTATCAACACAAAGAAACGAAGAAGATATGATAGACACCAAAAGATATAAAGTTAAAATAAAACACTTTACAAAAATAACAATACAAATAGTTATTTATTCAGTTACTATTCAAATTTATAAAAATCTTTACGTCAATAACATTAACGTATCTACACTAATCAATCATTTTCAATAATTATTCATCAATAAATTTTAAAATACAGCCCCCTTATATCAATCTTAATAATAAATAATAAATTTAATATGCTATCTTTTAGCCTATAAAAAATTCTCTTATATAGAGCTATATACTTGTATATTTTGATCAATATAATTTAAAATAATAAAATATAATATTTCTTTCTTTATTTTAGATTGATGGACCATAAATCTGTATCAACTCAAATAAATCAAAGGCGATATAATTGGATATTTATAAAGTTAAAATAAAACACTTAACATTAATATTAATACAACTAATTAATATTGTAAAAAAAATATCTAGACATATCTTTAAAAATACATTTTTATCTTAATCTTAATAATAAATTTCAAATATTATCTAATTATTTGGATCTGTATTATCTAAGAGAGGATCGAATTATATATATAAAGTTAAAATTAAACACTTTACAATAATATCAGTATAGATAATTAAATATTTTAAAAACTCATTCATTGTTATATGACTTTAAAAATATGTATATTTTTATTCTAATATTAATAATATGTAATAAATTTAATATGGTCCCTACTAGCCTATAAAAAATCAATGATAGAGAGCAAATAAACATTTATAATTGGATCAATCTAATTTACAATAAAAAAAATTGTATTTTATTTCTTTGTTTGATTTGGCTAAAATGAAAAATAAATATTTTAAATAATCAATATTTTGTTATAATTATTCATTCATGAATTTTAAAATACAGGTATCGTTATTTTAATCTTAATAGTAAATAATAAATAAATAATTTAAAATGGTCCTTGATAGCCTAAAAATGAGGGGGGAAACATAGAGAATGTTTTGAATAAGACTGACTTTAAGGATACAATGTTTCATTGGGTGGATGAAGGCAAATAAATTGCACACTCAGGCAAGAACACTGACATATACTAATTTTCCTACAAAATTTTTCTAGAAACAAAATTATGGAATTTGGTTGCCGAGGAAACAGGGGTATGCTATTGGGAGGATATCCCATGTTCCACCCAGCGTTGGAGTACAATATTATCTCCATTTATTATTAAATGTACAAAAAGGGTGTAGGGACTTTGTAGAAATTCATACGGTCAATGGCATAACATATAATACCTTCAAAGAAGCATGTTATGCACTTGGATTGTTAGAGGATGATAGAGAGCTTATGGATGCTATCAATAAGGCCTCAACATGGGCATCTGGCTATTATCTCTGAAAATTGTTTTCAATCTTATTGGTCTCTAACAACATTTGCATGCCGGAGGTAGTTTGGAATAGTTATTGGAGACAGTTGGCTGATGATGTCATCTATAAACAAAGGATATTGATGGAATGTCATGGTCAGGTTTATAATTGTATACAATGCATGAGTATGATAACATTATTTCATTTTATGTTGACAATTCTAATTTCTCTCTTAATGTTTATGGAAATTCATTTGGGGGATGAGGAAATCAAACATCTTTGTCTGGCTTATATAGAACACACCATTTAAAGCAATGGTAGAAGCTTGAAGAAGTTCCATGGGATGCCACATCCTTTAAGCAGCTTGGTTGACAACTTACAAGAAAGGGTAATTGTTGAAGAACTTAATTTTAACCATGTTGATTTATTGGCATCCCTTGAAAGATATCAGTCATGTCTAATCCATAACAGAATTATGCTTTTGAGGTTATAATCAATGTTGTCAATGAAAATAAAATAGGTTTTTTTTCCTTTTTATATGGATATGGGGGTACAGGGAAAACATTTGTTTGGAACATGCTATCTTCAACAATTAGATCACAAGGTCAAATTCTTTTAAATATTGCTTCAAGTGGAATTGCATCCTTTTTATTGCCCAATGACAGGACTACACATTCTAGATTCAAAATCCCATTGATTGTTAATGAAGATTCAACCTATAATATTAAGCAAGGATCTATTCATGTGAAGTTAATACAGCAAGCAAGACTGATCATTTGGGATGAAACTCTAATGGTAAATAGATTCTACTTTGAGGCTTTAGACAAAACTCTAAAAGTCCTTCTATGTTGTTCATCTTCATTTGATCCCACACTACACTTTGGAGGTAAGGTTGTTGTTTTTGGAGGTGACTTTAGATAAATATTGTCTGTTATTCTAGACAAGACATTTGTCTTGCTACAATTAATCCATCTTATCTTTGGGTCTTTTTTTCAAGTTTTAAGGTTAACAAGAAACATGCATCTTGATCAAACAAACCAATGTCAATTTGATACCAAGCAATTTAGTGATTGGCTTTTTAATATAGGTGATGGCCTCATCAGATATTCAACCAAAGGGGAATCTAAAGTTGAAATTCTAGCGGATATTCTTATACAACAATTTGATTCAGCTCTTGATGGATTGATTAGCTTTGTGTATCCAAATATGCTACAACACCTAAACTGTAACATCCCAGAAATTTGAGTAAAATTAATTAATTGGAGTAAATAAATAGAACAATTATAGGAAATAATTATTTGATGTCCTATACATGTAGAAAAATTAATTATGGACCCCTTGAGTTAATACGGCGAATACGACGATTACTGCCGTTGTTTAATTGACGAACGACGTACGAGCAAAATACAGAGACGGGCCTGATGGGCCGGGAAACATTAGATAAATTTTAGGAATAAATATTTATATCCCGACAGTGAGTTAAAATTAATTTAAGCATTCCTGGAATTTATTGTGAATTATTCAGGATTTATCAGCGTCGTTTAACGTCGGAAAATGACCGATTTGGGCAACGGGCCTCAATTGGGCCTCAAAAATTCACTAAACCAAAAATAATTATCGAGTATTAGAAAACACTCAAATAAATATTTTAAACCCAAAAATAAATCCAGAAAAATTTAAAGATGATTAATTAGACGTGCGGGGGGGGGAGGGGCCCGAGCGACCAAAACGCTTTGTTTTCGACCCAAAACGCGACGAATTTCACCCAATTAAATGAGTTGACCATGAATGATATTTGGGCTGTTCTAGACCTGAAACTTAAAGCCCAAATCAGATTTTGCCAAAAAAACTTGGGCCTTAGAGCCAAAAAATTCAAGTAGAGGGCAAGGTGGTAAATTGGCTTATGACCATGACTCTTCCTCTCCCTCTCCCCTCAATTTTTTCATGTAGAACAGACCTCCTCTAGCACTGAGAAAATGAAAATTTTCCTCTCCTCTCCCACTCCATTTGCCTGAACAAGCTTGGTCTCCCATGGTTGGCTTTTGAAATTTCTTTTGGTAGAAAAGGCAAAGGTAAGCATATGGAACCCTTGGTTCATCTTCTTCCTTTCTCCTTTCTCCATTTCCATTCAAGTTCTTCTTCTTCCTATTCCACATCAAAAACCAAAATTGATGTTTGGATTCCTCCATGGTTTTGATAAAAATCCTAGGTTCTAGGAAGCTTCTTTGGCATTTTGGGAGAGCTTGTTCCAACATTGGGTGGTTGGCTCCTCCAATTCCATTTCCATCCCCTCTCCTGGATTTTGAGTCTAGAATATCAATTGGGTAAGTTATGAACCTTCACTATATTTTCATTTGGTAGCTAAAAGAATGTAGATTGTGATGATTAGTATTGGAAAAATTGATGAAAATGCATGTGGAACCCTAAACTTTAGGATAGGTGACCATTGGGAATCTTTTTTTGTTGTTGTTGAATAATGTTTCTTGTGGCTTGAAATTGATGTGAAATAGTTATTAGAATGAAATTAATTATTGTTAAAATAAATGAATTGGTATTGGTTGGCATTAGAGGAAAGATTGGAAACTAAGGGCTTACTTTAATTTAAGGAAAGAATTTTGTTTTAGACTTAAAATGGCCTATGGATGGTTTTAAAGTAGTTATGAGACTTTAGGTAATGATCTAAAATATATTTAGTGTTGGTAGAAAGTATAAGGTTGGTTTTAAAATTCTCTTGAAGTTGGAAGAGTGACAAGAATAAGTTCATAAATATGTTGACCTTGTTAATGGGCATGAAAACTCTTGTTAGGTGTGGGTTATTAATTAGAATTAGTGTTGAATAATTGTTGGTTGACAAAGAGTAGAATGTGAGATGACGTAAATGAAGGGCATAAGGGATTGATGAGAATTAGGCATGTTATTGGATTAGAGAATCTTGTTGGAGCATATTAGAACTTAAGAGAATAATTATGGAATTGAGAAAATGTTAGTAAGGGTGGTTGAAAAATTAGATTGGTCAATGAGTGAAAGAGGTAGGAAAAAGTATAATGTTGATAAATAATTAGGTGAAGAACATGAACCATTAAATTTGAAAGAAAAGATTGTTGGCCTAGAAAATATCATTGGATTATATAGGCATAAAAGGCTATTTGTTGAACATAAAGAATGTTGTTATTGGTGGTGGGTGATTTTGTCATGAAAGTGGGCTAGAGGACTTAAGCTATGATGTAGAATTAGAAATAACCATGTTTAGGAAGTGTTACTTGTGATTGGTAATAATAGAAGAATCATTATGAATAATAGGTGATACCAAAGACTTGTAATAAGACACTTGAATATTTGAAGACCATTAGTGACAAATTAGTTGTCTTAGGAGGATAAAGGACAAGATTGACTAAAATTTCTATGTGATGGAAAACTTGGTAAGTAACATGTGTTTCTAAAGAATTATCATGATTTGATCTAACAACTAAAAAAAATCACTACCAAATGGGTTATGTATTAATGGGTGAAGAACAAATTAATTGAATTATTAGTAGAGAGAAACTTGTTGTCTACAAAAGGAAAAGTAATGTAAATAATTATAGTAAGGGGGGAGGTTTATTAGGAGTCTTATAAGACCTCATGAGTAATTCTTGAAAATTGACAATTTGTAGACAAGGTTCTAGAATTTACAAGTATTAAAAAAATATTGTAAGAATTCATAATACTCCTAAAAATCTCAAGAATGAAACTTTCATGGGTTAGTATGAAGTATGTATATAAAATGTTGAGTTGTGAACATCACAAAAAGATTAGTAAGATGTTGATAAGTTTCTACACTTATTTAATGTAGGCTTTGACCATTCTTGCGAAGAGGGACCATCCAACTCCTCCAACCCATCGGAGTACTTCTTCTGAGGTAGGAGAGGAGTTTATTTTCTAAATGCATGACCTTGATTTTGATAGTGAATGTATGTGTAATGTATACTTGCATATTGGTATTGGTTGCTTCTATTGTGGCTATGTGTGATGAATGTGTAAAGTAGGAATCTTGAATGACATTGGTGGTAAATTGATGTTTATGATGGTGATATACCTTGATGTGTCTTTTTGGCTTATGCATGATAATGAAGTGGACTATATGGGAAATTGAGGCCATTATATGCATTTTTACATTTCATGACATGCATAACATATCTCATGTGTGATAAATAATGATCTTGCGTTGATCTTGAAAATAATAACCTTGCATTGGTTGATTTTATAAATGACTACGCGTAGTCATAATGTGACATGTATTATTGATCTTGCGTTGATCTTGAGAAAGAAACCTTACATTGGTTTTATATATTAAACAACTATGTGTGGTTGTAAGTCACATGAGTGAAATATGCATATGAAGAGACAAGGAAAATTATACAAGTTGGGCTCATTGCATATGCATTAGTTATTGGATAGCCAATGCATTATTTGTGAATACATGACATTTGAACTTGAGTACCCATAATGATTATATCTTATGAGTATCTTGAATTGAGTAATATTGTTGGTGTTGTTGGCTAATGTGAAAGTGTAGTGATGACCATTGTTGGTGACATGAGAATGATACTTAAGGCTTTTGGCATGAGTTAACATTTATGGTGTATGTTATATATATCGATTGTCAAATTATAGTCTCTATGTTGTATCATTGAGATTGGATATATTAAAGGAAAATATGTATGATTGCTTCACTATGCATGACTTATCATTATAATTGTTCATCATTGAGAAAATATACTCACTCTCCATGTTGTCCATTTTAGCTTTGTGATGTAGGTTGAGATGGTGCAGAGGTACATTTTTGTGGAGGTGACTCAGTGTGAAAAGGGTGTCTCATTTGCCTTGGTCGGCATTCCTTTTTGAACATGTTGATTTAAATTCCTTATAGAATTTGATGTGTATAGGCATTATTTTGTATAGCTTGACTATTGATGTATATGCCTACGATTTTTAGAATTCTGAATGAGTTTGTTAGATTAATTGTTGGTGCATTTGGATTTAGAGATTGAGCTATGAACTTGTTAGTATATTGGAAATTAATGATCATGAATCTTTATGAATGAGGAATCATGCATGAGAGTTGATATCATGTCACAAAATTATGTAGGGTACATAGAATTAATTATGGAGTGGATTTATGAAGCTTTGTTTATGTTAGTGTAAATGCTGAATTTTTATCATACAATTGGTGCAAGGTATGTAGGATGAGATAAAGGGATGTACACCTCCTAGTTATGAGCATATTAATAGGCCTAGTTGATAAGAAGCAAAAATGGATGCTTTATTAGTATGCATGAATAGTATTGTCACCTAATTAGGTTCTTGGAAAAGCTTTGATATGGATATCCATGATATGGACCATCAGACTTGGATGTGTAGGTTTATGAGCATGCACCTTGATTGTGAATGATTAGTGTTCAATATGAGAAATGGAGGTCTTGTGTAGGACAATTTCATATATTGATGAAGTTGATTAGGTACTTGATTAATTTTCACCTTCTCATATCTTCATATATAGGTTGGTTTCCAACTAGATCTAGGGTAGTTATCATAAGTTTTGAATTGTGGTGTGCCTTAATTAAGTGACGAAAAATAAACGTGAAAAATTTCCCCTACTTTTTATTCATTAGAAGTAGATAACTATAATATCGGATAGCGGATTTAGGGCGCTACATAAACATAAATGGATATTTCAAAGACAAATTAATCTTAGCTCTTACATTGGATGTTGTTTCTAAAGTGAATAATTACATCATGGGAAAATACAAGGAGAACAAAAGTCATACCTCAGTTCAAACTCAATATGTATAGAAGAAAATTGCTCAAATTTTGAATTGGAGACCTTCACTCCAGACGTCCTTAATGCAATAAATTGTTCTGGTCTTCCTCACCATGAATTGATCCTAAAGATAGGTGTTCCTGTGATGTTGTTAAGAAATATAGACTAGTCTAACAGATTGTGTAATGGTACAAGGCTGCAAGTCAAACGACTCGGGAATAATGTCCTTCAATGTCAGGTGTTAACAGGGACTAAAATTGGAGACATCGTTCACATTCCAGGAATGAGCATAATACCTTCCTCAGAAACTCTCCCCATTAAATTTTAAAAGAGACGGTTCCCTATCATGGTGTCATTTGCAATGACAATAAATAAGTCTCAAGGACAAACTCGTTCATATGTTGGGTTGTATCTACCATGGTCAGTCTTTACACATGGCCAATTATATGTTGTATTGTCAAGAGTGAGATCAAGAAAGGGTCTAAGGATATTACTTGAAAACCATGATGATATTTCTCCAAACCACACCATCAACGTTGTGTATAGGGAAATATTCTCTAAGTTGTCTTAGGTATGTATTTTCTGCATTGTAATCTTGAACTCAGCTTATCAATAGTGTCACACTGCGGTTCTCCGGACCCGAATCCCGACATAATCAAAATAAATAATTAATAAAAATGTGTGTAAATTTTTCGCGTTTGAAATAATTTTAAAACACCTTAATGATTACATCAAGATCCGAACCATAGAAAATCGAAGAGTGAGATTTAATAATTTATAACTGGATTGCAAGATAAATCGCCTATAATTGTATACAAAAAATAATAGAATTTACAGTGGAAGAAGAATATGTATACAGGACACACGCCTAGTCCCATATATGAAGATATAAGAAAAGGCTTGGCAAAGCATGTAAATATACAACACAAGCCTATTAGGTCACAATCCATCTTACATATAAGAAATAAACATGCATTGCTTAAAATATATATTTATATAGTCATGCAACATACATCTCCAATGTACATATTCCACAATTGAGCACATTCTATTCAACCTTAAAATTATTTATCATCAACACTTATACCACCCCAAAATGGCCAACATAATTAACATCATTTTAATCATCAAATGAGTATAAACCCCAATGCCTTAAATATCAATACCTCATTCATATATGTTGTCATTTATTCAATATCATCAAATCAATGATTTTCAACTATCATCTTATACAATTTAATCATCACATCATAATTAACATTTGTTACCGGCCAAGGTATTCCATTACAGCTATTTACCTTCCCCAAAGCTTAGTTCAAAGACTCAATTTCATCCCATGACAACCCTGCATCACAATGCTAAAAATAGACAACATGGGAGAGTGAGTTATACATTTTAAATGACAAATATGAATACAATTGAGATTATGTGCATATGTATATTAACATCATGTATGCTTTACTAAATCATCAATAATCATCATAATTCGCTCATCTCAACGATATATGTAACATCCCTAATTTTATATAAATGATTAAATATTGGGAATAAATACTAAATAATTATATGTGAGTGAATTAATATCCCAAAATATTGGAAATAATTAAATTAAGATTTTTGGGAACTGCTCATAATTTATTGGGACCGAATAAGCTGAAAAATAAGCCCAGGTGAAATATGGGTGTCAGACCAAGTATCTCCGATTGAGATGATATTGGTCAGGGATGTTAAGGATATTATTGGGAATCCAAATATGTATTTGGAATAATTTTTAGATAAAGTATTGAGCCCAAACAAAGATCCTGTTTGATTTAAAACGGAGAAGCTTTAAGTGATGGGATAAAAATTAAAACAAAACCCCCTTTTTTCCCTTCTCATTCACGCTACTTTCTTTTTCTTCCTTCATACACTCTTTTCTTCTTCTTCCTCATTTCTTCTTCATCTATTCTCCTCTCAAAAACCCTTGAGATTATGTACCTTCTTCTCCTTACCATTTTTGTTTTCTTGGAGCAAGAAAGAAGAGCTTGGAGCTTGGAGTCTCACCCTCCATTCTCCTCATTTTCATGTTCTTCCTCACCCAATGTAGAAGCTCACTTCTTTTGGCTTGAAGTAAGGATTTCTCTTTATTTTCTTGAGCTTTATGCCCTAGATTTTGGGTATTGGTTGTTGGGAGAGTTGAATGCATGTGGGTTATGTTAGGAGAAGCCATTAATGATATGAAACCTAAGGTAGGTTGTCATAAATGCAATCCTTAATGGAAATAAATGAGGAAGGTGAATGTATGGTTGGAAGGTGATGAAGAATAAATAGGTATTAATGAGTGTTATTGGGTTTCAGAGAAACCCTAACCTTATTGATCCGGTCTGGATACCGGCCCCCATTCTTGTGACGTCAGAGTGACCTCATATAAGGAAAACCGGTGTCCTGGTTCAACATTACCACACCGGATATCCGATGTCTAGCCGTCCGTCCTCATCACACGACTGCCCCACTTATTTACTCTATAACGGTTCTTTGCTCATTTTCACAGGACATTTATATAACTGTTGGCTTTTCAGTCATAGCAAGATAAGAGCCCCTAATAACTTATCAGCGAAGATACTGTATGTAGCAAAATACGTCATGTCAATGGCCTCAGAAAGCAGGTGGATGTGTCAGCAGATTATGCGGAAAAGGTGATTATCCTCCCCTCTTCCTAGAGGATCGTACTCTGATAATTGACCTACCCTCCTGACACATTCTGAGAGTTGAGCCACCCTGATTGACATGATATACACGCTATCAGAGCTAAGGGACCCACCTGTACCCAACGACTCATTTTCTCACGTACAACTATAAATAGCTCGTTTCAATACACATGCAGGGTATCGTTGTTCTATCTCACACTTTGCTATTACTTCGCTTGAGCATTCACTGAGTTCTTACACTCTTCTAACTTGAGCGTCGGAGAATCTTCGCAGGTGGCACCACCTTTCGCCCCCCGTCAACGCGAAACGCTGGTGTGAAGGATCTCCAAGACAACAAGACCGGCCTCTCCAACTGAGAGACCGGATTAATACATCGGATATACACTGTTCCGGTGTGCAAACCCTAAAAACATCTATACTCTTGTGGCTGGTCCCATACCGGATCCTAGACCCCGGTCCAGACCAGTTCATTGGCACGCCCGGTGGGACTCGTTAGAGTTATTCCCATTTTCGCAGAAGTTTGGTTGTCACAATGGAAGGTGATGGGAGAGATCTCGTTGATGGTCACGTGGAGGATGTGACCCATCAACAGACTGGAAGGAGACTCATCTTCGAGTCCCCTGTAACTCAAACCCGGAGCATGGTGCAGGTGCAAACGCTTGACCCTCACGATGAGGTTATCAGGCAACTCAGGGAGGAGCTGATGGAGTTGAAGCGGGAGAGAGGAGGAGCTGGGGACAGGGCAGCGTCCCATGCAGAAGAGGCTCATCATGCATCAGCGAGGGATAGATCTACAACCCTCCAGTATTCGAAGATCCCCACGTATGAAGAGAGGGAGCAGACGCAAGACTCTGGTGATAGAGTCAGTACCAGGAGAAGAGAGCAGGCGGTGGTGACTTCAGGGACGTACAAGCTTAGTGTCCCTTTCTCAAGAAGGCTGATGAGCATCATCATCCCGAAACATTTACAAACAACTCAGCCACTGTCGATAGGAAAGTATAATGGAGAAACTGACCCCACTAAGCATTTGGATGCTTATGTGTATGAAGCTATGTATTTGGGAGCAGATGAAGATGTTATGTGCAGGATGTTCCCAAGAACGCTGACGGAGGAGGCTCTCAGCTGGTTTAAAAGCTTACCCTCAGGATCTATAGACTCTTGGGAGGAAATGGCTGCTGCATTCGAAAGTCATTTTGTCATCTCCAGGGATATCCCAAGAACCTCCCACACCCTGGCCCAGATAAGGCAGGGAGAAACTGAAACTCTTAAGGAGTTCTTGAAAAGGTTTTATAAGGAGGCAGCTTTGGTCCCTAACCTCACGGAGGCCATACAACTCCATATTATAGTGGAAGCTCTTCAGCCTGGTTCAGCCTTTGCCCTATCTTTGGCAAAGAGCCCCCAACGACCTTCGAGGAGTTTCGAAGGAAAGCTTCCAAGTACGTGGGCATAGAGATGCATCTAGAGGCAACTGCAACAAGAATGAAGCCTTCAGCACCCACTCAGCAGCCACGGAGAGAAAAGGAGAGAGTGAGGCCTGAGAAGCATGCCTTTAGAGAAGACTTTGTAAACGCTCGCCCACATCCGCGAGATAGGCGCGTTTCATCGTTCGACAACTATGCTCCGTTGAACACCAGGCATTCACAAATCATGAGGGAGGTTGGTTGGCCAACGCTGAACGTCTTTGGTATAAGGAAGCCAGCCCCAGTCAAGAGGGGAGGTAACCCATGTAAGTACTGCACTTTCCATGAACAAACAGGGCACAATACTGATGAGTGCAAGGCATTAAAGAATACGGTGGAAACTCTCCTTCGGGAAGGAAAGCTGAAGCAGTATTTGTTTAAGGAGAAATCGGTGGACGAGCCTCAGAGGATGGTAAAAAGGAATAGAGATCCTGATGACGAAGATGATAATACACGTAACCCAGTAAGGAAGTTCACTGCAGCTGAGAAGTAGAAGGGAGTAGTGATTGCTGAAGGTGCCCAACAAAATAACATGCCCCAACAGCAGAGGCAGGGCAGACGAGAAGTGATCGAGATGATAGCTAGAGGATTTGTGGGAGGAGGAGCATCAATCACAGCACGGAAGAATCACCATAGGATGGTTTTGTCTGTCCAGGGCAAACCGAGGGATAACCGCCCTTTCAGGGACGGTATGACAGCTCCGACGGTGTCATTTACTGATGATGACTTTGGCCCAACAATTCCAGGAGGTGATGATGCGGTAGTTATCGTGGCAGTCATAGCCAACAAGGATGTCAAGAGGATCCTCGTCGATCAGGGAAGTTCTTGTGACGTTATCTTTTATAATTGTTTCAAACGAATGGGTTTCAATGATGCAGATTTACAACCCTACACACAAGAACTCATAGCGTTTAATGGAGCCAAGCAACCCACCAAGGGGTATCTTGACACTCTGATTTCTTTTGAAGGAAAGCCTGGTGCGAGAACGGTCAAGTCAAGAATTCTGGTGATTGACGTGGAATCCCCATACAACGGTATCATAGGCCGTCCAACACTGAATGCGATGGAAGCAATTGTATCCACTCCTCACCTCTTGATCAAATTCATCGACAAGGACAACGGTGTGTCCTCTCTCCGTGGTGATCAGGAGATGGCTCGATATTATTATAACCTGAGCCTCAACATGGTCAAGTTGGAAGCATTCAACAAGAAGAGGAAGCTGAACGACGGAGGAACAACGGCAGGGTCTGTCAGTCTAATTGATCTGGACCCCAGAGCAAAATTGAAGATTGATCCACTCAATCCCTCTAAGCCCACACCGGATGGTGGTTCCAGGGATGTTGTCTTAGGAGATTCCCCAGAGAAGGTCACGCACATCAATGATAAGCTGGAGTTTGCTATGGAGCAACGCTTATTAGCCCTTTTGCAGGAGTTCAAAGATCTTTTTGCATGGACAGCAGCAGACATGCCTGGGATGGATCCTGATTTCTGTTGCCACAAGCTTGCTGTGTATCCTGAAACAAGACCGGTGGCCCAGAAGAAGAGGAGGTTGGGACCGGAGAAGCAGAAGGCGGCTTGTGAGCAGACAGAGGAGTTGTTGAAAGCAGGCTTTATAAGGGAGATACGCTACTCATCTTGGCTTTCTAATGTGGTCATGGTGCAGAAGGCTAATGGCAAATGGAGAATGTGCACAGATTATGTGGATCTTAACCGTTGCTGCCCCAAAGATCCATATCCCCTGCCCAACATTGATCGTATGGTGGATGACTCATCTGGTTACCAGTACCTCAGTTTCATGGATGCTTATTCGGGGTATAACCAGATTCTGATGTGGGAGGGAGACCAGGAGAAAACTGCCTTCATCAATGACCGCGGTGGTTTTTGCTACACCGTCATGCCTTTTGGATTGAAGAACGCCGGCGCTACCTATCAGCGCATGATTAACAAAGTCTTTGAAGGGATGCATACAAGGCTAGTCGAAGTTTATATTGATGATATTATAGCCAAAACGCCCGCTGGAGGAGACCACATTGAAGATCTACGCCAAGTCTTCACTAGGCTTCGGTAGTACAACATGAGGTTAAACCCCTTAAAATGCACCTTTGCCGTTCCAGCTGGGAAATTCTTGGGATTCATGCTGACCCAACGAGGCATTGAGGCTAACCCTGGGAAATGTCAAGCAATCCTGGACATGCAGAGCCCTAAGAGCCTGAGGGAGGTCCAATCGTTGAATGGGAAAGTGGCCGCTCTAGCTCGTTTCATGCCCAAGATGGTGCACAGGTCCCTCCCCTTGTATAAGGCGTTGAAGAAACACAAGAGTTTTGAATGGGGAGAGGAGCAAGAATAAGCCTTCCAGCAGCTCAAGGCCGTTCTTTCGAGTCCACCAATTTTGGTTAAACCTGAACCCGGCGAGACTTTGATCTTGTACTTAGCAATCTCTGATGAAGCCCTAGGCGTGGCCTTGGTTAAAGAAACCCCTGAAGGGCAGAGGCCGGTGTACTTCACTAGTAAGACGTTTCAGGGAGCGGAAGGGAGGTATCAAAAGATTGAGAAAGCTGCCCTAGCAGTCGTGTGGGCATCACGACGATTGAGGCCCTATTTCCACGCACACCCAGTACTGGTAAGAACGGATCTGCCTCTCCGTTCAGTGCTCAGCAAGCCAGACCTCGCCGGAAGGATGATAAAATGGTCTATCGAGCTGTCTGAATTTGAAATTTCATATGAGCCTCGAGGAGCCATCAAGGCGCAAGTGTTGGCCGATTTTGTTGTGGAGATGACTGGGGCGGACCCGGCCACCCCTCGAGCGCATTGGACCATTTACGTTGATGGATCGTCGAACAGCAAAGGTTGTGGAGCAGGTGTGGTGGTAGAAAGTGATGATGGTGTGCATCTAGAAATTTCCCTCCGATTTAATTTCAAAACCTCCAACAACCAAGCTGAATACGAAGCATGCTTGGCCGGTCTCCGCGGCGATTGACATCGGAGCATCAGCAGTCACACTGTGCAGTGATTCCCAACTGGTGATTTCGCAGATCCAGGGGGAGTACCAGGCAAAGGAGCCGCAACTTCAATTGTACTTGAATTGTGTTAATGAGTTGAAGGGAAGATTTGAAGTTTTAGAGTTCAAGCATGTGCCCAGAGAAGAAAACACCAGAGCGGACATCTTGTCTAGATTGGCAAGTACAAAGCAGCCCGGCAGCACAACAACGGTGGTTCAAAGCACTTTGACATCACCTAGCATACCTCTGTACCCTTCTCTAAACGCTATCATGGTGACCTATCCATATGAGGATTCTTGGGTCATTCCCTATATTCGCTATCTAGCTGATGGTCAACTTCCCACTGATGAGAAGGAGAGGAGACGAGTGAAGAGAGAGCTGCCATACTTTACTATAGTCGATGGTGTTCTCTACAAAAGGGGATTCTCTGTCCCATATCTTTTGTGTTTAAGAGAGGACGCGGTTCAAGTGGTTTTGGAGGAGGTGCACGAGGGGCAATGTGGGCACCATGCTGGGGGCCGAAGCTTAATGAGAAAAGTCCTCAGGGCTGGATATTGGTGGCCCACTGTGAAGCAGGATTCTGCAGATTTTGTGAGGAAGTACGACGCTTGTCAAAAATTCTCCAATCTCCACCATACACCGGCCCAAGAGCTATCTTCATCTGCTGTGCCTTGGCCGTTCTACCAATGGGGCCTTGATATTTTGGGTCCATTCCCCACTGCGCCAGGAGGTATCAAATATTTGATCGTGGGGGTAGACTACTTCACCAAATGGATCGAGGCGGAACCAGTAGTGCATATCACTTCTGTGCGAACAAGACGTTTCATGTATGAAAATATCATAGCTCGGTTCGGGGTGCCAGGGCGGATTGTGACTGACAACGGCACCCAGTTTACAGACAAAAAGTTCACAGATTTGCTTGAAGGACTGGGGATAATCCAGATATTTTCATCTGTTGAACACCCCCAAACCAATGGACAAGCGGAGGTAGCCAACCGAGAAGTACTAAAGGGGTTGAAGAAGCGTCTGGGAGAAGCGAAGGGAGGATGGACTGACCAGCTATGTCATGTTTTATGGGCATACCGCACTACGCCTCATTCTTCAACCAACGAATCCCCATACCGGCTGACGTACGGGGTTGAGGCGATGATTCCAGTGGAGTTACAAACAAGATCGGCTCGTGTGGAGTATTTTTCAGCTGAAGATAATAACGCCAATTTGGCATCAGAGCTGGACGTCCTCCAGGAGTTAAGGGAAAAGGCTTTTATAAGAGATCAGGCAATAAAAGCAAAGGCAGTACTCCGGTATAATAAACGTGTCCAATATAGAGCTTTCAACACTGGAGATCTTGTTTTGAGAAAGGCAAGTGTGGGGAATAAATTCGCCCACCAAGGGAAACTAGCACCGACGTGGGAAGGTCCTTATAGAGTTTCTGAAGTAACTGGAAGAGGGTCATACCGGTTGGAAGAACTTGATGGAACTCCAATCCGCAACAAATGGAATACTCAGAACTTACGAGCTTATTACAGCTAGTTGGTAAGACGGCGTGTACTCTTTTTCCTTACTTGAGTTTTTTCCCATTGGGTTTTCTCAAGAAGGTTTTAACGAGGCATGACCCCAACTACGCTCTTCATGTAATGTACTTTCAATTTTAATGAGAAAACATTTTAACCGCCCTATCATTCTCACTTTTCTTATGTGTTGTGATTTATAGCCGTAGTTTAATACGCATACACCTCAGGATGGAGGAACTCAACTATCAATTCTGTAGTTGATGATATAACTCCTCGAGGGATTGATGAAGACCCCTCAGGACGGATGATCTCAATCACACATCTTGTGTTTTGACGATGTAACTCCTTGAGGTGGAATGGGTTGTAGGGCTGGTCCTTTTTCAAGGCCACAAACCGAACCCCATTCGAAGACTACATGGGTTGTAGGGCTGGTCATTTTTCAAGGCCACAAACTGAACCCCATTCGAAGACTACATGGGTTGTAGGGCTGGTCCTTTTTCAAGGCCACAAACCAAACCCCATTCGAAGACTACATGGGTTGTAGGGCTGGTCCTTTTTCAAGGCCACAAACCGAACCCCATTCGAAGACTACATGGGTTGTAGGGCTGGTCCTTTTTCAAGGCCACAAACCGAACCCCATTCGAAGATAACATGGGTTGTAGGGCTGGTCCTTCCTCAAGGCCACAAACCAAACCCCATGCGAAGGCTTGGGCGCAGTAGGCTGGTTCATACAGAAGACCACGCTGAACCCCGAGTAACGGGCGCAGTAGGTTCAGGATTAGCCCTGATCTGAACCCCGTGTTGAAGGCTTGGATTGTAGGATTGCACCGAACTCCAAGTATGGTTAGTAGGATCGAACCGAACACCGTGTGAAGACTTGAGGTGTAGAACCAAACCGAACCTCAAGAGAAAGGCGTAAAGCTTACCCTTGCCAAAGCTATACAAAAATTCAAAGGCAATATCCGTCCTCAATTGTGGAATATCCACCCCAGAGCGGTTGAACGCTAATGTACCCGCTCTACATCTTCGAGGACAGATAAGCATTTCTACCTTTTTAAGAAGTTAAAAGGTAATCCTTGAGATAAAATTTCCCTTCCCAATGTACTTACACTTGGGGACAGGGCATGCTTTAACTTAATTGTCACTTCTTTGTTACAATTTGTTATCTTAATCCGGTGTGGTAAGTACGCTTTAAGCAGCTAGGTAACTACGCAGAACGGATTCGCAAAGCATTGGAAACGATAAAGTGTACTGTATAACACTAAGTTATTCAACAATCATACGTTCGACGCAAGCAGTTGAAGAAAAACAGCAGTGAATATTATTTCTAAAAAATAAAAATTGTTCAAGTCACAAGGTAGTTAAAACTGGAGCTGATCCCAGTACACAGCTATGAATAAAGCATAAATCAAGAGGCCGGTGCCTGATCCTCCGCAGTGGGCACTCCTGCCTTCTCCGTTTTGTCCTCCATTCCAATTTGGGCACCTTCTTGTGCTTCAGCTCCAGAGGCAGCGGTGGACGTTGTGGGCCCCATACTTTGACCTTCTAGAAGGGGAGGCAATTCATACAAAGATGCACGGGGTTCATGGTGCGAGCCGTCCTTATGAACTTCGACAAGTCTTCCCCCATGGAATTCGAAGAACGGATCTAATCCGTACAGATTCAGCTACACTCCAGGGTTACGATAATAGACTTGACGAAGGGCCAGGCCGAAGGATTCATACGCCACATTTTTGCATATCTCCAAGGCTTTGGCAGCCTTGGCCTTCGCAGCAGCTAATTTTCTTTGAACCTTGGCAAAATCCTCTTCTGAAGGCCCAGCACTCGCACCACCCTTCTTGAGTTCCTCGATCTGGGCTTGCATCTCCTTCCGAAGGCTCTCCCACTCTCCAAGGTCTTTGTTGCGACCGTCCTCTATATTTTTGAGACCGTCAGCAAGCTTAGCCGATCTCTTCTTCTCCAATTGTAATTCTTCTTCGAGGAGGGGTATAGATTTGTTCTGTTTTTGCAGGTCGGCAACTTCCCGTTCTAGGGCCTTATTTTTGAAATGAACTTGGCTCGCCTCCTCTGTCTTTCTCTGGAGCGTTTCTTTGGTTTTCCTTAGCTCTGACTCCACGCCCCTGTGAGTTTCAGCTTGCTTGGCGGCCCACTCCTCTTTCACAGCAATTTCTGTTTCGAGCTTTTCGACCTGCTCCATATAACTGGCCTTCTCACTAAGAGAGTCAAGGAGACCGGACAGTTCATCCAACTGCCAGCGGCCCGCCTTGCAGGCACCTCGAACCCCAACAGCGTTGAGGGAAGGGTGGAGGCAATAACGTGCCTTTGGAAGAGCGAGAGGCATGGATCCCTGAAACCATAGGTACGGAGAGAGGAAGGAGTCGCGTGGAGGATCAAACGCTGGAGGAGGACCATTCCCAGAGTCCGGCTCAGAAGCATTCTGTGAAGAAGGGGTAGAGGCTTCAGGAACGGGCTTCTTCCCCTTATCCTTTTTCAGCCCAGTTTCTTCAAGTGTCTTCTGGCGTTTCTTAGCAGGGTCACCAGAGGAGGGCTTTTCCTGATCTGCCTTCTTGACCAGGTGCCTCTTTTTCTTCTTCTTCTCTGGGACGGCCTCCTCGTCGCTCGCTCCAGTGGCCTCAGGTTGTTGTTCTGTTTCTTCCTCGTCGAACAGAGGAACTTCATCTCCTACCGCAGAGGTCAGGGGAATGAGGGGAGTTTTGGTGGCGTTCCTCTTTGCCTGGATCTCATTTTCCTCAGAGGAGGAGTCATCGTCAGCCATCATGGTCCTTAACGACAACATCTCTGGGCAGGCTTTTTCGATTTGTTCTGCAAAACAAGAAAGGTTGAATAAGCATACAAGAAGAAAAAATAATCAGAACGGAATAACTATACAACACAAAGAGATTAAGAGCGGATATTACGGAGGTAGGCGTTTCTGATGTCATCCTCGGCCAAGAGGAGCCGGCTGGAAAATCCTTTGAGGGTCTTCGAGGCCGTCTACATGGCGCTCAAGACCTCGACAGAATGAGAGGAAAGTTTACTCTCATCTGTATAATAAGCACGGCTCATGAGGAGAAAGTGCTCGTGCGTCTAGCTAAGAGGAAATTTGGTGAATCCCTCTTTATTTCGCCAGAAGATCGGCTTATTCGGTTGAATACGGACCCGCGTGTAGTAGTGCTTGAAGGAGCGTCCGTCCACCTTCGCGGATTCCGTATACGATTTGAAGTTTATCACCCTTGAGTCACTACGGAGAGTAATGAACCCAAGGCCGCCCTTCTTATTAGCACGGCGGACCATTTGGCAATAGTGAAACAGTTTGGCCACAGTGGCGGAGAAGTTGAAATGCTCCCCCAGGACCTCCAGAGCCCGGACAAGACCCCAACCGTTGGGATGCAGTTGTGTGGGGGCGCAGTCTAGGAAGCGCAGGACGGCCATCTGGAACTCCGTCATGGGGAAGCGTACTCCCAATTTCAAGAAGACGAAGTCATACATGTAGACCGACCTCTCATCAGGGACGCTGTGGCATATTCTTTCAGAGGGATGTGGTGCCATCACAGCGTATCGTGCCTTGTACTTTTTATCTGAATATATTTTGCAGCGGAAAGAAACCGTGCATTCCTCCTCACTTGCATGGTGCGAAGGGATCTCTAGGAATTCCTCCTCCACCCAGCAGTAGGGTTTTTCCCTGTTGAGTTTCTCCCAGTCAAGCCGGTGTGCCACAATGTTGACACACCCTTCAGCAGAGCGGAGAACTGGTGTTTTTCCACGTCCTGGAAGATCCATGGTTGTGCAGGCACGATGGAACGCGTATGTACTGTGGTAAAAAGCAACATCGTCAGAGAGGTAACCTTCAGCACTTGACCCCTCATCTGAGCGGCTGGTAGCCCTCGAGTCAAGGGGAGCCTCAGAGCGACGTTGGGAAGAAGACGCTCGTGAGGAAGAGGCTTCGGCTCTCTCTGAGCGACGGGGCCCAGCCACAGGAGGATTCGCTGGAATCCTCCCACCACGGTGGCTAAGGGGGGCACGAGAGCCAAAACTCCCCCTGTTTGAAGGACCAGCGTGGCCTGCTCTAGGGCGCATGGTGGAAATAGAATGAACTAAAATTGCAAGGAGTTGAAGGAAAGGGAGGTTACCTAAAGGAAGAAGATCTTTGAGAAGTTTGAAGACGACAGAGAAATTCCAAAGAAATTTGAGCAGAGGTTCACTAAGCTTGAAAACAAGAGTGGATTCCAAAATCTGCTAAGAGTCCCTTTTATAGGTAACGAAGAGGCACTGTGTTTCGTCGAAGGTCACGAGGCTTGCATCAAAATGCAACCTGTTCAAATTAAAACGACTCCGTCGTTTCGTTACGTACGGGCGCGAAAATGGTAACGTTTCAGAAAACATTTTGGCAAAATGGGCCTCGTTCAGTTTGAATCCAGGCCCAATAAGCCCAATCGACGGTTACACTCTTGGGTAATGATGGCTCGTGCGTAAAAAACGCATTTACTGTCCAATCATGCCATGCGCATTTAATGCCTTCAACCACTTTTCGAATACCAAGGGTTTCGATTCTCAAAGACCCTTAGGATTTCAATCATTTATTTCATGCTGTCTGAATCCGTTGTGCGCAACGCGAGAAGAGCGGTCACCCGTCTATTAAAGCGGATGCCACAGAGCTCCCAGAGACTTTCCAGAATATACTACCGGCATCCAGATTTCTCTAAGAGTTGTGTAGCTCATATGAGCAACTTAACAGTCCCTCATACAAGCTAGGGGACAGATGATCCGGTCTGGATACCGGCCCCCATTCTTGTGACGTCAGAGTGACCTCATATAAGGAAAACCGGTGTCCTGGTTCAACATTACCACACCGGATATCCGATGTCTGGCCGTCCGTCCTTATCACACGACTGCCCCACTTATTTACTCTATAACGGTTCTTTGTTCATTTTCACAGGACATTTATATAACTGTTGGCTTTTCAGTCATAGCAAGATAAGAGCCCCTAATAACTTATCAGCGAAGATACTGTATGTAGCAAAATACGTCACGTCAATGGCCTCAGAAAGCAGGTGGATGTGTCAGCAGATTATGCGGAAAAGGTGATTATCCTCCCCTCTTCCTAGAGGATCGTACTCTGATAATTGACCTACCCTCCTGACACATTCTGAGAGTTGAGCCACCCTGATTGACATGATATACACGCTATCAGAGCTAAGGGACCCACCTGTACCCAACGACTCATTTTCTCACGTACAACTATAAATAGCTCGTTTCAATACACATGCAGGGTATCGTTATTCTATCTCACACTTTACTATTACTTCGCTTGAGCATTCACTGAGTTCTTACACTCTTCTAACTTGAGCGTCGGAGAATCTTCGCAGGTGGCACCACCTTTCGCCCCCCGTCAACGCGAAACGCTGGTGTGAAGGATCTCCAGGACAACAAGACCGGCCTCTCCCACTGAGAGACCGGATTAATACATCGGATATACACTGTTCTGGTGTCCAAACCCTAAAAACATCTATACTCTTGTGGCTGGTCCCATACTGGATCCTAGACCCCGGTCCAGACCAGTTCACCTATGATTTAGGGAAACATAAAATAAGAGTGGAGAAGCATTTATTGTGTTAGATAATTGTTATTAGTGAGGTGAAATGATGTTACTAATGGTGAATGGCCATTAATGAAGCTTAATAGTTGATGATGGTTGTTAGGAACCATCAATGTGGGAACGCATTAATGGGTTTGACATTAAAAATGCATAATAATAAATGTAGGCACCTAACCCATGGTGGTTATGGTGGATTGAATGAAATAAACGGGACTTGAGAGTTAAGATGCTAGAAGACACCAAGTTGATGAATATATGAACATTGAAATCTTGGTGATTGTGTGATATATTGTGATGTAGGAAATAACCTCATCGACAAGGCGGGACCATCATACCGCGTTGATTACTACTTCTCTTGAGGTAAGAGGGGGTAACTATTCTAAATGCATGATTTCATCCATTGATGATGTGAAAATATGTATATATGATTGTGTTTGATGAATGCTTGGGTGGATGATATGATGATTTCATGATTTAAGTGCATTTAGAATGATTGATGTTATGTGGCATGAGTTTGGGATGATGAATATGATATTATGTTGAACATGTTGATGGAATATGTCATGATGGTTTGAGACCATGTTTTGAATTGAAATCAATAATGTGAAATATCCCAAATATGTATATATGAATTGATAAATGTGATTGCCACTAACTATTGTTGAGTATAAGTCCAACGAGGGTTGGTAAAGATTGAGGATATTGAGAATGTTGAAATCCACTAAGTGGTAGTGGTGAATGGTTGATTATGGAGTGGCATGATAGGATGCATAGAGTGAGAATGCATTGATTGGAATTTGCATCCATGGCATATCATATGCTGTCTATGTGGAATGTTAGGGGTTCCACTAGGTGGGCCCAGTAGGAGGGCGACCTAGTGCACGGGTATATTATTGTATTTCCCTAGTGATTCTAGGAATCACGAAGCTGTCCATAGCTTGCTGATGAGGCACCCTATGTGGCGGGCCCAGTGGATGGGTGGCTCTAGGATGAGCAAGTTACCTCGGTGTCCGACGGGGCACGATTCTCTCGATATCTGTTCGGGAGGGGCCTGTAGCACTTGTGGTAAGTAAGGCCACGATTATAGATCCACAAGTCACAGGGTGACTAGTGCTACAGATGGGCGAGAGCGGTTTGGTACCAGTAAAAGTATGATATTAAGCATGCATGAATTAAGGTATATGTGTACATAATTTTTCTACTGCAGTAGGGGCATAGTAGCATACCTATGCTCCTCCCACATTTAGTATGTTGTTGTTTCCCACAGTCGGATCCACATTTGATAATAATTCCATTGTGCATATGCATTAGCTATAAGAGCATTTGCATATAGCTGGAGATATGCCTAGTTGAAAGCCTGTGATGGCGATGGATGATTGAGATATAAAGAGGAAAGAATTGTGGTACTAACATTATGTGTGTGATTATGTTATTTGAGAATGCCAATGATTTGGATATGTGTGTTGTAATGTATTTTCTTGAGTATGTAGCATGTTGCCATGAAATGAGAGTATGTGAATGAAACTATGATGTTTCTTATGAAATGTGTCATATGTGAGTATGTATGGGTATCATCAAAATGTATGACTTTGATACATTTGGATTATGTTACTCACCTCCTAGTTGCCATTTTTAGGTTTGATGTAGGTATGATGTAAAATCCTACTCTTTTGGAGGTCGAGGATTGATGAAGGTAAATGTGGAAGGAATGTGGGTGAGCCTTGGCTGGCATATATGTATTCATTTTGTATAGCATATAGTGTGTATATGCTTATTTTGTGACTACTTTGATGATTGTTGATTTTGGAGGTCATATAGGAAAATTAGACCTTTACTTGTATGGCTAATTTTCATCAATGACCTTGACAATGTATGAATAATAAATATGATATGGATGCCGGCTAAATTTGATTAATGAATGAAGGTTTATATGAAAAATTGCATTTTATAGAGCATATGTAGTAATAAGCTTAATTAGAATATGATTCATGAGCTGGAATGAGAATTTATGAGTATGAATATTTGGAGCAAGTTTTATATGCCTAATATGATGTGTATGATGTGTTGGATTTGATCAAATTGGCTTGGAATGAGATTTTGTATGTTGGGTTATGAGGATTTACATTTTCTGTATAAGACCTGATAATCTTGCTCAAGCGAGATGGATTCTTGCTCAAGCGAGAATCCCCTACATCAGTTATATGGCCTCTGGCTAATTCTTGCTCAAGCGAGAGTGGTCCTCACTCAGGCAAGACGACCCTGCATCAGATGTGTGCATACTGGACGTTTTTCGCTCGGGTGGGCTTGTCTTCACTCAAGCGAGTGTTGTGTGGAATCGTTCCTGGGTGAGATTCGCTTAGGCGAATTGGTGTCTCGCCAAAGCGAGATTGCTTATGTATCAAGTAGGAGCTACTGGATGAAATTCGCTCAGGCGGGCCTGGCCTCGCTCGAGCGAAATGAGGGCAGTGTGGTTCTGTTCCTTTTTTGCTCAAGCGAGCTTGCCTCACTCAAGCGAGCTTGCCTCGCTCAAGCGAGTGAGCATGATTTTGATTCTGGAGCGTTTTCCCTCACGCTCGCTGGCCTCGCCCAAGCGACCCATGTGGGTCTCGCTTAAGCGAGACAGGGACTCACTCAAGCGAGATACCCTGATTCCACTTTCTTTACTTTGTCTTCTTTTATCCAATTTCCTTGCATGTTTTGGGTTCCTTGACCTCTACAAATATTATTACTATTATGAAATTATATTATCACTGTTTAAACAAATTAACAATGCATCTCTAAATCTCTTTTCATGTGGAATTTTTATAATTCTTAATTTTAATTATATCTTCCGCTCTTCCCTTGTGACGATCTTGAGTTCGATCGTCCAAGAAGCACTCTGATACCTTCTCATATCTTCATATATGAGGTAAGCTATTAAATGATCCGGGGTTATTACTTAGTATTATATATATTGAGTTTCTTCTACTTATAATTATTTTAAATCGCGAAAAATTTACCCCTATTTTCAGGGTGTTAAAATATACATATATTATATTCATCAATCAATTCATAGCAAAGCAAGCACATATACACATCTTTTCTCAATGCCACAATGGGCCAATATAATTGTCATCAACCATAGACAAACAAGCCTTTCATTACATTAGGCCATCACATACAACATTTTCATATTCAATGTCATTTTGTTGTATTCATATTTTACATGTCTTTTAGGTAATTCATTTACTCATCTCATCATCATCACATCTCAATCTCAATCATCATCTATCATCATCACCTTTTGGCATATCTCCATGCTATATGCAAATGCTCTTAGGCTAATGCATATGCACAATGGAATCAATAACAAATACGGATCCGACTGTGGGAAACAATATCATATCAAATGTGGGTCAAGCATAGGTGTGCTACTATGCCCCTACTGCAGTAGTAAAAGTGTACACTTATATCTCAAATCATGCATACTCAATATCGTATTTACTAGTACCAAACCGCTATTGCCCATCTTAGCACTAGTCACCCCGTGACTTACAGATTAATAACATGGCCTCACTTGCCACAATTGCTACGGGCCTCTCCCGAACACACATCGAAAGAGCCATGCCTCGTCGGACACCGAGGTAACTTGCTCATCACAGAGTCGCCTGTCCACTGGGCCTGCCACATAGGGTGCCTCGCCACCAATCTAAGGGCAGCTTCGTGATTCCTAGAATCACTTGGGAACAACAACAATTTAGTCGTGAACTGGGTCGCCCTCCCACTGGGCCTGCCCATTGGAACCCCTAACATTCCATATAAGCAACGAATGATATGCCATGAATGCAAATGTCAATCAATGCATTCTCACATTATGCATCTTATCATGCCACTCATTAATCATCATCATCAACAATAACACCGCCATACAATCTTTAGTGGATTTTATCATTGTTGGTTTTAGCCATTGTTTTCAAGCTTTAGGTGTGACATTTTATTTCAACATAATTCATATCATACATGCAAGTCAATAATTACAACAAATCACAATGGCATCACAACATCAACAACATTCATTAATCTTTCATCAATATCACCACATATTTCTTAGTGGGTTTTCATCTCATTGATCATTACTATTGTTTCATATATTAGTGTGGCATTCATAACAATTCACCAATATAATTTTAAACCACACATACAAGATCACACTTGCATCACACACAATGGCATTTAACAAATCAGTAATAATAACAATCATCCTTTATTCAAGGAAATGATCAACAACATCATCCATCATTATTCATTATCGATATCATCTCCGATTCAACGATTTACAAACTAATACATTTGTCATGCAATCATCCCCTCATTAGTATCATCATCATGCAAGGGTGTGTCATACAACCACATCATTTAACTTGTCATTACCAAACATCATAACATATCATTAGTGGTGTACATACATGCTTTCATAACATATCATAGGAATATACATGTTTTCCAATATCTCCATCAATATCAAATACCACCAAGACACACCATCATCATATACCCCTAATATAATCTCTTATTTTTACATAATAAAGGGGGTTTGGATACTATTAAGCTCATGAAAAATTTCAACATTAAGATATATGAGGGAAGTTCCTTTTTAGTCTTAAAAATAGTGGGACATATCACAAATATCACCTATTAGTCCCAATTTGATAACCATAAAAAGTTGGGTTCAGAACCCTCTTAAATTTGAGTTTTACCATGTAGTGGGTCTGGTACTTTATGCCTCATGAGAGTTAGAAAACTCCAATTAAGGTAAGACTAATTTTCACACCTTTGTAACATTATTATCTACAACTTTTATGAAGAAGTCAGAGGCCAAAAATGTCATTAAGATGCCAAAACGGGCCAAAAAAGTAAAGGAATTAAAGTAGTTGGAAAAACAGCATAACAATGGCAATAACAGGGCCATGAATCGATTCAGCCCTTGCATGAATCGATTCATGTGTCCTAAAAGCCCCAAAATTGACAAACAGAGGGGTGTGAATCGATTCACATCCCTCATGAATCGATTCATGCGTGTCAATGCCCAAAAATAGTGAAACAGAGAAGTATGAATCGATTCAACCCCTGGTGTGAATCGATTCACGCGTGAAATCATGCTATGAACAATGTAAACAGAGTTATTTGAATCGATTTATCCCCTTATGTGAATCGATTCACACGCTACTCAAATTAGGCACAGTAAAGATGGTGAGTATTGAATCGATTCACACACTATTGTGAATCGATTCACATCAGTAATTATGCAGAAAACATTTAATTTTTCAACTTCTAATCCCCTAACTTTCTCATATGAATTCCAATGCCCACCAAATTTTAACACCAACTTATACACATTATTTTTGATGTGTCGCCACTGTCCGCACTCGAAAATTCTAAAAAATGAGGGACTTATGCACATAAATGTGTTTTACCCATTTTGAGGCACTTTTGTGCAACTCAAGGGCCTATTCTCAATGGAATTTGCCCATTCTAGTTTCTACAAGTTTTAAATCATGCATAGGCACTATTGGAACTATTTCATGGCATCCAAACATGCTAAAACTCAATATATCCCTATTAGTTCCTCAATTATGCATAACACCATAAACACAACATAACAATTTGAACAATCCATCCATCCATGGATTTCCATTGAACCATTAAATCATGCCCATTAAAAGGGACCACTGAATATTTATTATGATCTCATATATATACAATTCCTAAATATTCAACAAATTGTCAAGCCTATCATCCATCACATTATCAATCATCATTTAAATAATCATGGCAAGGCAAGCATAAGTCATATAGCCATCAATGATCAATCATTCTACTCATACAATTGAAATGTAAACTCCTCTCCTACCTTAAGAGAAGAATCGCAACAATTCGCATGCTCTGAAAGTTCTGCCATATTGTTCGAAATATAATCTCCTATCAACACATATAAATACACATGTATTTAATTCATGAGCCATCATAAAGCACCATCATAAATCTAAACAATTGCTAGCTTATCATAAAGCTTAATATCAAGTCCTAGACTTGCTAAGACACCAATTCATACCATTGTGTTAGGTTTTGAGAATTCCTTTCCCAAAACCATGATTCTCTAGATCTCAAAGGGTCTAACCATACCCAACAACAACAAGACCACATCTCTCATTCATAATTCATCCAATCATCATATAAATCATCCATTTGCCATCATTATCACTTAAAATTCAACATAGCTATTTTATCCTCCAATAACCATAATTAATCAACAAATTCAAACGGCACATGCCATGGCCTAAGGCCTCATCAACCCATAATGTCCAATCCACACATCCATCACAACCATTATGGTTTTGGCGTTCAAACTCATTATTATTCATTTAAAGGCCATACTCATCTATGGGTTCCCATACTAATGACTTTCAACCACCTCTATCAACCATTTACCTTGACTAATGCTATCTCTCATCATCAACAATTATCCTTCCAACATCATTAACAATAGCCATACTCTAAACATCATACATTTCCACCTAAAATTAACCCTCAAACCAATATTACATGTTTTTCCCAATTTCTTAGGGCTAGGGTTTCATCAAAACCCAATCACCATTATTAATATTCATCAATCATCATCAATAACCATTCTTACTCATCAATATCATTCCCTAACATCATTAAACACATTTCCCACTCACATTTCATATTTTCCCTAAATTCCTAAAGTTAGGGTTTCCATGAAAACTCAATAACCACCATTTATACTCATCATTTTCCACTCCATTAGGTGCTATTTTTGTGTGCCCATAATTACCCACTTAAAACTCACATTAAAACACCCACCTTAGGGTTTCACACCATTAATGCCTCCCTTACACAACCCATATGGAATCAAACACTCTCCCAACCACCATAACCCAAAACCTAATGCTAAAGCTCAAGAAAATGGAGAGGAAAGCTTACCTCAAGCCAAGCAAAGAGAGCTCCATGAATGGGAGAAGAAGTGCACGAAAATAAGAGGGAGAGGGAGAGCTTCAAACCACCATTGTCATTTCCTCCAAGCTTGAAGCAACCAAAAATGGAAGGAGAAGGGAGAGCGCACCACACTTTATGGATTTTTGAAGAAGAAGAAGGTAAGTGGAATAGGAAAAATGAGGGGTGATCCGGTCTGGATACCGGTCCCCAAAGTTATGACGTCAGAGTGACATATTAGAGGAGCAACCGGTATCATAAGAAGATAAGGCCATACCGGTAATCCGTCCTCACATCATCCGTTCTTACTTCAGTGAATGCTCCATCCGTCCTCGCTACGATGGACGCTTCATCCGACCTTATCTCCACGGCGTGAACAAACTGTTTGCCTCAGGATCACTGTGAGATAAGAGTTCCTTATAACTTATTAGTGAAGATACCCTGTATAGCGGAATGTGTCTATGTCAATTATCTCAGAGAGTAAGTACAATTATCAGCGAAATATGCGGAAAGGTGATTATCCTCCATCCCTATCACAGGATCGTACTCTGATAATTGACCTACCCACCTGACACACTCTGAGCACTGAGTCACCTTGATTGACACACTTTACATGCTATCAGAACCAAGGGGCCCACTTGCATCCAACGATTCATTTCCTACATTCAACTATAAATAGCATGTTCTAACACACATACAAGGTTACGTTGTTCTACCTCATGTTCTTACTATTACATTGCTTGAGTATTCATCGAGTTCATACACTCTTCTAACTTGAGCGTCGGAGAATCTTCGCAGGTGGCACCACCTTTCGCCTTCTCTCAACGCAAAAAATTGGTGTGAAGGATCTCCAGGACACCAAGACCGGATTCTCCCACTGAGAGACCGGATTACAATACCGGATACCCACTATACCAGTGTACAACCCCTAAAACACCTGCATTCTTGTGGCTGGTCCCACACTGGATCCTAGACACCGGTTCAGACCAGTTCATTGGCACGCCCAGTGAGGCTCGTTAGAGTTATTCCCACATTTTGTAGAAGTTTGGTTGTCAGAATGGAAGGTGATGGATGTGATTTTGTTGATGGTCATGTGGAGGACGTGACCCACCAACAGACTGGAGGAGACTCGTCTTTGAATCTCCTGCCACCAACACTCGAAGGATGGTACCAGTGGCAACCCCTGACCCTCGTGATGAGGTTATTAGGCAGCTCAGGGAAGAGTTGATGGAGTTGAAGCGGGAGAAGAGAGGAGTTGGGGACAGGGTAACGTCCCATGCAGAAGAGGCTCACCATGCATCTGTGAGGGAAAGATCTAAGACCCTCCAGTACTCGAAAATCCCTACATACGAGGAGAGGGAACAGACCCAAGACTCTAGTGATAGAGTCAGTTCTAGGAGAAGGGAGCAAGCAGTGGTGACCTCTGGAGCTTACAGACTCAGTGTTCCTTTCTCGAGGAGACTTATGAGTGTTGTCATCCCTAAGCACTTGCAGACGACTCAGCCATTGTCAATCGGGAAGTACAATGGAGAAACTGACCCCACTAAGCACCTAGATGCTTATGTTTATGAAGCTATGTACCTGGGAGCTGATGAAGACGTCATGTGTAGGATGTTCCCAAGAACACTGACGGAGGAGGCTCTCAGCTGGTTCAAGAGCCTACCCTCAGGATCCATAGATTCCTGGGAAGAAATGGCAGCTGCGTTTGAAAGTCATTTCGTCATTTCCAGGGACATCCCAAGGACTTCTCACATCATGGCCCAGATAAGGCAATGAGAGACTGAAACTCTTAAGGAGTTTTTGAAGAGATTCTACAAGGAAGCCGCGTTGGTTCCAAATCTCACAGAGGCCATACAGCTCCATATTGTGGTTGAAGCTTTGCAACCTAGTTCCGCTTTTGCCCTATCTTTGGCAAAGAGCCCCCCAACAACTTTCGAGGAGTTTCGAAGGAAAGCCTCTAAGTACGTGGGTATAGAAATGAATCTGGAGGCCACAGCAGCTAGAATGAAACCCCCAGTACCCTCTCAGCAGCTACGAAGAGAGAAGGAGAGGGTGAGACCAAAAAAGCATGCCTTCAGAGAGGACTTTGCAAGCGTTCGACCTCATCAACGAGACAGGCGTGTCTCGTCTTTCAGTAACTATGCTCCTCTGAATGCCAGGCATTCCCAAATCATGAGGGAAGTTGGCTGGCCAGTGCTCAGTGTCTTTGGCATAAGGAAACCACCCCCAGTCAAAAGACCTGGTAACCCACGTAAATATTATGCCTTTCATGAACAAACGGGTCACCACACAGACGAGTGCAAAGCGTTGAAGAATACTGTGGAGACCCTCATTAGAGAAGGAAAGCTGAAACAATATCTATTCAGAGAAAGATCCTCAGATGAGCCTGACAGGATGGACAAAAAGGGGAGAGATCCAGATGATGAAGGCGACAATAGCCGTAACCCAGTCAGGAGGTTTACTGCAGATGAAAAGCAAAAAGGAGTGGTGATCGCTGAAGGAGCCCAGCAAGACGGCATGCCTCAGCAGCAGAGACAGGGCAGGCGTGAAGTGATCGAGATGATTGCTGGAGGATTTACAGGAGGAGAAGCATCGATCACGCCAGGAAAAACCACCATCGGATGATTTTGTCTATACAGGGCAAACCTAGAGATAACCGCCCTTTCAGGGACGGTGTGGCAACTCCAGCGGTGTCGTTCACCGATGATGACTTCGGCCCTACGATCCCAGGAGGAGACGACGCAGTGGTGATCATTGCTATCATTGCTAACAAAGATGTGAAGAGGATCCTCGTCGATCAGAGAAGTTCTTGCGACGTAATCTTTTATAACTGTTTCAAAAGAATGGGTTTTAATGATGCAGATCTGCAGCCGTACACGTAAGAACTCACGGTGTTTAATAGGGCGAAGCAACCCACTAAAGGGTATCTCGATACCCTCATTTCTTTTGAAGGAGAGCCTGGCGTGAGAACGGTGAAATCAAGAATCCTAGTGATCGATGTGGAATCCCCCTACAACGGGATCATAGGCCGCCCTACCCTGAACGCAATGGAAGCAATTGTGTCCACTCCCCACCTCTTAATCAAATTTATTGACAAGGACAACGGCGTGTCCTCCCTCTGCGGAGATCAGGAGATGGCTCGATATTGTTATAACTTGAGCCTCAACATGGTCAAGTTGGAAGCGTTTAATAAGAAGAGGAAGCTTAATGACGGAGGGACAGCGGCTGGGTCTGTCAGTCTGATTGATTTAGACCCCAGGGCGGAATTAAAGATTGACCCTCTTAACCCCTCAAAGCCCACACCGGATGGTGGTTCCAGGGACGTCATTTTAGGGGATTCCCCAGAGAAGGTCACGCACATTAATGATAATCTGGAGGCAGGCATGGAGCAACGTTTCTTGGCTCTTTTGCAGGAGTTTAAAGACCTTTTTGCATGGACTACAGCAGACATGCCTGGGATGGACCCTGATTTCTATTGCCACAAACTCGCTGTGTACCCAGAAACGAGACCGGTGGCCCAGAAGAATAGGAGGTTGGGACCGGAGAAGCAGAAAGCAGCGTGTGAGCAAACAGAGAAACTGCTGAAGGCTGGTTTTATAAAGGAGATTCGCTATTCATCTTGGCTTTCCAACGTGGTAATGGTGCAGAAAGCCAATGGCAAGTGGAGGATGTGAACGGATTACGTAGATCTCAACCGATGTTGCCCCAAAGATCCGTATCCTCTCCCAAAAATTGATCGTATGGTAGATGATTCATCTGGTTATCAGTACCTCAGTTTCATGGATGCTTATTCAGGGTACAATCAGATTCCGATGTGGGAAGGAGATCAAGAAAAGACGGCCTTTGTCAATGACCGTGGTGTCTTTTGCTACACCGTCATACCGTTTGGACTGAAGAACGCCGGTGCTACCTACCAGCGCATGATCAACAAAGTATTTGAAGGCATGCACACTAAGCTGGTAGAGGTTTATATCGATGACATCATAGTAAGACTCCCGCTGGGGGGGATCACATCGACGATTTACGCCAAGTATTCACTCGGCTGCGACAATACAATATGAGATTGAACCCATTGAAGTGCACTTTTGCCGTTCCAGCAGGGAAGTTCTTGGGATTCATGTTGACCCAGCAGGGCATCGAGGCAAACCCTGGTAAGTGTCAGGCAATACTGGATATGCAGAGCCCTAAGAGCCTAAGGGAGGTACAATCGCTGAATGGGAAAGTGGCCGCTCTAGCTCGATTCATGCCCAAGATGGCACACAGATCCGTTCCCCTGTATAAGGCGTTGAAGAAGCACAAGAGTTTCGAATAGGGAGAAGAGCAAGAATAAGCTTTCCAGCAGCTTAAGGTCGTGCTTTCAAGTCCATCAATATTGGTAAAGTCTAACCCTGGTGAGACTCTGATTTTGTATTTGGCGATTTCTGATGAAGCCCTAGGCGTGGCTTTGGTTAAAGAAACTCCAGAGGGGCAGAGGCTGGTGTACTTTACCAGCAAGACCTTTCAGGGGGCCGAAGGTAGATATCAAAAGATAGAGAAGGCCGCCCTAGCAGTGGTGTGGGTGTCATGACGGTTGAGGCCGTATTTTCATGCGCATCCGATACTCGTGAGAACGGACCTGCCTCTCCGGTCAGTGCTCAGTAAACCAGATCTTGCTGGAAGGATGATCAAATGATCTATCGAGCTTTCTGAGTTCGAAATTTCTTATGAGCCTCGAGGAGCTATTAAAGCTAAAGTTCTGGCAGATTTTGTGGTGGAAATGACAGGGTCGGATCCAGCCACACCTCGAGCGCATTGGACCATTTATGTTGATGGGTCGTCAAACAGTAAAGGCTGTGGAGCCGGTGTCGTGGTGGAGAGTGACGACGGCGTACACTTGGAGATTTCCCTCCGGTTCAATTTCAAAACCTCCAATAATCAAGTTGAGTATGAGGCATGCCTCGCCGGCCTCCGAGCGGCGATTGACATCGGAGCATCAGAGGTAACATTGTACAGCGATTCACAGCTGGTGATTTCGCAAATCCAGGAGGAATATCAGGTCAGAGAGCCACAACTTCAACTATACTTGAACTGTGTGAATGAATTGAAGGGGAGATTCGAAGTGCTGGAGTTTAAGCATGTGCCAAAAGAGGAGAACACCAGAGCGGATATCTTATCAAGGCTTGCAAGCACAAAACAGCCTGGCAGTACCACGACTGTGGTTCAGAGCACGCTGACATCACCTAGCATCCCTCTGTTCCCATCTCTAAATGTTATAATGGTCAAGTACCCTTATGAGAATTCTTGGGTCATCCCGTACATCCGTTATCTGGCGGACGGACAGCTCCCTACTGATGAGAAGGAGAGGAGACGAGTGAAAAGGGAGCTGTCATACTTCACCATGGTCGATGGTGTTCTTTACAAAAGGGGATTCTCAGTCCCATACCTCCTTTGTTTGAAAGAAGATGAGGTACAAGCGGTGTTGGAAGAAGTACACGAGGGGCAGTGTGGACACCATGCCGGGGGCAGGAGCTTAATCAGAAAAGTCCTTAGGGCTGGATATTGGTGGCCCACAGTGAAGAAGGACTCAGCAGATTTTGTGAAGAAGTGTGATGCTTGTCAAAGATTTTCCAATCTCCATCATACACCGGCCCAAGAACTCTCTTCATCCGCTGTGCCATGGCCGTTCTACCAGTGGGGCCTTGATATCCTGGGTCCATTTCCTACCGCCCCTGGTGGTATTAAATATTTGATCGTGGGGGTAGACTACTTCACCAAGTGGATCGAGGCTGAGCCCGTAGTGCATATCACTTCTGCACGGACAAGGCGTTTTGTTTATGAAAATATCATAGCTCGATTCGGTGTCCCAGGGCGGATCGTGACTGACAACGGCACCCAGTTCACAGACAAAAAGTTCACAGACTTGCTCGAAGGACTGGGGATAGTCCAAATTTTCTCGTCTGTTGAGCACCCTCAGACAAACGGCCAAGCAGAGGTGGCTAATCGAGAGGTTCTAAAGGGGTTGAAGAAGCGCCTTGGAGAAGAAAAAGGAGCTTGGACTGATCAGCTATACCATGTTCTGTGGGCATATCGTACTACATCGCACTCTTCCACTAATTAATCCCCATATCGGCTAACTTATGGGATCGAGGTGATGATCCCAGTAGAGCTACAAACCAGATCAGCCCGAGTGGAATATTTTTCAGCGGAAGATAATAATGCTAACCTGGCATCAGAGTTGGACGTTCTCCATGAGCTGAGAGAGGGAGCCTTTATCAGAGACCAAGCAATAAAAGCGAAGGCAGCTCTTCGGTACAACAAGCGTGTCCAATATAGAGCGTTTAACACTAGAGATCTTGTTTTGAGAAAGGTGAGTGTGAGTAATAAATTCGCTTATCAAGGGAAGCTAGCACCGACATGGGAAGGCCCTTACAGAGTTTCTGAAGTGACAGGAAAGGGATCATACCGGCTTGAGGAGCTTGATGGAACCCCTATTTGCAACAAGTGAAACACTCAGAACTTACGCATTTATTACAGCTAGTTGGTAAGACGGCATGTACTCTTTTTCCTTACTTGAGTTTTTTCCCATTGGGTTTTCTCAAGAAGGTTTTAATGAGGCATGACCCCAACTATGCTTCCTTTGTAATGTATATTCAACTTAATAAAAATGCAATTTATGACTCTATCAATCTCACTCTCCCATTTGTATGTTGCGCTGTATAGCTATAAGCTGTTTCGTATGAAGACCCCTCAGGACGGATGATCTCAACTACCTATTCTGTAGTTAACGATATAACTCCTTGAGGGATGAAACGAAGACCCTCAGGACGGATGATCTCAACTACCTATTCTGTAGTTGACGATGTAACTCCTTGAGGGATGAAAGGAAGACCCTCAGGACGGATGATCTCAATCACCTATTCTGTGTATTGACGATGTAACTCCTCGAGGAGGAAATGGGTTGTAGGATTAAACCGAACCCCATTTGAAGGCCCAGATTGTAGGAATTAAACCGAACTCTGGGAACGGTTAGTAAGTTTGGCTGAACACCGTCTGAAGGCTTGAGTTGTAGGATTAAACCGAACCTCAAGAGACAGGTGTAGGATTTAACCTTTTTCAAGGTCATACCGAACCCCACATGAAAACTTGGATGGTAGGACCGAACCGAAATCCAAGTATAATTGTCGTCCTCATCTTTGAAGCACTCATCACAGAACAGTCGAATGCGAATATTGCTATTCCACATCTTCGAGATCGAATGAACTTTTCTAATCTCCAAGAAGTTAAAGGTAAGATTTTACAACAGATATTCCCTTCCTAAAATACTTATACTTGGGGACAGGGCATACTTTAACTTTTGTGTTGCTTATCTGTTACAATTTCTGTTATCTTACTCTGGGGTGACAAATACGCTTTAAACAACAGTACGGTTAAACAAAGCGGATCTGTAAATTATTGAAAAGGTAAAGTATTGTGTATACGACTAAGTTATCTGGCAACCATACACTTGTCACGAATGATAGAAGAAAAACAAAAGTAAACTTTATTTCTATAAAGGAAAATTTTATATGTCTCAAGGTATCAAAACTGGAGCTAATCCCAGTACACAGCTATAAGTAAAAGCACAAAATTAGAGAGCAGGTGGTTGGTCCTCCGGTATGGGCACATCCGTTCTCCCTTCTTCAGTTCCTTCATTTTATGTTTTACCCCCTCCGGTCTGGGCCAGCTTGAGCATTCCCTTGAATTTCACCTTCGGGTCCAGAAGTGGTCAGTGTTGGCTCCATGCTTTGACCCTCCGGAAGTGGAGGCAGTTCATAAAGAGCATCGGGAGGATCCTGGTGCGAGCCGTCACCCTTTACTTCGACAAGTCTCCCTCCGTGGAATTCATAGAACGGATCCAGTCTGTACAGATTAAGCTTCACGTCAGGGTTGTGATAAAAGACTTGACGTAGTACCAGGCTGAAGGATTCAAAAGCCACCTTCTTGCATATCTCCAAGGCTTTGGCAGCCTTGGCCTTAGAAGCAGACAATTTCTTTTGAAGCTTGGCAAAATCCTCCTCCGACGGCCCAGTGCTCGTAATCCCCTTCCTCAGCTCTTCGATCTGAGACTGCATTTCCTTCCGAAGGGCCTCCCATTCTCCTAGGCTTTTATTATGGTCGGCCTCTATTGTTACAAGATCGTCAGTCAGCTTGGCCGACTTCTTCTTCTCCAATTGCAGCTCATCGTTAAGGAGGGGGATAGATTTATTTTGCTGCTGAAGTTCAGCAACCTGCCGCTCCAGAGCTTTATTGGTGAAGTGAAGCTGGCTTATTTCTTCCGTCTTCTTCTGCAGTGTTTCCTTGGCCTTAGTCAGTTCAGCCTCCACACCTCTGTGAATCTCAGCTTGCTTGGCCGCCCAGGCTTCCTTTACGGCGATGTCGGCTTCAAGTTTTTTGACTTGCTCCATGTAGTCCGCCTTTTCGCTCAAGGAGTCCAAGAGGCCGGATAGCTCATCTAGTTGCCAGCGGCCGGCATTGCACGCGCCTCAGACTTCGGCAGCGTCGAGTGAGGGGCGGAGGCAGTACCTAGCCTTTGGAAGAGTGGGGGGCATGGATCCTTGGAACTAGAGATACGGTGAGAGGAAGGAGTCACGAGGAGGGTCAATCACTAGAGGAGGACCGCTCTCGGAGTCCGGTTCTGATGCGGCATGAGAAGGAGGGGTAGAGTAGTCAAGGATGGGCTTCTTCCCCTTATCTTTTTTTAGCCTAGATTCCTCGAGAGTCTTCTGGCGTTTCTTTACAGGGTCACCAGATGAAGGCTTTTCCACATCCGCCGTCTTGACCAGATGTCTCTTTTTCTTTTTCTTCTCTGGGACGGCCTCTTCATTACCCTGGCCCCGCAGCCTCTGTTTGTCCCTCTGGTTCCTGCTCATCTAGGAGGGGGACCTCGTCTCCCACTGCGGAGGTCATAGGAATGGTCGGAGCCTTGGTGGAGTTCCTTTTGGCTTGAATTTCATTCTCTTCAGAAGAGGAGTCGCCATCTGCCAGCATAGACTTCAGAGACAACATCTCAGGAGAGACTTTTTTGATTTGCTCTGCAAAACAACAAAGATTGAGTTAAAACATAGAAGGAAAATAATAAGAGTAGAATGAACAGGTAATGTAACCATAATTCAAGAACGGTCATTACGGAGATAGGTGTCCCGGAAATCGGCACTCCCCAAGAGAAGCCTGTAGGAGAACCACTTGAGGGCTTTTGAGGCCGATTGCATGGCACTCAGCACCTCGACGGAGTGAGAAGAAAGTTCACTCTCTTCAGTATAGTAAGCACGGCTCAGCAGCAAAAAGTGCTCGTGCGACCAACTGATAGAGAACTTGGTGAACCCTTCTTTGTTAAGCCAGAAGACCGGCTTGTTGGATTGAACCCGAACCCACGTGTAGTAGTGTTTGAAAGAGCGTCCGTCCACCTTAGCGGATTCGGTGTAGGACTTGAAGTTCACCACCCTTGAGTCACAACGGAGTGTTATGAACCCAAGGCCGCGCTTCTTGTTGGCACGGCGGACCACTTGGCAGTAATGAAACAATTTGGCCACAGTGGCGGTGAAGTTGAAATGCTCTCCCAGAACTTCGAGAGCGCGCACCAAGCCCTAGCCGTTGGGATGCAGTTGGGTAGGAGCGCAGTCGAGGAAGCGCAGGACGGCCATCTGAAACTCCGTCAGGGGGAAGCGGACTCCTAAGTTTTGAAAGACGAAGTCGTACATGTAGACCGACCTCTCGTCAGGGACGCGGTGGCAGACCCTCTTAGTTGGACAGGGGGCAAGGATGAGAAAGCGTCCCTTGTACTTCTTATCAGAGTAGATTTTGCAGCGGAGAGTGACCGGGTTGCCCTCTTCATTTGCATGATGAGAAGGTATTTCCAGGAATTCCTCCTCAACCCAGCAGTACGGCCTCTCCCTATTCAGCTTTTCCCAATTCAGCCGGTGTGCCACGACGTTGACACACCCTTCAGTAGTCCGCAGAATCAACGTTTTGCCAGACCCCGAAATCTCCATGGTACCTGATGCACGATGGAACGCGTGTGTGCTGTGGTAGAAGGCAACATCGTCAGAGAGATAACCTTCATTACTCAACCCATCATCAGAGCAGTTGGTCGCCCTCGAATCAAGGGGATCCTTAGAGCGGCGCTGATCAACTAGCGCTCGTGAGGAAGAAGTTTCAACTCTCTCTGAGCGACGAGGCCCAGCCACAGGAAGATTCACTGGAATCCTTCCTCCACGGTGGCTAGAGGGGGCACGAGAGCTCAGACTCCCCCTGTTTGAGGTACCAGCGCTGCTTGTTCTAGGGCGCATGGTTGAAGCAAAATGACCAAAAATGATATAGAGGTAAAGGATAGGGAGGTTACCTAAAAGAAGGAGGAACTTTGTGAAGAGGAAAGGCAGCAAGGAAATCTTCAGAAATTTGAGCAGAGGTTCACTAAGCTTGATGACAGAGATGAATTCCAAAATTCGTTAAGTGCCCCTTTTATAGGTAACGAAGAAGCACAGTGTTCTGCCAAAAGTTACGACGTTTGTTTCAAAATGCAACCTTTCGAATTCAAACGACTTCGTCATTTCGTAACTTAAAGCGCGAAAGTGGTAACGTTTCAGTAAAGGATTTTACAAAACGGGCCTGTGGAAGTTGAAATTCAAGTCCAATAAGCCCAATCGACAGTTACACTCTTGGGTAATGATGGTTCACGTGTTAAAAAGGGCATTTAATGTCCAATCATTTCAGACGCATTTAATGCATCCCAACCACTCTTCGAATACCAAGAGTCTTGATTTCAAAAAACTCTTGGGATTTCCCTCGCAACGAATCTCTGTCTCAATCCGATGTGAATGGTATCAGAAGAGCGGTTACTTAATTTACAGAGTGGATGTGTTGGTAAGAACCAAACACGCATATCTCAAAGAGTCTTTAGAAGGAATTTCTAGAGCGTTCCACCGGCATCTAGACTTCTTAAAGGCTGTATAGCTCATGTAAGCAACCTCACAGTCCCTCACATAAGCTAAGGGACAAATGATCCGGTCTGGATACCGGTCCCCAAAGTTATGATGTCAGAGTGACATATTAGAGGAGCAACTGGTATCATAAGAAGATAAGGCCATACCGGTAATCCGTCCTCACATCATCTGTTCTTACTTCAGTGAATGCTCCATCCGTCCTCGCTACGATGGACGCTTCATCCGACCTTATCTCCACGGCGTGAACAAACTGTTTGCCTCAGGATCACTGTGAGATAAGAGTTCCTTATAACTTATCAGCGAAGATACCCTGCATAGCGGAATGTGTCTATGTCAATTATCTCAGAGAGTAAGTACAATTGTCAGCAAAATATGCGGAAAGGTGATTATCCTCCATCCCTATCACAGGATCGTACTCTGATAATTGACCCACCCACCTGACACACTCTGAGCACTGAGTCACCTTGATTGACACACTCTACATGCTATCAGAACCAAGGGGCCCACTTGCATCCAACGATTCATTTCCTACGTTCAACTATAAATAGCATGTTCTAACACCCATGCAAGGTTACGTTGTTCTACCTCATATTCTTACTATTACATTGCTTGAGTATTCATCGAGTTCATACACTTTTCTAACTTGAGCGTCAGAGAATCTTCGCAGGTGGCACCACCTTTCGCCCTCTCTCAACGCGAAACGTTGGTGTGAAGGATCTTCAGGACACCAAGACCGGATTCTCCCACTGAGAGACCGGATTACAATACCGGATACCCACTGTACCGGTGTACAAACCCTAAAACACTTGCATTCTTGTGGCTGGTCCTACACCGGATCCTAGACACCGGTTTAGACCAGTTCAAGGGGGAAGAAGAAAAGAGTGTCTTGCCTTTTTGGAAGGAGAAAGTGTCATGAGAGTGAAAAGGGAGTGAAGGAATTAGAGTTAAAACTTAGACTCTCATTAAAACTCCTCCATTTTATGACAAACAAGATCCCGTTCAGGCTTAATACTTTATCTAAAAATTATTCCGAATATAAATTTGGATTCCCAATAATATTCTTAACAGCCCTGACCAATGGCATCTCAAGCGGAGATACTTGGTCTGACACCCAATATTTTAACTGGGTATAATTTTAACTTTAAAGCCCCAATAAATTATAAATAATCCTCATAAATCTCAATTTAATTATTTCAATATTTTTGGGACACTTATTAACCCATTTATAATAATTTAATATTTATTTCTCATATTTAATCATTTTTATAAAATTCAGGATGTTACAAATAGTGTTTTTCTAAAAACATGTATAAAATCTTATAATAGTTTTGCTTCATTTTAGTTTTCTATCAACACAGAAATCCATCGATCGGGTATCATCCAAGGTATGTTCATATTATCGTCTTTTTATATGAAAAATAAGAATCAATTTTTTTAGTATATGAATGGTTAATGTAAATGTCTTCTTATCATATGATACGAAAGTTTCCTCTAACATTTTCTATAATACAACATTGTGCTTTGCCTTTCATTATATTGTCACACATTTCACAATTCAAGCATTACAAATACAAGATTTTTACCAGGTACATGACAAGGAAAAATACATTCGGATTGCATCACTTTACCATTCAAAGGTTAAATCATGAGTTCAAATGATGTTTGTCCACCAAACATCCTTTTATTGAAGTAAGGAATCATCAAAATGGTTGTAGATTTCCATCACCTATTTGAACAAATTTCAGAATTTCTTCTGACATCTATTTTTGTCTTCCTATCAATGAACTCATAATACAAAACATTTACATGCTTATTCTTTCCTATTGGGTAATATGTAACTTCATGATTATTTTTTTTCAAAATTATTTTTTTTACTATATTTTTTTTGTTATCACAATGTCTTATTAATGTTTCATATTCCTTTAAAATCAAATGTTCTACCAACGGTATATCATCTAAATTGAATAATTAACTTAAATATTTCTGCACCAACTATTTTTATGTGTGTCAAAAAAATTATCGTGCAACATACAGGTTCTAAAACAAGTTGTATTTTAAATTTGATAAAAATAAATATTTGATCCTTTAAGGTTTTTTTGGTTAAGTCTTTTATGCTTTATTTTGTCAATTTAATTCTTTAAGTTATAAAATATTTTCAACTTAATCTAAGTATGTTAAATTGGTTAACACCATTAAATTGGTTTTCAATTTAGTTTCTTAAGTTACACAATATCTTTAATTTGATCCTTATGTTTATCTTCATCCTCCACTTCACCTTCATCTTCACCTAATCACTCATCCACCATTGTGAACCCCTATTTTGGAAACGTTATTGACAATTCTAATCATTGTCAACTCCGATTGTAAATATCTCAAAGATCATCATAATCAAGTTAAATTAGATCACAAATCTTATGGCCGTGACACCTATTGCCGGTTGGAACCAAACCCACTACGTATAGCAACACTGTTCCACATGAGTCATCCTCACGATCATCATATGTAGTTTTCACAATAGAAAATATTCTTCATTGTCATTAATCATCCATTCACAACCACCGCACACTACCACCCAAAACAAGTTTAAATTGAAAATCAACTTAACAATGGTGGAGGTGGTGGAAAATGAAGATAAACGTATATGTAATTTAAATGACTAAATTATAAATATTAAATAATTTAAAAGACTAAATTAAAAACCAATTTAATAGTGTTAAAATATTGTCAAGAACCAAATTAATATATATCTAAAAGACTTACAAGGTGAGATTCAAAAAGACTAAACGTTTATTTTGCCATTAAACTTCTAATCATGGGAAGGTGCGACAGAACAAAATACTGTAGTACTATTTTGATTTAATTTTAAGAATAGAATGGGATATAACATGATTTTATTATATATTTTTCTTACGAATTTTTATTTTATATTTGATACAAACTATTACAGTTGAAAGTTACGAGCTATAGCGGCTTCATTGTTCATGTATTAAAAAGTTTTTTTATAAAATAATTACTCATTTCGATATTATTTATAGATCAAATTAATAAGTACTTTAGTGATGTATTTATATAAAATAAGATTTACTAATCTAAAAACATTTAATGTTTACCTTATTTAAAAAAAAATCATAATGGATATTAAAGTAAAGTTTAAATATAAATAAAAATAAAATTGAAATATATCATTATCTTCTTACGAAAATTAGTACACTAACATCATTTACTATTTTAAACAAAAAATAATGGTATAATTAAAAAAATATTTAATTTTATCTTAAAATCTTTAAAGACATACATTTAGAAACGCATTAAACATCGTAATAAAGAAATGAAAAATAGAGAAGTGCATATAAACAAATGTTTTTTCTAGGTTACTTGAAGAACTAAGGATCGGTTTAATAAAAGTAGGTTATAACTTATAATTTATATTTTATAACTTTTTTGGGTAGCTTGTAACTTTTTAGAGAATTTGTTGAAATATAACTATTTAGTAAAACTAGCTTATGTTGTGTTAGATGACTTTAAAGAACATATAATATTTTAATTATGTGAGAGATAAAAATTGTTATAAAAAATGATAAAAATAATTACTAAACAATTAGTAAGGAAACTTATAATTTCTGAAAAGTCATAAACTACCTTAAGTGGTTTTTTAAAAGTTAAGAGCTTATTTTTTTATATTCACCAAACAATTCTAGTAACTTTTAAAAGTCATCAACTCCTCAAAAAACTATAAGTTAGTTATATCAAACCAACACTAAAGCTATTTGTTATAAGCTTGTTTATGGCAACATGTGGGAAGGACGAGTTTTAGTCTTCTTATCCACGTTCCTAATAAAGTTGGCATGAGTTTGGGTTAAAATAAGATAGATTTAGAATTATTAAACTCAACTTTGCCCTTAGGGTTTCTCATTGAGTTTAGGGGAACTTGTTGAGATCTTATCATATTTCACTTTTTTATTTTCTTTTTATTTAAATAACTTAAATATATATTTTCAAATAAATCATATATATCTAATACATTTTATTTGAAACAATATATAAAATACACATAAAAAATATATAAAATAATAATTTCATGATAAGTTATTAATAAAATTTGTTGGAATAAGTTAAAAATAACTTATTTTGATAAGTTGTATAAAAAATTTATTAAAATAAATAAAAAATAACTCAGAGTAAAAAAAATCATACGATAAATGTTTCAAAAGTCACCCTATCTTTGTAACCGATTGATATATGTATTACAAGTTGTTATTCTTTCTTCATCATTCACTCTAACAAAATAAGGTTATTATAACATTATCATGTTATTACTCTTAAGAAGAAAACATAATAATATATGAAGAATCACACAATGACAAGACATTAGAATTTCAGTAATAAATTATTGCAGTAATTCCTGTAACTACAATTAGAACTACAATATATATATATATATATATATATATATATATATATATATATAAACTATAGTAATAACTCTATTTTGTGTAATGATCAGAGAATTTTTTCGACAATGTAATATAATAAGGTTGTGCGGTAATAAAAATAAATACTCACATTATAATTTATATTTGTTAGAATGAAACAATTTCAATGTCTGCTAAATATAAATACATTGGCGGTATTTTAAATAATCTAAATATAATTTTTTTCCTTGTTAAACGTGTGCGTGTTAGACTTTGGTTTTAGTCTCTAACCTTCCAATCTTTTATCGGCTGATTATAAATATGAATTAAGAAATGATCTATCATGCCATTGAAATATCGCAGATAATAACTAGCAGAATATTGAAGATAATACAGGCATCAGACATGTGATTAATCAAGGTTATAAAGTTTGATTATTGAATTTGCAAATGAAAGCAACATATTTGTTAAGCTGGAAATGATAATAATGATTGAATTGACCCTAAATAATTAACGTAGAAATTAATTTTTGATGATAAATTTGAAATTAATTTTTGATGATAAATTTGGCCTATATTCAATTTTGAAATAGCAAAAGAAAAATGACGCGGATATTATTTACTGCTCACGCTCTCAAAAGCGCGTTAAATAATGTGATTACACCCATCCCATATGCGAAACGCATAGAAATTACGTTGACGAAGAAAAATATCGGGAGATCCCGCTGGAAGAGAAGGTTCCAAATAAATATTTTTTCTCCCTAAGAAATTTACATCAATTGGAACCTCCTTACTGCTACAATATCCTCGTTCAAGTTACTTTGTTGTCATTTTGTTTTCTGTTGAATTTTCTCTCACATAGTAATTTTGTTTGGGTGTAGGAAGGTAGTAGTTATTATTTATCATTTGAAAAGAGATAATCTATTAAATACTTTATTTTGTACTTTTTAACACAATTTCATAAAGAGTGTAAATTTGGTCTTATTTTTTTATAATGTTAAGCATTTGTGAAATTTTCTCAATGAAACGATGAATAAAAATTTATGGTGGTTTTTAATCATCATAAATTTATTTTTAAAATGGAAAGTATATACGACATGTTATATAATGTGTTAATTCATCAAATTTAATAGGTACTACTTCCGTAATAGGGAGAAACCTAACAAATACAAATTTGTAAGAGCTGGGGATGATAATATGATAGAGATGTATAAAAGATAAAATGTTTTATAGACAACAAAGTTCACATGGATAAAACATGTTTAAGCTAAAAAAATTTCTCTAATTCAATATTTAAAAGAGTGAATGATTTATGACTATGTTGAAATTGATTTTTCTTTTTCAGAGTGTTTCATATGCTTTACATCATGTATAATATTGTCTGGGATTAATTGAATTGATGATATTTTTGAAAAGTTAAAATATGCACATAATTTTTCTGAAGAAATTTGTTGTTAAAAAAATAATTTCCTCAAAAATAAAAGTTCTCAATATCAAACCTTACCTAAAATTAGTAAAATTTTGTAGAGTCAAGTCAAATAAAAGTATATATATGTGTAAGAATCCATTAGAGTATTTTGACTCCATAAAAACAATTACTTTTTGGTCTAACTTGATGATAGTTACTGAATCACATAGTAATACGTTACGTTTTTCGATATATTGCCATACAGTTTGGTAGAATTTTTTTTAACCTCCATAATGATTAATGATTGGATCATATTCGAGTTTAAAAGAACGCGGTGAGTTAATAAACATTAACACCTAAAAAAGTTACATGATACAGCCAATTTTGAATGATTTTTATATATATATATATAAAAGGTGTTAATTTGGTGCGCGTAAGAGGAGGCTATAGCCAACCAGGATCCAGAAACGTAACATTAACAAAAGGAAAGAACATTGGTTTGGTTGGCGTACATAGTTGACTCAGTGTAGCCTGTGCCACTAACAGCACATAACACAACATTGCTAAGTTCCCCAACCTAATCAAATTCCTACACACCCTACTTTTGACGCCTCCTTTCTTTCTTCTTTCCTCTTCCTACACTCTATTCCTTCCCTTCCCTCCATCAATGCCAAGTTTATTAAGTAAATAGTAAAATTTTGTTTATATCTATCCTATTAAATTTTAATACAGAGAATAGAGAATTTTATCGTTATAATGGTCTTATTTGATTTAAATATAAATAAAGTATTTTTTTCTTATTTATAAATCACTTTAAATTTAATTATCAAAATCAAAAAATAGTAATTAAGTCTTAAAATCTATGTCAAAATAGTAATTGCCTTTCAACCATATCTATACCACTATACGTAATAAACTCTACCTATACCTTAATATATATATTATCCTTTTTTAACACTTTCTCTCTTATTATTAATAAAACTATTGGCAAAAATTACATAAGGTAGAGGTAAAAACTTTTAATTAATATTTGACGAATTATATTTATTATTAAATGTTTTCTAAATGTGACCTGTAAAAAGAATCCAAAAAAATAATGAAAGAATTTTTTATATATATTTTAATAAAATTTGATCATGATTCATATCAATTTACGCATCAGCTAAAATAATTGAACCAATATCCCTAGCAAAAGAAACTTTATCCAATATAATTTTTTTAAAAAAAGATTCATTCAAAATATGAAGACTAATTTAATGTTAACTCTGCTTTTAAAAAAATATAATAAAACCAATCTCACAAAGTAACAAGCAAATCACTTTCTTTCTTCTTCCTTCGTTTGCCACCTCCTTTTCATGCTTCCCTCCTCCTCTCATCAAAAGCAAAGAAAAACCATTTAGCTCTTGAACCACCTAAGTACACGCACAACACATTTTTGCTTCTTAGGAGACACACTAGGGGTGCACCCATTTGTACCTGTTTTTGCCTTCTTCTTTTTTTTTCTTGAACTTGACACCGTGAAGAAGGGACAAAATATCTTAACTTTTGGACAAGAAAATGGTCCATTATCATCGCTACCATCAGCCCAGAAAAGCTGCTACAGATGAGGAGTCACAGAACCTTGTGTTGGATTGTTCAAGCTCTGCTTACTGCAAGAGAACAAGGCCAAAGTTGTTGTCTTTCCTCTTCCTCATAACCTTCCTCTCTTGCTGCTATGTCTTGGCTCCTCTTTTCCTTGGCCCTTCTTTCTCTTTATCCCTTTTGTGTAAGCACCTTACCTTATTCATCTCTTCACCCTGGAATTTCATTACTTTTTTCCCTCTCACTTTTCTCTGTTTCTGTCTCTGTTTTAAGCTTTGTTTGATCATGTTTTTTTTTTGCTTTTTAGATTCTCCAGGAACTGAAAATGATGGGAACCAAGATGGGGTTGATGTAATTGTTCCTAAATGCTCTCCTGTTCCTAGAGGTAACTAATATTCCTTTATTCACTTTCATTCTTTCCCTTTTTTTTTATTTCCTGTTTGCATGTGTTGTTTGATTTAATACAATATGAGTTATCATTTATCAACATAATGATTACAAAAGGACCATGGATTTTCCGTACTTCAATTGATAGATAACAAAAATTTGTCTTTTTCGAAAGAAGTTTTTGTGATTTTTTTTAATTGTTTAGCACTTTTTTGCCATCATAAACTTCAGAAATAAATTTATGTCTTTTGTGCTTGCTTTGTGATGCAGGAACTATCTGTTGTGATAGAAGTGGTTACCGTTCTGATATCTGTGTGATGAGAGGTGATATAAGAACAAATTCTGCTTCATCTTCTATCTTCCTGTACACCACAAAGAGCATGAAAAATGTTTCAAGGGATGTTAAAGTTAGAAAAGGTGAAGAGGATGAGCAACTCCAACATGAAAAGATCAAGCCTTATACTAGAAAATGGGAGACAAGTGTGATGGACACCATTGATGAGTTGAACCTCATCTCAAAGAGAGTGAATTTGGGAACTTTTGGTGGTTGTGATGTGCTACATGATGTTCCAGCAGTGTTCTTCTCCAATGGGGGCTATACTGGCAATGTTTATCATGAATTCAATGATGGAATCATACCCTTGTACATTACTTCCCAGCATTTCAACAAGAAGGTTGTGTTTGTGATTCTTGAGTATCATAACTGGTGGATGATGAAGTATGGAGACATCATTTCTCATCTTTCAGATTCTCCACCAATTGATTTTAGAGGAGACAACAGAACACATTGCTTCCCAGAAGCCACTATTGGTCTTAGAATCCATGATGAGCTCACTGTAGATTCTTCATTGATGAAGGGTAACAAGAGCATTGTTGATTTTAGGAACCTTTTGGATCAAGCTTATGGGCCTAGGATTAGAGGCCTAGTTCATGATGAGGAAAGGAAAGCACAAGAGAAATTGAGAGAACAAGTCTCTTCATCTCCTTCATTAGAAATCTCACAACTAGAGCATGTTAAGCAACAAGTTCAAGAGAATCCATGGAAGAAGCCTAAGTTGGTTATTCTGTCTAGAAAAGGTTCAAGAGCAATAAACAATGAGAATTTGATAGTGAAGATGGCTGAGGAAATTGGTTTTTTAGTGCAAATTTTAAAGCCTGAAAGAACAACAGAATTGGCAAAGATTTATAGGGTACTTAATGCAAGTGATGTCATGATTGGAGTTCATGGTGCTGCTATGACACATTTTATGTTCTTGAGACCTGGCTCTGTGTTTATTCAAGTGGTTCCTCTTGGTACTTCTTGGGCAGCAGAAACTTACTATGGGGAACCTGCAAGGAAACTTGGATTGAAATACATTGGCTATGAAATCCATCCTAAAGAGAGCTCTTTGTATGAAAAATATGATAAAAATGACCCTATTCTTAGAGACCCTACAAGCATCAACAAGAAGGGGTGGGAATACACAAAGAAGATCTATCTTGACAGCCAAAATGTTAAATTAGACCTCAGAAGATTCAGAAAAAGGTTGCATCGAGCTTATGAGCACACACTCTTCAAATCAAAACGAAAACTTCAACACCAACCAATGTGAATTTTATTGTTTCAATTTAGTTCTCTATGATCATTCTTTGATGTGAAAAAAAATGTCCTTAGTGCGATATGTTGTGTAGAGCAAGAATTTAGTATACCACAAATATGTGTAAGTGAAAACAGCAACTTGTCATTCCCTCCTTTTTGGTGTGAAAAACAGTTTGTGTAACATTGTTCATATTCAACCGTCCATTCTATAGAAAAGAGCAAATATTTTCCCCTCCTTTTTGTTGGAACTTCAACCAATTGCTATATCCATTTACAATATTCTTAAAAACTTTAGACACATCATCGTATGGAAGCCTATATAATTTGCATTTTCTGTTCGGTTCAGATATGTTACTAAACCATAAATACTAAAGAAACTTAAGACACTGTTGGCTCCTATTTTTATTTTTAGTTTTAATTATAAAATTTTCATTTTATTTTAAGTTTTTAAATTTTATAAGGGAAAAATAGTAAAAAATGAATATAATAAATAAAAAATTATTTACAGTGTTTGTTAAACAAAGTTTTAAAATTTAAAAAATAGATATCAATTTTATAATTAAAATTAAAACCAAAAATAATAGCAAAAACTAAAGCACCTTTATTATATTTCCATTTTCAAAAAAAAAAAAAACCAAAAATAAAGGGCATTGGGGAATCCCAAAAGGCGCTTCATTCACAGCCGGGCAAAGCCGCCACCAATTTTGACATGTACTTAAAAATTTACCCTGACGTTATGTCAAGTGGGTCGAGCCTAAAATAAAAAGGCTGTTTTGTGTGTGGTAGAATTTTAAAATTCTCAGGTAAATTATCTTCATTTATACGGAGATAACATGCAAGTATTTCTATTTAATTAATGGTAGAGTTTATTTAATATATGAAACCTTGTATAAGATAAAAAGTTAAAAATATTATTAAGATCTATCTATTATGATTTTTAAATAATTTTATATAATTTATGATAAAAATACTTCTATTTAACGATTAAACACTTTTTTTTATTTTTTTATCTTACACAATTAGATAAATTCTTAATGATATAATAGGGATTTGTTTCATGTTGTATAAAAAGCGCTTCATAAATCTATTTTATAAGATACAATGGAAGCCAAATGAAAGGCATATGAGATAGATTTGTGTGAAGTGGCAAGCAACGTATTCCTCGAGGCTCGTGTACTTGTGTTGTGCATGTGATGTAGAGACATTATTGGATTTTCAGAATGGCAAGTTCATTGTGGGCATGTGATATGTTACGCAGATTTAGTGGGACCACTAACGGTAATGAAATAGGAAGCCATGGCACGTTACATGTATTACATCGAAATCAGATTATATCAGTTAAATTGTGAATTGATTAATTTTTTGTTATTATTAATTAATTATGATTTAATTATTATTTTCGCGAGCGATTTATTTAAACTAATATTGTCACCATACATATCATTTGTAAAATAGGTGAACGACATTTTGATAAATATCATAATTGATCAGAAATTTAAAACTGGTTCATATGCCAAAAAAATATTGTACCTTCATTACAAATCCTTCCGTTTCTCAACACCGTATCGCCCCAATCCTCATCCTATTATTCATTCATAAACGCTTCATTGAAAAATTCGCACGTTTGTCTATCTATTAACTTGTACCGAATGATCATGACCATTTTTAGGTCTAACAAAATGCAGCGATAAAGTTTTATTTTATATGATACCAAATTAATATTGATTAAGCCGCAGAGTTGGGAGTATTTCATAATAGATAAATTATTGTATGTTTGTGCAGAATAAAAATAATAGTAATAATGTATAATAAATTAAACCATTTTCGAAAATAAGTTGATAGGAACTTCTAGAGTAATAAATTAAACCATTTATAATAAATTTTCGAAAATAATAGTAATAATGTATAATAAATTAAACCATTTATAATAAATTAAAAACTCAATTCACCCCCCCCCCCCCTCTTGAGTATTGAGGCCACTTGAATAACATCATCAACCTATCACTTTAATTCAACTAATTTGGATGGTAACATATGGTATGGTGCCTTAGAAAAGGGTTCAATACCAGGAACAAGATCCATAATAAACTCAATCTCTCACTCAGGGGTAATTCAGGAACATTGTCTGAAAAGACATCTGAAACTCACATACAATGGGTATGTCATGATTATTAGGAGAACACTTGCCCTTCATGTTAGCAGGTAATACAAACAGCTATAAAATGCCACCGACAGAAAAGTCTTAAACACGATCCACCAAAAAATAATCTTTCTTTTGATAACATTCCTTAATCACATGATTGGTTAGTAACCGACCCAAGCACAAAATAATGTTAAGACCTTTCAATAGTAAGTAGATCAATCAGTCATAAATTTTCTCTCATCAAGGGTAAACACACATATCCCTACATATTGATTTTGTGTATAACCGGGTACCAGTAGCAATATCTTATGAATCTGTTATATAAATATCTGTAATAGACTAAGGGACATTCATTTTCCCAATCTCACATGGCCTCTACTACGGGCGTAACTACCTGAGGTGATCAGTCTTAGTAGTTCATCGCACTACAGCTAAGGCTATATTAGAATCAGGTAAGCAACCTCATTATACACTCGAAGGTCTCTCTAATTAAATCTTATACTCTCATGTACTTAATTAATCATAAAATAATTTTGTCTGTATCCATTCGTATATAAACTCTACACCGAAATGGTATTAGGAAGAATCCAGGGAGGCTAGCCACTGAGATCTTGTTCTAATGTCCATTTCAGGTAAGGTTCAGAAATAAGTACTTATTCACTCCTCGAGTGTTCATGTTTCTAATTATCCATTTATCACAGATCTTTGAGACTCTAAATAACCTTTACTTATCTAAAAATTCTTATACATTAAAGGTGTGGGAGGATCACCCTTTCTTAAAATTTTCCCTCATCGAAAGATTTTTGGACCTATAGTTATTTTTTTATTTGGAATACTAATGGCTCTCATGATGTTTCTCAATTAATTAAATGTTAATCGGCACTAGGATAATCATAATCTTCATTTTTAACTCTAGTATCGAGCGATATTTTCTTACCTATCCTACTCTCAAGATATTAGTCAGCTGTTAAATATTCTTAATCATAATATCGTTAATGAATCACAACCATAAGATGATTTTGCTGCCTACAGCCATCTATAAGATATACTTATGCACTTATACAAGCGCAAAAGATTAGAATAACCACAACATTTATAAATCATCATGTCAATCAACATTTAACAAATAACTTAAGTAGGGTCGATCACGGAGTGAAATGCATTACCATAGAGACTAAAAATGTTAGCCATCCAAACCAATCGTTCAGTAGTACGTTTCATATCATAAGATACTATTCAAGTAATTTAATCGAATATTAATTTAATAAATTTCAGACTCAAGCTATCATGATAGATCAATGTTAAATATTTGTCAACATGTTTTACATCACAACATACAATTCAAGTAATTTAATCTAGTACTTAATTAAACAATCCATACATTATTGGAAACAAAACAAAATATCATCAACTTGTTTTAATGTGTTTTGTAATTATGCTAACTTGTAATTAAGTTTTTGGCCCTATTAGATGTAAGTGCTCTAATATCACTTTGTCAGGCTCCAGCCTGAGTTTAATAATGATTATTTTAATCAAATAAGGTTCCTACATTGATTAAACGAATTCGATCCATGGTAAGTTTTATTTATATTTTTATGGGGAAATTTTTCACGTTCTGTTCATTTTTTTTTGAATTAACCACTATAACTAACCTTTGAAGGTAGATAAATTTTCAACCACAATATGTCTAATTCAAAACTTGGAACATGACCTGGGTGTATGAATGCCTAGGTACAATGTTCAAACGCCAAAGGGATGGCCAAGGTGAGCCCAATACAAGTAGAAACAGAGACAAGGATCAGGCCCTGTACGCCCAGGATGACATGTATACGCATGCGCATTACAATAAAGGAAAGAGTGCATATCCTTGGGAAAAATACTTGGGTGTATAAACGCCCAAGCTAACGTGGTTATGTGCATGAGAAGGGGAACATAACAAGCAGCCCGTATGCACACGCTAGAGGTGGAGCCAAGGCACAACACATTAGATGGATGCATGGGCGTACAAACGTCCATATGGTGTACACACGCGTGCAATAAATAGACCAAGCAAGGAAAGCCAATGTTTGAATGCCCGATTAGACATGGCTACGCGTGAGTGGGAATTAGGAATACAAGCTTAAGGTTTTTGGGAAAATTCATGGGCATATAAACCGCCCATGTTGGCATATGTATGCATGACATGTGGGGACAAGACCATGAGGAGGTGAATTTTGGGCATAGAAGGCATAACGCATGGGCATTGCCATGCCCAAGGCCAAGCAGACCCATAACACATAAGAACCAAGACCTGCTAGCGTTGAAATGCCACCACGGGCAGGGTACGCCCGCACTAGAGACAAATTTCCTAAATTTGCAAAAAGATCCCTACGCAAAAATGGTTAACTTCTAGGACCTCTAAATCATTCATTTCAAGGCCGATTAATACCAAATTTTTTGGACCCCATGTTTTCGTAATTCCAGGATTGTTAGTGAAGTCCATTCACCAGAATTGTTATGGTCATTACATGTCCAACTCAAGGTACCAAAAGGACGTAATAACTAGCAAATAGCAAGATAGACCTTTACACATATTTATCATGCCTACTCTAACATGTAGAAGCAGTTCATGGGATCTAAGTGCCTTCAACATTAGTTATGACCTACCAAGTTCCACATACCTAGGATACTTCTACCAAACCTTAGGCCACAATTTGTAATGACCTCTAATCACCTATATACATTTACTTCAACTACATTGTAGACATAAATAGTATAAACTAACTCTTAACCTGATAGAAAAATTCCTTTGATTTTAGGAAGACCCTTCTTAGCTACCGGTAGAGCTTTAATTGATGTAGAGAAGGGAGAACTCATACTGAGAGTTCAAGAGGAGTAGGTAACTTTTAATGTCTTTAATGCTATAAAACATCCAGTTGAGAAAATGGATTGTTTTATGATTGAAGAAATTAAAAGTTATAAGACTCTTATGCTGTTAAAAACTGAAGAAGAGGTTTTACAAGCCTTTCTTGAGGATGATTTTGACTCTGAGACTTGTTATTCAAGTGGCCTCAATACTCAAGAGGGGGGGTGAATTGAGTTTTTAAAACTTTTAGTTGGAATTCCTTTGAACTTGATTCTTGTATACAAATTTACAAGATTATGCAAGTGAAATCAAGTTTAATGAAATATGCAATGCAAAACAAAAGTAAATATAGCTGAAACAATTAAACAAACACTTGGTGTGCAGTATTCAAGATTTACCAATTTAAACAAGTTTAAGTATGCAAGTCACAATCAATCAACACAAGCTAATTAAGCGCAGTATATGAAAGTAAAAGAGTAAGGGAGAAGAGCTTGCAAACCAATTTAACGAGTTCCACCAATCCGGTGTACGTCTCGCCTCTAAGCAACCCACTTAAAGGATTTCCACTATTGTAGACTAGAGATACAACTTTGAGCAATTGCGGCTTCCTAGTGTACCACACTTAAGAACCCAATCCTCACAAGTATAAGGGAACCACACCCAATCTCTCAATCTCACAATATCCCAAAGATTGAACCCCAACCTTTGTAACCACTTAACCTAGAGTGAACTTTGGTGTTTTGATGTAGTGTTTACAAGCAAGTAACTCTCTCAATAGAGTATATGTACAAGTGAAAGTTCTCTCAAATCTATAACTCTCAAGAAGAGAGAATATGCAAATGAAATCTCAGAAAATACAAGAATAAGGGCTTACTAAGCACAAGAGTAAGTAAAGATTGATAGCTTCTTGTTGTATATGTTGTGCTTGAGTTCCTCTTGCATTTATAGAGTCATTTCAGAGCTTGGTGAGTGCCTTGGTCTTCCTAGCCGTTGCATGTAGTGGGTGTCTGAAGGAATGGTGGAGAAATGTTCTAGTTTCCCACTAATATGTGTTTTCCCACTATCGTAATCGATTATGCCTTAAGCTGTAATCGATTATACTATGAATTTTTTCATCTCTGTTCGCTATGTAATCGATTAGTTCCCATTGCCTAATCGATTAGATTAAAGTCAGAAGCTTGGTAATCGATTGAACTTTTCCTTGTAATCGATTAGCAATGATACCTGATGCATTTAATTTAGCTTCGCAGCTTCGCAATCGATTATATAGTCTTAGTAATCGATTAGATTAATTCCAGTAGCCTTCTAATCGATTGGCTGAATTCTCTTAATCGATTAGCTTTTATACCTGATATCTTTAATGCCATTTTTGGTTTTGGTAATCGATTAAACTATGTATGTAATCGATTATTATAGTTCCAGTAGCTCTGTAATCGATTGTCTGAAATGTTGTAATCGATTAGCTTATTATCCTGATGCAGTTGTTCCAAAACAGAAGCTGCCTAATCGATTAGCTGAGACTCCCTAATCGATTAGCTGCGTAGTTTTTCTGGGTCTGATTCTATATCTTTGTTTTTGCAAGGAATTCTTCAAGAGTGCTTTATCATTATCAAAATCTTTGAACCTGTAATCACATTCAAAACACATTCTCCCCCTTTTTGATGATGACAACAATGTTCATCTCTTGAGGATTGTTAGTTTAAGCAATAATCTTTATCTCTAATTTTATTTATGCAAAAACATTTGAATTCTGCATAATATCTTGTCTCTTAATTAGATTTTCAGAGTCTGCCTTATCCTTTAAATGAATCATCTAATTAGATTACAAGTTATCTCTTAAGTGTTATCCCTTACAACATTATCTCTTTAAACAACTAAATCCCCCCCTATCTTTAAGAATATATGCCTTTGGAGATAATACCAGATAATTAAGCATTTGTTTTAGCAATCAAAATAGATGACAGATGAACAAACTATTGCTTCTCCCCCTTTGGAATCATCAAAAACAATAAAGCAATTAAAGGCATATGAAGAAAGACAAATTTTATTCAGAATAACTGAAGGGAAAGTACATTAAGGAAATGATTAAAACTGATGCATAAAAATAGAAAGCACAATGATCAAAGCATAAAAACGGATCTAGTTATCCGGGTTAAAAAATCTAAGCTCAGAGATTTGATGTGACAACTCCTTATAACCCTATTGCATCATCTCAAAATGCTGATGATCAGTCATGGAAAACTCTTGAAGAGAGTTTTCAATACGGTCGAAGCGGCGGTCAAGGTGAGCGTAGAGAGATGCAAATGGGTCAGCAGGGGCAGATGATGAAGCTTGAGGTGCAGGAGGAGGAGGGGCTGGCTCATTAGTAGGAGCTTCATAGGGAATGTTGGCATGATAGCCTTCCATCCTTGAATACCATGCTCCGTTCAGAAAAACAAGACCCATCTTGGTGAGGTGATGAGTGCCAATACAGGATTGTGGAGGCACCTTCTCCGATAGTTCTCCAGCCAAGTCTACTCCACAGTGTTTGAATATTTTGGTGAGTAGAATGGCGTATGGAAGCTTTTGTTGGTCTTTTGCGTGGCGCATGTGGAACTTGACTAGTTGCACCCAGTTTATCTCTTTGTGGTTTAGCATAGCCCACATCAAGAGGACATCATCCTCTTCCACCAGAGCATAGTTCCCACCACGGGGAACCAATATTTTGACCAAGAAAAAGTGTAGGAGGCGGTTATTCATGGTCAAATATCCCACCAGCTTGTGGTTGCTCCTTGGGCGATCAGCCTTCCACAAGGATTGATGGGCAGTGAGAGCATTGAATCCCCATTCATCTTCAGGGTCTCCTCCGTCAAATTCTGCATCGTTAAGTGGCAGCAGAGAGATTTCTGCAAACTGGGTGTTGGTGAGCTTGATGGTCACATTTTTTACCTTTGATTGTATCACCCCATTGACAAGTTTGAGGTTGCAGTAGAAAACTCGGATAAGTTCAGGATAGTATAGCTCTTCCTTAAGGGTGAGGAAGGGAAAAAGGTTGTAGTGGTAGAGGCATTGGGTAAAGGTGAGGCTATGGTTCTCAAATGTTTCAGCAATGGTGTAGTGGGGGGTCATGATGTCTTTCTCAGAGAAATTGTTAATGAAGTGTTGAAGGTCTCTAGGAGAAGAGAAGAACCTAGAGAAGTCTAGGGGGTTGTTGGCTTGGGCCATGGAGGACCTAGCTCTCTTGACTGTGCGGGAGGAAGACATGGTGAGGGAGAAGGAATGTAGAAAAAAGATGAAGAGAAGGGGAGAGTTCTTGAGAGCTTTGAGAGATTTGAAGAGGAAGGAGGTAGTGTGAGATGAGAGGGTGAAGAGAGGTGTATTTATAGAGAAAAAATAGGTTTAGAAAGGAGTGAGGTGAGTTAAATGAGGGGGAAGTCGAGCAGACCTCGGGAACCCACGTTTGACTGTTGCAGTTCCGATGCTAATCAATTACTAGGATTAGGTAATCGATTAGCTCACTGTTTCTAGGGAATTTGAATCGTTTCGCACAGTGGGTAATCGATTATGGAAGTTGAGTAATCGATTAGTGAAGAAACAGAGACGTCCTAATCGATTAAGAGAGTCTGGTAATCAATTAGTGGAAAGATGAAATGTTTTGGACCTGAAACAGAGGCTTTGTAATCGATTATTTATCAAGAGGTAATCGATTATGCATAAAACAGAAGCTTTCTAATCGATTAGATGTCAATGAGTAATCGATTATCAATGAAACAGAGGCTTATTAATCAATTAAGAAGCTGTATGTAATCGATTATATGGTTCAAAAATTCACAATTTATACAGTTTTCACACAGAAAGGTTGCAATTTCAATGAATCATACCACAGATAATAGCCAACTCATATAAACATGCTATACAGCAATGTTTTTATCAAAATACTTCATCATTCAAACACAATTGATCATGTCAAGAATTCCTAATTCTCTTCTAATGTGGATGAATTGCTCTTTTGCTAGGGGTTTGGTGAAGATATCTGCTAATTGCTTAGAGGTTTCAACATGTTCAAGCATACAATCACCCTTTAAAACATGGTCTCTTATAAAATGATGTCTTATTTCAATATGTTTAGTCCTAGAATGCATGACAGGATTTTTGGATATATTTATGGCGCTAGTGTTATCATATTTGAGAGGCACATGATCTAATTTAACACCAAAATCCAGAAGTTGTTGTCTCATCCAAAGAATTTGAGCACAACAACTACCAGCTGCAATATATTCTGCCTCAGCTGTTGATAGTGCAACACTCACTTGTTTCTTGCTATGCCAAGATACAAGAGAACTACCAAGCAAGTGACATGTTCCACTAGTGCTCTTTCTATCAAGCTTGCATCCTACAAAATCAGAGTCAGAGTATCCAACTAAGGTGCATTCAACCCCTTTGGGGTACCATAGACCAACATTTTGAGTACCCACAAGATATTTCAAAATCCTTTTCACAACAGTGAGATGTGATTCTTTAGGACATGCTTGATATCTAGCACACATGCACACAGCAAACATAATATCAGGCCTACTAGCTGTTAAGTAAAGTAAGGAACCAATCATACCTCGGTATTTAGTTATTTCAATATCCTTACCCTTCTTATCTTTGTCTAAGTAACAAGATGTACTCATGGGTGTAGCTATTTCGTTTGCTTTGTCCATTTCAAACCTTTTGAGTAGTTCTTTACAATATTTTGTTTGACTAATGAACGTTCCCTCATTAGTTTGTTTGATTTGTAATCCAAGGAAGAAGGTGAGTTCTCCCATCATGGATATTTCGAATTCATCTTGCATAATCTTGGCAAACTCTTGACAAAGAATTTCGTTAGTAGCACCAAATATTATGTCATCAACATAAACTTGTACCAAAAGAATGTCATTATTTTTACGTTTTATAAATAGTGTAGTATCAACCTTACCTCTTTCAAAATTATTTTCTAAAAGAAATTTGCTAAGTCTTTCATACCAAGCTCTTGGAGCTTGTTTCAAACCATATAAAGCTTTTCTCAATTTAAAAACATGGTTTGGAAATTTGTGGTTTTTAAAACCGGGAGGTTGATCTACATAGACTTCTTCTTGAATATAGCCATTTAGAAAAGCGTTTTTGACATCCATTTGATAAAGCTTAAAATCCATACAACAAGCAAAAGCTAACAGTAATCTTATGAATCTAGCTACGGGAGCATACGTTTCTTCATAGTCTATCCCTTCTTCTTGATTATATCCTTTAGCAACTAATCTAGCTTTGTTTCTTGTTATTATGCCATTCTCATCTAGCTTATTTCTAAAAACCCATTTTGTTCCTATTATTTGGTGATCATTGGGTCTTGGCACTAATTCCCAAACTTCATTTCTTTCAAATTGATTTAACTCTTCTTGCATGGCCAACATCCAATGTTCATCAATAATAGCTTCATCAATATTTTTGGGTTCTATTTGTGATACAAACGCTAGGTGATTACAAGTATTTCTAATAGCATTTCGAGTACTTACACCTTGAGTCATCTCTCCTATGACTTTGTCTAATGGGTGATCCTTCAATGTGATCCATTGATGTGGTTCCTCATTTTGTGTTGTTTCTTCTTTTTTGTTGATTTCCTCCTCTTCATTCAAGCGCATTTCTTGAAGTTCACCTGCAAGATCATCAACATCTTCCTTTCTCAGAGGGTTATGACTATTTTCATCAAATTTAACATGAATAGATTCTTCAATGGTATTGGTGCGTTTATTGAAAATTCGATAAGATTTACTGGACTGTAAGTATCCTAGGAAGATTGCTTCATCAGCTTTAGCATCAAACTTACCTAGATTATCTTTTCCATTATTGAGCACAAAACATTTACATCCAAATATATGAAAGTATGAAATGTTGGGTTTTCTACCCTTGTAAAGTTCATAGGGGGTTTTCTTTAGGATAGGCCTTATTAAACATCTATTCATTACATGACAAGCGGTGTTTACCGCATCGGCCCAAAAATGTTTTGCAATATTGTTTTCATTTAACATGGTTCTTGCAAGCTCCACCAACGATCTATTATTCCTTTCTACTACTCCATTTTGTTGTGGAGTTCTAGGAGCTGAAAAGTTATGATTAATGCCATGTTTTTCGCAAAACTTTTCAAAAGATTGATTTTCGAATTCTCCCCCATGATCAGTTCTAATGGATGTAATTTTTGAATTTTGCTCATTTTGGATAATCTTAGCAAGTTTCTTAAATGTGTGATATGCTTCATTCTTATGAGCAAGAAACAAGGTCCATGTGTATCTAGAGTAGTCATCTACAATTACTAGACCATAGTAATTACCACCAAAGCTTTTGATTTTGGAAGGTCCAAATAGATCCATGTGCAAAAGTTGTAAAGGCTTTTGGGTGGAGACAATATTTTTAGATTGAAAGGATGCCTTTACTTGTTTTCCCTTTTGACATGCATCACAAAATTTATTTTCAAATTTAAGCTTTGGTAAACCAATTACTAATTCTTTAGAAACAAGTTTATTCAAGTGGTCTACATGTATATGAGCTATTTTTCTATTTTTCTATGCCATAGCCAAGTTTCATCCTCTCTAGTCATGAAGCATTGTACATCATTTGAAGACAAACTATCCATATCAATCATGTAAATATTATCAATTCTTTGGCCTACAAACTTAACTTCCTTATTAGTCTTATGCTTAATTATGCAACAATTTGATTCAAACAAAACTCTATATCCTTTGTCACATAATTGACTAATGCTAAGTAAGTTGTGTTTAAGACCTTCAACATACAACACATCACTAATAGAGGTAGAAGAATTCTTACCAATGTTTCCAATGCCTAGAATCCTTCCTTTGGTGTTGTCTCTATAGGTGACATGTAACACCCTCTGTTACACCTTAATAAATTCTAGAAAAATTCGTAATTTTTTTTTTACTAAAGATATGATTGTTAAAAAGAAACTATCGGAATATATTATATACATTATTTCTGAAATACCTCATAAATATTATTAAAACTTTATAAAGTATTTGTACATTCATCCGAAGAAAATAAACATTAAACATTATAAGAAAGAGAGGAAACTCCATGGCCCAGAAGCAGTTACTTATTAACATTATTTATTCATTGGACCACGGTATTCATACCGAGCTCCCTTTCTAGAACATGCTAGTTACTGCTGATATTCTTCGATCCTTCCCTCTGAACCATCAATTTAGAATATATGAAACAAAAACACGGAGAAAGGAGTGAGAAACAGAATATAATATTTCCGAATAAGACACAAGCAACAAAGGGTTTTCACAAACCAATACTTAATAATATCAATCACAATCACATACACTATCAATTATGAATGCATGAATGTTATGCAATATCTTCATCACAACTTACCTATATATGTGGGCCCTTAAATTTTAATTTGCACTGGGCCAACCAGGAGTTTACACTGTTCCATAAGTCCGGATAATAATAATATGAACAGCTCAACTGGTATGGAAACACTTAGAGACTAGTCAGATTGAGAAAGTTTTTATTGTGAAAGTACCCGACACTAGGGAGCTACCTCAGGTCCCCTGAAGCACCCTTTCACACCCTCTCATCCCAAGGCTCGTAATTAAGCCTCCTCTAATGTATCCTCGGTTTCTATAATCCGTCCCCAGACAATATCATTTTATTTCACTTTAATGATTCATGATGCATGAACTACTCGCGTATTTAGTTGGTTAAGGCTTTTAGAAACTCAATTATTAAATCCCTTAAAGGTTTACAATATCATTTCAATAAACTGTACATTTTCTCAATTCTCTGAATTTCTGTCCCACAGAAATAAATTTGGTACAGTTTTCGAATCTCACTGAAATTTGAGTTTCTAAGCCTTAAATATCTCAAAAACTTTCTCATATAAAACTTTACATAATCTTTCTCAAATTAAATCTTAATAAAATCAAATTTAAAAATCTCAATTATTTTCAAATATTCTTTATTTATTAAGTTGGAAAAATAAACTAATTTTCTTTTGAAAAATTTTAATTAAAGATACAAATTAATTTTCATAAAATGTCTACTGTCTAAGATAAATACTAATGTTTTATAAAAATAGTTTCTAAAAAGATATAAAAGAAAAATAATAAAAATTTAAAGAATAAGGTAAGAAATTCTTACTGAGTATTAGCTTTTCGTCATGCTCGCTATATGCTCAAACTCCACATTACAATATCAACAATCAGATATAATCAATCACAGTTAAACATCATCAATCACAAATATAATCAATCATAATCAAATCAATTAAATTAAATATCATTAATACATATCATAATTTAATGATTATTAATATAGTTAATTTAAGTCCTTTTGGTCAATTCCTCGCATAGGTATATGTAAATCCATATAATCCAGTCCTTGCATAGGTATTGTTCAGTCCATATGGGTCATAATGGTCCAAATCCTTGCATAGGTATAGTACAGTCCATATGGGTCATAATGGTCCAAGTCCTTGCATAGGTATGTTAGAGTTAGTTAAACCGGATATTTAATTTAAAATTTATTAAAAATGTTAAGTTAAAAAGTTAATATTTTAAAATAATAATATTATTAAATTTAAAAGGAGTAGGGGACTCCTCCCATTATTCTTATGTCTTTTCATATTATACTTCTTATCTCACTCCCCCTTACCTTGAGTCGTTACCAAAAAGAGATTTGTTTTGCGCCTCCGATTTCTAGAAATATTAATATCAATCTTATTTCAGTATAAGCATAAGACGAAGATTAAGATTACTACTTAAAATAGAAATGGTAAATTTTAAATAGTGAATAGTGAATCGTGAATAGTAACAGTAAATAGTAAAACGTGAATAGTAACGGTAAATAGTAAAACGTGAATAGTAACAGCAAATAGTAAATCGTGAATAGTAACAGTAAATAGTAAATCGTGAATAGTAACAGTAAATAGTAAATCGTGAATAGTAACAGTAAATAGTAACAGTAAATAGTAATTTACTATTTGAATAGTAATTTACTATTGAAATAGTAATTTACTATTGAAATAGTATTTTACTATGCAGAATAGTAACTTAAAATAATATTATTTCTAATATAATAACAGATTTCTAAAAACGATATAAAAATAACCCTAAAAAATATAAAAGAGAAGTATTCTTACCTTAGGATTTTGGCAGAACCTTCTCTCCAAAAACTTTTCTTCTCTCTCTCACTTTCACCACTATCTCACTAGCACTACTGTATTAAGAAAACTTAATCTGAAATTGTGAATTCTAAAGAAGAAATCCTTCGGTATTTATAGGAAAAAAATTTACTATGCATTCCATTATTTTAATATAAAAGTACTATGCATTTTTAAATTTTTTATTCCAGGTTACTATGCATTCTTTGAAAATTTCGTACATGCACAGTGTTGCATAGTAACTGTCGGCAGAATTATTAAGCCAAATAGTAACCTTTCACTCGGTATATTTTAAATATTCAAAATGAGTTCTTTTTGAAATTTAGCGATATTATATCAGTCCTCACTAATTTTATAATAAGTAATATAAAGCTGAAATTTTAAAAATCTAAAATTTTCTGTTAATAAAAATTTATTGATACGTTTCCAATTTTTTAACGATTGGAAAAAATCAAGATTTTTCTCAAACCGATAATTTTTAGATAAGTCTACTTGAAACAGATTTTAGAAAATTTTCTTATAATTTAAATTCACTTTCTTATAAATATTTTAAATTTAAGTCACTTATATGAATTTAAAATTATTTAAAAAAATATTATTTTATTAAAAAAATTCCAACATTCCAAAAAATCATAAATAATACGTAGGTCAAAAAGTTCTAAAGAACCATAATTTAATTCCTTCAAAATTTTAATATAAAAATAAAAATAGGGGTGTTACAACTCTACTCCCCTTAGAAAATTTCGTCCTCGAAATTTACATTAATCAGTAAAACAAATGAGGATGAGACTCTTTCATCTCAGTTTCTAGTTCCCATGTAGCATCTTCTCCTCTCGTTTCACTCCAAATAACCTTTACAAGCGAAATTGTCTTGTCTCTTAATTGTTTTATTCTTCTGTCACATATTCTAACAGGTGGTGCATCATATGTAAGATTATCTTTAACTTGTATGACATCAGGTTCAATAACATGTGTAGGATCAGATATATACTTTCGCAAGTTTGACACATGAAAAACATTATGGATATTAGAAAGAAAAGGTGGTAATGCTATTTGGTAGGCAAGGGGACTAACTTTATGAATTATTTGGTATGGACCGATAAATCTAGGAGTTAGTTTTCGAGATTTCATTGCCCGACCGACCCCAGTCATAGGTGTGACTTTCAAGAATACATGATCGCCTTCTTGAAATTCGAGCGGCTTTCTTCTTTTGTCATAGTAACTTTTCTGCCTGCTCTGTGTTGCCTTCATCTTTTCCTGAACTATTTTGATTTTATCCGTGGTTTGTTGTACCAACTCTGGTCCTAGCATCAAGTTTTCACCAGTCTCAAACCAACATAGCGGGGTCCTACATTTTCTTCCATATAATGCTTCAAAAGGTGCCATGCCAATGCTAGCATGGAAACTGTTGTTGTAGGTAAACTCCACATATGGTAAGAATTGATTCCAACTTCCTTTATGCTCCAACACACAAGCTCGTAACAAGTCTTCTAGAGATTGGATTGTTCTTTCTGATTGTCCATCCGTCTGAGGATGATATGCTGAACTTAGACGCAGTCTTGTTCCCAAAGCCTTGTGCAAGCTTTTCCAGAATTGTGATGTAAAACGAGGGTCCCGATCAGAAATGATACTTGAAGGAATTCCATGCAATCTCACAATCTCCTCGTTGTATAATTTTGCCAGCTTCTCCATAGAGTAACGAATATTGATGGGAATAAAGTGGGCAGATTTGGTTAATCTATCAACTATTACCCATATTGAATCATGTCCTAATGGAGTTTTAGGTAGAGAAGTCACAAAATCCATGGTAATGTTATCCCATTTCCATTCCGGTATTTCCATTGATTGTAGCATTCCAGGGGGTTTTTGGTGTTCTACTTTAACCTTCTGGCAAATTAGACATGCAGCCACGTACTCTACCACCGCTTTCTTCATTCCAGGCCATCAAAATAACTTCTTCAAATCTTGATACATTTTAGTAGCTCCGGGATGAATGCTCATATAACTTTTATGACCTTCTTCCAGAATTGCTTTCCTCAACTCCTCTTGATCAAGGATACACACTCGATCCTTATATCTCAATAATTGGTCGTTTCCCACATTGAACTTGACTTCTTTTCCTTGTTTCAAGAGTTTTTTCTTCTCTTGTAGGAATTCATCCTCTCGTTGAGCCTCTAAAACTTGCCTCAGGAATTCATTTGTCACTTGCAACGCTTCTAATCTGTAGCTGTTAGCATTAACCTTTACTGCTAGGTTAAGATCTCTGAAGTTCTCTATCAATTCCAGCTATTTTATCATCATCGTGGACGCATGTAGAGACTTTCGACTTAAAGCATCAGCTACTACGTTCGCTTTTCCAGGATGGTATTGCAACTCAAAATCGTAGTCTTTTAAGAACTCCATCCATCTCCGTTGCCTCATGTTTAACTCCTTTTGGTCGAATAAATACTTGAGACTTTTATGATCGCTAAACACATCGAATGTTGCACCGTATAGATAGTGCCTCCAAATCTTTAAGGCAAAAACTACAGCGGCTAACTCTAAGTCATGGGTAGGGTAGTTGATCTCATGTTGTCTTAATTGTCGTGATGCATAGGCTACAACCTTCTTGTCTTGCATGAGTACACTTCCTAGTCCTTGTTTAGACGCATCACAGTAAACTTCAAAACTTCGATGTGGATCGGGGAGTACTAACACCGGCGCAGAAGTAAGTCGATCTTTCAGCTCTTGAAAACTATTCTCGCATTGTGTCGTCCACACAAAAGGTTGTCCTTTCGGTGTTAGCTTGGTCAATGGGTATCCTAGCTTTGAAAATCCTTCAATGAATCTCCTATAGTATCCAGCCAAGCCCAAGAAACTTCTAATCTCAGTGATTGTGGTTGGTCTCTCCCATTTTAAAACTGCCTCCACCTTGGAAGGGTCTACAGCTATTCCTCCTTGACTAATTACATGTCCTAAAAAGTTCACCTCTTCCAACCAGAATTCACACTTCGACAGCTTTGCATACAGTTGTTTCTTTTTTAGGATTTCCAACACAACCTTCAAATGTTCAACATGTTCTTCTCTGCTTTTAGAGTACACTAATATATCATCAATGAACACCACTACAAATTTATCTAGATATGGATGAAAAATCCTATTCATGTAATCCATGAATACGGCTGGTGCATTAGTTACACCAAAAGGCATTACTAGATATTCGTAATGGCTATAGCGTGTTCTAAAAGCAGTTTTTTGTACATCTTCTTTCTTCACCCTTATCTGATGGTATCCAGACCTCAAATCAATTTTGGAGAACACCGTGGCACCACGCAGCTGATCCATCAAGTCGTCAATCCTTGGCAGAGGATATCTATTCTTGATCATCACCTTGTTCAATTGTCGATAATCTACACACAACCTCATGCTACCATCCTTCTTCTTAACCAACAACACTGGTGCACCCCAGGGGGATACACTGGGTCGTATAAACTGCTTCTCTATCATCTCTTCAAGTTGTTTCTTCAATTCTGCTAATTCTAAAGGTGACATTCGGTATGGTGCAATTGAAATGGGTCCAACTCCAGGTACTAGATCAATGGCAAATTTCACATCTCTTTCTGGGGGTAAACCAGGGATATCTTCAGGAAAAACGTCAGGAAATTCATACACAACTGGCAGATTTTTAATTTTTGATTCTTGCTCTCCTTTCATTGAAAGCAATAACATGAATCCTTGAGCCCCTCCTTTTAAAGAGGCACTCACTTGGTTGGCGGTTAGAAATCTCGAATCCTTAGGATTCAAATTCACTGGTTCTTTAAACATTATGGTTTTATTATGACAATCTATTAGAACATGATTGTCAGACAACCAATCTAGCCCAATAATAACTTCTAAGCCAGAAAGGGGTAAACTGGAATAGATTAGCTTTAAAGTCCCTACCATCTATGACAATAGGGCATTTCCAACAGGCTTTAGAAGTGACAATGGGATTATTTCCAGGAGTATGTACAGATAAGTCAAATGGCAGTTCTATCATAGGTAATTTTAGTTTTTCTACACAGTCATTGGCAATAAAGGAATGTGATGCACCTGAGTCATACATAACAGTTAAATGAATCTTATTAATGATACACTTACCTTCCACCATGGAATCAGAATGAGATGCTTCTTCTCCAGTGATTGCAAAAACCTTTCCTTTTGCCTTCGGCCTTCCTACTGCACTGTGCGCGCCTCCTTGAGTATTTATGCTTGTACTTGCACCTTCAGGGTTTTCCCTCTTCATTTCTGGACAATCCTTGATGTGATGACCTGGTTTGTTACACTTAAAGCAAACATAAGTGTTTTTAGGACAATCCCTTTTTAAATGGGGTCCTCCACAGATAAAACATTTAAAATTTGGTGCAGATGTTGGGTAATAGCTTCCAGTTGAAGCTTGGGGTCTGTTAGGAACAGATGCTGCTCCAAACCGACAAAATGGCACTTGGTAAGGCTTATTCCTTCTGATGTCTCTTCTTTGGTGATGGTGAGGTCCTCCACTTCTCATTTCTCCTGCCTTGTGAATGGGCTCATGACTTTTGGTCATTCTATCCTTATGATCTTCTTCAAAGATCCTGCAGCGATTTACCAATACAGAAAATTCACGGATTTCCTGCATTCGTATAGCTTCCTTAATTTCTGGCCGCAATCCATTTACAAACTTTGCACACCGATCTCTTTCATTAGTAGCATCATTATAATGAGAATGAAAACGAGATAGCTCTTCAAACCTGGATGCGTACTCTCCAACGGTCATATTTCCTTGGGTCAGCGACAGGAATTCGAATTGTCTTTTCTCTTTAACATCAGCTGGAAAGTATTTCTCCAGAAACATATCCTTGAAATAGTCCCAAGTGATCTCCACGTCGTTGACTTCGAATTGTCTACGCATGCTATCCCACCAATGTTCGGCATCCTCAGATAAGGCATAAGTAGCGAAGACTACCTTATCAGCTTCATTACATTGCAATGCTCGAAAGATTTTCTCTATCTCTCGAATCCAGATTTGTGCTCCATCAGGGTTATATCCTCCCTTGAAACGAGGTGGATTGCGCTTTTCGAATAGGTCCAGTCTTCTCAAGGCATCGTTACCTTGACCTTCACGTGCTCCCATTGCATTGATTAAGCGTTCTACAACTCCAGCAAGATCGTTTCCAGCCATTAGTTTCCTGTTTCACAGTAACTGAGATTTGTCACATCAATCACAGTTACTACCAAGTCAGATATTCTATTCTCTATCACCTATACAGAGTTTACAGACAAAGCAAGATAGACCTTTTCCCCAGGCCTATTGGATTAACTGCTCTGATACCACTTTGTAACACCCTCTGTTACACCTTAATAAATTCTAGAAAAATTCGTAATTTTTTTTTACTAAAGATATGATTGTTAAAAAGAAACTATCGGAATATATTATATACATTATTTCTGAAATACCTCATAAATATTATTAAAACTTTATAAAGTATTTGTACATTCATCCGAAGAAAATAAACATTAAACATTATAAGAAAGAGAGGAAACTCCATGGCCCAGAAGCAGTTACTTATTAACATTATTTATTCATTGGACCACGGTATTCATACCGAGCTCCCTTTCTAGAACATGCTAGTTACTGCTGATATTCTTCGATCCTTCCCTCTGAACCATCAATTTAGAATATATGAAACAAAAACACGGAGAAAGGAGTGAGAAACAGAATATAATATTTCCGAATAAGACACAAGCAACAAAGGGTTTTCACAAACCAATACTTAATAATATCAATCACAATCACATACACTATCAATTATGAATGCATGAATGTTATGCAATATCTTCATCACAACTTACCTATATATGTGGGCCCTTAAATTTTAATTTGCACTGGGCCAACCAGGAGTTTACACTGTTCCATAAGTCCGGATAATAATAATATGAACAGCTCAACTGGTATGGAAACACTTAGAGACTAGTCAGATTGAGAAAGTTTTTATTGTGAAAGTACCCGACACTAGGGAGCTACCTCAGGTCCCCTGAAGCACCCTTTCACACCCTCTCATCCCAAGGCTCGTAATTAAGCCTCCTCTAATGTATCCTCGGTTTCTATAATCCGTCCCCAGACAATATCATTTTATTTCACTTTAATGATTCATGATGCATGAACTACTCGCGTATTTAGTTGGTTAAGGCTTTTAGAAACTCAATTATTAAATCCCTTAAAGGTTTACAATATCATTTCAATAAACTGTACATTTTCTCAATTCTCTGAATTTCTGTCCCACAGAAATAAATTTGGTACAGTTTTCGAATCTCACTGAAATTTGAGTTTCTAAGCCTTAAATATCTCAAAAACTTTCTCATATAAAACTTTACATAATCTTTCTCAAATTAAATCTTAATAAAATCAAATTTAAAAATCTCAATTATTTTCAAATATTCTTTATTTATTAAGTTGGAAAAATAAACTAATTTTCTTTTGAAAAATTTTAATTAAAGATATAAATTAATTTTCATAAAATGTCTACTGTCTAAGATAAATACTAATGTTTTATAAAAATAGTTTCTAAAAAGAAATAAAAGAAAAATAATAAAAATTTAAAGAATAAGGTAAGAAATTCTTACTGAGTATTAGCTTTTCGTCATGCTCGCTATATGCTCAAACTCCACATTACAATATCAACAATCAGATATAATCAATCACAGTTAAACATCATCAATCACAAATATAATCAATCATAATCAAATCAATTAAATTAAATATCATTAATACATATCATAATTTAATGATTATTAATATAGTTAATTTAAGTCCTTTTGGTCAATTCCTCGCATAGGTATATGTAAATCCATATAATCCAGTCCTTGCATAGGTATTGTTCAGTCCATATGGGTCATAATGGTCCAAATCCTTGCATAGGTATAGTACAGTCCATATGGGTCATAATGGTCCAAGTCCTTGCATAGGTATGTTAGAGTTAGTTAAACCGGATATTTAATTTAAAATTTATTAAAAATGTTAAGTTAAAAAGTTAATATTTTAAAATAATAATATTATTAAATTTAAAAGGAGTAGGGGACTCCTCCCATTATTCTTATGTCTTTTCATATTATACTTCTTATCTCACTCCCCCTTACCTTGAGTCGTTACCAAAAAGAGATTTGCTTTGCGCCTCCGATTTCTAGAAATATTAATATCAATCTTATTTCAGTATAAGCATAAGACGAAGATTAAGATTACTACTTAAAATAGAAATGGTAAATTTTAAATAGTGAATAGTGAATCGTGAATAGTAACAGTAAATAGTAAAACGTGAATAGTAACGGTAAATAGTAAAACGTGAATAGTAACGGTAAATAGTAAAACGTGAATAGTAACAGTAAATAGTAAATCGTAAATAGTAACAGTAAATAGTAAATCGTGAATAGTAACAGTAAATAGTAAATCGTGAATAGTAACAGTAAATAGTAACAGTAAATAGTAATTTACTATTTGAATAGTAATTTACTATTGAAATAGTAATTTACTGTTGAAATAGTATTTTACTATGTAGAATAGTAACTTAAAATAATATTATTTCTAGTATAATAACAGATTTCTAAAAACGATATAAAAATAACCCTAAAAAATATAAAAGAGAAGTATTCTTACCTTAGGATTTTGGCAGAACCTTCTCTCCAAAAACTTTTCTTCTCTCTCTCACTTCCACCACTATCTCACTAGCACTACTGTATTAAGAAAACTTAATCTGAAATTGTGAATTCTAAAGAAGAAATCCTTCGGTATTTATAGGAAAAAAATTTACTATGCATTCCATTATTTTAATATAAAAGTACTATGCATTTTTGAATTTTTTATTCCAGGTTACTATGCATTCTTTGAAAATTTCGTACATGCACAGTGTTTTACATAGTAACTATCGGCAGAATTATTAAGCCAAATAGTAACCTTTCACTCGGTATATTTTAAATATTCAAAATGAGTTCTTTTTGAAATTTAGCGATATTATATCAGTCCTCACTAATTTTATAATAAGTAATATAAAGCTGAAATTTTAAAAATCTAAAATTTTCTGTTAATAAAAATTTATTGATACGTTTCCAATTTTTTAACGATTGGAAAAAATCAAGATTTTTCTCAAACCGATAATTTTTAGATAAGTCTACTTGAAACAGATTTTAGAAAATTTTCTTATAATTTAAATTCACTTTCTTATAAATATTTTAAATTTAAGTCACTTATATGAATTTAAAATTATTTAAAAAAATATTATTTTATTAAAAAAATTCCAAAATTCCAAAAAATCATAAATAATACGTAGGTCAAAAAGTTCTAAAGAACCATAATTTAATTCCTTCAAAATTTTAATATAAAAATAAAAATAGGGGTGTTACATGACACTTCCTTTTCTTTTGGGAGTGAATGATGTAAACTTGCTTATGTCTCCCGTCATATGCTTTGAACACCCATTATCCAAATACCAATGGGTGTTGCTTGCCTTGAGGCATACCTCATCATCTTCTTCTTGGTGGTTGGCCATGAGGCAAAGGTTTGCTTCTTCATTTTCTGAGTCATCCGAGCTGCTTATCTCGTTTTCATCCCATGCTATATATGCTCTCCTTCTTCCTCTTTTCTCTTTGCCCCTCTTCTTAAGATTTGGGCAATCCTCTTTGAAGTGCCCTTCCTTGCCACATTCAAAACAATTGGGTGAGGAAGAATTTTCTTTAGTGATAGGTTTCTTACTTGGGTTTTTGAAGCTTCTTTGGAAGCGTTTGCCTTTCATGAATTTCCCGAAGCGTTTCACAAATAGTCCAAACTCTTCTTCTTCATCAAGTTCACTTCCGGATTCTTCTTCATTTATAGAAGTGGCCTTGAGAGCTAGACCTTTCTTCTTGGAAGATTTTTCTTCCTCTTCTGCCATCTTTAATTCTTTCAGCTCTTGTTCCTGTTCCTGCAGCTTACCAAATAGTGTGGCAAGAGACATTTCGTTTATGCTAGGAGATTGTTTGATGGCGGTAATTAGCGGTTGCCATTCTCTGTTAAGACTTTTCAACACTTTATGAATGAGCTCTTTGTTAGTGTAAGTCTTTCCAAGTGTAATGAGTTGATTAATGATGAGAGTGAACCTTTTTTGCATATCAATAATTGATTCATGAGAGTTTAATCTAAAGCACTCATATTGACTAGTTAGTGTACTAATCTTAGAGTCTTTAACATCATTTGTACCTTCATGGGTTACTTGAAGAGTATCCCATATTTCCTTGGCGGATTTACAAGTGATTACTCGGAAAAATTCATCTGGTCCTAGTGCAAGAGTAATTAGATTTTTAGTCTTGTAATTATATTGTATTTTATTCTCTTCTTCACTAGTCTAATTATCCATAGGATTTTCAACTAGTTTATCATCAACAGTATGCATAGGTATAAAAGGACCATTTTCAATGGCATTCCAGACTCTTAAGTCAATTGATTGAATAAAGATTTTCATTCTCTCTTTCCAAAAGGTATAACCTTCCCCATTGAAAGCAGGAGGTCTATTTGTGGCACCACCCTCAGGAAAAAGGTTTAGAGAATTTGAGGCCATCTTTATCTCTTGAAGCTGTTAAGCTTGATCTACCAAGAGTCAAGCTCTGATACCACTTGTTATTCAAGTGGCCTCAATACTCAAGAGGGGGGGTGAATTGAGTTTTTAAAACTTTTAGTTGGAATTCCTTTGAACTTGATTCTTGTATACAAATTTACAAGATTATGCAAGTGAAATCAAGTTTAATGAAATATGCAATGCAAAACAAAAGTAAATATAGCTGAAACAATTAAACAAACACTTGGTGTGCAGTATTCAAGATTTACCAATTTAAACAAGTTTAAGTATGCAAGTCACAATCAATCAACACAAGCTAATTAAGCGCAGTATATGAAAGTAAAAGAGTAAGGGAGAAGAGCTTGCAAACCAATTTAACGAGTTCCACCAATCCGGTGTACGTCTCGCCTCTAAGCAACCCACTTAGAGGATTTCCACTATTGTAGACTAGAGATACAACTTTGAGCAATTGCGGCTTCCTAGTGTCCCACACTCAAGAACCCAATCCTTACAAGTATAAGGGAACCCCACCCAATCTCTCAATCTCACAATATCCCAAAGATTGAACCCCAACCTTTGTAACCACTCAACCTAGAGTGAACTTTGGTGTTTTGATGTAGTGTTTACAAGCAAGTAACTCTCTCAATAGAGTAGATGTACAAGTGAAAGTTCTCTCAAATCTATAACTCTCAAGAAGAGAGAATATGTAAATGAAATCTCAGAAAATACAAGAATAAGGGCTTACTAAGCACAAGAGTAAGTAAAGATTGATAGCTTCTTGTTGTATATGTTGTGCTTGAGTTCCTCTTGCATTTATAGAGTCATTTCAGAGCTTGGTGAGTGCCTTGGTCTTCCTAGTCATTACATGTAGTGGGTGTCTGAAGGAATGGTGGAGAAATGTGTTGGTTTCCCACTAATATGTGTTTTCCCACTATCGTAATCGATTATGCCTTAAGCTGTAATCGATTATACTATGAATTTTTTCATCTCTGTTCGCTATGTAATCAATTAGTTCCCATTGCCTAATCGATTAGATTCAAGTCAGAAGCTTGGTAATCGATTGAACTTTGCCTTGTAATCGATTAGCAATGATACCTGATGCATTTAATTTAGCTTCGCAGCTTCGCAATCGATTATATAGTCTTAGTAATCAATTAGATTAATTCCAGTAGCCTTCTAATCGATTGGCTGAATTCTCTTAATCGATTAGCTTTTATACCTGATATCTTTAATGCCATTTTTAGTTTTGGTAATCAATTAAACTATGTATGTAATCGATTATTGTAGTTCCAGTAGCTCTGTAATCGATTGTCTAAAATGTTGTAATCGATTAGCTTATTGTCCTGATGCAGTTGTTCCAAAACAGAAGCTGCCTAATCGATTAGCTGAGACTCCCTAATCGATTAGCTGCGTAGTTTTTCTGGGTCTGATTCCATATCTTTGTTTTTGCAAGGAATTCTTCAAGAGTGCTTTGTCATTATCAAAATCCTTGAACCTGTAATCACATTCAAAACACAGATGAGTTACTGGAGCAATATTTTATCCATCGGAGCATTTTATTTTAGGCGCTCCAATGCTTTTGGTAAACAAGAAGGATGATTCTATGTGACTATGTGGTGATTTCATACAGTTGAATAAACTGACTAACAGAAAATAAATACCCATTGCCATATATTGATGATCTATTAGATCAATTAAAGGGTGCTCGTGCATTCTCCAAGATTGAGCTCCAAATCTGAATGCCATCAAAATTCGTGTAGAAATCTAAGGATACTCCAAGGACGCCGCTCAAAACTTGACATGGGCACTATGAATATATCGTTACATCGTGTAGTGTCACAGATGGTCCAACGATTTTCATGAATTACATTAATCATATTTTCCACCTTTACTTGAATAGATTCATTGTGGTTTTCATTGATACTATATTGATTTATTTCAAGTCTCCTTTGGAGCATGAACAACATCACCGTCGTGTTTTACGAATATTGAGAGAGAGGCAGTTGTATGTAAAATTGTCAATCTATGGATTTTGGACTAACAAGGTCTAGTTTCTGGGGCATATTATTTCTGATGCTGGGATGTCAGTGGATCCAGCTAAGGTTGAAGTTGTAATAGCCTGAAAATGACCATAGTCTGTCACAGGTGTTCTAAGTTTTCATGGTTTGACTGGCAATTATAGGAGGTTTATTTAAGGGTTTTCCTGTTAGCCCTACCATCGACAAAGATGATTTTAAAATCAGACAAACAGACGCGTCATCCTCTATGGAATTCCCTTTAAGAATAATGTTATGGGACTCTACTACATACCGTGCTTGGCAAGGCCAAAGTTAAATCAATGGAATCCCTTTAGAGACTATGTGGTATTTGAGTACAGACGAGGACAAATGAAAAATAAAAATAAAACATGTAGATCTGAACAATCCTTTTGAGCAAAGATATTGATGATGGTAGGAAATTTAAGAAGTTGGAAGAGATCAGAAAATTGATTCTTTCTTTTGTTCATGTGCACAAGGAAAGATATTGTAAAAGAAGAGAGACTAGTTAGGTTGAGGAAGTTCTTAGTTGTTTTAAAGCCAACCCAATCATAGTTGAAAATATTTGGGGATATTAAGAGAAAAAGAAATGGTTCCCTTAATGTGATGAAACTTAAACGTATATAGCCTGTAACTGCAGTCTATCCTGCACCTCATGATTTTTAAGAAGAGAAGATGTTGCACCAATTTAGATTGAATCTCGAGGAATGCGTTGAAAGAAAGTTCTTATCAGGACTTACTAAACTTTGTTTCATTGTTTTGGTTTTTAGTGAGCATATTGAGTATTTGAAGCTTATGGCAAGCCAGCTTGAGCATCAATTCACATGAACAGATGTTGTCGTCTAGTCATGAAAGATCAGTTCTTTGATATGGTCTTTTAACCCAGATGAACGTCAAGATTTTACGAATCCTTTATTGGTTGAATTGGAAAAAAAACAATAAATAGAATTTTGGAAAAACATCATTGAAGAGGACAAGTTTGGACATATATTTGATAGTGTGGTTGTACCTTGTGTTTAAATGAAGGAATGCAATGCGAGAGCAGCATCCAGAATTTTCTGATTGAGGTACATTTTCATTTAAATTTCAAGGATGAAATTTCTTAAAAGGTGAGGTGAAGTGTAACATCCTAAAATTTTAAACTGGGGAATTTGATAATTAAAATTTATAAAATTGAATTAGGGAAGCTATTGAGAAAAACAATATTTAGAAATTTTACTAGTTGAGTTAATGAGTGTGTGTTTGGTTAAATGAATTAAATGACCACACTAATCTAATTTAATAGTTAATCTTATTAACTCCTAAAACTTAACTTGAATTTCCAAAAATAAATTAAGGAGCTAGAAATCAAATAAGTTGTTCTACATAAATTGAAGATTTAATTAACCAATCACAATTATTTTATCTTATCTCCTAAATCTTAATTTCATTTTTATTCTTAACTGATTACTCCTAAATTTTAATTCTTTCCCTCTCCCTTTGCTTTTCCTTCCCCTGTACTTTTTTCATGTTTCCTCTCTCTCAGCAGCCTTGCTTCTTCTTGACAAAGTTTCCTTTCCTCTCCTTTTTCATTCATTCAACAACATCATTGTTCCACCATAACAAATTATGTCCTTTAATTTCACTATGTAGTCAAGGTAAATGCATGTGGACTTTCTTATTTCTCCTTCTCTCCCATAACATATTCTCAGCTCACTCACTTGGTGCATTGGCATTCTTCCTTCCTGGGCAGAAATCTGAACTCTTCTCCTCTATCTCCCACCTTTATTTTCTTCAAATTTCATCTCTTCTACACCTAAGGTAAGTGCATGCAGAACCTTTCTCTTTGTCTTCTCCTCTGTTACGGTCCCATCTAGCATGGGCGTGTTAATAAATTCTCTTCCCTGTAGGTGAAAAAGAGTCCATTAAGGTTTTATGAAGTAGGAACCTTGACAATTGAAGGGTAGGAGGTTGGAAACCATTTCCCTCTCTTGTTTTTTATTCAAGGCTATAGATTAGTGGATACCCATCTTGTACAAAAGCTAAACTCCCAAGTGATTGCTGTCGTACGATGTATAAAAATTGGTTTCAGAAAAGAATAACAAGGTTTTTGAGTCGTGGGGCCATTTTGGTTGTTGTAAGTTAATGGGTCTTTAATTCTCTTAAGAAATTCAACATTTCCATTGTTCCCCATCATGTGAAATTGTTGAATCCTCATTTAATTGTTGTCGGGCAACTATTAAATAAGTATTTTGAAAACCACCAGTTGATATTCGGAACATCAGAACCAAATCGGTGGGGCGTCGGCAAGCAGACCAACATTTCGATAAGTCAGTTTCTTTCGGAACTACGTCAAAATCTTAGATTGACCCTTGAAATGAATGTTTAACACATGTTAGGTTGCTAAACGATAAATTATAATTTTTTAATGATTTTTAGGAGTTGCAAAAACTAGCATTTTAGTGGTTGAAGACTTGAACTATATAGCGGAATCGCCATAAGGTACGTTTAACGTACTAGGGTGATTACTAGTCGAATAATGAATAGGGATTTCATTCTGGGATCATGAGTCTGACTGAGATTTAATTGCTTATGCAGATAGATATGTTTCTGACTAGTTCCATAGCTTGATTACTTGCTACCCAATTGTTATGATTTGGTTAAAAGCTCTATGTGATTGGTTTGGTTTGGTACTCATTTGTGGTTGAAACTAAATTATGTTTGATAGCACATATGTATAATTATATAAATATATATGGTGTAGTTAATTGTGTGTTGGATTCATGGCGCGTATTGGATATATTTGCGGTTATACGTAAATGTGTAATCAAATACATGGTGGAATTATAATGTCTTCTAAATTTGCTGGTGATGTTATATATAATGTAATGTGGGTTACTGATATGTTGAGAATTAAAGTGATGTAATATTCCTTAGGCCTTATGGAAATAGTGATGGATGTTGATGATTGGTGAATTGATATTGTGGAACAGTGTAGAGGAGTAAGCTATGATGTTAGTATTGATATTGCTTATGTGCTATGGTTCACATCTTACGCATTGATTGAATTTCAGGACATCATATGTATTTCTAACACTAAGGTTTGTTGATGAGGCTGTCACGTTATAGTGATATAATTCATTGGTAGTCCTCGGGTACCACCGCTTATAGTGCTTTGGTTCATTATGTGGTTACCCAGATGCCCTTCGATTATAGTGTTATGGTTCACTGAGTGATTTATCTTGACACTTGCTCTATATTTTTAAGACGGATCCACATTTCATTGTTTTTGTGCATAAATGAAAGAAAAGATTTCAAAGACCATGCATGCATATATTGCATTAGTGAGTAATGATAGTTATGTATAGTTGATGGATGCTTGGATGGAATTATGGAGATGTGTTGTTTGATATTAAAGGCCTTAGTGCTTATATTATTGAGGATGGTTGAGCTTGATTCAGTATAGGCATCATGTTTATTGTGCTTAACTATGTTGTATTTTGATGTTTATTTAATGATGAGGAAGGTAAAGTGATTTCCTTATTTATTGAATTGTTATTTATTATTTGAGTAGTACTCACGCCTTTAAGTTGTGGATATTTCAGTAGAGGGGGCTGAGTTACTTAAAGATCCGGAGATGGAATTGCATTGCTCAACCATAGTGGACTTATGTGTGTGTATGTGTGTATATATAGTTATGTATAGTATCGCATAAATATTTGATGACAATGGTGCTAGCATATGTCTTTTAATGTCATAGTCTATGGACTTAAGTTGCGTTTTGTTGAATGTTGGATCACATTGATATTATAATGTGTGATTTTGATGAGATGAGACATTAAGCCAATGATGCACACATGTTGAGTCTTGGAACTATTGGCATGTCTTGCATTTTGATTGAAGCTATTTGGATTGATAAGGGACTAGGTATGGTGATTGCGCGATAATGTATTTGGTAACTTATGAAATTAATGAATTGGTGTGCAGCCATATTTGTCAATGCTAAATGTGTATATATCATGGGTAGGCTATACTGTTATGGTTGAAATTGTGGATTGAATAATAAGATTGTATGGTGATGCAATAGGATAAGTTGTGATGTAGGTAGTATTGTGCATTGAGTCACATATATAACTTGGTGACATTTATCTCTATACAGCTTTGACATGTTAAGAGTTAGTTCATACTATTTGTGTCTACAATGTAGTTGAAGTAAATGTATATGGGTGACTAGAGAGGTCATTACAAATTATGGCCTAAGGTTTGGTAGATATGTGTGAAGGTTCATCTTGTTGTTTGCTAGTTATTTGGTCCTTTTGGTACCTTGAGTTGGACACGTAATGACCATCACACATTTTGTTGCGTAACTTGATCATATGATGGAATTTTGGCAAATAGACTTTGCCAACAGTTCCGGAATGACGGAAACATAGGGTCCACAAAATTTGGTATTAATCAATCTTGAAACGAATGATTTAGGGTCCTAAAAGTTAACCTTATGTAGGGATCTTTTTGCAAATTTTGGAAATTTGTCACTGGTGTGGGCGTACCCACACCTGTTATGGCATTTCAACGCTGACAGGTCCTGGTTCTTATGTGTTATGGGTCTTCTTGGCCTTGGGCGTGGCAACGCCCATGCAACATGCCTTCCACGCCTAAAATTCACCTCCTTATGGTCTTGTCCCTACATGCAGCACATACATACGCCAACATAGGCGTTTATACGCTCATGCATTTTCCTAAAAATCTCAAGCCTGTATTCCCAACTCCTACTTAGCGTAGCCATGTCCAACCAGGCGTTCAAACGTTAGCTTTCCTTGCCTGGTCTCTCTGCTGCGCACGTGTGTAAGCCATATGGACGTTTGTACGACTATGCATCCACCTAATGTGTTGTCCTTGGCTCCACCTCTAGTGTGTGCGCGGGCTGCTTTGTTGTGTTTCCCTTATCATGTGCGTAACCACGCTAGCTAGGGTGTTTATACGCCTAAGTATTTTTCTCAAGGATATGCACTCTTCCCTTCATGGCAATGCGCAGCCTAGAGCCTGACCCTTGTCTCTGTTTCCACTTGTATTGGGCTCACCTTGGCCATCCCTTGGGCGTTTGAATGTTGTACCTGGGCATTTGAATGTTGTACCTAGGCGTTTATACACCCAGGTCCTGTTCCAAGTTTTGAATTAGACATATTGGGGTTGAAAATTTAATACCAATATACTATGTTTGTACATGGGAAGATCTAAAGCATAGTTATAGTAGTTAATTTTAAAAAAATATGAATCGAATGCAAAAAATTTCCCCATAAAAATTTAAATAAAATGTACCATAGGTCGAATTCGTTTAATTAACACAAGAACCTTATTTGATTAGAATAATCATTATTAAACTCAGGTTGGAACTTGACAAACTTACCAAAAACAACGAAGATCAAGAATCGCAAACCAAAGAAGCTGCCCACTTGGGAAAATGGTTCCAAACAACTCTAAAACATGGAGTTATATGAAATTGGAGAGTGGGGTTCCAAGAATCCAACCAAAATTGAGAATGGCGTGAGAAGGTGCCTTAAAAACTAAGAAATTGGAAGCTCCCCCCTTTGCTTCAATGGCTGCCCGAGAAAGAGAAGATAAAATTAAGTTCTTTGGGGAATTTGAAAAGGGAATGGTAAGGAAAAAGATGGCATGCACGGTGATGGAGCAGAAGGACAATGGCTTAACTTCTGTTTTCTTTTTCACCTAGCAAGCGAGAATGAAAGTGAGGGGAAGTGAAATGTGAATTAAAATTCAAGGCTATACTTGTCATTTAGCGTGTTTAGTTAATTTCTGAAATTAATCAAGTGCCTTCGGTTACCCGAAATGCACTTAAATAAATTCCAGAAATTACCCAAACCACCATAAATCAAAACATACCTAATTTAATTATTTGACCAATAAAATTAACCAATAATTAAATCCAGGATGTTACACTGAACAACATACAAAACTTGCCCACATCATAAATTTGGTTCAATTTTTAGACTTATTGATGAAATATCTTTTTACCTTTAATTACTTACTCTGTTTATCTGTTTTATTTACTGTTAAATCCTAATAAATGTGTTTTAGCGTAATTTGTCAGTATTCTCTATTTTTAATGTTTTTCTCACTACTTGCTAGTGATCACTGTTTTCTTATTTTTTTTACTGTTACTATTAACTATTGTATTTTATGATTTATGTTTTCTTTTACTGTTACTGTTTACTAGTGATTGTTGTTTTTAAATTCTACTGTTTCTGTTTCTTTTGTATTAATTAGTATGTTTAAAATAATTTAAGCTTTCATGAATGTTTAGTCCTAAAATAAATTTATTGAATTAACTAAGTTTAATTTGATTTTATTTTATTTTACAGGCTATCAAATCATTGGAAGCTTCATGATTATTTTGCAAATAAATTACTCTTCTCCAAATACAAATTCACATTAATTACTTTTTCTTTACAAGTATATTAATGTGAAATTGTTAAAACACCTTCCATGCTTCATGATTAAACAATTGCCATCCTTTTCTTCTAATCACTTGGTCAAAATGTCAAAGTTTTACAAGAAAAGGTCCCACCATCCATGCTTTTGGATTTTCTTTCTCTTTTACCCATTTTTTTTATTTTCACGTTAGAAAGCAAGCCAAAAGCCATCATTTTTTTTTATTTCATGTCACAGCCCACAAGGTCCCATGTGCTTGAATTTTGAATGCAAAATGTCTTCCATTTTCTCTTCATTCTCACGGTGATACAAGGCTTCATTCACCAATATTTTATGCAAATAAAGTGGTAACCAAATGAAATTTTCGGCTGCACCATTACAAGCCATTAACGTGAAAACAACAAGAAAAGGGAACAACATTTCACGTGAAAGGCTGCTGCAAATGGGATAGCAAACAGCAACTAAATTGGCACCATTCTGAGGAAATTCTAACGTGATTAAGCTGACTGATTGGACAGAAAAATTGGGAGCTGGACAGCAAGAAAACAATACAAAAACAGCAAGAAATTGGAACAACAAACAACAAATTAATTCATTCTCTTTCCAAGTGCTAAAATCCAACGTGAAAAGCCTCATAATGCAGAATGTTTTCCACTTTATTACATTAAGAAAAATGAAAAGGAGACACACACCAAGTGCCTTACATTCTCACGGCCATGAAGGAATAAATGGCATGTTCCCTTTGCTCTAAAAATGGTAACGTGAAGGCATATGGCAAGGTGATGGGCTGCACTTAATTTGTCTAAAAATCAGCTAAGAAAATGCTATAAATAGGGAGCTTAGAGCTGAATGAAAGGGGGAATATATAGAAGCTGAGCAGAGGAGTCAGAGGGAATTTTTAGGCAGTGAGCAGAGGAGTCAGAAGGAAGCAGAGGAAGAATTTCGGAGGAGCTTCATTCCGGGTTCGGTCTTTATTTTGTTTTAATTATGGAGGGCTAAAACCCTTAGATTGATTTTCTTGGAGGTTAATGTAATGTTATTTTTGAGGTTTTGATTTTTAATATATTTCCTTGTTGTTAAACTCTTCATAATTTTAGCTCAATTATTTAATGTCTATTCGGTTTAATTAAGTTGTATGCTTAATCAATTTAATTATACAGTTAGAATTAAATAAAAATTATATTAAGATAGATTTAGAAATATACATGCTTAATGAATGTTTCAAAAAAATCAATCTTAATAGTTGTGGTTTGCTTAATTCCATAACGTTGAAGCTAGTTTATGTATGTAGGCGATGTTCTATGTATGTTTAATAATTCCTAGAATTTAAAATCTTGACTCCTTTTGCTTAATTAGGATGCTTGATTAAAATCTTCATTTTATGAAAGTAAAGGAATTATGAATTAAAAGACGCTTAGTTGATTAATTCAAATTGAACTAAGGGATTGACAGTAAGGAAGTGTATAAAAACCTTTTCAAATCCAAGGATAAAATAAATTACAATACTCCAAGAAAATCAATCGTTCGTTATTTATTTGTTCGACACTCATTTTGTATTTTGTATTCTGTTTTAAATTTCTGTGACAATCAAACAAACCCCCCAATTATATGCTTGTTGAACTTCTTTCTGTAAAAAAAATAAATTTTAGTTGTTAAATTTTAGTTTGTTAAGATTAATTTAAAATTTGATTTTCCTAAATTTGTTTTGTTGATCCTTGAGAGAACGACCTAGGTTGACACCCTAGTACTACATTAATTAATTTTAATGTATTAATTTGACGGGGCCACGACAGCTAACGTCACTTATCTATGATTTTACTTGGTAATGAGAATTACTTTCTACACCTTTTTACTATTCACACCACCACTTTTTCATTTTGTTTTTCAAGATTTTGAATTTTCAAAAATTTCAAATTTCATAATCATATTTTTTATTGTTGCAAAAACTATATTCAAAAGTTATTTTGTTCAACTTTCAAAAATTAAAATACAGAAATTTCCATAAATTAAAATCCAAAAGTCAAATAATAAATTTTCATAAATTAGTGTCCGTAGTCGTTTGATTTTTTTTTAAGTTTCATATTTTACAAAAAGAAGAAAGAGTATGGTATAACTAACATTGAGAAAATAAATTATCCATGGTGTATGCTTAGTAACCGAGTATGAAAATAAAATTAAATAATAGACACGATCCAACTCTACTTGATAAACAAATTAAGAATTTATTTCTAGTTAATTCAATTGTATATCTAAGCAGCAGCCAAACGGACAGTTATTTTTCATTTGTTAACAATGTTTGAGTTCACACTATATATGTTTATGTAACTCACCCTAACTTGACCAAGGCAATGACTCATGAGCCATTTGATGGAAGATTTTAGTTAAATGGATGAAGATGCCACTACATGAAATTGAATAAAAAAAATTATGCCTACGATCTTGATTTCATAATTACAATAATGCCCTTCTGGAAAAGACATTGAAAATATTATCACTGAAGTAAAGAAAAGAAACAAAAAGAAACAACACTTGATCTGGAAAACAAAAACTCTCACTGAAGTGGAGCTAGCTTCGAGTGAAAGCAGCACTGGCACTGATCTATAGCCACCGTTTTGCAGTCTTTGTGTGTGAATAGACAGGAGGAGGAGTTCTAGGAGGCTTGTCCTTGTCATCTTAAATGTGACACAAAATTATGAACTTAGTATATCCATTTTTCATATCACTTTGAGTAATGGAACATGACAATTCTACAGGTTTAACTTACATGCTGCTACTACTGGCTTTCCTCCAAGTGAAGATCTCCGAGAGTTGTTTGGTAGTGGTGCTTGAATCCCTGTTAGAGATTGCCTCCTTTTTGACTTCTCAATGGTTGTTAGTGGCGATTTTATCCGATTTGTATTGCCACTTCCCCTGATGGGTGACTTGGCTTCAACCATATTTTGTTGGCTCCTGCAATTTTCAGTGTCGAGTAAAACACATTGTGTTACCATAAATTGAAGCTTAAAACAATATGGGGTTAAATGTTTTTTTGTCATCATTAATTTAGTGAATTTTGATTTTCATCCTTGCATTTCTTTTTTTAATGTTCTTGATCTTTCATTAGCATAAAACTTTCAGAAAACATCCCCTTGGTAATTTTTTTCCCTTTTTTAGTCCCTTGTATTTCTATCAACTATAATTTATCTAATAGATCTTCACATTATTATTTGATATATCATCTAATTATTTTGCATATCAATTAATTTAAATAAAAATGTAAAAAAATATGATATAAGTAACTTAAATATACTAATTAACTGTTTTCACCTCAAGAGCTTCATGTCACCTTTAGAATAATTAAAAGACATATTAGTGAATATTGTACAAATCTGTTAGACAAATCAAACATTAACCGTGACCCTTTATCAGCAAGAACTATTTTTGAAAATGTTAGTCTTCAACTGGGACAATAGAAACAAAAACTGAAATTTACTAATTTTATAGGAATTAAAAATATATTTAACCCAACAAATATGCTATGAAGTTTAAAACATACCTTTTTTCAGAGCCGTTAATCAGTTTCCCTATTGTTCTCAAGGATCTTCTTATTTGTGACCCTTTTCCATTTGCGCTACCAATCACCTTTGTTGGCTGTGAATCAGTGCAATGTGCTTCACTTCTATCCACTACTGGTCGTTCAGGTGTCTGAGGTAGTTTAAGAGGATGAATTTGCATTCCACCATCTTTTATCGATCTATTTCGACTGGAAATGCTTGTAGGACTTCGAGGAGTTTTGAGGTGCAACTCTGACCCGGAATTGCCATTGCTGAAATGGTCATTTAGCTTTGACACTGCTTCTGGATCTTGCATTGGATGATGATATTTCTGCAGAGACACTGGTTCATACTGTAAAGTTTTGCTTACATCAGTGGATACTTTCGGTTGAACACTGTCTTTCTTGATTGTTTTTGAACCTTCCAAGCTTAATCTTCTTGAACGAGGCAACAAGGAAGGTGATTTGGCTCCACTTTTGTCTTCAGGATTCACAGACTTATCGGTCTTCATGCCACTGCCATTCTCAATACTAAGTTTTCGAGAGCGCAATGGAGTTTTGTCGTACACCAGTGCTGGTTTCTCTGATGGGGTGTGTGGTTCTTTAATTCTGTTGAATGTTGCTCTCTGACCTTCCTTGTTTGCCAATGCTATCTTAAGGTTTTCAACCTAATGGTCATATAAAATAGAGGAAAACCAGATCATCTTAAATTCATCTGGAACACAACACACTGACTCTCAAACACTTTAATTCTTACATATAGCTATGAATTATGATATTCATGCTAAGAAAAGTTAAGCCATACAAGGAAGTAAACAATTTTGTGGCATCAGGTAGACATTCTTACTTGTTCTTTAAGTTGCTTAACCTCACTGGTTTCTTTGTTCAAACAGGCTGTCCCAAGTTCCACAGAGGAAACTCGCTGAGCAAACTTTAGAGTACTCACTGTTTCACCAAACGAATCTGCTTCCGGACTCACATGGGCAAACATCAACGTTTTAGCATGTCCACCTAAGGCAGAAATTTCCAAGAGAAAACACATTTGTTATGTGACATGATCTCATCTCATAGTGTACAAATATGAGAAATGGAATTCTATGAAAGAAAAGGCTTGAAGAGAGAAGAATGAAAATGATAGGATATTAGCATGAACCTAAAGAGTCCTGCAAGAGAAGTGTGAGTTTGCTGTTCCTGTAAGGGATGTGGGAATTCCTTTGAGCCAGGGCTGTGATCACATCTCCCAAACAGGACAGAGACTTGTTAATAGATTGTGCTTCCTTTAGTCTTTCTCCTGTGACTTCAGACTTGTCTACTCTTTCACTTCCAGCAAGATCTACTAAGTGCAAGCAACTGCGAATGGAACTCCCAGATGTATCTTTGCCATGCACATGCACAGTTAGTACACTGAGACATGTTATGTTGAACAGCCTCATCAGAACTAATTTATATAAGAAAATGAAGTTACCAGAACTCTTGAAAAGTGAAAAACTTACCTGTGGGAACGACTGCTGCTATTGTTGAGTGCAGTCGAACTGACAGCACGGTTAACCTCACCAAGTTTCATGAGGATCATAACATCAGTTGTAGAGTTCACTGGACGCAATGTAGCGTCAGGAAGGCTCAACCCGTCATCATTGCAGCTCCGGATCTCTAACTTGAGGTTAGTTAAGGGGTCAAATTATTTGCAAATAGTAACATCAGAATTCAGTAGACAAGAAACAAATAAAGCTTTTCTTTAGAACAGTGTAAAAAAACAGTGTGAAAAAGATTCTGGTCTTGTGAAATATGAATATGAAAAGGATATTTGTTGTCTGTTTTCTCCTCTGCAAGTAGGTCTCTAACTTGTTCATTGTAAATCTCGACCATTTGAACACAAATGTCATACTTTATGATGTCCTCCCTTTCATTAGACATTTGAAACAGATCATTAAGAGCCAGATAATTGATTCCCAGATCTTTAGATGTTCCACCTGGAGGACCACTCTGAAGCAAGAAAGAAAAGTTAAAAGGAAGCATCCTGGTTTTCAGTTTGTAAATATAAACATAATGATATCAAGTATCTTACCATGGTGTGAGTCTTCCCTGATCCAGTTTGACCATAAGCGAAAATGCAAACATTGTAACCATCCATCACGGATCTAATCAATGATTGAGTATCCTTATAAACCTCATCTGAGAACAAAACATTACATTTCAACAGAGATGTAAAGAGAAAAAGGTAGCCACAATGGTTCAGAAATTTAGTTTTATTAACTTGTTTGATCTCTACCTTGGCCAGCTGTTGGACCAAAAACCCGATTGAACTGAAAAAGTTTCCTGCTGTCCTTTAGTGTTTTTGTTGGATCTAAAATGAATAAAGAACCATCTTCCCCAATGAAATCAACAACATTCTCTGATTCAGCTTGGAATGACGGCCTGATTCTACAGTAAACTCGAATATTACCTGAGTTTTGAATTTGAAAAGGTCAACAAAGTTAATAACTTATCACCATGAATACACAAATGGAAAGTGGTCCTTTAAATATGAACATAATCAAAACTAAAAATTACATCAACCTTTCAAATCTTGGACCATGTTGTATAATTTCCTATTCTCTTCGACTACTCTGTGATATCCAAGAGCTTTAGTTGACATCTCCCGTACTTGACCTCCTGAATTAACAAAGCAACACAACACCAGACTATCAACAGAGTTTTCAGAGGAAAATTTCATTTTATACAAATAGGTAAACACAATACATTGCAACTTGATCGTAATCTTATTAATTTTTATATCCAGCCCACATCATAAGCTTTAAATAAAGATGGACATTAGCATCATTATATAGTGAATGAATGAATGTCCGAATAGCATAAACAACATGGAATCCCAATAAAAAGTGATGAAAAATAAATAACAAATCAAAGCAATAAAGAAAAACAACTATATCTAATTTGCTAATGATGTTAAAAATCAAGAAACTTGCAAAGTTCATAGTAATTTATACCAATATCAATAAAAAATCTCTGAAACTGGGACTGCATCTCTTCAAACTCTTTCTTAATTTTCAACTTCAAAGTCTTGAGGTCCTGAAAAAAGAAAACATGATTTTAAATGCAGTAGTCTTCTGTGGCAGGCCGTGTTATGCATTTTGCGATACTCTAGTAACAGAATTATCTCTATTCTATTCTTTAGGTACTAATGGGAACATAATGTCACATTTCTTTAATCATAAACATCAAATATCACTCTTGTTTATTGCCTATCCTATTTGTTATATCCTTATTCTGCTATTGGATAGCCTACTTTTCTTTCATCCTCAACAACCAACAGGACATTTTCCAATTAAATCATGTTTAATACATTGGTCAAGTGCAATCAAGCTGCACAAATGCCTACCTGAAGTTCTTTTTCCTGCATGTGTAAAAGATGCTCCTGATTGCATGTGCACTTTCCAGGGCAAGCTCTGCAACACTGTATGAAATGCACATCGGCAAATTAAATTCCAAACTTTAGATAAATCATATCAAGTCTGTAACAATAATAAGGATCTGATAAACAAGTTTCCAGAATGTGGAAATATTATGGAAAGCACATTAAAAAGTCAAATTATGATAATCAATTTAATTAAAGTGAAAAATATTATTTATTGCTAGTCAAAATCTCTATGTTTTAACCATCATTTACCAAATATTCTTGTAAGAAGTAATATTAAAAAAAAACAAGGGTACCTTGGATTTTTCAGTTGCAGTTAAAGCATCTGATAGTATTGGTGTGGAAGTGGAATGATGCGGTAAGCCACTCTTTTCAGTCACAAAATTCTTTAGTAGCAATGGCGACTGTATAAGGTAAAGAAGTCTTTTTGTTAAACATCATAGTAAAATCTTTCATAAAGAAAGAAATATTGACAATAATGCTTGAAATCATCCTTTTCAAAATCTTTAGAAGTTTCATCATAACAAAAACCCTGTGTCAGTATAAAAGCATGTTTCAGTTGTCCTTCCTCATGAATTTCAGGTTGTCTACAGGTATGGTAGGAAGTTTTTTGAAGCAGGGGATGAATTCGTTCTGACGACATTGTTGGCTCTTGGGGCTTAAGAAGACTTCAATATACATCAAGAGTTATCACTTTTATTGTCAACAACAGCATTCTTCAGCCAAAAAATTTAAATCCAAATATGATAGCTTACAATTACTTATCTTAGATTCTTAATCCCACATGGTTTGCAACAAAAGGCTAGACAACAATATGACTCATGAAGAGTTGGCCATACATTTGAATACTCAAAACTAACCTCATGGAACATTGCAGGTAGCTGTTCCCCATTGCAACATGCCATTATCTGATTCAGTACCTTCATGGGATCCTGCAGTAAAGACAATATTCAGGTAGGAGATAAAACATTCAACTTCCAACAAATGCTAATGCATGCACTTGCTAAAGTGTTTCAGAAAATAGAAATATTAAATGAAAAGGCTAAACACTTTAAAATTTTAATTTATTAATTGTTACACTTTCATTAAATACTTTTCCTTCTTTTTGTGTCCTTAAAAAGCACTTGTTGGCATGACCCTAATTTTAATTAAACTTTTTTGTTTATATATGATTACAAGTTTACAACTTACCACTAGTAGGTGTTCATTGTGAAGAGAAGCAATAAGGTTTCCATCAATATTTTCTTTGGCATCAAACATCCGGTCAACCAGTAGCTTGACAAGTGATTCCACAATTTCTGCTGCATGCAATAAAGGTAGCAAGAAAAATACAATTAACCAAGTGCAGATGAGAATACTGGGTCAGTTTATCAGGGCCTAATATACACACACACACATATACACACATTGGTAACAATTGATTAATCACATGCAATCAAAAGAAAATATATGTTCTCTTTCTTCTCCAGTAGTAAGAGATGGATGATAAAAAAAAAAACATACACAAGAAGAAAAAATATCACTATATTGTGTTCATTAGGCTTTGAAAAACTCCAAATCATATAATTAGTTTCTTTTGCCAAGAGTTTTTATGCACTGTTACAATATGAGTAATTTATTTTGTTTTAGAGTGAAAAATAACAGTTTTAATTAAGAACCGTTTTAAGATCCCCATCATTCCACGACTAACTTTCCTTGCAGCTAGCCATTGGCTCACAGATGCAAACCGGATTATACAAATATGTGAGCAACATTAAGGGATTAAACCTTCTCGTTTTGGAAAATTACTCTCAAAGGGGGGTGCTTTTTCCAATGTGGCAGACAAATCCAAGCGCCTACATGCATCAGAAGGGCATGGAGCTGCAGGTCTTAAATGCATTCTGCTGGCTGACTGCATAAGTAAAGGGGATTTTATGTGTTTGATGGATACATTGATTCCATTCTGATTGTTCACCTGCTTCAATTCTTGAAACGATTTAAGTGCTAAAATGCAATCGACCACTTTTGCTGCTGATCCCATATCTATTGTCTCCTGAAAACACAAATGACCAACACACTTGTTCATAAATAGTGTTCTATTATCAAAAGCTTGAGTTGAGCACTTCACAAATTTACTGATACAAACAACACTTTCTTGTTTAAATTGCACCAATTGTACATGCATCAAAACAAGCACTTGCAGCATGGCATTTGGGCATGCATAATGTAAGTTGTGGAAGCTCTAAACAACATACCCTTTCAAGATCAGAAGCTTCGAAAGCTGGAAGCTTTAATTCATTCATTGCTACCAGAAAATTTCGGACATTTTCAAAATACTGATAGGCAGGCAAAGGCTGGGAATCCCAGGTAAGTGATTGTGAAGCTACTGGATTATCCACAACCTTAAAAGAAATTCAATCGAAAAGGTGGTGTAAGCATTTATGGTGAGAAAATTATATATAGAAAAAATGCCAAACTCAAACTTCCCAATTTGAACCTGCCATTTATATTAAACAAAAAATTCACTCTAACCACAAGTATTTGACTATATACTAGATCATCTAATTCAACAAAAATGTAGCAATGAATCAAATATGGGATTGTAAAGTAAAATAAAATACCTTAGGCACTGCTCCAGGATGAATCTTGTTAATGGCATTGCACAGAATCAAACCATTTCTCAAGCAAGAAATTAGTTCTCTCTCTGAAGGTTGGTTGGATATGCCAAGAGGACCCACTTGGCTTTCTAGCCACTGAGTTGCCTCATAGCGTCTCCAAGCTGCACAAGTTTTTATAACATTCACTCAGACAAATCAATAGTACAGAAAACTATAACCACGGATTTTTTACTCATAAAAGAAACAGAAAAACTTCTTCATCATCATCATCACAATTAAAATAACAACATTAAAAAGCAAAGAAGTCTATAAAGCATGCATCTTGGAACACAAGAATGGTCAAGGAAAACAGAAACTGACCCGCTTCTTCAGCTTTTCTTGAAGCCATGTTGAAATCATGAACACCACTTCTTCTTGGACAATCCTCCATTATCAACAAAGGATAAACAAATAACAAAAAAGAAAAACTCAGAACTTGGTTCCTGCAAAAAATAAAGTGACAAAGAAAAATGATCACATAAAACATGATAAAACCCTCCAAAAAGATGATCCTTTTTTGTTCAAGGAACCAAGGTGCACATACCCAAGTCGAAGAATCACATAAGGGAACGAAAGACACAAAAAAATTGATCTTTTTTAAAGTGGGGCTTCTGCAAAAGACCCGAAAGAAAACTGAGAGTAGAGAAGTGGTGATTTTCTTGAGTTGGGACAGTGATTTTTTTTTTTTACTTTGGGTTCGGATAACAGAGTGGGTTAGCTTCCGGTTCCGAGCCTCAGCTACGGAATGTAACGTTATTTCTGATTTTGAATTCAAATTGGTAGGCCACGTTTTTGGGTCAACGAAACGATTTCGCTCCGTCCGTTTTGAATACTCCGTCAACTCATCTAACGGTTCCTTTTTCCTGATTAGAAGGACTTCGAAATCAGGTCCAGATTTGCGCGTATATGTATATGGAAAGTAATATATTTATATTTCGGGTTAAATTGTTAAAAAGTTAATGATTTTGATTTGAATTTGTTTAGGTATTATAAAATATATTTAATATTAATTTTGAAATTAACTGTGACAATATATTGTTAAATAAAATTGGACATATTAAGTGCATCTTTTTACCTTAGAATAAAATGCAATATACTAACCATTCATTTAAAAATTAACAGTTCAAAATCATAATAAATTATGTTTTTGTATGTCTCTCATCATAATTACTACTTATTAATGTCTAAATCAATGACTGATTTTGTATTTTGTCTTTTAGAGTACATTCTTATAATTTAGAATTTTAGATTAGCCACCTTCTTGGTTTGGTTAATTTTATTTATATTATTATTTGTGAGGATCGTATTTTTGGAGAATTTAATTATATTTCAAACCAGAATCAAATTTTTATTGCTAAAATCAATTCTGTTATAATTAAATTAATGTTTGATACTACTAAAATTATTTTCAAAATATTTAAAATACTCAGTTAATAGGCATTAAACTAATTTGCACGTAAGGGATAATGTGAAGTCAAAATAGTTTGTTTGGTCGTATTCATTATTTATTTTTATTGCATAGGTTTTACCACGTGCAACTGTGAATTTCAAATTTAATAATAAGTGTTTGTTTGATGAATAATCTCTACAAGCGTTTTTTTTTTTTAATGATGATGTGTATACACCCTTGTTCTTTTATTTTGGAAATTCATACACTCTTATAATTGGGTGTTCATCAAATGTATATTTAGAAAGAGATTATCAGAAAAAAATTTTAAAAAAAATGTGACGGACGGTGATAAACAAAAACATGGGATGTGTGAAAATTTAGGTATTTAAAAATCCAAATTCTTGTTTGATATTCTTTGTAAAATGTTTTAGATTTGACTGCACATTAAGGAAGTTAATTATATTCTATTAAAACATAAAAAATTAGTGCTACGTTAGTAGGACCAAAAACAAATCAAGCAAAGTAGAATATGACTTGGCTTGACTTGACGTAATATCAATATATTTGAGTTTAACTTAATTCGAGTTTTCCTTAAATCAAACATTTTTCCTATTCATATTTTTTATTTGAAGTTGACAAATTATTTAGTTTAGTTGGTAAGTTAAAACTCTCAACTATCTGAAATTATTATTAACTTTTTTGTTGTAAAATAAAAGTAGAAAATAAATTAAAAATAACTTAAATGAATTGTTTTATATACCAATTGAAACTAAAATAAAAATTTGTAAAGTTAAAATTTAAAATAATCAACATTTAGGATCTTAATTGTAAAATCCTAATTTAAAACTTTAGGGATAAATTATTGGGTCTGCAAATTTAATTAATTAACTCACCTAAACCTAAATTACTTAGACTGCGTTTAGTTATAGAAAATTATTCTAGTTTTTTGAGAAAAGTTTTTTGCTTGTTTTTCAAAATTTTCATTTCCTGGAATAGATAGAAAAATTATTGAAAAACTTCCACTTCTTAGTTTTCTTGGAAAACTTCTTTAAGGGCTTCTCCGTTTTTCTTAAAGAAAAAATAGAAAACTCGGTTTTCAATTTTCTATAAGTTTTCTTTGAATATTTTTTAAACAAATACCTTTTCTATTTTTCCAACTTTTTAAGAATAGTTTTCCATTTTTCTTAGAGAACTTGTGAACCAAACACGACCTTAATTTTTCCCTCTTAAAATCCTATTTTACAATTAATTCCTAAATCATTCTCTACTGGTATAACACCCCCTCATCACTCTTTTATATATATATATATATATATATATATATATATATATATATATATATATATATATTATACACTCATTTCTCCTTGCCACACATCTCATCTTTATCTCTCAACTAGTTTTTAGCCTGTGCATTGCACGGGAAAAATTTTAAATTATAATGAGAATATGTACAATAATAAAATAAATTGTGCGTAAAAATATATAATACAATAGAAAAGAAGGGATATGAATTCAACTTGTGAAGGACCTAAACATAATTTAGTAATATAATTAAGAGCAAAGAAATAAAACAAGACTTGAAAAGGAAAACAAAGATTTGATTATGAGTCAACCAAACAAAATACTTGAATTAGAAGGTGTCGTACCTAAAAAGTATCAGTTCTGTGGTAAGCAAAACAAACATAAAGAAGCCAAAACCTGAAAAGTGTAGTCAAATTTTATAAATAAATTAATCTATCTATTAAGAATAAAAGAAGAGTAAAATTCAATGTTACTATAAGCATTTAGGCGTCCTACCTTAAAAGTATAGGTTACAGATATCATTGAAGTGGTATTCTAAGTGAATTGAATTCAAAGAAGCCATCACCTGAAAAGTGCAGAAAAAATTTACAAATAAATTAATGTATGTATCAATAATAGAAAAAATGCATGAAAGTAAATGTTACTATTACCATTTAGACAAATGAGTGTAATTGTATAAGTATTTTGTTATACCTAAATCAAGTTTGTAAAAACCTCTCGGTAGACAACATTAATAGTATGCCCTTCAGTGTCATCTTCATGATTTTCCAACAACACTCTTAATCCTTCCTTTGACCTGACTCTTAAGAATGCAACATAAAGTTGGCCATGTGTGAAAACTGGTTAGGGTAGGTAAACACCAATATTGGACAAAGTTTGTCCTTGAGACTTATTGATAGTCATTGCTAATGACACAATCAGAGGAAATTGTCTTCGATTAAATTTGATAGGAAGAGTTTCAGTTGAAGGAGTCATTGTCATCCTCGAAATATGAACTACATCACCAACATGGGTTCCAGTTAGCACTTGACATTGAAGAACATGTTTCCCCATTCGCTTTACTTGCAATCTTGTTCCATTACATAGGCCTTGAGATTGGTCTATGTTTCTCAACAGCATGACAGGCACCCCAATCTTCAAAGAGAGCTTGTGAGGGGGTAGTCCTGAGCAATTAATTACATTCAAAATGTCTGGAGTAAACGTTTCTAACTCAAAACTGGAATGCTTCTCATCCATACAAAGACTATCTGAACTGAAGTAAATTTTCTCCTCTCCATCAACCTTATCCATTATATAGTTGTTGACATTATAAACAACATCCAAGGTGGGAGTGAGAATACATCTTTCTTTGAAATAGCCTTTAGTGGTCATCTCTGTTGACACTGATGGATATACAAAGGAAATCAAATCCTCTAATGTAGATTTAGAAGGAGATATTAAAATATCTACTGGTATTTTAACCTCAGATTCTCCTTCAGTGGAATCTCCAATCAAACCATCTGCAATCTTAAGAAGCCAAGTGCTGAACTTCCTTATTTCAGATGACCCATTTGAGGTGGTACTTTGTGTAAGTCGCATATTTTCAGATAAGGTCAACACTTTGCAAAAAGACCACAAGTAAGAGGAGTTGATTGTTGCTTGACATATATCCTGCCTTGACCCTTTTGGGATCACCGGCATAATTTGTCTAAAGTCACCCCCAAGAACAACCACCTTTCCTCCAAAAGGTATATTAGGGTTATATAAAATAGAAAATCACAGAACATCTCTTAATGTTTTGTCAAGAGCTTCAAAGTAGAACTTATTTACCATAGGAGCCTAATCCCAAATAATTAATGTTGCCCTTTCCAATAGTTTGGCATGGGCAGAACCTTGCTTTATATTGCAAGTTGAATCTTCATTGACAATCATAGGGATCTTGAATCTAGAATGAGTTGTTCGTCTGTTTGGAAGTAACAATGATGCAATACCACTTGAAGCAACATTTAAACATATTTGACCATTAGACCTGATAGCTGCAGATAAAGTATTCCAAACATAAGTCTTCCCTGATCCACCATACCCATAAAGGAAAAAGAAACCGCCTTTGTTTTGATGAACTGTTTCCATGATAACTTCATAGGCATTTTTTTGGTCCCTGTTAAGAGAAGATACATATTTATCAAGAAGCATTGACAAATGACCCCGATTGAAGTTTAGCTCCTCAGCATAGTTTGGTCTTGTAGATTAGAAACAAAATCACCCAATGGGAAAGGCATGGCAGGAAATTCTTTTAGAGTTCTCCTATTCTATTATAGAATTTGCTCTATTTCTGCAAGACATAAGTTCTTGATCTCTTCATCTCCAAAGTTGATAGCTACAAATATATCAACATATATCTTTGATTAGAAAAAAGTATATCAACTCATTATCATGAAAACATAAAATAATAAATAAATAAAGGATAAAGAATAGCAAACATAATTGTCTTCCTCTTACATCTTAAGAACATTAATTTAATTTAAAGTTTGATTCAGACCTACCATAACATGGATCAAAAGAATCTTATCTTTAGGGAGGATATCAGAAAGGAAACTTACCATCACACTCTATAATTCTTCTTTGTCCCTAAACAATATCATCAGATAGTTGTTTCCAACAGGTAGACCAAACAACTTCCGGACTGCATATATTATTTGAAAGGAGGAGTATTAAAAACAACTTGCGAAGATAATGGCCAGAAGCCCAAAAGAAAGCTTCATTTATTGCATCAATAAATTCCTTATCATCTTGTAGCAACCCCAAAGCATAGCAAGCTTCTTTAAATGTTGGAAAAAGCTTCCCGTCCACCGTTCGTATATCCTCGAAACTTTGGCATTCTTTTTGTACATTTAGTAGAAGACGCGGGTAGTATTATTCTCCAATTCCAACGGGTACATGAGATATCCTTCCTATAGCATGACCTTGCTTCCTTCTCGTCCACATGCCTATATCTTGTTTCCATACAAACATTGTTGGAAACTCGGCATATAACAAACATCTTCCCTCAGGATAGGTTGAGTTTGCTGTCATCCACCCAAGAAACATTGTGTCCTTTAAATTTGCTTGTAAAAGGACATTTTCAAGGTTCTCTGCATCCTCATACACAACTGTCTGCTCTCTAGGTAAATGAAAACTCACACGAATAACTGGAGGTTCTCTGTATTGGATTTCAAATCCAAATAATCTCCATGCAGCTTCACATGCAGAAATATACCTATAAAAAATTCAATCATACTTCCATTATACATATTATTTTAATGAAACCTTGATTTCACATTAGAAATCCTCAAATATATTTCAACATATTGAATAATCTCTGAAAATAAAACTAGATTGTCGTGTACAAAAAGTAAAATGAAGTCCCTAAAAAGAAATTTCACATTGAATGATATACCTGCAGTTATAGAATGCCTTAATTTCATCAACCACATCATCTTTAAGCAATGCTGTTGTGACTCTATCACTCCCTTTATGAACATATTTAAATAAATATTAATTGAGCTTGTTTGGCATGTGTACTCAACATTGATGTGGCATGAATATTTTAGAAGGAGGACTGGATTGTAAGGAACAATAAAGCTATTGTCCAATTCAATATCTTTTTTTTACAGTACGTCCATCATCTCTTCTCCTATACTTAGGAAACCCTTCTTCATCCAAGATTGTTCGATTTTGATACCTTTTTGGAAACTTTTTTGAACATCTACCATTCTTCATGCACGGAGACTTTCTATTGTATGCACCACATGGTCTGTGTACCATATATTTTTGAACTACCTCAAAGAGTCTTGGATGTACTTGTTTATCTGGAATCTCTATAGAAATTTATTTGTCTATATCCTCTGGTGACTGTGGTCTATGTGACGGGTGCATGAACAACAAAATATGGGCATGTGGTAAACCTCTTTTTTGAAACTCAATAGTACAAACATCTGTAAAAAAGGTACATAAGGAAAGTGATTTAAATGGATTCATTTATGTCAGGTATTTTATACCAATAAAGGCAGATAATTACATTAAGGAATCATAAGTAATTAAAAACACTTACAGCCAACAGTTTTTTCAAAAATAACTCCATCTCTAAGATCCCGAATTAGGTGATCTAACTTGACTTTGAAAACTTGACAAAGAATATCTGGACGATCTTTAGGTTTGATATTTCTTGGAATAACAAATCTTTTAATTTCATCCCATTCTGGATTGCATGTCATAGTGATGAAGTAGCTAGGATACCCGTAATGCTTGCATATGGCAAGAGCATCTTTGCAATTGTTGAACATGTATCGAGGACCGCCCGTAAAAGAACCTGGAATAATTATTCGTTTCCTTGTAGATGTTGCTTGAGCCTTACCTTATGAGAAGGATTGTTGAATGCCTTTATATTGATCAGCCCTTAATTTAGGTTGATTAAACGAATGTACTTTAAGCGTTCTGATTCAACCATTGTGTACGCATCAACCAAAAACTATTGGAACAATCTCCTAGGAAACAACAACAAAGGAGAATCATATTCTCTATCTTGGATCCTATATATGAAGAATTCTCTCATTGTAACCTTTAAACGTTTCGCATTTGATCTTCTTGGTTTGGAGAGTTCGCACAGGATGTTTGGTCGATATTCATCTTCTCCATATGGAAATAGCAATGGATATTGCAATCCAAGATATTGAGGATGAAGAACATCAACTCGTTATAAGCTGCTGGACTTGCTTTCAAGTATAATGTCCCTTTCAATAATAGACTCATCAATATCTCCAACTATCAATGTGCAACTTCTGAAACTATTGGAAGATTATATGTTCTTCCATCAGTATTCCTCTTACGGATTAGCTTTAATTTGACATCATTGAAATTTCCTTGCTTAAAGCGGTCTCTCGCATATCTAAATGATTTGGCCAAAACATTATGATCATTGAGCATGTCTTTTAATCCCGTGACAATCTCAGCATCAATATTAAGATAATCTTCCCTAAATCTACAAAGAATAATATGAAGTGTAAGAAATAAGTGCAAACAAAGAAGTCTATGATTAAAACTATTATTACTACAAATTAGAAAATACCTAATGGCATTGATCCTGTTGTTAACTTCATTCTCAGTGTCATAAATATACAACTGAGCAAACTTAGTTATTTCTAAATCTGCCGGGAGAAGACTCCCTAGTGAATGGAAATTTTGTCCACCAAGAACGAAGATAGGAGGAGCAGAGCCATCATTAATACCATAATTAATCTTCCCAAACAATAGAGGTAAATGCAAACATTGCATTGAATGATCGAATATTTTTTAGAAAGTAAGCACTTTTTTCATCTTTGTTGGTGTACAGATCGATCAATAGTTGAGGAGCTTTCTTTAACAATGGAAGTTGAACTTTGACTTCCATACAACAAAGGGAAAATTTTGGGTTCTTTGAGTTTTTTGATTTAGACAACCTTTCATCCAACTACATGAAAGCCTTGCAATGTTCACATTGATATACGGGATCTCTAATGTCTAGAATATCAACATCTATAAGAAGAAGAGAAATTATTTGTATGTAAAGGTGAATAAATAATATTTAAGCATAGATTGTTAATAAAAAACTTATTCATGTACCTAGCCTATCCATTAAAATGAATTAATAAAAATGAATTTTAAGATATTAGTAATTAAATTAAATTTGATATGAAAATTAGTCATTGGTTGCAAGGTAAACGATAACAGCATGTCAACAAAATTCATAGGTCAGGTTCATAAAAGAAAAATGAATGAAATCAATACCTTGATATTGGGGTTCATAATTAACTTGATTGCACCCATCTGATACATTGAATAAGTAAAGAATTATGGTTACATGTAAAAAAAACCCAACAATATATTGAAGGACGTAGGGTTGATTATGATGACTTAAATAATTGTCTTACCTCAGTAATCAATCCGATTTCGTTGCATATCTTAATGACATTTATCGTGTATGGAACCAATGCCATGATCTCTTGCATTTTGACTTGAACTTTGAAAATGAATCTTGTATCCTTGAGAACATCCAGTTCTTGGGGATACATGTTTTTATCTCCACCCTATATGAAGTAGAAAAGACAATACTTGAAGAGAAAATTTTATGATAAATAAATAAACCTGTGAAGAATAAAATGATACCCGTGAAGAGTAGGCTATGTGAAGATCTTGGGCGGACATTTCTAGGAACTTGGTCACTTCCCTATCAAACAGGATGAAGGATGCAGACTCAAATCCATCTACCACCCTTAGATGGATGCAGTATATATTTTAAAAATTAACAAAAAAGTAATAGTTATAATTATCTGGAAAAATAATTATAACCTAAAAAAAGTCAGAAAGCAATAATAGAAGTAGTGAAAGTTACAATATTGAAGTGTATATACCTCATAACAAAAGATGACAGATGTGTTCTACAGTTTTTGTAGTAGTACATATCACCATCAACCTGAATGCCATACACACATTTGATACACCCTCTATAACACCAACTAAACTCAGATTCAATCTGCTTGACGATCCTAAGTGTCACAAACACCCCATTCTACAAAGAGGAGATTTAGACGCACATAAGAAAAGATAGGGAAAAGTCTTTTAATCCATTAGATACAAACATTTAAAACAAAGTATCTTATATATATATATGAACTATATAAATATGGCTATACTTATATACATGTAATATATTTATAATTATATAAGCGGAATATTTTTCCTGACCATATAACCTGTATATTTTTCATGGCTAAATTTCTACACACAAAAAGTTAATATAAAGAGAACGAACAATTTAATCAATCAATTACATCTTTTAAAATATATTGAACATGGTTTTGGCTGGGAAAATTACTGACCTGCTTGAACTCCTTCAAATCTTCTCTGGATTTGTAGGTTGTAAGCCTAAGGAAGTCATCATGTGAAGTTATCTAGCTCTTTCGAAATAAAGGGGTCAGTTCTTGAGAAGCAACATATTCAGTTGACTGAATCCTGCATAAAACACGAATAAAGTTTTATATAAGTATTTTACTTGTTATTGTTACCATAAGTTTTTCAAAAATATTTGATTAGATCAGTTTCTCATTGTATAACTTTCATTTTTAGAAGGCATTTAAATAGTATGATTGTAATGAAGAAGTTAACGTACGTTTTAAAACAACATACCTTGTCCTAAACTCTTTAATCTCAGGAATGAGGTTATTAATGTATAGTCGAGAAGTAAAGTTGGTGTTGGACACACTCATCACATCTACACATTAACAAATTATAGAAATATATTTTCTAAACATATACAATAAAAAAATATATGTAAATGTCATATCAATTAATAAAAATAACAATAAACTAAAACCAATATATAAACATATACATGGAAGTATATGTTTAGAAACACAAACCATTCCATCTTTTCATCATAGCAAATTATAGGAGAACCACATAGCCTTCATCAGCATTATCAGATAAGCAGGAAATGAATTTCTTTGCGAACTCTTCCCACAAAGTACAACGCGGCTTCAAACCTCTAAAAAATATTGAAACAACAAATGACTGGATTTGTTTTTCAAAAACTGTAAAAAAATAACAAAGGACTTTAGTCGAAAGGAATTACTCGAGGTTATCGAGTTCGATCATGATGTAGTTGCACGTCACCCCTTCCTTCTTGAATTCAATCAAGTCTCCTTTTCCAGTCAACATACCAATAACGTTTGAAACCAAAGAGAAATAGACTCAGCAAGAGCAAGATACACAATGGGATGATGATATGACACAAATAAAAATAGATGAAGTTTTCTTTAAGCATGTGTTACAAACAGACAAAAATCAAACTTGTACTTAGCAACCAATTTTTTCTTCTTGAAAGCCTCCTTGTGTATTTCAGCAAAAGGAACAATGTGAAATACATTTTTTGGAATCTCACAGTCCTCTACCAATTTGACTTGAGTTTCCCTCTTAAAAAAAATCCTAAATTCATGTGTAGTAGGCCTGTAGACCTGGTCATTCAATGCAACAACAATGGTGGAGATGATATACACATTCCCCTCACTTAATGCCCTCTCAAACAAATATGTATGGATAGTCTTCACAGAAACCTGTATCCTGTCACCCTTTGAGAAAAAGAAGACCACAAAATAGAACATCAAAAATTTCATAATCAGACGTGCCATATTTTAATAATACTGAGCAGTGTTAAAATAATTGACTCACCAGTTCATCAACAACCACCATCTCCAATGATGCATCCTGGGAAGGGAATCTTTTGTTAGGCACTTTCCACAACCGTATCACTCTAACCTTCAATCGCCAATTCTTATCATCAAAGCCTACTAATACACAAAAAACACATTATTTTTCTATAAATTTCTATTTCAAAACTTTATACTTTTAGCCTTAAATACAGTTTATATACCTTTATATTCACATATCCAACTTCACCAAATCAAGTGATGTACATGAAACTTTAAAAACCAACTCCCCAACATAAACCTGATCATGGTTAACAACCAACACAAACTAACAAAAACTACTTCAGTATTCAGTCTTTTCTAATAAAAATTCTGATTTTCATAAAATAAATGGAATGAAAAACATAGAAAAAAACCAAAAGTACTAAAGAAAAGAAAGCATAACCTGAACCTCAACTTGATCAGGGAGAATTTGTTTCCCCTTCCTACTGGCAGAGACGTCTCTCTAATCAAGAATCACCAAAACAAAAAAATTAACAACAAATAAGGGTATCATACAAACAACCACCAACAGGGGATAAAACATGGATAAAGAACAATAGATACCAAGTAAAATACCCTGTTTGGTGAATCCTCTTTGTCCATGCAAGAGGGAAGCTTCGTCATCGCAGAGAGGGATTTAAAAAATAGAAGATAATGAGGGACACAAATATGTTCACAGTCAAATTACAATGAAACATGCAAAGGACTTTAGATAATAGAAAATGGAAAGTATAAATGAATAGGTGACATTAAACATGAAAATACAGGGGATTTAGAAAACTGAAAAAGTTGTAGAAAAAATAAAAAGGATTTGAAAAACAGGAAAAACCATTAACTAAGAAAAATCGAATCATATTAAACATAAACTCAGAAATCACCACATAACATGTTAGGGTTTCATAAAATGTCTTTAAAAGGGGCAAAACGCAAGTCTCACAGAAACATTCATATACGGCAATAAGGGTATCATACAAAGAACAGAGGATAAAAACATGGATAAAGAAAAACATAAGCCAAGAAAACTACCATGTTATGTGATTCATCATTGTCCATGCAAGGATTTGATGGAGGGGATTTAGAAAACTCAAAAACTTGTAGAAATAACATGTTAGGGTTTCATAAAATGTCTTTAAAAGGGGCAAAATGCAAGTCTCACAGAAACATTCATATACGGGAATAAGGGTAACATACAAAGAACAAAGGATAAAAACATGGATAAAGAAAAACATAAACCAAGAAAACTACCATGTTATGTGATTCATCATTGTCCATGCAAGGATTTGTTGGAGGGGATTTAGAAAACTCAAAAACTTGTAGAAATAACATGTTAGGGTTTCATAAGATGTCTTTAAAAGGGGCAAAATGCAAGTCTCACAGAAACATTCATATACGGGAATAAGGGTAACATACAAAGAACAGAGGATAAAAACATGGATAAAGAAAAACATAAACCAAGAAAACCACCATGTTATCTGATTCATCGTTGTCCATGCAAGGATTTGATGGAGGCGATTTAGAAAACTCAAAAACTTGTAGAAAAAATAAAATGATTTGAAAACCAGGATTACCATTAAATAAGAAAAAACGAAACATATTAAACATAAACTCAGAAACATTCATATACGAAAACAGGGGGATTATACAAAGAAAAACAGGGGATAAAAAGTTGGATAAATAAATACCCTGTCTGGTGAATATCCATTGTCCATGCAAAGGGGAAGCTTCCCCATTGAAAGAGTTTCAGAAGAATCGGAAGAATGACGCAAAGAGAGTAGCGGACGGAGAGAAAATATTGACGTAGGAGTTTCAGAACACACGAACAACTCAAACGGATCAAGTATTGAAAAAGAAGAGGGTGTGAGGAGAGCAATGAATGGGCGTTAAAGGGGAGGGCGTTAAAGGACGAGAAATGAAACTAAACTTCAGTCAAGGTGAGATATACGAAGAGATGCTTGGGTGGAGCAGTGAATCGGTGGTTTAAATTTTAATATTTAATTAAATTAAATAAAAAATAGAATAAGAGGAGAAAGTGTTTGGAGGGAATAAGAATTAACCACAGCTTGACACCTGTTACATTAGAGGGAAATCAGGAGGAATGGGGATTTTGGAGGGAAAACATATGCACCAGAGAGTGACACCTGTTAAATTCTACTATGATGGGGATTTTCAAAAACTCCTCTTTATATTAGATATAGATTTATCTCTTTCTACTTCTTCAGAAAGGACCTTTTTTTATTTTAATTCCACTCTCTTGCACGGCAAGTTGTTCCCATTTATTTTTTTATTATTATTTCATCAATTCTTAAATTCCCTCTCTGCTTGTACATCACGTCACAGTCCCCTTTTCTTTTTTATTCACGTTCAATTCATTCTCTTCCTCCCCACACATTAGATCTTCTTTTCTTCTCAACCTCTCACCCACTCGATCCCTCTCTCCAACTAGTGTAGCTCTCTTTTTTTAAAATTTATTTAACTCTTATATCACTCTCTTATTACTTTCTTTTCTCTATTTACAACGTGCGCACACACACATATATATTCTCCATCTCTCCCTCTTGCTCACTTTATCTTATAAACGACAACCCCAATTTTTATTTTGATCTCACACTCCCCATCTCGCTATATTTCACGTTGTCCCCCTCTTCTCAGTGGCTTTCTTCTCTTTTCTTTCCCAGGCAGCGTGACCCCCTTTCCTTGATCATTTTATCTCTCAATCTCTTCTTCTATGCATGTTGAAAACCGAGAGGATAAAGGGCCAAAGCCGAACCATTTTGGCTTTTTCTCCCTGCCGTGAGCTAATTTAGGTGTTAGGTAAGTTTTTCGTTGGTTGAAAAATATTAGTCTGATAAGTTCTATGAAGTTATGGATGATTTTGGACTTTATTTGTTAAGTGTGAATGAGAATAATCCCTCTCGTTTAAAATTTGAAGAAATATCAAAGGTGAAATATTGCTAAGAGCTGTCAATTTCAGGTGTTAAAAGTCTAAGATAGTGATGTTAAAAGTTGAAGCAACAGGTGTTAAAAGTTGAAATTTTTAAAAGATTTGAAATCTGAATTTTCAACAGGTATAAAAAGTCAGATTTTTTGGTGGGGTTAAAAATAGATTTTTAAAGGAAATTTAAAGGCTGAATTTTATTTATTAAAAATTAAAATTTTGAGTATAAAATATAGGGTTGGATTTTCTAAATAAATTATTGTGGGAAATTGGTTTAAAGAAGTTTTATAAAAGTTTAAACCAATTAAGAAGTACTATAAAATTATTTAAAACATTGAGTTTTAAAAGGTTTTAAATGAGCTGTAAAACCTTGAGTAAAGTATTTCTAAATATTTAAAGGATTTATGAACCAAAGAAAAATTGATTTTTACGAAAGGGATATTAAAATAATTATTAAATTTAGAATTTATGTGAATTTGTTAATTAGGTGATAAAAATAATAATTATTAAATCTTAAAATTTATTAAAATTATAAGGGTTAGTTATTTAAACGCCAAAAATGTGATTTTCAAGTAGCGTATAAATTATTAAAATAATTATTGTTAATTTACAAATTTCTGGCCTTAAAAACCAAAAATTGGTGATTGAATCAAAGCGTTTGATGAGCGTTTTGAGTTTTGGAATCGAGGATTCTAGGTAGAGGGAACATTATATCTTAAATGTATAGATTATGAATGGATAAAGGTATATGTGTTTGTTTATATTGATGAATGTGATATTAATTGATTAATGCTTAATGAATTTCATGATGATAGTATTATTTGTTGTCGTTGGCAATATACCTCATTGATTGGTATTGTTGATTCAAATGATGATCGTAAATATATTGATGATTACTTATTGGTTGTTACATGTTATTGCGTAATTATGTAATTGAAATGAAATCCCTTGGTGATGGTAACCAAGTGGTGGCCCTTGGTGATGGTAACAAGGTGGTCTGTGAATAGTTAATGTTATGTTGCATAACATTGCATATTTAGACACATACAAAACTATAGAAAGGATGTGAAGCTGGCCCAGATGGGAGGGCGGCCTTTAGATAGGCAAAAACCCTGTGTGGTTTCCTTTGGGATCCACAGCCGCCTTCGATTAGGTTCAAGGCCGGCCTGTAACACCTGAGTTGAGATGTCGCTGTCACTTGGAGTGACTCGTGTTGCAAATGGGGGAGTGGTTCGGTACCGGTAAAATGGAATTAAATATATGTTGCAAAAATTTATACACTGTAGTGTAAATCCCAACATCAGAGTCGGATCTGTAACACCTTTGGTTAAGTAGGACAATCCCTTCCATTATATTATCCTAGTCAATTGAGAGGTTACGAGTTTTAAAAAAATATGGAAGTTTTTTTTATACAAGATAAAACATGGTGGAACAAAAACATAACATATATATATATATATATATATATATATATATAAAAGGTTATATATACATTCCCTGGTCAAGTCAGAACTGTACAATTGAAACAAAGAGGGCACGTAGGCACCCTAAACAAAATACATGGAAATAACTCTACACATAAAGTAAATCCTACACTACCCGTCTCATCCCATAAAATCTTTACCTGACCATAGAGATGCAGGTGGAGCGGAACTCATAGATGGTAAGTCGCTGACTTAACGGATCGGCTGATGCCTACGTCTAGCATAAGCCGTATAGGTTTCCACCAATAGACTCTGGGCCTTGGTCGATATGTCCAAGTAGTCTTCAGTCTCACTATAGACATAACTCCTGTAGATATAACAAAGAAAACTTGGCGATCGGTCCCACTGTCGTCTAGCTAAGTACCTTTCCATATGAGTCAGCACCAACACTCCCTGTCGCAAGGGAATCTCCTCCAACCCGCTCGTCACACGAACCTAGAGAGGAAAGACTAGTGGAAGATAAGGTGGTAAGGTAGGTAGTAAAGGATGATCTCCAAGGTCCATCGGTACCTACTCGAGCGGAAACTCCTTGGGATCCTCCTGTTCCTCCTCCTCGATAAGGAGAGGAATATACTCTGGGGTCAGCTCTCTCGGTGCAGCTCTGACCGGGCTGGGTGCATCTGGGATATCTGCCTACTGGACGGGGAGAGGAACCATTGGTGGAACGGGTAAGGGGTGGAAACTGAAGGGGTCCGCCTCTAAGGCTGCCTCTCTACTTGCTAACTCCTCAAGCTTCTCTACACTCAGGGGACATGGAGGATCACCGTAGCGTCTAACCAAACTCTATATGACCTCTATATCTTGGTCATAGGGTCTCTCCTCCTCTGGCTAAGGTGGCAAGGGTACCTCCACTAGGGCGTCCTCAGGAATCACGGGAAGGTGACTGGGACCTGCCTGGTCCTTCTAATGCAAAGAACTCCTTGTACGGTATGTATGTCTGGCTGGTGATCTGGAATGATTAGCTGTAAAGGTGAGTCTCTGCCTCCAAATAAATTGGGGAGTGTCATCTTTGATACTCATCCCTTCAATCTCTCTTTGGGGTTCCTAATATGTAGTCTAAGTCATCTCACCGCTCTTGGCCTTACTGGACCTTTCCTATGTCCCAATAGTCCCCTTGAATCGCTAAGGTTCGTATCATCACAGTTAATTAACAAGTAATCACAATTTTGATATGAGAATGCAATGCATGTATTTCATGTTTCTGATAATATAATTAGTTGATATGATGCATGAACTCCATCAATCACAACATCTCATTGATTAAGTCCCGCCTTATCCTCTTGTCCACTAAAGCGATCGAAGCTCTCCTTGTTCTGGTTTTCACAAATGGGTAAGGACACGTAGCCCTATCATTACAATGGCCTATCACAATCTTTGCAGAACGGGCACTCCACGGTCATAGAAAATCCCGCCTTTTGTCGAAGTATACCAGATTTTGCCACGGGCTATCCGGCGACCGGCGTGAATCTGAGCCATTGGAATTCCTGCCTCCGATATACTCCTTAGACTGCCCTCGGGTATCGAGGCATGACAAATTCTTCAGTGTACCCCTCACTGTGTGCTCTAAGGAATTATTCCAACACCTACCCTTATTCACCAGGTATGATGCATGGTTCGACTATTATATTTGTCATAGTATGGTTCCTCGGTAGGGTTCCTTTTCATTTCATTTCTAACATCGAGTTTTTCTCTCAATACCGAATGACATTTAATCTTTTTCAATTTTCTCGATAAAAGTTGTAAATTATTTTTCGACTCCTTAGAAATGAAATGAGATCTCACAATTCCTAATGTCATGGGTACTTTGGCGCTACAACGCCCATCAAACATTCTTAGATTCACGTTCGTGCCCTTTCATAATTAACCACATTGGAACCCTTACCGATACCACCATTCCATATTCATACATCTTATTTAGAACCTTTTATAGTTCAATTATCCATGCATCACATACAACATTCATCAACTAAATACACTTAAGAGATATATCACTCAAAATCATACATTCACCAACACATTATGTCAACCATCAATCAGTGATACCATAACATTTAATATTCGCCTTATTCTAGTCGGTATTCATAAAGGTAATATAAATGATATACTTACTGACATGAGGACTAATATGTTAATTGTATGTCGTATCAATTCTTAACGGTTCCGAATAATGTGTATGATTGGATATTTTGCAAGATAGTGAAATTCTTAGGTATGTTAGGGTCACTTATAATCTTCATGATTTAGTTGGGTAGATTTGATATATTCTGTCATTAGATGTCTTAACGTACAGTTGTGAACTCCGAATTTATTATTGGTTGACCGTAACTTAAACAAGTTTAACCTACTAAGTAATTCATTATTTCACTCACTAAATGGGTCATTCGTCCCTTATATTCCAACATTATTTTAGTGATTTCCTTCTTGAGTATGAACTTGCCAAATTCTATAACTCTTTCCTTTAGTGACTATATTTATTTAGTTCATTTCCTAGTATTCTTGACTATTAAATATCATTTGTTTCAAAGTTGTTAAAACTTAGGTACCACTTTAGTTGGGGCATTATGCTTTAGGGTGGCATTATTTAGTTATCTAAAGTTACTTTTTAATTAATAAACCCCCTTTTAAATCCTAACTTTAGTTTAAAAGCTAGTATACCAAAAATCTGTCTCCTATTTACTAATTGGTTTGTTCTCAGAATAAAATTTCCTTTAATCTCTTTTTCTACTTCTAATGATTCCTAAATTTCCAACATAATATTATTCCCTTTTAAAATTCCAGATTTTAGACTTAATTCATCTAAGTAAATAATCTTATTAATTATTAGGATCCTTTTCAAATCCTTACTCAAAATTTTAGGGTATAGTTTGTTAATCCTATTATTCTAAGTTTCTTTAATCTATTCGAATAATTATTTCCATATACCTTTCTTCTTAATGAAGGTTCTCTTATTAAACCTATTTCTTTTTCCTAAAATTTCTAAGGTTATCATTTCTTATCTTCCAAGTGGTCGCCAAAGTAGTCACCAAAAATGGTCACGAAATTTTTTTCTTCTAATTAAGTCCTAATCATTTGTTATGTGTAATAATAATTTTTTTCTACTTAACTTGTAAAATCTCATTTTAGGCCTAATAAAACTTTTCCATAAGGCCATTTGAAACACCTTTCAAAAATAAATTTTCTTTGGTTAACTTTTTCTAAATCAACTTTACTTTTCATAAAAAAATATTTCGGACCGTCCGATCGAGAAATCCTTTCAATGTACGTGATATTTCTAAAAACGATTTTGGAAACGATTGAACGATCAATTAATTTTCTAACTAGCGGGGCTTACCAGATAAAAATCTACAAATTACATAATAACATCCAGAATAAAATTTTATTAATACAACCATATCGAATAAAACTGAGCCCGCCTAGACGCTAAATGTCCTAGATTCCTTTTTAGTGATCTGATCGCACTAAAACCTCTTCGAGTTCGAGAATGTCAAATTATATTAAATAAATTTTTGAAAACATTTATAAGTTTAAAAATGTAAACCTTTTAACCATCAGTTATGAAAATTTTTACGGTTTAAGATCTAGCTGTTGGATCGCAATAAAATTCGAAATAGAGGTTCCTGAATATGCATACAACGATATAGGACAGCCAAACACACAATTAAATGAGGAAAATACCCCCTTTACCTCATATTATTGTTGCTGTCTAGAGAAAGCAACTGAAGGTTTTTACCGAAAAAGTCATCAAATGCTCCGAACGTCCTCTGATCCTTAGAAAAATTTAGGCATGCATGGTTAGAGTAAGGGGTTAGCCGTGGTTTGGTCCTCAAAACAACAAGGAAACATCATTGCAAATTTGAAATGAAAACTAGTTTTGGAATTAGGAAGATCAAGGACAAGATTCATGGAAGAAATGTCAAAATCCTTTACCCTGGATGGCTTGGGTGAGTGGCAGTTTGGAGGTCTCCAAAGCAAGGAGCTGAACTTCAATTCTTCAAGGCCATGGCATGTAAGAAAACTAAAGATGAGGTGATGATTGATGGTGGTTGGCCATGAGTAGGTGGAGCAAGAAGAAGAGATAACAAAATTTGGATATGTGGAGGTGGATTGTGGTGGTGTTTGGTCATGAAAGGGGGGAAGAGAGGTGGTTGTTGTGGTGGTTAAAATGGTGTCTAGGAGAAGAGGAAAATAGAGAGGAGAAGAAGGAGACTTGTTTCCATAAAGAGAGTGAATGAAAGTGGAGAGATGGTGAATTGATTTTGGTTGAAGTGATGGTGGTTTAGGAGTGATGATGAGGGCTAGCCTTTACACGAATTCTTATTGGTTGGAATACAAGGTGACCAGCTGAGTGGAGTGGGAGAGCTGGATGGTGACATCTGTCCAGGAAGATGTCCAAGGGTGGTAAGGTGGTCAGAAAAATCGGTGTCCAAGAAATAAACGTTTTGGGCAAGAAACTAAAATGTATAGGATTTTTATGAACCAAAAAAATAAGGACGTTAAAAATAAATATGAATTAATTCGTGGATTTAGAATTAGAGAAAACTCCCAACACAAAAGTTGTATATCTCTTTTTGATCTTTAAATCGATATATCATACGCAACAATCAGAGATTGGTAGCCCGAGATATACCCGATTTATGACAAGATGCTCCAGAAGCTCCTAAATCACTTAGGGGCTTAGAAATAAATTCACCATAAATTTTCACTTGAGAATTGGGCTTCGTGCCCTTTATAAACATTAAAGGTTTCCTTGATATGGATCCATAGAAAAAAGAATGAAGCAATTCAAGCACTGGATGAGAGAGATATACGTATTTTCCTATAGACAGTTGGTATAAAAATGAAACAGCCATGGGTTCCCAAAAAGATTCATTAAACTGTATTGATATGGATAGAATTAGCCTTTGATGTCTGCATAGAAAATGTATATAATTTCGTTAAGGATATTTTGACACCAAGTTTGTACAAATTGAAGGTTGCATGAAAAAGATATGGATTTTTTTTGAACCATGTGTAGGGAAAAACGTCCCAACAATGGGATTTTGAGGTGAACATACTTGATCTTTGATCTTGGGGTCGACAGAGTGAGAATCGGAGCTCGGGGCTAGAAACGGAGGTTGAAGATCTTTTCAAAACAAAGAGATAGAGACTAAAATTATTTAATTCTAAGGTTGTTTGTAAAAGTTGGGTCCAAAATACTGAAGGTACACGGGTTGAGGTTTAAAACGATTCTTAAGGAAATCCAATTATGGAAAGACGGAGGTGATAGAGTCCGAACTGGGCTTCGGCCTCTTTAGGAAAAGTTTCTAAAACTTTGAATTTGTCACCAGAGACTGACCGTACCGCCATCGGATATCCCAAGGTATATAAACGATCAAACGTAAGAGTTGTTAAGGGTTCTGATTTGGTCGGTTAGGTTAAGTCAGGTACCCTTGATTCTTCACAAAACGATCCTAACAAGACTAGTTTCTTAACTAGATCACTAGTCTTGGGTTGAATGGTCGAAGTCCGACCTCAAGCTGGGTCCCACAGTTTAAATCTGGGGAACTGGACGTTATTTATTATTAAAATATTAAAATAACCAATGAATTCCCAACTAAACCTCATTATAAATATACTTTCATATTTTAAACTCCTTATTAATAATATTAGGTATCAAAATAAATATTATCTACTCACTTAATTTTATTTTATTTTATTTTAATTAACTAAAATTATTATTAATAAAACTCATTAACAAATTAGGATTAAAATAAAGTATTTTCTCCTAATCATCTTTTACTAAAGAAATTAATTAATGTTTTATGAGGCCTCGGGCTCTAATAATTTCTTAACCTTAAAATTATAGTGAGTACCTAATAAAAATCAAAGATCCTAAATCACTTATGGCTATTATTAGCAGGTAATTGACTAATATTATTTATAAATTACCAATAACTAAACATTATTCATAAATTACTATTTTTAACGTTAATAACAAGAATATATTATGAATATAGATGCCTCAACAATAATTCAATTACAGAATTAAACACATTTATCTCTTCTCATAAATTGTTATTAAACCAACAAGTTCCTTTAAAGGTCACTATTGCACACATCCTCCCTTACTCATTTTTATTTAACTAGGTTATTTACTACTTATTTTCTCTTAAATCTTACTTTCTCACTTCTTCACGATGACCTAGGAGTTAAGCCTAAGCCTCATTCTCCTAAAATACTTAGTAGGGTATTCTCGGAAGTCCCGAGACCTTGGGTTCCTATCTAAGAAAAATCCAGGCTATTACAGGATCCGCATGCATATACATTCACATATAATTATTAAGGTTAAGACGCTATTGAATAGCTCGTGATATGTATTATTGTGTTGGTTGCATTTGAGGTATTGCAAACTTTGTTAGATAACAGTAAATAATGATGCTTATATTTGTGAATGAGTGGTGGTAGAACTGGATAGGTAGTTGATATTACTAAGGTTAAATCTGGTTCAATACTTATCATTTAGCATGTATATACTCACCCCTAAGTTGTGGTTATTTTTTAATGGATTTTGACCAAGGCGATGCTTGGTGATTACTCGGTTGGAGTTATCGTGGTCTTGGAGACCCATTTAAATATGTAGTTATTTGTATTGTTTTTAGTATAGTATTACCTTGGTCAGCTTCTGATGTATAAAGAATAATCTTTTGATACAGACTATGTGTGTGTATATATATATATATATGTTTTGGGACTTCTAAACGATTAGATAGATTCACAAAAATAAAAAAAAATCCCAATATTTTTATTATATATTAGTGCTACATTTTAGTGGTATCAAAGTAGACTTAAAAAGTCCAAGGCTAAGGAATACTTATTATATGCTATAAGTTGTATGATATTACGTGATAAATTATTAAGTGTTGGAACTGTGATGTGATCACCTATGAATAGTTGTGTATTCTTATCCTTGAAATGATGTTAATTTTAGGACAAGGTATGACGAATTGTCAAGGCATGGATCCCATGACGGTAGCTTTCCAACACTTTACTGACTTGTTAGAGAGGCAAGCTCAACCTTAGCCCCACGAGCATCAAGGCTTGGATCGCTTTCTGAAAAGGAAGCGAAATGAATTCCATGGTGGGTTTAACCCCGAACCTGCATACACTTGGATTTAGGATCTGGAAAGAATCTTTAGTAGCCATCAATACAATGAGGCACAAAAGGTAGAATATGTTTTTTATATGTTCTATGGTGAGGCGGACAATTATAGAAAATAAGAAAAGTAAGAATGATTACTGTTGATACCCAGTTGATCTAGGAGAACTTTAGAACATGCTTTCTAGAAAAATATTTTCCAGATACGGTTAGGAGTAAGAAGGAGCTGGAAAATTTGATGAATTATGTATGTTCTATCCTCCATTCTAGCACCCTGGGACCAGGGGTTCCAAATGTATAAAATTTGAAAGTGGATTAAGGCATGAGATCAAAAAAGCGTTTAGGCACCAGGAGATCCAGAGCTTTACGGTGTTGGTTAAAAAATATACGATCTTCAAAGAAGATGACAAGGCCCACATAGGCCAAAGCAGCAAATGATACTTCTTTAAAGCCACAACAGCCTAATTTTAAGAAGCAAGGCAATTCTGGTAGAGGTGGATCATCATCTAGATCAAGAGGGCATAACAGACGTGATGGTTATTTTGGTGGCCGTTCTAGGAACACTAAGTGCTTTGAATGTGGTGGTGACCACTTTGTGCGTGACTATGACTGCAATAAGATTGTCTGTTTCTAATGCAATGAAAAGGGACATATCCACCCTAATTGTCCTTATAACCAACTAACAAGGAATGCTAATATGAACTGTTGAGGCCGTGGAAACAGTAACCGTGGAGGCTGCAGTAATGGTGGTCGTGGCAACATGATAAGTTGAAGAAATGACTAGGGTGGGAATGCTAACTCATAAGCTACTGGCAGAGTGTTTGCTATTAATGCTGAAGAGGCCATGCAAGCTAGTGATCTGGTGCAAAGTAAGTATTTACTCAATGACTTTACTCTTGATGTTATCTTTGATTATGGTGCTATGCATTCCTTTATATATGATGACTATATGAAACGTTTAAGATTGCTTGTGTTTGATATTGATCACTCTCTAGTTATGTCTACCCCAACTAGCTTTAGTCTACGGAAAGCCATTGTATGTAAAAATATGTGTTTCACCTTGGGTGATAGAAAATTCATGACCGACTTAATTTGTTTACCCCTAAAGGGTCTTGATATCATTCTTGGTATGAATTGGCTATCAGCCAATAAAATGATTGATTGTGAGAACTGACGGGTGATCTTTTCTATACGGAGTACTGAAGACTTCACAGTCCAAGGTATATACTAATTGCTTATGTTAATATCTTTGGATGACGGAAAGAATAGATCCCAATTAGATGATATTCTTGTTGTATGTGATTTTCCTGGGGTGTTTCCAGAGGATTTACCAAGTGTTCCTCCTAAAAGAGATATTGAATTCTATATTAACCTTATGCCTGGAGCTGAACCAGTCTCCAGCGTACCTTATAGAATGTCCCCTGTTGAGTTGGCAGAATTGAAAAAACAAGTTAATGAGCTATTAGAGAAATAATTTATCCGACCTAGTATATCACCATGGGGTACCTAGTGTTACTGGTTAAAAAGAAAGATGGTAGTATGCAGCTATGTGTTGATTACCGCCAATTGAATAAGCTGACGGTAAAGAACAAATACCATTTGCTAAGGGTTGATGATCTGATTGATTAGTTAAGGGGCGCTTCTGTCTTTTCTATGATCGACTTGCAATCCAGATACCACCAAATCCGGGTCAAGGCTTTTGATATCTCTAAAACGGTGTTTAGGACCCATTATGGCCACTTTGAATATATGGTAATATCATTTGGTGTAACAAACGCTTCGGTGGTGTTCATGACAATATCTTCCATCCTTATCTAGATCAGTTTGTAGTGGTATTCATTGATGATATTTTGATTATTCTAAGTCACACTAGAAGCATAAGGACACCTTCACTTAGTACTACAGGTGCTAAAGGAGAAGCAATTGTTTGCCAAGTTATCAAAGTGTGATTTTTGGTTGGATAGGATCAAATTTCTTGGACACATTATCTCCAGGGATGGTGTTGTTGTCGATCCATCTAAGGTGGAAGCCATTATGGCTTGGGAGAGACCCAAATTTGTGACTGAAATTAAAATTCTTATGGGCCTAGCCAGTTATTACCGAAGATTTATTGAGGGATTCTCCAAGATTGCATTGTCGATGGCAAAGTTAACTAGAAAAAGTGTTCCTTTTGTGTGGACCCTCGAATGTGAGAAGAGTTTTTTGGAATTAAAGGCAAAATTGACTTCTACTCCTGTGTTGGCATTGGCCAACTTACAGGAAAGTTTCATGGTATATTGTGATACATCCAAGTTGGGCCTTAGATACGTGTTAATGTAGAAAGATCGGGTTATAGCTTATGCCTCACGAGAGCTGCGACCCCATGAGCAGAACTATCCCACGCATGAACTAGAACTTACAGTTGTGGTTTTTGCACTAAAATTTGGAGACATTACCTATATAGATCTAAATTTGAAATGTATAGTGACCATAAAAGCTCTAAATACCTGTTTGATCATAAGGAATTGAATATGAGGCAAAAAAGATGGATTGAATTTTTAAAAGATTATGACTTTGAGTTGAGATATCACCTAGGAAAGGCAAATGTAGTTGTTGACGCCTTAAGCCAGAAATCTATTCATGTAGCTTTGATGGTGGTGAAAGATTTGAATGAAGTTATTGGAACAGTTCAAAGATTTGAATCTGGTTGTGGATGTTTCTTCATCTGATAAGGTGATTGTTGGCACCTTAAGGATAACTAATGAGTTTTTAAAGATGGTTTATGAATAACAAATGTCTGATCCTCACCTTTTGAAGTTGAAAAAGACTCAGGATGGTGGTAAGAACTTGTCATTGACTAAAGATTCTGATGGGATTTAGAGGATTAAAGGCCGAATTTATGTGCCTAGTGCAGGTGGATTGAGGAAGATGGTACTAGATGAAGCCCACAAAAGTAAGTTGAGTATCCATCCAAGTACTACAAAGATGTACCAGGATCTGAAATCGCATTTTTGGTGGCCAGGATTGCAGAAAGATGTGGTCGAATATGCCATTTCTTGTATTATTTGTCAGAAAGCTAAGGTTGAACACCAGAAACCATCTGATGGCTTGCAACCTTTTAAGGTTCCTGTATGGAAATCGGATGCGATTGGCATGGATTTTATGATGGGATTACACAGGACCCGAGCTGGTCACGATGCTATTTGGGTGATTATGGATCAATTGACTAAGTCTGCACATTTCTTACCTATCAGTATGAGATACCCATTGTAGAAACTAGCACAGTTGTATATCAGTGAGATCATTCAACTGCATGGTGTTCCATCTAGTATTGTGTCAGATAGAGATCCAAGGTTCACTTCCTGGTTTTAGGGAAGCTTGCACTAGGAGTTAGGCTCGAAGATCCGGTTGAGTTCAGCCTATCATCCTCAAACGGATGGGCAGTCAGAATGTACTATTTAGAGTTTGGAGGACTTATTAAGGTCCTATGTGCTAAAGCATGGTGGTAGATGGGAGTAGTTCCTCCCTCAAATTGAATCCACGTATAATAACCGTTACCACAGTAACATCAGTATGGCTCTATTTAAGGCTTTGTATAGCCGGAAGTGTCAGACGTCTCTTTGTTGGTTAGAGACCGGTGAAAGTTTGATGTTGGGGCCTGGGATTATGCAGTAAACCACATAATAGATTAAGAGATCAGAGAGAAGATGAAAGCATCCTAGGACCGACAGAAGAGTTATTATGATAACTTGAGGAAACCCCTTGTGTTTCGGGTTGTGACCGGGTATTCCTGAAGGTTTCTCCTTAGAAAGGTATCGGGTGAGTGTTATAAAGTAAAAAGTTGATCCTGAGGTATATAGGACCTTATGAGATTTTGAAGCGGGTTGGTTTGGTGCCTACCAGATTGCACTTTCTTTTAATCTAACAAATCTTCAGAATGTGTTTCATGTATCCCGGTTGAGGAAGTATATACCAAACTCTACACATTAAATTCTTGATGACGATGTTGAGATCAGAGAAAATTTGACTGTACCTGCTGAGCCTACACAGATTATAGATAGATTGATCAAACGCTTGAGAAACAAGGATGTACCATTGGTAAAGATAGCGTGGCAACAAGGTAACTGTACCACCTTTACTTGGGAGCGTGAAGACTCGATGAGATAGCAATATCATGAGTTGTTTCATTGAGGTAAGTAATGTTTAAATTTCGAGGACAAAATTTTTATAGGTGGGGTGAATTGTAACATCCTAATTTAAAACTTTAGGGATAAAATATTGGGTCTCAAAATTTAATTAATTAACCCACCTAAATCTAAATTACTTAATTTTCCCCACTTAAAATCCTATTTTACAATTAATTCCTTAATCACTCTCTACTAGTATAACACCCCGATCACTTATATATATATGTATGTATGTATATATTATATACTCATTTCTCCCTGCCACATGTCCTATCTCTATCTCTTAATCTATCTTTTTCTACTTCTTTAGTAAGGACCTTTTTTTTCTTTTAATTCCACCCTCTTGCACGGCAAGCTATTCCCCTTCTATTTTTTATTATTAGTTCATTAATTCTTAAATTCCCTCTCTGCCTGTAGACCACGCCACATTCCCCCTTTTTTTATTCACGTTCAATTCATTCTCTTCCTCCCCACACATCAAACCCTCTTTCCTTCTCAACCTCTCACCTTTTCGATCCCTCTCTCCCACCAACATAGCTTTTTTTTAAAAATTTATTTAACTCTCATTTCACTCAGCCTTTTACTCTCTTTTCTCCATTTACAACACACACACACACACACTTATATATATAGGCTAAATACACCTTTTAGTCCCCTATCTTTTAAGTTATTCCCAGATTGGTCCCTTATCATTTTTTTAATTCAAAGAGGTCCCACATCTTTTAAAAAGGTATCAATTTGGTCCTTTCCTCAAGTCAGAGCTAACACTGTTTGAGATTGATCTAACATTGCTTGGAGACGTTACTAACATAGAGTTTATGGAAGATTTCCTTTATCCTCCATTAAGGCCCCCATTGAAGCTCTAGGGTTTGTATGTTGGCATTGAAATTCATCGAAAATTTCAAGAACGTGACCTCCAAATTACAATCCTCTCTCATGGCCAACTCAGGTGGTTCTGTGTTCAACAATGGAAGTAACTCAACACGTGTCATTTCTCCTTATTGTGAATGTGTTGGGTACTATAAAGTAGTGCTTCGAACCTTAAGAATAACGATAAACTATAGAAGACAATTTTGGGGGTGTAGGAAGTATCGGGTAAATTTATTTCATGATTATTACTTTGGTTTTTTACTTGGAAGAAAAGTTGATACGATTTTCAGTGTGTAATATGTTGTTAATGGTGTTTTTATAGGGTGTAGCTGGTGATGGGGGTTATAATTCTTCCAATGGGTCATAGAAGTTGCTGAAGCTGAGAAGGATCTATTAATTATCAGACAAAGGAAAAAAATAATCGCATTGCAGAACTCTATTAAGGAATCAACAAAATGGAACAAGTGGATGTATTGTTTTTGTGTGTTGTTGGCCTTATGTAATGTATTTGTGATATTTCTATGTTGGTTACAGTAAGATAATGTAGTTTGGTTAAGTTTAGGTTGTGAAGTCTAGTTGTTAATTTTAGTTCTTACTTTCAGTGTTTATTGTAAGATGTTAGTTTGACTTGTAAACTTGAATTGTTAATTTCAAATGTTCACTTTAGTTGTGAATTTGAGATTTGAGCTTTGAATTGTTAATTTGAGCACTTCAATTTGAGTTGTTAATTTGAGATAAAAATATTATATAGACCACCAATGAGAATAAAAATAATACTATAATATGTTTTCCACCATTGAAAATAAAAGGTGTAAACCATGTGTAAACATTACTAAAAGAGAACAAAACACAAATTACAATATTATTTCATCATATTAAGACATAACACAAAACAAAAAATAGTGAACAAAACATAGTATTATTCCACCTTGGTCTTAACGTTTGCCTTTGTTGGACTGGGTTTGCACAAGCAACAGTGACATGTTTTCTTTTGGTTATGGTTATGGCAGCATTCTCAGTTGGGGCTATGGTTTGGTTGTTGGAAGATTGTTGGGTCTGGGGCTCCTCTAGTGGTGCTTTGGAAGGACAAGTAGCCTTGTTGTGTCCTATAGTTCCACAAACACTACACTTGATCTTCAAACCCTTCCTGGACATCCTGATGTCATCTTTGTCAGTTGGGTCCTTGTTTTTTGATCTCTTAAGCCTCCTAGCTTGCCTTTTGAATGATGGAGGTTGTATAATGCTTGCCTCAACCTTCTCCTACATATTCTTCCCAATGGTGGGTAAGATCCCCAGACTGTAACAGTTAGCATAGGCTTGTTTTATGTATATTGTTGGGATGTAGGTCTTTGGAGTTTCATTAACCTGTACCATGCATGCAACTATATGGTTACATGGTATTCCTGTTAGCATCCACCTCCTATAATCACATTCCCTAGCCTTCAAATCCACAATGAACTTCTCAACATGGTGAATATGGTTAACCTCATATACAGTGTCCCCTAACCATCTGCACAAATCATGAACATCATGGTTAATATGGTTAACATCATAGAAAATGTGAACAACATGCACAAATAAGGGACCAAAACTAACCTGACTTGGAACATGTCTATATTGGATTTTGATTTATCCTTGGAAGGATATCATTAGTGAACTTGAGTAATTTTGTCCTATTGTTGGTGTAACAGCCTTGATTTTTGAGAATAGGAAACCAGACCCTCTGGACTCCTGAGGATACTCTGTTAAACTTTTGGTAAGAAGCTTGAGGCTTTGGCTTGTTCCCCGAGTAGTTAAGTATAAGAAAAATAGTGAAAAGCGAAACTAGTTAAGATATTTAAAATGAAGTATAAGAATACCGAGAAAGTATAACGAACGAGAAAAACAGAGATAAATAATAATAATAATGTCTGATATTACGGTTTAGTTAAAAATAATATGTTAATGACAATTATTTTGTTTAATTAAGTACTAATTAACTTATAATTGTATTAGCTGATAATTATTTCCTGTCAACAATATTTAATAGATAACTAATTATAATAATTTACTTTGAAATTTTATTTTTAAATTGTTTATTTATTTGATAATTATATTTAATAATAAAATATCACCCGGTTCCTTGGATTTGAACTGTAGGACCCAGCCAGAGGTCAAATTCTGACCATTCGACCCGAGACTAGTGATCCAGTAGGGAAACTAGTCCTGTTAGGACTCCTCCGTGATGAATCAAGGGTGTCTAACTTAGCCTAACCGGCCCAATCAGAACCTTTAACATCTCCTATATTTGACTGTTCCTATACTTTGGGATATCTGATGGTGGCACGGTCAGTCTTTGGTGACTCATTTCAACATTTTAGGAACTTTTCCTGAAGAGGCCGAAACCCGGTTCTGACTCTAACACCCTCGTTTTTCCATAAATCAATTTCTTCAAAAATTGCTTTAAAACCCGACCAGAGCACCTTCAGTGTTTTAGACCTAACTTTGGCATACGACCTTAGAATTGAAAATTTTGGTCTTAATCTCTTTGTTTTGAAAAGATCTTCAATCTCCGTTTCTAGCGCCGAACTCCGATTCCTACTCTGACGACCCTAAAATCGAAGATTAAGTATGTTCACCTTAAAATTCCACCGTGTGGACCTTTTTCCTTGCACATGGTTTAGAAAAAAATTCATAACTCTCTCATACGACCTTCGATTTGTGTAAACTTGGTGTCAAAATCTCTATAACAAAATTATCTATGTTTTTTGTGAAGACATTGAATGCTAAATTCCCCTAGATTAGTACATTTTAATGTATCTTTACAACCTTTTGGTTGCTTCGTCATCATGTTGGTATCCTTCATTAAAATTTATATATCTCCTTCGTCCGATGCTTGAATAACTCCCTTCTTTTTTTTATGGACCGTATTATAGACCTCTACAATGTTCATAAAGGGCACAAAACCCAATTCTCAAAGGAGAATTAATGGTGATTTTATTTCTGAAGACGTAACTGATTCGGGAAGCTCCTGGAGCATCCTCTCGTAAATCAGGTATATCTTGGGATACCGACCTTGGACTGTCGTAAATGACATATCAAATTAAAGAGAAAAAGATCTACAAACTTTATGAAGGGCTCAAAAGCCAATTCTTACTCCATAAATCTTAGAATTTAAAATACCACACTCATTCACGTTTTCCTAGTGGCAACTTACACTATGTTTAGTATTTTTTGTGTTTCTCACTCGTATAACCATGAAATTGTAACACCCCGATTTTCCGGACTCGAATCCTGATGTAATCAAGATAATCAAATAATAAAAATATGAGTAAATTTTTCACGTTCAGAATAATTTCAAAACACCACCACGACTACATCAAGACTCGAACCACAGAAAACCAAAGGGTGAGATTTGATAATCTATAACTGGATCGTTAAATAGTTTGCCCATGACAGTATACAAAATAATAGAGTTTACAACGGAAGAAGAATGTGTATACCGGGCATACACCTAGTCCCATATATGAGGATATGAGAAAAGGCTCGGCAAAGCATACAACGACATATTTTAAGCCTAAGATATATACACATACGTATCTATATGGTCGTACATCATACATCTCCAATATTCATAATCTATAACTAACCATATCATTTCAACCTTCCAATCAGGTATGTCCTTTACTTATTCATGCCTAAGAGGATTACTTAATCATCATTTTACACTCATCATATGGGTAGAAATTCACTATCCTAATATTAATACATCACCTATATATACATATAATTCATAATTCATCCATCCATATCAGTAAGTAACAATATCACAATATCTATTTTATACACAACTCATTAAATTACAAACACTGCCAGCCAAGGCGTTCCATTACCACTATTTACCTCCCCAAAAGCTTTACTTTACAAACGTCCTCATCCCATGATATTCCTGCATCAATACTAAAAAGGAGACCACATGGGAGAGCGAGTTATACATTTCAAATAACAATATGAATACAATTGAGATTATGTGCATATGCATATCAACATCATGTATGCTTTTCTAGACATATCAATGATCATCATAATTTATTACTTCAATCAACATATACATATTTCATATTCTTTAATTAAGTCAAAGCAAAGCAGGCATATACACATCTCTTATCCATGCCACTATGGGCCAACATCATCATCATCAACCATTCATATCTTGTCTCAAAGCCACAGTGGGCCAACAATCATCATCATCATCATCAATCATACATAAACATGCCCTTCATCACGTTGGGCCATCACACATATATCATCATATTCAATATGACTTCATGTATTGATATCATTTATTAATTTTATGTGGTCTCACTAGTGCAAAAATTGGATATAACAACGGGATATATTCACGGGTTGTAGTGGATCAGTGATAAAAACATGCGCGGTGGCATTTTTGAAATTAAAAGGTGAATGATATAATCAGAGAAAACTATATATCCACGGTTAACATCATAACCGTCATCGTACACGTCAATATATATTCACGATTGAGAAGTCAACCGTGGAAATATAGTACCTGTAATATATATCCACGGTTATGTGCACAACCGTGGATATATATTCATGGTATGATCAGGGTTATGATGTTAATCGTGGATATATATTGATGTCTATAATGACGGTTGTATTTTTAACCGTGGATATATACTTCAGGTTTTAGGGTTTAATTACTGGGTACTATATGTCCATGGTTGTATATATAACTATGATTATAGATTTAATATTTATCCACGGTTGGGGTCGTAACCGTGGATAAATAGTTAACATTTATCCACAGTTCTTTGTTCAACCGTGAATATATGTGTAATATATTCACGGTTTCAAGGGGAACCGTGAATATACATCCTTTCTGAAACTTCAAAAGCCGCGCCTTTCAACCTTTTTTCACTTTCTCTTCTTCTTTCGCACTGGTTATTGTCGTCTTCTTCCTCGTCCTCCTCTTTGCTGGTCGTAGGCTTCTGCGTTCCCTTCCTTCTTCTTTCGTGTGCGCTTCTTCTTCTTTGTTCACCATTGTCTGGTAAGTGTTCCCTTGCCCTTCTTCTTTCGTTCACTTTTTAGCCCTGCTTCTTTGTTATGCTTTATCACCATTTGTTATGCTTTATCACTTTTTAGCAATAAAAAAGGAATATAGATTATAGGCAAGGCACAAAGATTTTGTAGGCTTGATAAGTAATATGCGAATGAGAATCAAATTTTATTAAAACAAACCTGGTGAGTGTCAAACAAATTGCAAATGTAAATGCCAAAGTCTCTTTGAAGCCAAACAGTATCTTGATCTGCACAATGCATGGCCTGATTAAAGCACGAAAAGGGTCAGGAAATTACAAGAAGAGACAAATATTTTGAATGAAGAGAAAAACCAATGGTGCGAAACAAACCTTCCTTTTGGCAGGGTCCATGAACACTTCCCTTAGATAAGTTCCAATATGAGAGTGAAGTCTTAAAGTGTCCACCAAAAAATCTTCCGTCCCTGTTGAGATTTGCATCAAACAGGTTAACCCTTGGAATGACCGATATTGGTTATGTTCCAAATCAACCTAAAATATATAAAAAAATGTCAAAAGAATACAGAAAGCAAGGAAAATTGTAGATGTCCAACAAAGGAAGTACAATGTTCAAAAATCAAATGAAAGAAAGTGATTATTTTTTACCGCAAACTCATCAACAGAATGCAGCTTGGCAGCCAATTCCTCCAAATCTTTGACTGTCTCCACAAGCTTGAAACTTTCAACTTTGGGAGGCTTCATAGGAACAATACCCTCAACATCTTTGTCATTGTCAACCAAGTTAAAAATAGAGACATGTTCCTGAAAACACACCATGCAAATTCTTTAATACCACTGTAAAAAAACGAAAATGATAAAGTATATATACATATTAAAAAAAAAATCTAACCATAGGATGGATGAACTTCTTCTCATGATGATCCCATTGTAAAAAAATTTGATAAACTTTTCATTTTCTATGTAATGAAAAGTTACATTTCACTTATATAATGTTATTGCTGTTGTTGTTGGTTGCTCGTATATAATGTTATTTCTGTCTATTGTATGTATGTGGTTTTCAATCTTGCAAACTCGTAGGCTCATACTAGTTAGTATGAAAGTTGTTGTGCATATGAGTGAACCGTAGTTCCCCATTTGAGATTCGACACAAATGGTCATTAAATTAATTAATTTCATCGTTTGTGTTGAATCTTGAATTGTCCGTTTGGAGAGTTTGGGATGAACAATTATTTTTTATACGTCATTTTTAGTATGTACAAGTTAGGAGTTATTTTAAAATTTGATAAACTTTCGGTAACTTGCATTTTGTGTTGTTCTCTGGGTGCATATTTGGTTGTGGTTAAATTTGATTTGACCACTCTCATTTTGTGTACTTAGAGACTAATGCGAAATGCTGCCGAAATTTCATCAAATTTTAAAATAACTCCTAACCTGTATATTAGAATGACGTATAAAAATAATTGTCATCTTGAATGGGTATAGGACCACCACCTTGTGGAAAAAGTGAGGTTGATCATAGCACCTTGTAAACAGTTGGCATGGATCGGAGTTGGATAACTGCATCACGCCTAAGTCTAGAGTACGAGGGGGGAGTTGAATCATTTATAGAATTCGTAGCGAGGAATACAGTGGAGGTGAATGGAAAGTATTTTTGCCCTTGTGTGAGATGCTTGAACCTGCGTCGGGTAGACTTGGAAGAGGTGCGAGAGCATCTACTGTGTGACAGTTTTCTACGTAGTTATACGCGTTGGATATGGCATGGTGAAGATGTGGTGGTGCCAAGTAACAGCTCTCAAACTGAAAATCGAAGCTCGATGCATGACACCGATGTCGACATGGATGACCGACTCGAGGATATGATCCGTGATGTGGGGGTAGAAGGTTTTAAGAAAGCTCATGTATATACGACTCTGTGTGAGGACTCTGAGCAGCTGTTGTATCCAAACTGCGTCAATTTCACGAGGTTATCAGCAGTTTTGTGATTGATTAATTTGAAGGCCATAAACGGGTGGATGGATAAAAGTTTCACTGACTTACTGAAGTTGTTGAAAGAAATGCTCCCAGCTGGAAACACCTTACCGAATCGTAACTATGAGGCCAAAAAGGTGTTGTGTCCTATGGGTTTGGAGTATGAGAAAATACATGTATGCCCAAATGATTGTGTATTATTCCGGGGTGAGTTAGAAATGCTGCATCGATGTCCTAGGTGTGGGGTGTCACGGTATAAGAAGAAAGGGGGTGATTCTGATAAGGTATGCACTAAAGGGTCTCCTACAAAGGTGTTGTGGTATCTACCTATAGTTCCAAGGCTAAAGCATCTGTTTTCCAATGCAGATGATGCAAAACTTATAAGATGGCATGCTGATGAGAGGGTTGTTGATGGACTACTTAGGCATCCGGCTGATGGATCGCAATGGAAGAAAATGGATACGATTTTTCCAGAATTTGCCCATGAACCAAGAAATGTTAGGCTTGCACTAGCCACAGACGACATGAACCCGTTTGGGAACCTGAGCACAAACCATAGTTCGTGGCCTGTTTTGTTGTTTGTTTACAACTTGCCGCCATGGTTGTGCATGAAGCGAAAATATGTGATGTTATCAATGATGATTTCTGGTCCACGACAACCGGGGAATGACATTGATGTATATTTAACTCCATTGGTTGAAGACCTCAAAAGGTTATGGGAAGACGGGGTTGAAGTGTTTGATGGGTTTACCGGGAAATCATTCAAATTGCGTGCCATGCTATTTTGCACGATCAATGACTTTCCAGCGTATGGTAACTTATCCGGGTACAGCGTGAAGGGTCATAAAGCTTGTCCAGTATGTGAGGAGGGGACTAGTTCTATGCGGTTGCATCATGGTAGGAAAAATGTTTATCTTCGACATCGAAGGTTTCTTAAAGCGAATCATCCATTTTGGAGGTTGAAGAAGTCGTTTAACGGTGCCCAAGATTTTGAAATGGCTCCTCCACCACTATCTGGTCGCCAGGCATATGAAAAGGTGAAAGACGTCAACGTGCAATTTGGTAAGTGTGAAAAACAGCACCCGACACAAAACAACTGGAAGAAAAGGTCAGTGTTTTTTGACCTGCCATATTGGAGGGAGCTTGATGTAAGACACTGTATTGATGTAATGCATGTGGAGAAGAATGTGTGCGACAGTTTAGTTGGTACACTCTTAAACATACCCGGGAAGACTAAGGATGGCCTAAACTCGCGTATGGACTTAGAGTTGATGGGTATACGTCAGGATTTGCATCCACAATCAAAGGGCAAAAGAACATATTTGCCTCCAGCATGTCATACGTTATCCAGAAAAGAAAAGCAAAGTCTGTGTGAATTGTTACGAAGTGTGAAAGTTCCGTCTGGTTATGGCTCCAACATCAACTCTTGTGTTTCCATGAAAGATTTGAAGTTACCTGGGTTGAAGTCTCACGATTGTCACATGTTGATGCAGCAGTTTCTGCCTATCGCCATTCGTGACATTCTTCCTAAAAATGTGAGAAATGTCATAACAAGGTTGTGTATGTTTTTCAATGCCATATGTTGCAAGATAATCGTGCCCGGTGAATTGGATGTGTTGGAACAGGAAGCATCACTTATATTATGTCAGCTTGAAATGTATTTCCCGCCCTCTTTTTTTGACATAATGGTCCACTTAATCATCCATTTGGTGAGAGAGGTCCGTTGGTGTGGTCCAGTGTTCTTACGGTGGATGTATCCCGTTGAGCGATATATGAAGATATTGAAAGGGTATATGAAGAACCAACGTCGTCCCGAAGCTTCAATTATGGAAAGATATATTGCAGAGGAAGCAATTGAGTTTTGCACTGAATATAAGTAGCATAACCGTGGATATAGATACATTTTATCCACGGTTAGTAGCATAACCGTGAATATAAGTAGTTTGTAACTGAAACCTTTTAGTACTTATATTCACGGTTATGATGGACAATCGTGGATAAATAGAATCTATATTCACGGTTATACTGGACAACCGTGAATATAGATACTCTTTATCCACGGTTATTAGCATAACGGTGAATATAAGTAGTTTGTAACTGAAACCTTTTAGTTCTTATATTCACGGTTATGCTCGATAACCGTGAATATAAATTGTAAGTTATATTCATGGTTGTTCTTAACCGTGGTCAGATATGATTTATTACCACGGTTGTTAACCGTGGTTAAAGGCCCTCATCTACTACCACGGCTGCAACAACCACGGTTCTTTAACCGTGAATAAAGGCCATTTTTAACCGTAATTATATCCATTTTTTCCACTAGTGTCTTTTAGGTAGTTAATTACCTATCTCATCAACACCATACCACAATCTCAATCATCATCATATTCTGGCATATCTCCATGCTATATGCAAATGCTTTTATGGCTAATGCATATGCACAATGGAATAGAAAACAAATGCGGATCCGACTATGGGAATAAACACCAAATTATGGGCCAAGCATGATCACATACCATGCCCCTACTACAATAGTATATAATGTGTACACATATATCATAATGCATGCATAATCACCATATTTTTACTGGTACCAAACCGCATCGCCCATTATGCAACACCTGGCCATTTTCACCATGACCGCGGTAAATAACATAATCAACAATATAAGGTGTTACAGGTCGGCCATGATTCATCTCATAGCGGCTGTGATCCAAAGGACAACCGGGGTCACCTGCTGATCAAGAGCCACCGCCCACAAGGGTCGGCCACATGTAGCTCCCCGTAGCAATACATGGGCGGCTTCGTGACTTACACACCAAATCACAGGAGAAAATAAGAATGCTCGTGTGCTGTGTAACACCCCAAATTTTTAAAATAGAGAGTTAAATTAAGAAAGTAAATATTGAATAATGAAATGTGGGTTAATTAATATCCCAAAATGCTAAATATAATTTAAATGAGATTTTCGGAGACTGTTAGTAAATTATTGTGACCGGATAAGCTGAAAACTGACCCGGATAAAATATGGGTGTCGGACCAAGTATCTCCGATTGAGATGCCGTTGGTCAGGGCTGTAGCTAATGTTATTGGGGATTCGAATATTATTCGGAATAATTTTTAGAATACGTATTGAGCCCGAACTAAGAGCCTGTTTAATGAAAAACGTAAGAGTTTAAATGAAAGCTTAAAAACTTAAAATAAAACTCACTCTTTCACTCTCATTTCTGTAACTCTCTCTTCCTCACGCCAACGCACTCACTTCTTCTCTTTTCTACCACTTCAACATTCACACCTTTCTTCTAAAATCCCTAATCAAGAATGATACCAATCTTCCTCTTTTGTTTTCACCCACCATTGGAGCAAGGAAGGACATTGGGTGGTTGAAGTCTCCCTTCTTCCTCCTCCATTTCATATACACCACTCTCTTCCTTGGTGTCTACTTTGTTTCTTGATTTAGGTAAGTTCTTCCTCATCTTAATGGTAGCTAAACCATAGAACATGGATTTCTAAGGCTTGGGAGAGTATTAAATGTTTGTGGGTAGAGAAAGAAAGCATTAAATGCATGAACCCTAAGGTGTGGGTGAAATAAATATGGGTATTTATGAGTAATAAATGAGGTATATGAAGATAAGATTGAAAGGTGATGAGTATAGAAGTGCATTCATAAATGTGATTGGGTTTCGGTGAAAACCCTAACCCTATAAATTGGGGGAAAGGTAGGATGTAGATGGGGTTAACCTTTATTGATGAGGAAAGTGTTATAAATGATGAGATGGAAGCATTTGATAATGATTTATGATGTTGATTAGAAGTCACAATGAATGGGAAGCTCACCAAGGTGTAGGTGGGAAATTCAATATAAAATGGTGACCTAATTAATTAGGTTGTAGCCCTTGATAATAATGGGTTTCGATTTAAGGGAAGGAATTCCCGAAACCTAAATAGGTAAATGAATAAAATTCATGAATAGCTTCCACATTAGGAAAATCATGTGTACATAGATATGTATATGTATATTGAAATGGCCTTTGAATGAATAATTGATGTGGTCCTATAATGATTGGTGTAGGACTTGATAACGTTTGTGAGGCGGGAACATCGAACCCGAAAATCTACTTCTCTTGAGGTATGAGAGGGGTGTATTTTCTAAATGCATGAGAATCGTGATGATAATGTATGTATTAATGTAATATGGCCTGTTTTCTCGGATAAGTGTGATATCATGTGTATGTAATAAGAATTGTGCAAGGTATTTTTGAAATGATTGTCTATATGATGAAGCCTAAATGAGGCTATGAATGGCATATTATGTGATGATGTACTATTGATTTCATATATGACATGATGAGTACCTAAAATCTTTGGTTGGAATGGTTCTTAAATATAAGGATTGATGTTTAGGTATGAATTTGTGGATAATAATGTGGTTGAGTATGAATTTACCCTAGATGAGAGGGTGAGATAATCCTAATGAGGTTGAGGCATGCATGAGCATTGCATACATGACATGGCATGCATATCATGATGATGTTGATAAGTGGTTGCGTTCACTTGATGTTGGAAATATAAAAGGGCTTACGAGTTCGTGTGACTATTGGACCGGTGGTTGCGATCACCTGGTGTTTTAAATGAAAGGCCCAGTGGGACCATTGAGATTGAGTGCCCATGGTTGCGATCATGAGGCGGGAGTACCCCTTGCGAGGCGGGAAACCTTTATGAAATGTTGAACGTGGTTGCGATCACGAGGAAGCACCTTACGAGGCTGCTAGAGGGAGTACCCCTTGCGAGGCGGGAAACCCATGAATATGAATGAATGATTATGGTGGTTGCGATCACCCGTGGAAATGTAAATCGGATCCGTGCATATGCATCCTAAACACTAGCATGTGCATTAGCCATAGAAGCATGGCATAAAGTGATACCCTGTTGGTAAGGTTATGTGAGGAGTAGGTGGAACCCTTTCTTTAAATTACTAACTATAATTGTGATATTGGTTGATGTGACCTTGACAAATTTGATGGATATATGCATTAAAATGGAATTGATAAATGAATGATTTAGTGTTGAATGAACTCCTCTTGAGGAGGGGATGTTTTTATTGCATTCATGTGTATATTGTCATAATTGTTGGATTTTTCATCATTGAGAAAGTATACTCACTCTCCATGTGGTATATATTTTTAGCTCTTGTGTTGTAGGGCTGCACATGGAGGTATTGTGTGGAGAAGTGGTGTGATGGAAGTCCATTTTGGTAAAGAATGCCTTGGCCGACGATTGTTTTGAGTTTATGAATTTCACTTGAATTTTGTATTGTATATAGCATTCTGCATATGTGTATGTTTATGACTCGATGAAGACATTTGTGTGGATGGTAATATATATATATGATAGAAATTTTAGGGGTCATGGAGGAAAATGAAATCCTTGTGTATGACTCATTTTCATTTATGACCCTATGAATGTGTGAATGATGAACTTATGATGAAAACTTTCCCTATTTTTGAGGGATGAATGAAGAATCATATTTATGCATTAGTATTGTGAAGTATAGGTGATAATAGGTTGATTATTATACATATTTAATGAATTGTAATGCAAATTTATGAGCATGCTCGTTTGGAATAAGTTTTGAATGACTAATATGATGTTTGTGAATTAATGAATTGAGGTAAATTGGCTTGAGTTGAGTTTTGATAGGTTGTGTTGTTCAATTTTCACGTTTTATAGTATTTTACTGATATTCTCGCTCAAGCGAGAGGAATTCTCGCTCAAGCGAGAATACCCCTGTGATGGTGTATGGTTACTGGACCATTCTTGCCCAGGCGAGAGTGGGTCTCGCTCAAGCGAGAGTGGATCTCGCTCAAGCGAGACCGTCCCAGCATCAGTGATTGGGTTCTGAAGGAATCTCGCCCAGGCGAGTAGGATCTCGCCCGAGCGTGGGCGAGGGAACTTTGCTACTAGAAGGATCTCGCTTAGGCGAGAAGGGTCTTACCCGAGCGAGAGTGGGGTGTTCAGTCTCTAGATGATTTTTGCTTGAAAGAATATCCCTGGACGTTGGTGCTCGCTCGAGCGAGGGAGCGTAAGTTTGGTTCTGGACAAATTTCGCTCACGCTCGCTGGCTCCGCCAAAGCGAATCCTGGAGATCTCGCTCAAGCGAGATAGGGCTCGCTCAAGGGAGTTGGCCCTTAATTCTCCCTTATTTTTCTCGCTCAGCGCATGGTGTTGCTCGCCCAAGCGTCCAGTTGGGACTCGCTCAAGTGAGTGTGGTTCTCGCTTGATTGAGGGGCGCCCTGATCCTTTAAAACGTTTTGTTTAAATTATTTTCCCTTTTCATTTCAACATATTTTGATTTTGCATCATCCTATGAATACTTTGGACATAATCTGAATCCCTTACTTTTCAAGGTGGATGATCTCTTCGAACTCAATCACAAAGCATTAATTTAAATGAAATTTTCTGCTGTTTTCAATTGAGAATTCCTCATTCATAGTTTCTTTATTTACCTTCTCATATCTTCATATATGAGATAGGTCTTTCATAGATCCAGGGTATTAAGTGAACAACTTCACCACTTAATTATATCATAAATTAACACTATCTAAACCACGAAAAATTTACCCTTATTTTTGGGGCGTCACAACCTGGTATCAAAGCCTTGTTCGCTCTGTATTACTGTGATTAGTTGTTATTATTATTAGAACATGATATGCAATTGGTGAATAATTGTCATTGTCATTTGACTATGTATGAATTGACTATGGATTGAATGTGATTGCTATAAGTCTGGCCAAGCTTTCTTCACACTATTCTCCCTCAATAATGAATCCTATGTTTTATGAATGCATCTGACACCATGATATGATGATATGCTTGTATGAGCTTTAATATGGGTTGGTTGATATTGGACTCCATGATGGAGAGCCATAACTTAATTTTATGATGAAGTATTATAGTATGAGACTATAGAAGAATTTTATGAATAAGTTTACTAATATTAGATGAATCTCATGTTATGATTATAGATATTGAGATGGCCCGTCGTTGTCAAGATAATGATGACGCTATAGCTAGAGCCTTGAATCATTTTGCGGATCTCCTTGAGTCGCAAAACCGTGATAGACAAGAAGCGGAAAGACAACCTGCTCCTGCTGTCCAAGGTACTCAGGGCCTTGATATGTTCTTGAAGTGGAAACCATCTGAGTTTCATGGTGGATTCAGGCCTGAGCAAGCCTATGTTTAGATCAGAGATGTTGAGCGAATCTTTGATAGTTTCGAATGCAATGAACTCCAGAAAGTGGAGTATGCTATTTTTATGATGAGAGATGAAGCGGAGACTTGGTGGAGACTCAGCAAGAGTAGAATGATTGCTGTTGCTATTCCCTTGACTTGGGAAAATTTCAAATCTGAACTCATGAGGAAGTATGTGCCTGAAAGCTACAAGAGTAAGAAGGAACTTGAGTTTATGGAACTCAAACAAGGTATAATGACGGTGGAAGAATATGCTTCCAAATTTGAAGAACTTTGTGAATTCTACCCTCCTTATCAATAAGAGGGAACTGAAGCCTCAAAATGTGTGAAGTTTGAAAATGGTCTACGCCCTGATATTCAAAGGGCCATTTGTCATCAAGAAATCCGAAGCTTTACGGTGCTTGTGAATAAGTGCCGCATTTATGAATAACATGCTCCCCCGCATCATTCCAAATTTGACTCTAAGTTGAAGGGTCAATCTTCTAGTTTCAAGAGGCAAGGGAATTTCAGAAGAGGACGCTTTCAGAGGGGTGCTCACTCTAATGTCCAAGCTAGAGGTGGTGGACATGGTAACACTTTTGGCCAGGGAAATGTAAATGCCAATGGGCCGAGATGCTATAGGTGTGGTGGTCCACACTATGTTCGTGAATGTGTGCACCATGAGGATGTGGTGTGTTATAATTGTGATCAAGTAGGACATATCCTTCCTGCCTATCCTATGCTTGTAAGATCAGCTTCGGTACAAGGTAATACTCCCAACCGTGTTAATGTACCCGCTCATGTGGACCACGGAGGCCACAATGGTGGTCGGGGCCGTGGTAATGGAAATAATGGTGGTCGAAATGGTGGCCGAGGTGGCTATAATGGTGGGAGGCATGGCAACAGTCGAGGAAATGGCAATGGTGCTCGTGATGGAAACAGAAACGGTGGAAATGTGCAACCAAATGCCGGAAGGGTGTTCGCTGTGACCGGTGAGGAAGCAGCACAAGCAGACAATTTGGTTGAAAGTAAGTGTGAAATACTCAGAAACTCAGTTCATGTCATTTATGATTCGGGTGCAACCCACTCATTTATATTCGAAGATTGTGTTCAGCGATTGAGATTGCCGGTGTGTTTAATGAAAAATGCCCTTGTGGTTACTACCCCAACCGGTACTTGCCTTAGATCGGTTAACTGGTGTGATAATGTTGATATGCTCTTAGATGGGAGAAGATTTGTTGTGTCTTTTATTTGCTTGCCTCTAAAGGGATTGGAGATCATACTTGGTATGGATTGGCTCTCCGCCAATAAGGTTCTGGTCGACTGTTAACAACGGACTGTGATTTTCCCTTCTTCTAATTTGATGTGCAAGGTATAGCTCAACTTTGCATATTACTATCTCTTGCCGATGGGACAAGTGGTCCCGATCCCCTTAGTATCCCTGTGGTGTCAGAATTTTTGGATGTGTTTCCTGAGGAGATACCCGGTTTACCACCTCCACGAGAGGTTAAGTTTGCTATCGATCTTATACCTGGTGTAGAACCAGTGTCTATTGCTCCTTATAGGATGTCTCCTATGGAGTTGGCTGAACTTAAGAAGCAAGTTAAGGAGCTGCTTGAGAAGGAGTTTGTTTGACCCAGTGTGTCACCCTGGGGAGCTCCTATTTTATTGGTTAAGAAGAAGGATGGAACCATGCGGTTGTGTGTAGACTACCGCCAATTGAACAAGCTGACGATAAAGAATAGATATCCCTTACCTCGTATCGATGATCTGTTGGATCAATTAAGGGGTGCGGTGGTGTTTTCGAAGATTGATTTGCGTTCTGGCTACCATCAAATTTGGGTGAGAACCGAAGACATCCCGAAGACAGCATTTAGAACGAGATATGGCCATTATGAGTATGTTGTAATGCCATTTGGAGTGACTAATGCTCTAGCGGTGTTCATGAGCTACATGAACCGCATCTTTCCTGAATACCTGGATCGTTTCGTTGTGGTATTCATCGATGATATCTTAGTGTATTCCAAGAGCCGTGAGGAACACGGGGAACATTTGAAAGTGGTGTTGAACACCCTTAGAGAGAACCAGTTGTACGCTAAGCTCTCTAAATGCGAATTCTGGTTGACGAACATCCAGTTTCTTGGACATATAATATCCGAAGATGGTATTTCGGTGGATCCTTCCAAGGTTGAAGCCGTTATAGCATGGCCTAGACCTACGTCGGTTACGGAAATCCAGAGTTTCCTTGGACTTGTCGGCTATTATCGAAGGTTCATCGAATGTTTTTCTCGTCTTGCTAAACCTTTGACGAACTTGACAAGGAAGAACTAACCTTTTGTATGGACGGTTGAATGTGAGAAATGCTTTGAAGAGTTAAAGATGAGGCTGACTTCTGCGCCTATCCTGGCATTGCCTAATTTACAAGAAGACTTTGTGGTGTATTGCGATGCCTCTAAGCATGGACTTGGATGTGTTTTAATGCAGAGGGAACGTGTCATAGAGTATGCTTCACGCCAGTTGAGAACTTATGAAGTTAATTACCCGACTCAAAATTTGGAGTTGGCGGCGGTTGTGTTCGCCTTGAAGATTTGGCGTCACTATCTCTATGGTTTGAAGTTCGTGGTCTTTAGTGACCACAAAAGCTTGAAATATCTCTTTGAGCAGAAAGAATTGAATATGCGCCAATGGAGGTGGATGGCGTTCCTGAAGGACTATGAATTTGAACTAAGGTATCATCCGGGAAAAGCTAATGTTGTTGCCGATGCTCTTAGTCGGAAATGCTTGCATGTGTCGGCCATGATGGTCAAAGAATTTGAAATGATTGAAGAATTTCAGAATTTGAATGTGGGGACCGAGATACAATCTCCCAAGAAGCTATGTTTTGCTACTTTGAAGATATGCAATGAGTTTTTGGAGCTTGTAAAGGAGAAACAAGGGGATGATGATTATTTACAAGAGATGAGAAGATCTTAAGGCGATGGGAAAATTTTATTCCTTATGGAAGGTGTTGATGGTTTATGGTGAGTAAAAGGTCGTGTGTATGTGCCTTCATTTAGAGATTTGAGACGCACGGTGCTTGAGGAAGCACACAAAAGCATTTTTAGTATTCACCCTGGTGCAACCAAGATGTACCATGATGTAAAGAAGAATTTTTGGTGGCCCGGAATGAAGCTGATGTTGCCAACTTTGTAGCTTCGTGTCTTACTTGTCAAAAGCCGAAGGTAGAGCATCAGAGACCTTCGAGTACTTTAAGACCACTTGATATCCCTGTTTGGAAGTGGGATGCAATTGCTATGGACTTTGTGTCCGGATTGCCAAGGAGGAGGTCCAAATGTGATGGAATCTGGGTGATTGTGGATCGTTTGACAAAGAGTGCACATTTTCTACCGATCAGTATGAAGAGTTCTTTGCAGGATTTGGCATATCTATACATTCAAGAGATTGTGAGGTTACATGGTGTACCATCAAGTATTGTGTCTGATCGTGACCCCCGATTCACTTCCCGATTTTGGGGAAGCTTACATGAGGATATGGGTTCAAAATTGAGGCTAAGTTCGACATACCATCCTCAGACTGATGGACAGTCTGAGAGGACTATTCAGAGTCTTGAGGACTTGCTGCGTGCTTGCGTTTTGGAGCACGGTGGTTCACGGGAGAAATATTTGCCTCTGATTGAATTCACCTATAACAACAGTTTTCATTCTAGTATCGGCATGACACCATACGAGGCATTATATGGAAGGAGGTGTCGAACCCCTTTATGTTGGCTTGAAGTTGGTGAGAACTTGGCCTTAGGGCCTGAGATTATAGAGGAAACTACGGAACAAATCAAGATGATCCAGGAAAAGATGAAAATCGCTCAAGACCGACAGAAGAGCTATTATGACAAGAGGAGGAAGCCACTTGAATTTCAAGTTAGCGATCATGTGTTCTTACGAGTCTCGCGTGATAAGGGTATTGGCAGAGCATTGAAGAGCAGGAAATTGAGCCCTAAATTCATTGGACCCTATGAGATCTTGGAGCGGATTAGAGATGTCGCTTATCGGATTGCGCTCCCTCCACAGCTTGCAAACCTACATAATGTATTCCACGTATCGCAATTAAGGAAGTATATTCATGATCCCTTGCATGTGATCCCTATTGATGATGTTGATGTACGGGATGACTTGTTCGTCCCTCCCGTTTCGGTTCGTATCGTTGAGTACTCCGTGAAGAGACTGCGGAATAAGATGGTACCTTTGGTGAAGGTAACGTGAAAGCATGGGAACGTTGAGACACTCACCTGGGAACGCGAGGACGATATTCGTGAACGGCATCCTCACGCATTCGAATCCGGTATGTCAAATTTCAAGGACGAAATTTCTTTTAGGTGGGGTGGATTGTAACACCCCGAATTTTTAAAATAGAGAGTTAAATTAAGAAAATAAATATTGAATAATGAAATGTGGGCTAATTAATATCCCAAAATGCTAAATATAATTTAAATGAGATTTTCGGAGACTGTTAGTAAATTATAAGCTGAAAACTGACCCGGATAAAATATGGGTGTCAGACCAAGTATCTCTGATTGAGATGCCGTTGGTCAGGGCTGTAGCTAATGTTATTGGGGATTCGAATATGTATTCGGAATAATTTTTAGAATACGTATTGAGCCCGAACTGAGAGCCTGTTTAATAAAAAACGCAAGAGTTTAAATGAAAGCTTAAAAACTTAAAATAAAACTCACTCTTTCACTCTCATTTCCGTAACTCTCTCTTCCTCACGCCAACGCACTCACTTCTTCTCCTTTCTACCACTTCTACATTCACACCTTTATTCTAAAATCCCTAATCAAGAGTGATACCAGTCTTCCTCTTTTGTTATCACCCACCATTGGAGCAAGGAAGGACATTGGGTGGTTGAAGTCTCCCTTCTTCCTTCTCTATTTCGTATACACCACTCTCTCCCTTGGTGTCTACTTTGTTTCTTGATTTAGGTAAGTTCTTCCTCATCTTAATGGTAGCTAAACCATAGAACATGGATTTCTAAGGCTTGGAAGAGTATTAAATGTTTGTGGGTAGAGAAAGAAAGCATTAAATGCATGAACCCTAAGGTGTGGGTGAAATAAATATGGGTATTTATGAGTAATAAATGAATTATATGAAGATAAGATTGAAAGATGATGAGTATAGAAGTGCATTTATGAATGTGATTGGGTTTTGGTGAAAACCCTAACCCTATAAATTAGGGGAAAGGTAGGATGTAGATGGGGTTAAACTTTATTGATGAGGAAAGTGTTATAAATGATGAGATAGAAGCATTTGATGATGATTTATAATGTTGATTAGAAATCACAATGAATGGGAAGCTCACCAAGGTATAGGTGGGAAATTCAATATAAAATGGTGACCTAATTAATTAGGTTGTAGCCCTTGATAATAATGGGTTTCGATTTAAGGGAAGGAATTCTCGAAGCCTAAATAGGTAAATGAATAAAATTCATGAATAGCTTCCACATTAGGAAAATCATGTGTACATAGATATGTATATGTATATTGAAATGGCCTTTGAATGAATAATTGATGTGGTCCTATAATGATTGGTGTAGGACTTGATAACGTTTGTGAGGCGGGAACATCGAACCCAGAAATCTACTTCTCTTGAGGTAGGAGAGGGGTGTATTTTCTAAATGCATGAGAATCGTGATGATAATGTATGTATTAATGTAATATGACCTGTTTTCTCGGATAAGTGTGATATCATGTGTATGTAATGAGAATTGTGCATGGTATTTTTGAAATGATTGTCTATATGATGAAGCCTAAATGAGGCTATGAATGACATATTATATGATGATGTACTATTGGTTTCATATATGACATTATGAGTACCTAAAATCTTTGGTTGGAATGGTTCTTAAATATAAGGATTGATGTTTAGGTATGAATTTGTGGATAATAATGTGGTTGAGTATGAATGTACCCTAGATGAGAGGGTGAGATAATCCTAATGAGGTTGAGGCATGCATGAGCATTGCATACATGACATGGCATGCATATCATGATGATCTTGATAAGTGGTTGCGATCACTTGATGTTGGAAATATAAAAAGGCTTGCGAGTTCTTGTGACTATTGGATCGGTGGTTGCGATCACCTGGTGTTTTAAATGAAAGGCCCTGCGGGACCATTGAGACTGAGTGCCCATGGTTACGATCATGAGGCGGGAGTACCCCTTGCGAGGCGGGAAACCTTTATGAAATGTTGAACGTGGTTGCGATCACGAGAAAGCACCTTGCGAGGCTGCTAGAGGGAGTACCCCTTGCGAGGCGGGAAACCCATGAATATGAATGAATGATTATGGTGGTTGCGATCACCCGTGGAAATGTAAATCGGATCTGTGCATATGCATCCTAAACACTAGCATGTGCATTAGCCATAGAAGCATGGCATAAAGTGATACTCTGTTGGTGAGGTTATGTGAGGAGTAGGTGGAACCCTTTCTTTAAATTACTAACTATGATTGTGATATTGGTTGATGTGACCTTGACAAATTTGATGGATATATGCATTAAAATGGAATTGATAAATGAATGATTTGGTGTTGAATGAACTCCTCTTGAGGAGGGGATGTTTTTATTGCATTCATGTGTATATTGTCATAATTGTTGGATTTTTCATCATTGAGAAAGTATACTCACTCTCCATGTGGTATATCTTTTTAGCTCTTGTGTTGTAGGGCTGCACATGGAGCTATTATGTGGAGAAGTGGTGTGATGGAAGTTCATTTTGGTAAAGAATGCCTTGGCCGGTGATTGTTTTGAGTTTATGAATTTCACTTGAATTTTGTATTGTATATAGCATTCTGCATATGTGTATGTTTATGACTCGATGAAGACATTTGTGTGGATGGTAATATATATATATGATAGAAATTTTAGGGGTCATGGAGGAAAATGAAATCCTTGTGTATGACTCATTTTCATTTACGACCCTATGAATGTATGAAGGATGAACTTATGATGAAAACCTTCCCTACTTTTGAGGGATGAATGAAGAATCATATTTATGCATTAGTATTGTGAAGTAGAGGTGATAATGGGTTGATTCTTATATATATTTAATAAATTGTAATGCAAATTTATGAGCATGCTCGTTTGGAACAAGTTTTGAATGACTAATATGATGTTTGTGAATTGATGAATTGAGGTAAATTGGCTTGAGTTGAGTTTTGATAAGTTGTGTTGTTCAATTTTCACGTTTTACAGTATTTTACTGATATTCTCGCTCAAGCGAGAATACCCCTGTGATGGTGTATGGTTACTGGACCATTCTCGCCCAGGCGAGAGTGGGTCTCTAGCATCAGTGATTGGGTTCTGGAGGAATCTCGCCCAGGCGAGTAGGATCTCGCCTGAGCGTGGACGAGGGAACTTTGTTATTGGAAGGGTCTCGCTTAGGAGAGAAGGGTCTTTCCCGAGCGAGAGTGGGGTGTTCAGTCTCTGGATGATTTTCGCTTGAGCGAATGTCCCTGGACGTTAGTGCTCGCTCGAGCGAGGGAGCGTAAGTTTGGTTCTGGACAAATTTCGCTAACGCTCGCTGGCTCCACCCAAGCGAATCCTGGAGATCTCGCTCAAGCGAGATAGGGCTCGCTCAAGCGAGTTGGCCCCTGATTCTCCCTTATTTTTCTCGCTCAGCGCGTGGTGTTGCTCGCCCAAGCGTCCAGTTGGGACTCGCTCAAGCGAGTGTGGTTCTCGCTTGAGCGAGGGGTGCCCTGATCCTTCAAAACATTTGGTTTAAATTATTTTACCTTTTCCTTTCAACATATTTTGATTTTGCATCATTCCATGAATACTTTGGACATAATCTGAATCTCTTACTTTTCAAGGTGGATGATCTCTTCGAACTCAATCACAAAGCATTAGTTTAAATGAAATTTTCCGCTGTTTTCAATTGAGAATTCCTCATTCATAGTTTCTTTATTTACCTTCTCATATCTTCATATATAAGATAGGTCTTTCATAGATCCAGGGTATTAAGTGAACAGCTTCACCACTTAATTATATCATGAATTAACACTATTTTTAGGGCGTCACACACTGAGCCACCCTCCCACTGAGTCGGCCGAGGGAACTCCCCTAACGTTCCAACATCGACGGCTATGATATGCCATGGATGCAATGCAATGCAAATCAAATGCATTTCTTACACTGTGCATCCTAAATGCCACTAATCATATTCATCATAATCACTAACACCACCATACACACCTTAGTGGATTCTATCATTGATGGTTTTAGCCATTATTTTCAAGTTTTAAGTGTGGCATTTTTATCCCAATGTATTATTTATTATACATGCAAGTCACCATTTGCAAACAACCACAATGGCATTACAAACATCATAAATCATCATTAATATTCGTTAATCTTTCATCAATACCACCACATAATCATTTAGTGGATTTTCTTTTCATTTGTCATTGCCATTGTTTCATAACTAGTGTGGTAATACAACAATTCATTAATACATTTCAAACCACACATACAAGCCTATGCTTGTATAAACTCAATGACATTCACAATCATCTATAATAACAATCATCCTCAATATCAATGGTCCTTTATACAAGGAAATGATCCACAATATTATCCATCATTATTTATTATCGATACTCTCTTCGATTCATCGAGTTATAACACATACTACGTCATTTAATCCTTCCCTCATTAGTTTCACAATCACACAAGGGTGTATCTTACAACTCTATTATTACGCTTTCATATGATTCATCACATCATATTATTGGTGGTAAACCCTTAGGTCTTCATAAAATATCATAACTACGTACATATTTCCCAAGGTTTCAATCCATATCAAACACCACCAAGACAACATAAGGTGATTGCCAAGACATAATCAAAACATGTACGATCAGTCATACAAACATTCCATGAAGTAAGAAAGCACAAACCATAACCCAAAAAGGTATAAAAGTATGTAAAATCCAACTTTGGAGAAATCCACTGGCAGTGGGAATTCCTACTGGCCGTGGAATCCCCTGCCAAATGCCCAGAATTTTGAAATTTTCCAGAACAGAGAAACCTACTGCCCATGGAGTTCTCTGGTTCCATGACTAAAATTGCATATTTCCATAAACAGAGTGATCCACTGGCAGTGGGAATTCCTACTGGCCGTGGATCTCACTGCTGTCAGCTCCATTCTGCAGCTTTTTGACCCTTATGATTTTGCCAATTTTAGGACCCCTTTGTACTAGGATAATTAACTCTAATTTGAATAAAATTTTATACACCATGTATATACCCTAATATCAAGTATATGGTAAAGTTTCAAGCCCAAATTCTATCCCAATCAAAATCTAAGCTATAGGGTAGTTTTATGCATATTTTGGGCAATTTACATGACATACCAAAATACAATTGTCTAAGTTTTTGTCCAAACTTTCCATGGGCCTATATTCATATATATAAATGTGACTTGCTCCAACAAGTCTCGTTCAATAAATTATTTCCTAGATCATGATATGTCCTAGTGATAATTCATGCCCTTATTGGCTAAACCAAACATGCCAAATTGCAAGCTAAGCCTCTTTGGCCACATCCAACCATGCGCACAAGTTTCACACATATATTATGACTTGTAGGTAACCTCTACCTGAGTACTTATCCATTAAATGAAAATATGACCTATCCCCTTCCTTGTTTTGCATTCAATTCACAATATTAATAATATACAAGTCATATTTTTCATTGCCAATGACTTCATTCAATGAATTATCATTCACCTTATCATTTTAAACATAATCATGGCAAGGCAATCATGAGTATAATCATACACATCAATCACAAATCATTCAACTCATGCAATTGAAATGTAAACTCCTCTCCTACCTCGAGAGAAGAACACGATTTGAATACTCCAATTGTTCCGCCTCATCGTCTGGAATACATCTCCTATCAACACACATAAATATACATGTATTCAATTTATGAGCCATCATAAGGCACCATCATAAATCTAAATAATTGACAACATCTCTTAAGGTCCAATATCAAGTCTTAGACTTGTTAAAACACCTATTCATATACTTGCGTTAGGCTTTGGGAATTCCTTTCCCAAAACCATGATTCTCTAAGTTTCAAAAGGGCTAACCACACCCAATAGCAACAAGATCATATCTTCCATCCATAATACATCTAATCATCATCACAATTCATTCAAATCCATTATAAGCCTCTTGACTCCATCTAAGACCATCACCAATCAACAATCCCCTATCAATGGTTGTTAACTATTATTATCACAATAACAACATCTCATATTCACTCTCAACCCAACTCCTCAAATCATCATTCCTACATACATGCATATATCATCATACACAACTTCATGAACATAGTTTAAAATATCATCAACCTCATTAATCGATCTCAATGATTCTAAAAACTCATTCCCCTTACATAAATCATTTTAAGGCACCAAAATCCTCAAATTCACTAGTTTTGCCTAAAACCCCCAATTTACAATACTTAGGGTTTTTCACACAAATCACCCAACAATAATTAACACTCACCATCTTCATTGATTCATCATAGGTCCATTAACCCATATCCATTTCTAAAACCACACCATAATCAAGAATCACATTTTCAAGCCATTCAACCTAGGGTTTCATCATCTTCCTTAACACTTATAGTTTCTACAACTTCCATTTCAAGTTCAAACAATATAAAAGCCATATATAAAGCAAGATAGGTTCAAAAGCTTACCTCAAGAGCCTAAGCTTTCACAAAAAAAAAATAAGGAAAGGGTGGAAAACCCATAAAATATTTTCCCCTAAATGTCATACAAGCTTCATGAATCCATACTCAAGTGAAATTTTTGATGAAAAATGGGCACCAAAGGGGAGGCCACAGTTTTGTGCAAGAAGAGGTGAAGAAGGAGAAGAAAATAATGAATGAAGTGAAGAGGAAGAATGGTGCACGGTTGGGAGGAGAAAGAGAGAGTAGTTTAGTGTAAATTGGGTATTACCCATTGGATAAAGCAATGCCTCATTTTACTTTTACCATTGGTCCATCATTTCTACTACCCATTGTGTAAAAGAAAGTATGAAATGTGTAGAATGGGTACACGGTTATGAGAATGGGAGAAAGAGGAATTTTTATTTTCTTTTAATTCCATTTGGATTCGTAATTTCCCCGCTTAATAACATACGTCGTGTCCAATTATTTATTTTTTTAACACTGAAATTTATTTCAGCTATATCACCTTAACCACAATAATTTTCTAAATATACCCATTAAATATCAAATTTGACCAAGTGGGTCCCACATCATCTGTTAAATCATCTGGTTCTGGTAAATCTTAATTTACCGATAATTTACCTTTAATATCTAATAAAATATCCCATAATTATTGGGCCATAAATAATCAATTATTATCATCTAACGATTTTATTTCCTTTAAAATTCGAGATGTTACAGAAACCGAATGATTATTTTGCTTAATTTTCTAAACTTAATTCCTTACAACTTTGATGAAAGGCACAAAGTCAAATTCCTCACCAATTTTGCCCAGAAAATTAATCTTTGCAAGAAACATCAATCCCGACACAACCTTACACTATTTTAGTAAATGGGCCATATCTCATTCATTTCTCAATGAAAATTTTTGTGCCATTTATAAATTTAAAGATAAGAAAAAGGCCTACAATTCTTATGTTGGGCCCTTTTCCTAATTCAGCCTGCATCAACTCTTAAAAGCCCAAACAAGTTGACACCCAGAAGCTGGACACATCAGCTTCTTCATGCATCATGGGCCAATCACTTTCTCCCACCCACTAGACACTTGTCTCCTTCACCCTAACTCCTTGCTCAGCCAGAATACCCAAAGTCCTCCTCTCCTTAACTCCTTCTCTTGTAAGGATTTATAACTATCTTAACAAGTTGTAACCATACCATACACTATACCATCATGCTTTACCATAACCATGTTATACACTGCCTTAAAATTTTAATACTACTCTATTTCATTTACTATCACCAAGTAACCATCAATATCACACTGCCCTTCTTGAATTAATGCACCTCCCTTTTCATTTTATTATGTCATACCATGCATCATCAAACTACCATTATAAGAAATTGTCATACCATAAAACACCATACCAAGATACCGTGACCATTCATTCACTTATTTCTTCTTTCTTCTTGGCACCAACCATAACCCTCCATTCTTTCTTTTTCTCTAAAATTCCAACACCCACACCACCTCCCTTCCAGCCACCTAGAACCACCGTCCATCACCATAAATTCCTCCCTTACCTCACGGCTAACATCCAAATCTTCAAGGTGAATCTTCCATCATTCTTCTCCTTGTTTTCTTTAAGTTTCTCTTCTAAAAATTCCAGCTACATGCATGCTGATTTAGACTCTAAACTGCAACCCTCTTTTCTTAATAATCATTACATATGTCATTTATTGGATCCCAAGAACGATCAGGAGTAATCGGCGGAAGGTTTTGAACAATGGTAAATTTTGGCGATCGTTTCCTTAAGTGAGTTCAATTTCTAGATTTTCCATGGCTGTTTTCCCTTATTTTTCTTGCTGGCCGTGATATGCTCTACCCCCTTTGAGTCATTGCATGTTGAGTTTTTAGGTACCGGAGGGCGATCGACAACGATCGACGAAGAGTTTCTAGTCATCGGTGGATTTTTAGCGAGACCACTATTTTCTTCCTCCGGGAAGCGGCTGTCCGGCAAGGTAAGGGAGGTCTCACCTCGTTTGATCTTGTTTTTAATTGTTCCATAATATCGCTTTGGTAACTGAGAATCTCTATTTAAAAATTCGTCACGATCCAACGGTTAGATTCCGAATTACGTAAATTTTCGTCGGTGATAGTGAACTTTAATTGAATATATTGTTAAAAAGTATTCTAATAAATTTTATTAAGCATATCTTGATACTTGCATACTCAGAAGAAAATTTTATCGCGATCAGTTTTAGAATGAAAAACGTAGAAAAAATAAGCGTTAGGTATGCCTGGTTTAATTCGATGTGGTTGTATTATAATTTTTTAAGTTTTATAGTTAGTATGTAATTTGTACTTTGCTTCTGGTAAGTCCCGCTATTAGGAACTAATTTATCGTCACGTATCGCTGAAAGTATTTTGACGATATTACGCTTTTTAAGAAAATTTACCGACCGAACGGTTCCGACGTTTCATCTTACTAAGTTTTAAAAGTGGAATTATTTTTAATATTATAAAGTTTTATGAAATATGGTTAGATAAATAAATTGATTTTGAGAAGTGGAAAATTTTACATAAAAAAGGGTTTTTCGACAAATGACAAAGTTAGGCCTAATAAGTTTTGTAGATTAAGAATAAGCAAAATTTTTTGGAAGGTAATAGAAATGAATACTAGGACTTAGAAAATATTTGTGACTAATTTTAGTGATCAAATTTAGTGACCAACTAATATGAATTTTAAAAATGGGATTTTAAAAAGTTTTATAAGCTAAGAAAAAAAGAGATTAAAGAAATTTTGATGTGTAATAAAGAAATGGATATCTAGATTTAGAAATATTAGTGACCAATTTTAGTGACCACTAATAGAAAAAGTATAAGAAAAATGAGCTTTAGGAATTTTGAAGTAAATGGTATAAATGACTAAATAACATAGGAATGAGTTTGGAAGTTTAAGTAAGAAACAAGCATTAGAATTTTAGAACATTGGTAACTAATGATAGTAAAGGACATGGAAGATATTTTTGAACTTAAACTTTAGACTAGTAATAAAAAGGATTTTACAAATTAAATGATGGCTTTTAAGGAGGAAATATCTTAATTAAGTTGAAAATATATAAGTTAAGATAGTGACTAAATCCTTAAGTAATAAATTGTCATCATAAGCAAAATCAATCTTAGTTGATTAAATGAAAGTAACTAAACAAATTAAATTAGTTAGTACGATGGAGTAGAAAAACGGTACTATAGGTTAGTGGTTTAAAGACCTAGAAAGGATATCACTAAGGGTAAAATTATGTGCATAAGAAATCAGTTAGATACAAAGGAAATAAATTGTTCGATAAGTAAAGTTTATTGACAAAAGGAAACAGTGGATGGTAAGACCACTAAAGGGTAACTTAAATCCCTTAATTTAAGAATAATTTAATTCCCCAATCACTAAGGATTAGAATTAGGTAATGAAAAGGAATATATCAGTAAATAATAGGAGGAACAATAGTTCAAGGACATAAGAAAAGCTAAACTATTCTATAAAACATTTTTTATTAAAATATAAGATCTAAGCATTTAAGTTAAATAATAAGCAATAGAGGCCACTTCGTAGTGATGTAGTGGAATTATGCTGAGTATACCAAGTTTAATTCTGACAATTACGTTTGATTTTCTGTGAATTATGCTGAGTGGAATTAGAAAAGTATGTTGTTCTCTTGAATGTTGTAATGCTACTAAATGAATATGTGTTAATTATATGTGAGGAGTATGTGTGATGAAATATATGATGAGTGTAGTATGATGACATGTGTATGGGTTGTGATGTTGTACTTAAAGAATATCACGAGTTAACAAAATGATTGTATGATGAACAACACTTGTATGATGCAATAAATAAATATATTGAATGAATAAGAAAAGAATGAATGAAGAAATGTCTCGGTAGGGATCTTGAGATGAATAAATTATGAAAATGATGTGACAAAATTAAATCGGATCTGATGTGATGATGGGCGTTGTAACACCAATGTACCCATAATTTCTGGAATATATGAGATCTCGTTTCATTTCTAAGCGTCGGGTGAGACCGTTATGAATTGAGGAATTTTCAAGAAAGCAAGGAAAATAATTAATTGAAATTTAATGTGCAAAAAGTAGCCCGGCGTTAGAAATGAAATAGAGTCATTGAAAGGACCCTACCGATGACTAGTAAAAAGAAATTGTGTGTTGTGTGCATCATACATGGAGGATCAGGGTGATGGATGAGAAACTCCCTAGAGCATAACAGTGAGGGGTGAACTAGGGAACAACTAGTGTTCCGACCCTGCAGGTGGTCTTGGGAGTATACTAAAGCGGGTGTCTAATGGTTCGAATTCGCGTCTAAGACTGGATAGTCCGTGGAAAATCTAGTATACTTTGACTCAGATCGAGTGTTGCCAGGACAGTGGAGTGCTTGTTCTAAAGAAATGTGATTGGCTATTATGATAATAGGACTGCGGGTCCTTACCCATTTGTGAAAACCAAAACAAGGAGAGCTCCGGTCGCTCTAGTGGAAATGGAGGATAATACGGGACTATGATATATATTGTGTTGGCAATGATAAGGAGGAGATGAGCCCACATGCATCATGATGACTAATAAAAAGATTGGAAATAACAAAATGAACTCATGCATTGCATCATTGTATTAAGATTGTGATTGCTTGTTGTTTAAATATGATTATATAGATCTTAGAAATCCTGAGAGGTGAAAGGGGAAAATAGGAATGGTCAGCCAAGATCAAGAGTGGTGAGATAACTTAGAATGAATCTTAGGTACCCCAAAGGGAGTCGGAGGGACTCGATCTTAGATTATTTGTGTTGTGGGGCAGGTGTTGATGAGGCACCTTCCCGATTGTTGTGGAGGTAGAGACTCACCCTTACGCTAAATTTTTCCAAACATCACGGGGATGGACACAAACTTTGTATCGAGGATCAACCGAGCTCTTATTGGGCCGAGGACGAATAGAATAGGTTGATTTTATTTTCGTTTATGGGAGCCTATGTTAACTCGGCGATAGCGTCTCAACAGTTCGTTTCCACCACCGGGTTGTTAATTGGCAAGCGCACCAATCGTTTGTAGTTTTCAAAATTTAGATATCGTTCCACTGGGATTGAAAGTCCAATAACAACAGTAATTTTCTATTTACTATGGTAAATGTGAAGGAAGTTATAGACAAAAGAATGATTTATATACAATTTATACAATATTCACAGGATAGCATGATTGAGTGGTTCATAAGATAAAAAGAAAATAAAAATCTATCTAAAAAGTTGAGTTGCAATCTAGAATAGGTAAGATACTTGAGATAAACACAGATAAACAAATTATGTTGGAAATTGGATCCCTAATCTAGAATAACAATGAGGAACTCAAGACATGCATATTTAATCATCAAGTTTCATGTCATTGCAGCTTAGAATCATTATAACCGATCCCTCGTGATATAAATTCTAAGAATTCACCGTAAAGTCCGATCCCTCGTGAGCTTTCTCAGTAAAAACTTGCATTAAGACCTGACCTTATGGAAACAATGGTTAACAACCCCTATAGAATTGAGATACCAAGGGTATTCCAACTTTTACTTTCGTCAAAACAAGTTTCAATACGGCATGAATAATCATTCTTCCGTTTGACATTCATACTAATAAAACAAGTTTCAATACACATGAAAATCATTCTCCCGTTTGACGTTCATATTAATAAAAAGTTGAAATAGTAACATGGACTTGAATGATAAACATGCAGAGGTTGAATTCACAACATTATACTCAATAGATTAGTTCACTAATTCCAACATAAACAAATTAGTTACACATGGTGAAAGTAAAAACAACACTTACAGAGTTTGACATTACGAAGACGATGGGAACTTCACGATACAACGATCACAGTACACCGAAACACACTCAAGTATCTAGAAAACTATTCTAGAACTACAACTCACAAAAGAAGTACTCAAAGTTGAGCACAAAGAGAGAAAATAAGAGAATGGGATGCTATGGGATGTCTTAGAATGGTGTTGGATGGCCCTATTTATAGGGCTGAGCAAGGGTGCTGACGCTACGCGTCAGTGTGGCGCTACGCGTCAGACCCCTGACTCAGCCTCCATTAAACACTTGATAATGGCCACTTCAAATTATTAAATTTGATCATGCTAACCACATGAACATGTTTCCACCGAGTTTTGGCCTTTCATGCTGAGTGGGATGCCCATTGGTGCTGAGTGGAGTGCCCATTATTGGGTCCAAATGGAGTGGTTGGCCAAAGTGGAGGTGGAGACCACGCAGCACTGATGCTATGCGTGGCTGTGACGCGTAGCGTCAGCATCAAAAATAGCTGTTGATGCTACGCGTGGGATGAGGCTACGCGTCAGCTCCTCCAGTGTAATTTTCTCTTGATTTCTTAACTTTTTCACTGCAAAACTTAGAGAAAATTGATCAAGGGCAGATTATTTCCAACAACATCCATTTATTGAATTTAAATCCTAATTTTCTAACAAATTAAACTAATTTTTGTAATTTTTATGAAATTTTTATTAAAGCTTTTATTGAAAATTTGAGGACTAACAAATACCCCCAACTTAAGACATTGCTCGTCCTCGAGCAAGAGAGAAAAAAAAAATAAAAATTTGGAATCAAATTTTTGAGTTAGTCCGAGAATTTACAACAAAAAGTAATTTTCACAATTTAACTAATTTTGTAATAATCAAAAATTGGTATCAAGTATAACAAAGGTTTAATGATAAAATTTATTTACAATATTCTATTAACAATCAAGCAGAATTTCAGGCTTACCTACAGGTGTTTATCTCTATGTAATAGGTAACCTGTTTCACTCAATCAATCATAAGATCAAACGAATTTAACTTTGTTTGTCATCTAATCAATGGTTATTTATACAAAATTAGTTTAGAAATCACAAGGTCTTTTCACGGGTTGTAATGAGGCTTGGCTTACAAGAATCAATGGTTTTTCTTGGAATTCAAAAACCTGAAATCATAAAAGAGCATTTTATAATTTTTTAGGCTTTCTCTTGACCCAAACTCTCATTTCTTTTATTGATGAAAAATAAATACCCCCAACTTGATTCTTTTCACTATTTTTGACTTTTCTTTTCCATACTTTATTTTTTTCTGAAAAGAATCAAGTCGCTTATTTTCACTCCCTATTTTTGTGAGAACATTCAAAATATTTTTCATTTATTTCAACTGCTCTTTTAATCAATCAAGTATAGGGAATGGTAAAAAAAATAGATTTGGTTTTAAGGGTACCAAGGAATTTTATTTTAGGCTCAAATTGGCTTGCAAAGGATAAAATAATTTTTACCAAGGTAAGCTGTTTGGCCCAAGGTTTTTTTCACCAAAAATGTGCCTTGATCATTTTCCTGAATTTTCTGTACAACAACACAAATCAGAGATTAAAGCAAAATCAATTCGAATTGAAAATATGTCGATTAAACCCTCAAGTATATAAAAAGATATCTCTCTGCTCACCGGGCTATCGAAATTTACTTGATGGTTAATAAACCTATTGTAATTAAATTTATCAAAATTCCTAAGTTATAAAGAACTAATAATTGATTTTACAAAATTAAGTTTCATTGTGTAAAAACTCTAAGTGTATTAACTTACTAACAAAAATTTGATTAATTTATTAAAAGAATTTTTTTTTATTTTTTTTGGATTTTTGGATTTTTTTTCACATAATTTAAAATAAACAAATAACAAAATGGGTTACCTCCCATTGAGCGCTAGATTTAGTGTCTCCAGCCTGACATTCCTGCATTTCAAGGGTCAGTTAAAAGATAACTGGTGGTAATTTTGTTAATTTCACCACCCAAATATAGTTTCAACCTTTGCCCATTTACCATCCAACTTCTTTTGGAAGTTGGATCTTCAATTTCCACTGCTCCATATGGTTTGACTTCTTTAATCAAAAACGGGCCTGACCATTTTGATTTCAATTTTCCAGGAAACAATTTTAATCTTGAGTTGAACAATAAAACTTGCTGACCTGGTGTGAAGTGTCTTTTCTTTAACTTTTTATCATGGTAAGCTTTCACCTTACTTTTGTAGCATCTAGATGATTCATAGGCATTGTTCCTCATTTCCTCTAACTCGAGTAGCTGTAACTTTCGTTTGTCTGCTGCTACATTTTGATCAAAATTGAGGAATTTTAAAGCCCAATATGCTTTATGTTCCATTTCAACTGGAAGGTGACATGATTTTCCATAAACCATCTGGAAAGGAGAAAGACCAATTGGTGTTTTAAATGCAGTTCTGTATGCCCAGAGTGCATCATCAAGTTTTTATGACCAATCCTTTCTAGAAGATGACACAGTTTTCTCCAGAATTCTTTTTACTTCACGATTTGAAATCTCTGCTTGCCCGTTGGTTTGTGGATGATATGCGGTGGCTACCTTATGCTTTACTCCATAATGTTGTAATACTTTCTGAAGAATTTTATTACAAAAGTGTAAACCACCATCACTGATTAAAGTTCTTGGTGTCCCAAATCTGCAAAAAATATTTTTCTTCAAAAAATTCACAACAGTTTTAGTGTCAGCATTAGGGGTAGCAATTGCTTCCACCCACTTTGAAACATAATCAACTGCCAAAAGAATGTATTGATTTGAGTATGAGTTAGGAAAAGGTCCCATGAAGTCGATTCCCCAACAATCAAATACCTCAACTTCTTGTATATTTGTGAGAGGCATTTCTTGCCTTCTTCCAACATTACCTGTTCTTTGACAGTTATCACAAGATTGAACAAATAAGTGAGCATCTTTAAAAAGAGAGGGCTAGTATAAACCTGATTGGAGAACTTTTGCAGCTATTCTTTCATCATTAAAGTGTCCTCCATACGCTGATTTATGACAATGCCACAACATATCTTTTACTTCCCATTCAGGCACACAACGTCGTAACAAATTATCCGCTCTAATTTTGAATAAATGAGGGTCATCCCAAACAAAATATCTTGCATCTCTAAAGAATTTTTTTCTTTGTTGTCAAGTCAAATCATTTGGAAGAACTCCTGCTGCTTTGAAATTGGCCATGTCAGCAAACCATGGCCGTTGTGTTATTTTGAAAAGTTTTTCATCGGGAAATTCTTCCAAAATTTCTTTTTCTTTGGCAGTAATCTCATTATTCATTAATCTAGAAAGATGGTCAGCTACCATATTTTCACTACCCTTTTTATCTTTGATTTCAAGATCATATTCTTGAAGGAGCAAAATCCATCTGATTAACCGACGTTTTGAATCAGATTTAGTTAAAAGATACTTGATTGCAGCATGATCAGTAAAAACAATTATTTTTGAGCCAATCAAGTAAGATCGAAATTTTTCTAAAGCATATACTATGGCTAGTAATTCTTTTTCAGTAGTTGCATAATTTATTTGATTTTCATTCAAAACTTTACTAGCATAATGTATGACTTTAAAAACTTTTTCGTATCTTTGACCTAAAACTGCTCCAACAGCATAATCACTTGCATCGCACATAAGTTCAAAGGGTAAATTCCAATTAGGAGCAACAATTACAGGGGCAGAAACCAATTTTTCTTTCAAGGAATTAAAAGCTTTAAGACATGCTTCATCAAATTTGAATTCAACATCTTTATTTAGAAGGTTTGATAAAGGTTTTGCAATCTTTGAAAAATCTTGAATAAACCTCCTATAAAATCCAGCATGTCCTAAAAAGCTTCTAATACCTTTTACATTTACAGGAGGTGGGAGTTTAGAAATTACCTCTATTTTGGCTTGGTCAACTTCAATGCCTCTAGAAGAAATTTTATGACCAAGTACAATTCCTTTTTTCACCATGAAGTGACATTTCTCCCAATTAAGCACCAAATTTGTCTCAATACACCACTTCAGTATGGTGTCCAGGTTGGATAGACATGTTTCAAATGAATTCCCAAAAACTGAGAAGTCATCCATGAAAATCTCAATGCTCTTTTCAATTAAATCTACAAAAATAGCAAACATGCATCTTTGAAAAGTAGCAGGTGTGTTACATAATCCAAATGGTATTTTTCTGTAAGCAAATATGCCAAAAGGACATGTAAAAGCAGTTTTCTCCTGATCAAGAGGGTCAACAACAATTTGATTATATCCAGAATAACCATCAAGAAAGCAATAATATTCTTGTCCAGACAATCTTTCAAGCATTTGATCCATAAAAGGCAATGGAAAATGATCTTTTCTTGTTGCTTGATTTAATTTTCTATAATCAATGTACATTCTCCAACTGGTGACAGTTCTTGTAGGAATTAGTTCATTTTTTTCATTAACAATTACTGTCATACCACCTTTTTTTGGAACAACTTGAACAGGACTTACCCATGCACTATTAGAAATAGGATAAATAATACCTGCTTTCAGCAATTTCAGAACCTCCTTTTTGGTTACCTCTTTCAAAGTTGGGTTGAGGCGTCTTTGAGGTTGAGCAATAGGTTTGAAATTATCTTCCAACAAGATTTTGTGCATGCAGTATGATGGACTTATACCTTTCAAATCTTCAAGTGTCCACCCAATTGCTTCTTGATTCCTCTTCAATACTTCCACCAGTTTTTCTTCCTCTGTTTCACTTAACAGATTACTAATGATTACTGGTTTTAAATTACCTTCTTTCAAAAAGATGTATTTTAGATTAGAAGGTAACACTTTTTGTTCAGGTTTCTGGATTTCTTCAACAGGTGATTCTTGAATTTCTTCAATCTTTCTTGATTCAAAGGAAATTTCTTTCCCTTGATGGAATTCTTCAAGATACCTTTCAATCTGTTTCTCCTCTTCTTCATTCAAAAATTCAACAGAGTTAGTCAATAACTTATTTAATGGGTCAGAAATAGTCATACCTTTTGATAAGGAAAGATAAGTTTCATCAAAGATGTCCACTTTGAAACAGTCTTGCTTCGGGCTAGGATGTTTCATTGCCTTGAAGACATCGAAATTCACTTCCTCATCATGCACTCTTACTGCTAGCTTCCTATTGTCCACATCAATCAGTACTCGAGCAGTTTTCATGAATGGTCTTCCAAGAATTAGAGGAACATCAGCATCTTCTTCCATGTCTAAGATCACAAAATCCACAGGAAAGTAGAATTCGTCAACCTTTACAAGCACATCTTCTACGATCCCATAAGGTCTTTTGATGGATTTATCAGCTAATTGCAGAGTCATCCTTGTCTGCTGTGGATCAAGGTCACCAATACGCTTCATCATACTTAGGGGCATTAGATTGATGTTAGCCCCTAAATCTAATAAAGCCTTACCGATATTTACTCCACCAATAGAGACAGGAATAGTGAATTTGCCAGGATCTTTGGATTTTTCTGGCATCTTGTATTGTAAAATAGCGCAGCAACTTACTTCAAGTTCTACGATTTCTTCATCATACTTCCTTTTCTTTGTAAGCAGTTCTTTCATAAACTTAGCATATGTAGGCATCTGTTCTAATGCCTCAGAAAAAGGAATGTTTATGTGTAACTGCTTAAAGATTTCAAGGAATCTCTTGTATTCCTTTTCTTTATCTTTTCTTGATGGTGGATGAGGATAAGGTAAATCCTGGACAGGAGGTGTCTGTCCAAGATATTGATTTTTTTGATTTTTTTCTTTTATTTCATCTTTTTCTTTATTTTCTTCACTTTCTTTTTCTTCTTCTTTTTCTTTTTCTTTTTCTTTTTCACAGTTTATACCTACAGTTTTACCACTTCTTGTAAAAATAGCCTTACATTGTTCTTTCGCTTTGAATTCCTTGATGTCGGCTACTTCTTTTACTAGCTGACTTAACTGTTGATCTGATGCTTTACGTGCAGCTTTAATTGTCTCCATGTATTGCATCAATTGTTGAATATTTTCTTCAGCCTTTGTCAATCTAGTATTGTAATCACCTTGATTATTGAAGGGTCTAGCATGCTGCTTCCAACCATAGTTTTGGTTTTGCCTTCCCTGCAGGTAATTGTTAGAAAATGAATTTACAAAAGGATTTAGAGAATTACCTATAGGTAACCTCTGATGAATCAAGGAATTAGTTTGTTCTTGTTCATTCTTGTCAAGAGCACAATAACCACATGGTTGTTCGCTCATACAATACTCACATTGTTTTAATTGAGCAGGAAGTTGTGGTGGTACATGGGTAACTTGAAGTTTTCCAAGTTGTTTACTCATTGCCTCAATTTGTTGTATCAACAATTTTTGTTGAATTAACACTGTATCATTTACTCCTTGTTCAAGTATACTTTGTACCTTACCTCTTTCTGGTTTAGCTTGATGGTCACTAATGGACATTGATTCCAATATCTCAATAGCTTCCTCCACAGTTTTGTTCATTAAAGAACCACCTGCACAAGCATCTAACATCATCTTGAACTGAGGCAATAAACCATGGTAAACGATTCTTACCTTTTTGGCATCATTCAGGTTGTGGTTTGGACACTTTCTCAAAAGTGCCTAGAATCGTTCCCATGTCTCTCCTAGTGATTCATCATTATTTTGAGAAAAAGAGTGTATGGCTGTCATTGCTTCAAAATATTTCGAAGGAGAATAAAATCTTTCCAAAAATTTTCTTTCAACATCGGACCAGTTTGCAAAACTACCCGATGGACAAGATTTAAACCATTCTTTTGCTTTACCAATCAATGAAAAAGGAAAAAGTCTCATGTAAACAGACTCTTCTTGATTGGGTTCAAAACCAATTATGCTGCATAACTCATAAAAAATAGTTAAATGTTCATATGGTTCTTCATGATTTAAACCAGCAAATTGATTGTTTTGAATAATATTTAAAGTAGCAGGTTTAATCTCCACTGGTACAACAAGTCCTTGAAACATTCCTGAAACTCGGGGTGGACCATTAATAGCAGCAAACTGTCCCAATGTTCTCCTCTTAGCAGCCATATTTGAATTTTCAAAATTAGAAGTAGAAGAAGATTTAGTTTGTGTTTTAGATTTCAAAGACTTGATTTTCTTTACAAACTTTTCTATTTCAGGATCAAAATAAATTTTACCTGCGGTAGATCGAGTTTGCATACACAAACTAGACAAAGAAAGTTAGTGTAACAATAAGTAAAAATAAAAAAAAAGATTTAACTAAGGTAAAAAAATATTTACCACGGTAATTAAAAATTTACTGTTTTACTAAAACAATTCAATCCCCGGCGACGGCGCCAGAAAACTTGTTAACCCGGCAATAGCGTCTCAACAGTTCGTTTCCACCACCGGGTTGTTAATTGGCAAGCGCACCAATCGTTTGTAGTTTTTAAAATTTAGATATCGTTCCACTGGGATTGAAAGTCCAATAACAACAGTAATTTTCTATTTACTATGGTAAATGTGAAGGAAGTTATAGACAAAAGAATGATTTATATACAATTTATACAATATTCACAGGATAGCATGATTGAGTGGTTCATAAGATAAAAAGAAAATAAAAATCTATCTAAAAAGTTGAGTTGCTATCTAGAATAGGTAAGATACTTGAGATAAACACAGATAAACAAATTATGTTGGAAATTGGATCCCTAATCTAGAATAACAATGAGGAACTCAAGACATGCATATTTAATCATCAAGTTTCATGTCATTGTAGCTTAAAATCATTATAACCGATCCCTCGTGATATAAATTCTAAGAATTCACCGTAAAGTCTGATCCCTCGTGAGCTTTCTCAGTAAAAACTTGCATTAAGACCTGGCCTTATGGCAACAATGGTTAACAACCCCTATAGAATTGAGATACCAAGGGTATTCCAACTTTTACTTTCGTCAAAACAAGTTTCAATACAGCATGAATAATCATTCTCCCGTTTGACATTCATACTAATAAAACAAGTTTCAATACACATGAAAATCATTCTCCCGTTTGACGTTCATATTAATAAAAGGTTGAAATACTAACATGGACTTGAATCATAAACATGCAGAGGTCGAATTCACAATATTATACTCAATAGATTAGTTCACCAATTCCAACATAAACAAATTAGTTACACATGGTGAAAGTAAAAACAACACTTACAGAGTTTGACATTACGAAGACGATGGGAACTTCACGATACAACGATCACAGTACACCGAAACACACTCAAGTATCTAGAAAACTATTCTAGAACTACAACTCACAAAAGAAGTACTCAAAGTTGAGCACAAAGAGAGAAAATAAGAGAATAGGATGCTATGGGATGTTTTAGAATGGTGTTGGATGGCCCTATTTATAGGGCTGAGCAAGGGTGCTGACGCTACGCGTCAGTGTGGCGCTACGCATCAGACCCCTGACTCAGCCTCCATTAAACACTTGATAATGGCCACTTCAAATTATTAAATTTGATCATGCCTGGCCACATGAACATGTTTCCACCGAGTTTTGGCCTTTCATGCTGAGTGGGATGCCCATTGGTGCTGAGTGGAGTGCCCATTATTGGGTCCAAGTGGAGTGGTTGGCCAAAGTAGAGGTGGACCACGCGTAGCGTCAGCATCAAAAATAGCTGTTGATGCTACGCGTAGGATGAGGCTACGCGTCAGCTCCTCCAGTGTAATTTTCTCTTGATTTCTTAACTTTTTCACTACAAAACTTAGAGAAAATTGATCAAGGGCAGATTATTTCCAACAACATCCATTTATTGAATTTAAATCCTAATTTTCTAACAAATTAAACTAATTTTTGTAATTTTTATGAAATTTTTATTAAAGCTTTTATTGAAAATTTGAGGACTAACAGCCTACGTGCCCCTTTACTTCTAGTATGTACGGTTACTGTTACGTCCATGTATTATATATGATTATGTTATATATAAGGTATATCTGCTCCACCAAGTTTTCTTGTACAAAAAAAACTTCCACATTTTTCTAAAACTTGTAACGTCTCAGTTGACCAGGATAATCTAGTGGAAAGGATTACCCTAGTTGACCAACGGTGTTACAGTTGGCCCATCGTTCCATCATATAAGTCTTAATCGTCTCAAGCATAGTGATGATGGGCTTCCCCCTTGTAACATCCCGGATAATTAAATAAATTTTGTGACTGATGGAAAATATTAATAATCATCTCCGAATTGAATTCTAGATTTTAAGAATTATTAATATTTAATACAAATATAATTTTAAAAAATAAAAAATAATTGAATGTTTTGGATTAAATAAAATTATGAATTAGGTGATATTGAATCTTTGTGTGGAATGGTAAATTTAGAAGTTACCAGTAGGGTAAAAGTAAAAGTTTTAATTAAACTTTAAAGGAAAAATATAAAAGAAATAGGGAAAAGACCATTTTGCCCCTGGACCTTAAATAAGAAAATTCCTTCTTCTTCCTTACTTTTCTTTCATGTGAGTCATCTTCTTCTTTCTTCCTCTCCATGGCCGAAAGATTATAGCTTCCAATTGGAGGACCATTTTGCGTCGGAATCTCAAAATTAACCACGTTTCTGGGATCGTGACTTCGAGGTGAGCATTATGGACCTATCAAATTGAGCTCTCTCTCTCTCTTCACTTTCTCTCTCTAGCCGAATGGCCATGCATGGTGGGGAAGGGTTCCATTTCCCATTTCTTTCACACATGGGAGCTTAGGAATGATATCTAGTGCAATGGGTGTAGCATAATGTTGATGGGTTATGTGTTTCGACATTCGTAGGTAGCGGAACAAACGCCAGAACACCGAGTGGTGAAGCGGGTGTTAAATTCGGAAGTGGAACCTTGAATCAAGTGTCTAGAGGATGCAACCGACACCAAAAACAAATCATTGAAGCTTGGAATCGAGGTAAGGGGGTGTTTGGGTCATAATTAAATAGAATAGGTATATACGTCTAGCCTGGGACATCTAACTAAATCTTGAAACATTGAGAAAAGTTACTAAGTAATAATTGTATGTGTATGTGTGTATGAGTATGGAATTGTAGGCATTTTGTGGTAGTTATTAAACTAAAGCATTCTGAGTTGTGAAAAATTGATGTGTAAGGTGGTATTGTGTTGGTGGGCTTGACACGTTGGTCACCCCAGTTGATGATTATGATCTGTTATTGATGGCCACATGATATGTGACATGAGAATGTGATATATATGCATGATTACATAGTGTGGGATGGCTGATGGTATGTATAGCCCCTCATTTTTCTGGCTCCTATGGTTTTTGTGCCCCATTAAGCTACCCAGTGGTCAAGTAGGACCTAGTGGTTGAGGTGGAGAGTCAAGCAGGACTCGGTGGGCCAACCAGGGTCCATCGGGTGTCAAGTAGGACCCCCAGCTGAAGGCCGATCCTTTAGTATCCAGATACTAGGTGTTAAACTATGTGAGAGTCAGTTGTGATACTCGATGAAATTGTTGATATTGTGTGATGATGTGAATGTGCTTTATCATATTTGTTGGTTGTGAATTGTACATTGAGGATGCCGAAACTTGTATGAAACTAAGAAGCTGTAGATATGAACTAGTGGATAAAGAAAAGTGAAATTATTTGCATAAGGTAGAATTAGTGAATTAGTATTAGCGATAATACTTAGTTCATCATGTACCTCGTTATTTAATTACCGTTCTAAATTAATTATGATATACCAAACACTTACCCTTATTGTGGTTTCTTTTAATTTAGTAACCAGTGATAGGGAGGACGTTGATGCCTCGAAGGTGCGCCAAGCGGAGAATTAATGCCAAGGAGTGAAGGAAATTATGAAATAAATAATGTGTGTTTCATGTATATAATGTCATAACATGTTTCATGTGTGGGTGTTGGATTAACCTAGCTTAGGGTCAATGTGGTTATGATGTGGTAGGAACGATGACAACTTGAATTATGAATGATTGTGACAGATGATGAGTTAGAACCTGTATATTAATTGAGGAAGATATGAATTCATGTTGATGAGGTAGTAAGGTGGTGATGGCAATGTTGATTTTTATGAATTTGATGTATATTGGCATGGAGCCAATATTAGGTAGAGATGATAAATTACTATGGGCAGGTCTTGTTTATATTTGTGAATCACGAATGAAGCAATTTGTGTGTGAATTGTTAGTGTTTAGATGATTGAACAAAGGAATGATGGATCTCACAAATTTTTGGTTTTGTGTAAGAAGTATATGAAGTGATAAGCTTGATTGCGATCCATTTAATGAATTAAAATTAGAATTGATGTGTACATTTAGTTGGAATCAATCTCTAATGCATGCTTGGATGTGTGTAGATGGATAATTTAGGCCAAATGGTGCATATAAAGGTTTAAGCATATTAGATTGTGTGAAAATCTTTAGTTTTCATGCATGTACTACATAACTCACTCAAGCGAGATGTATCCTCACTCAAGCGAGAGTCCTTAGTATCAATAGTGTGGCTTCTGGCCTAATCTCACTCAAGCGGGAATGATTCTCGCTTAAGCGAGACATGCATGCATCTGGAGGGTGTGTTTACTAGATGAATCTCGCTCATGCGGGTATGGCCTCGCTCGAGCGAGCGCCAGGCAAATTGATTCTGTGTTGATTTCACTCAAGCGAGCGTGACTCACTCAGGCGAGCGAGCAGGGATTAGGTTCTGGGGTGTTTTCGCTTAAGCGACATGGCTTGCTTAGGCCTCTCGCTTAAGCGAGTGATGTTGGAGGTGATTCTGGAGTGTTTTCTCTCAAGCGGGCTCTGCTCGCTCAAGCGAAATAGGGGCCTGATATGCCTATAGTTTTCCTCGCTCAAGCGTGTTTAATGCCTCATTCAGGTGTGTATATGGAACTCGCTCAAGCGGGCAAGGGCCTCGCTCAAGCGACCCTCATTGGTCTCGCTTAAGCGAGTTAGGGTCTCGTTCAAGCGAGTGGCCCTGATCTCGTTTTCTTCTTTTGTTTCATTTAACCATCTTGCTTGATTGTTTTGGGGTCCCTTGAGCTATAAAAACACGGTTATTTTCATCTAATGGATATAAATTTTTCTTTGGTGAATAATACTTTCCTTAACTTCTAATACCTTCAAAAATCATGAAAAATTATCCTCTGTACTTTTATTAATCGGTATGGCATCATGTGTTTAATTAACTTTAATCGTGTAGTTAGTGTCTAATAATTAGGAAAGACGTTATACCACTGGCTTCAATGATGATTGAATTACATGTTTTAGACATATTGATCACCAATACATAATTCTTGGGCGCAAATGAAAACCTTGATTTGCTCCACTGTCTGAGAGGTACTTTGATCAAGTCCTTGTAGGCTGCCTTATTGACTTCCTTTATCTCTAGCATTGTTTTCTCTCATGCCTTAGTGTAAGTTGACTTAGCTACCTTCCACAGTAAGTCTTTGAGTTGTTATCCTGAATGTTTTTTTCTAAATTTATTGTGTAAATGCCCGTGAACACCTATTTTTGTCTGGTAAAAAAATATATGTAAAAAGAAGTAAGTGACCATTGGAATAGTAACCTTTCTTCATTTCTATAAATATTCAATCTCTCCTCACTTCCTACCATATTCTCAAAATCATTTTCCCTCTTTCATTAACTTTCTTTCATAATTTTCCTCAAGCAATGACCAATAGGTATTAGAGCAAAGAGGAAAGAATGAGGGAGGAAAACTAATGTTTGGTGACTACCTTCTTTCTCCTTGTAGCATTCGTAATACTTGTCCTCTTTTGTGTATTTTATTTATTGCCAAATGTGTAATAAATAATTTATAGGATTTTAAAATAGTTTATATTTCCATAAGAGTAAGTGATTACTCATTTGTACTCAAAATAATTTTTCTTTTAATTTTTTTTAAAGAATGGGCCAAAAAAAAATGGGCCAAAAAAAATAATAAGATTGGACCCCAAAAGAAAAGAAGAAGTTTCAGTAATTTTTTAGGTGAGACCCAATTTGGTTGCATAATTGGAGAAAACGGGGAAAGTTGGTACCAAATTTTGACAATTTGGAAAAGAAGGAAAGTGATGGCATTTCATGAAGGATCCAAGACCAAATTTTCTCTATAAAGAGGGCATGATGCAAAGGGAGAAAGGAGGAGACGAAGGGGGGAAAAGAGAAAAGAGTGATAATTTTTTAGAAAACTTGTTTTCAAAAATAGAGATATGGAAATGTTGTTGTGAGAATGAGTATGTTACTCTAATATATTTTAGTATATGAGTTTTGTGACCTAAATTACCGTAAAAGTCTTGTAGCCGGTTCCCAAACACTCTTGAATTGAGCCCAAAAAAATTAGAAATAAGAGAATCGATTTCCCGAATTCCGTTCTTGTTCTTCATTAATTGTTACTATACTAAGGTATCTCTAATAAATATGAAAATATTATCTCTTTATTGTATTTTTATTTTATTAATATTGCAAGTTTTTCTTGTAGAATTTTATTTATAATTTGATTGCCATAATTAGGATCATAATTTCATTTAATTTTCTCTTTTGGTTCCTTTATTTCTTGTATTTTGTTTAGTGTTTGTTATTACTATTATTGTGAGGACCAGACGTCCTTACGTATTAATAATATTAAAGACGTCATTAATTAGGTAATGAAAACTAGGGTAAATTTTCACGATTTAAAATGATTAAAGAATGAAGAGAAAACCACGAAATAATATTCCAACAAGCAACCCCGGACCATTTTAAAGCTCATCCTATACATGAAGATATGAGAAGGTGTGTAAGTTAAATCAAGAGTGCTCCTTGGAAAATTAATCACATGATCATCAACAAGGAAAAACAGAAGTATAAGTTATTTCATGAAATATAGAAGGGTGTGAAAAGAGGTTCGAAGATACCCTAATTAAATGCCAAGGATGTGTTAAATATGCATACATGTTGTTGAATAATCCTACCATGGATCAATCCTTCCAAACATACATTAAAACTTATGAATTTTTGGGAAAACAGGGCCATGAATCGATTCAAGACCTCCTTGAATCGATTCATGCGTGTTTGAAACTCCAAACAGTAAAAATAGGGGCTCTTGAATCGATTCAAGCTCGTATGAATTGCTTCAAACAAGTGGAAATGGTGAACAGTGAAACCAGGAGCTCTTGAATCGATTCAAGGGGTGTGTGAATCGATTCAAGCTGCTCCAGGGGCCCATGAATCGATTCAAAGAAGTCACGAATCGATTCATGACAGTATCCTTGCTGCATAATATTGAATTTTCATAATTTTCTAAACTTTCTCATATCAAATCCAATGGCCACCAAATTTTAACACCAACTAAAATACACCATTTATGATGTGTAGCCACTGGCCACACTCAAAAATTCCCAAAAACAAGAGACTTATGCGCATAAATGCGTTTAGTCCATTTTAAGGCATTTTTGTGCAACTCAAAGGTCAATTCTCAATGGAATTGGCCCATTCCAGTTTCTACAAGTCCTAAATCATGCTTAGGCACTATTAGAACTATTCCATGGCTTTCAAACACATTAAAACTCAATATAGCCCTATTGGTTCCTCAATTATGCATAAATATCATATACACCACTTCACAATCTAAACAATTCATACATCTATGGATTCCATCAACATGAGTATCATCAATTACGCATTAATATAACATGTAAACCATTGTATCACAATTAAACACAGCCATTATTAAGGTCACTACCAAAAATTAGCCTTCCAAAACATATAAGGCCTAATTTTCACAAGTAACCCTCAAAATACATGCTTAAACATCATTCAATATCCATATATAAATGAGCATACACACATAGTCAAGTGCCTTACAAAAGAATTTCGGCTAAGGCTTACCAACTTTCCCATTTCCATATTTACCTTTACCATGCTCAACCTCTAAAAAGAGTAAGATGCTCAACATACCTATATCAACCTTTAAAAATGGCAACTAGGAGGTAAGTAACATATACCAAATGAATCAAAGTCATACATGATGATGATATATATATATATGTGCACAACATACATCTCTCAAAGAGAATCACAAGCTTCTCTCACATATTATATTATTTCATTCCAACATAGCACATATACTAATCATCACATTCACAATATATGTATCAAGTCATTGGCAATCTTATCAAATACCAACACACATTCATGGTTAGTGCCACAATTTCCTTCTCTTTACTTATCAATCATCCATCGCCACCACGAGTTACCAACTTGGCATATCTCCGGCTATATGCAAATGCTCTTATGGCTAATGCATATGCACAACGGAATCAATAACAATTGCGGATCTAACTATGGGAAATAACATTATATCAAATGTAGGTCAAGCATAGGTGTGTTACTATGCCCCTACTGCAGTAGTAAATGTTTACACTTATATCTCAAATCATGCATGCATAACATCACTCTTTTACTGGTACCAAACCGCCATCGCCCATATGTAGCTCTAGTTACCCCGTGACTTGCTGATTCACAACATGGCCTCACTTGCCAAAGTGCTACGGGCCCCTCCCGAACACACATTTTGAGAGCCGTGCCCCATAGGGACACTGATGTCACTTGCTCACCATAGAGCCGTCCACCCACTGGGCCCGACACATAGGGTGCCTCACCACCAAACTATAGGCAACTTCGTGATTCCAAGAATCACTAAGGAACAACATACAATCTTTACCCATGCACTAGGTCGCCCTCCCATTAGGCCCGCCTATTAGAAAACATTCCATATAGACAACGAATGATATGCCATGGATGCAAATGCCAATCAATGCATTTCTCACACTATGCATCATATAATGCCACTCGACAATCAACAACTCACCATCATCACTTAGTGGAACTTAATATACTCATCATTCTCAACCATCACCAATTGTTATTGGATTTCATACACATCAATAGTTAGTGGCAATTATCATTTATTAATTCATATATCATAAGATGTTCAACATCATTGTAATTAACACAATTATGGCCTCAATGCCACTCACAACAAGCCTCATTAGCAAGAATCAAATTCAACATCATAATAACATATGCCACATAACATCAATCACTCTAAATGCATTCAAATTCACATGAAGATCAAGAATATTCATCCAAGCCAAATCATGATAACACACTCATACATACACATCAATAATGGATGAAATCATGCATTTAGAATTGTTACCCCTCCTACCTCAAGAGAAGTAGAAATCAACACAGTCCGAAGGCCCCGCCTCATCGATGGGGTTGTTTCCTACATCACACAATGTACCATACAATTGTTTTCTATTCAAACCACCAAGATTCAAGTGCTCTTATTTAATTACTTAGTGTTTATGCCATTTTAGATTTCCAACCTCTTTCATTTCATTTAATCAACCACAACTACCAAGGGCTTGGTGTTCCAATTCACTTATTATGCATTTAAGGATCTTACCCACCTAGGGATTTCCATATTAATGGTTTCCAACTATCATTATTAACCATCTAATCTTATTAATGACCATCCACCATCAATGTTACTATCTCACTTTATTAAATACATTCTCCTAACCTCAACAAACACTCATCCACTCTTATTTCACATTTCCCCCAAATTATAGGAACCCAATAACCATCATCAATGTTCATCTTCTTCCATCACATTTAATGCTATTTTCATGTACCCTTAATGCCCACTTAAAACTCATATTAAATACACCCTACCTTAGGGTTTTGCATCATAAATGGCTTCCATTAACAACCTATATGCATTAAACACTCTCCCAACTACCATTGCCCAAAACCTAGGGCTAGAGCTCAAGAAAAATGGTGAGGAAACCTTACCTCAAGCCAAGAGAAGTGAGCTCTAAGAAGGGGAGAAGAACACAAAAATTGAGAGGGAGAGGGAGAGCTTCAAATCACCATTATCATCTCCTTCATGCTTGAAGCAAAACGAAAATGGAAGAAGGAGAAAAGGGCACACCGCACATAGGGTTTCAAGAGGAAGAAGAAGATGAAGAGGATAAGATGAGAAGAGAGTTTTGCCTTTGCGTTAGGGAGAGGGAATGTGTCGTGAATAAAGAAAGGAAAAATGAGGTTTTAGTGTTTTAATTGGACCTATCACTTAAACTTCTCCATTTTAAATCAAACAGGATCTCCGTTCGGTCTCAATACTTCATTAAAAAATTGTTCCGAACATATATTCGGATTCACATTAATATCCTTAACAATCCTGATCAACATTACCTCAATCGGAGATACTTGGTCTGACACCCATATTTTAATCGAGAATTATTTTCAGCCCTTTAAGCCACAATAAATTACGAATAATCATAATAATTCCTAATTTAATCATTTTTAAATTTTGGAACATTAAATAACTCATGTAATTATTCACTAATTATTCCTCCCAATTTATCATTTATATAAATTTTGGGATGTTACAATTATCATTATTATTTTTATTTACCATTTTATTTTGTGTTATTTTGTTGTGATATCATATTCTATTCTATTTATTTATTTATTCATTTATTTTTTACACTTTATTTTTCTGCACCTTATTTTTCTACACTTTATTTTTCTACATTTATTTATTTATTCATTTATTTTTTACACTTTTATTTTTCTATATTTATTTTTCTACACTTTATTTCTTTGTATTTATTTATTTATTTATCTGCACTTTTATTTTTCTACACCTATTTTTCCACACCTTATTTTTCTGCATTTATTTAGTTATCTACTTTTCATATTTTATTTTTCTACACTTTATTTTATTTTTTCTACACTTTATTTATTATTTTGCATTTTATTTATTTTTTTGTATTTTATTTTTCTATACTTTATTTATTTATTTTTATTTTATTTTCTTTCTCAATAATTTTGTAGTTGTCTTATATATAATCATTTGTCTATCACTTTATTTTTATTTTTTATATAATTCCTTAAGTTGTTTTTATTTACTCATAGGTAATTATTTATTTTTTTTATTTTTTATTTTTCTCTTTTATCTATTTATTTATTCATATTATTTTATTTATTTATTCATATATATTTATTTATTTTTCCTCATGTTAATTTTCTAATTGTCTTTGATTTGTCCCTACATAATTGTTTATTTTATTAATTTTTATTTATTTATTGTCACGACATTTATTATTTTCAATCTTTATGATAATTAAGAGTCAATTATTGTCATACGCATAAAAAAATAAGACTAATAAATTGTTCGCAATTTATTTATTTATCCATTTATCTTTCTTTTAAGTTTGGAATAAGATCAATTTGGATAAGACATCTTATTAATCTTATTTTCTCCAAAATGATTGAATAAAAATTCACTTGTTAGTTCTAATTAATTAAGTATATATATTTTTTTATTTTCACATCGATGTATTTAATTCTATTTTTCTTTCTTATGTCTATTTATTTTTACTTTTTTATTATTTTTGTTTTTTTGGAAAAATGTGAACCATGTATTTCTCATTAAATCAATGGATTATCTTTTAATTACTCGTAAAATAATTTAGAAGAGACATCTTATTATTTTTATTTTTTGGCTGTCTTTTAAGTATTTATCTGTTTATTTCCCTTCAAATTAAGAGAATAAAAATAATTTAGATGAGACGTCTTATTATTTTTATTTTTATTTTTTTACTGTCTTTTAATTTCTTGTCTACTCATTTTCCTTCAAACTCGTAAAATAAAAATAATTTAGGCGAGGTGTCTTATTTTGATGGCTTTTTAATTACTTGTCTGTTTATTTTTCTTTAAAAAAATTGAAAAATTAAAATAATTTAGACTAGAAATCCTATTATTTTTATTCTATTTTGACAGTTTTTTAATCACTTATTTGTTTATTTTCCTTTGAACTCAGGAAATGAAATAATTTAGATGATACGTGTAACGTCCTAAGTTATTTTACATTTATTTCTATCCATTTAATTGATTTTCACAGCAATTTTTTCCACGATTAAATGATTTAATGATATCATAATTTAAGAAAATATTGAATTTTATCAGAATGTTCCAAAACAGCAATTATATAATAATTTTACAGTGCAAAATACCATTTAAAATGAAAAATCCAAAATCTAGGAACGGGGGACCTGATGCTATACGTCAGCCCCACGCTATGTGTGACACCCAAAACGCAGTGTTGACGCTACGCGTCAGCTTGATAGTAACAACATATGATGTTGTAAAGGATTTTAGGCCAACCGTCCAACTTCTAACCTACCCAAATGGCCCGTTTTAGGTCCGACTACCATGAAACTCCGCAGGCCATATGTTTTCCCTATTCCAGAACTGTTGGCGCCGTCCGCTCACCAAAATTCACACATATGCGCAAGTTATGCATAAAATACAGTTTAAACCTTTTTTATGCAAAACCCTTGCACGAAACACCTTAAATGGGTTATAATTGGCCCAAGGCCAATACACACAATTCCTAAACGTCCCAGGGGACCTATTGGTACCTTCAGGGGGTCCCGAAACCCGACGGATCTCAAATTCATCTAATCAGGTCCTTAAATCCATAACTATTCACTATATGCATAACTTTCTAAATCAATCAAAACACCAATCAATTCATAATCACATTACACACAACATTCATACATTATAACAGATGCTGCCAATAACATTCATCATTCACACAATATTGGCTCTGTGCCACAATTCATAATAATGCATACATTGCATACAATCGCCATCATCATCATCAATTCGTCCATATCCTCATCACATCACCTACTAACTATCTCATCACTCATTATCAACACAATACATCATCACTTATTATTCGCATACTAAATTAACTACACGATCCCATAATGTATAGCATAATCAAGTTATCACACATAATTAACAACACATTATACATAAAAGTATATTTTACAATTCTTCTACATTCCTTGGCATCAATCTTCCACTTGGCGCACCTCTGGGGTATTGGCATCCTCTGAGACACACAAAAAATAGAGGTAAATTTTTTGCGTTTTTATAAATCATAAATTCGATGAAAGAAAATAAGTGCTGAAATATTTTTGACACAGTACCTGGATCGATGATGAACCACTCCCATATATGAAGATATGAAAGGGTGAAATTAAAAGATTAATTTTATGATAATTTTCCGATTTAAAAATCAGCGGAAGAATTAATCAAATTAAATGTTGCGAAAATAAACTTTAAAAGAAAGGACCTCATGAAATTCCATGAGTCATATAGAGTCCAGAATTCCTTGAAAATATTGCATGAATGCACTTTTATTGCAAGGGAAATGAAATAAGTTGAAATCAAGACAAAAAGAGCAACAGGGTGTCCCTCGCTCAAGCGAGACCCATCCGCTTGAGCGAGACAGCGTGGGCACATTTGAGCGAAGTAAAGAAAAGCTGAGCGAAAGGAGTTATTATGCATCAGGGGTCGATCTCGCTCAAGCGAATTCCGACTCGCTTGAGCGAGACACACAAGCCTCGCTTGGGCGAAGCCAGCGAGCATGGGCGAGATTCGTCCAGAATCGAATTCATTACCGACTCGCTGGGGCGAGACTTCCTCGCCTAGGCGAAAAACTTCCAGAGCAAAGCTTATACCCTCTCGTTCAACAAGACTCCCCAACACTTGAGTTTTCATTCAGCAAAATCCCTCAAAAACTGACTCCCAGCACTCGGGTTTTCACTCGGCAGATTTCCCCCGAAACCGATTCCCAACACTCGGGTTTTCACTCGGCAGAATCCCTCCAAAACCGACTCATCTCTCACTCGGTTTCCACTCGGTAAAGTCAATCTAGACCGACTCACCCCTCACTCAGTTTTCTACTCGGTAATTCATTCCAAAATTGACTCATCACCTGATCGGTCATTCGCTCGGCATTTCATTTCAAATCCGACTTCCTTTCTTTTTCACTCAAGCGGAGTTATTCCAGAGTACTTCTAGACAAACTCACACCGAATATCCCCAATCGGTGCCATCCCACTCGGAATTGCACATTCGGGGGCACTCCGCTCGGGACAGGTTAAAATGGACTCGGAAATTCCCCACTCGGGACTCCACGGCCCAGAATATCACACTTGGAGACCTTTTTACTCGGAATGATATCCACTTCCTCACTCGGAAGGTCCTGACTCAGACATAGCTCACTCGGATTTCACTCAAAAATTCACCACGTCTTAAATTATTTTCAAGACTCCCACTCGGACGGAATTCGTCCAGGATCTCACCCATTCTCCATTCAATCGCCTCGCTTGGGCGAATACCATCCCCAAGATCCTTCGCTCGGGCGGATTTTGTCCAGTGGCAAATCCTTTCGCCCTCGCTCGGGCGAGGCCCCATTCGCCTGGGCGAATTTCCTCCAGTAAGCAAACACTTATACTGGGACAATCTCGCTTGAGCGAGGTTCACTCTCGCCTAAGCGAGAATTGCCCAGAAACCATTTTCCAAACAGAAGAGACTCTTGCTCGAGCGAGAATCCATCTCGCCTGAGCGAGATCATCAGATAACCTGCAAAACTCGGAATTTACACAACACAACCTACTAAAATTGAACTCAATCTATTTTATCAGAATTCATTACATCTCAATCACCATATGGGTCATTTAAAACTGGTTCTACACCATCATATTCTTAAGTTTCCATTCAACTCGTCAAACATATAAAAATTAATTCTTCATCTCCTCAACTTTATAAAAGAAATACTCAAATATAATTCTTTATTCATTCATCAACATATATGGAAATCCCATTGTAAATTAACCCTTCATACATACTTAGGGTCACGAATGAAAATGAGTTCCACACACAACTTCTCATTTTCTTCCATGACCCTCTAAAACAACCTATCATGTAAACTTCCAAAACAAACATTCATTACATCTCCTGCTACACAAAATCTATATATTTATATATATCGCCGGCCAAGGCGCTCCCTATACAACTATTTACCTCCAAAGCCAAAATATACTTCAAAATGCTTACACTTCCCATAGATGCCTTGCATCACAAGTCTAAAAATAGACAACATGGGAGACTGAGTCCACATTCCAAAGGTATGAATATGAATACCAAGTGATTATGTATATAAGCATCCACACATGTATACTTTGCACATCAATGATATTCACCATGCCATATACCAATACAATTTCACACAAAGCACATAAACACACACATAATCACAATATTCGACCATTGAATTGTCACACGACCATTATTTGGTATTCATATCTTTTATGTTGTCTTAACTTATATTTTTTACAACCTTTTCATAATCATCATCATACCTCATCACTTTGGCATACCTCCATCTATATGCAAATGCTCTTAAGCTAATGCATATGCACAAAGGAGTATTTCAACAATTGCAGATCTGACTGTGGGAATTCAACACCGAATATGGGATTCAAGCATGGCCATCTAACCATACCCCTCCTGCAGTAGTAAAAAGTGTACACTTATTCTTTAAATTGCATGCATTCACCAATCGTTTTCCTGGTACCAAACCGCATCGCCCATCTTGCAACACCTGGTCATTATCACCATGACCGCGGTACACAACATATCAATATAAGGTGTTGTGGGCCGGCCAGATATTAAATCCTGGCGGCTGTGATCTTAAAGACCACCGGGGTCACCTGCTCTTCAAGAGCCACCCCCCACAAGGGTCGGCCACATGCAGCTCCCCGAAGCAATACATGGGCGGCTTCGTGACTTTACACTGAGTCACGGGGGAAAATACAACTTGCTCGTGCACCGAGCCACCCTCCCACTGGGTCGGCCGAGGGAACTCCCCTAATGTTCCACAACGGCGGTTATGCAGTATGCCATGGATGCAAATGCAGATCATATGCATTCCTCACTCTATGCATCCTATACATGCCACTCATCTTCCAATCATCATCAACACCATTATTAACATCATCACAAAGCTTTTATTAACATTGATTGTTCTCATTAGTTTAAATCTTTGGGTGGCATTCTCCTTATTCTCATTCTTAACAAACGACATTAACATTCATATAACATTCATGGTAAATACAACTTATGATCATATCACTGCTCACTACACACTTTCACATAACATACCATGAATATTCTAAATGCACAAAAGCATGTTGCCGAGCATATTATCCACATCATACCACATATCATCATTTCTTACAATATTCAAGTAAGGCTAACACGCATAACACTAGATGCCACAATCAAATAACATTCAAATTCATGCATTTAGAACTTAGACTCCTCTCCTACCTCAAGAGAAGAATTCCGATTGATAAGACGCTCCTGCCTCGTCGTTCGGAATAGGTCCTACATTCACATTCATGTAAAACCTTAATCAATCAACTACTCAAGTTATCAATTCAATTCTATTTAGTCATATTCGTATTTAGAATTTCACAACATGTACTAGACATGTTGTAGATACCATTTTTTATCTTTATTAGGCTTCGAGAATTCCTTCCCATTAAGCCACCATCATTAAATTCAAAGGTTAACAACCACAATAGCTTAAATCCTCACACAACTCCATTCATCCATACACCTATTCACCAATGTCTTGTATTTCTCCTTAGAGTACATTCTTAAACTAACTTTAGCTATTTTTCCCCAAACTTTAAGGTTAGGGTTTCCTCCAAAACCTATTCACATTCATTAATACATCATAAACCTTCATTCTCTACCATCATTAATGCACCAACTACCACTTTCTCTTCACAAATACTCACATTTATGATGTCCCATTCTAGGGCATGAGCATTAAATGCTCTAATAAACACCCATGCACATGCATTTCTTCTCCAAATCATAATACCCCATAATATCATCATCAATCCATTCTAAAAATGGTGAAAGAGCTTACGTCACACCCAAAACGAAATGGGTTCAAGAGAGGGAATGAGAGAACACGAAAATGAGAGGAAAAGAGGGGAAGAACTCTAAGCTTCCAAGCCTCTTCAAAACAAAAATGGGGTAGGAGATGATCATCGCTCGAGCTTAAGCTTCTTGGGAGAAGAAGAGAAGAAGAATGGGGGAGGAAATAAGAGAAGAAGAAGAAGTAAAATGTGTCTTTCCAACTCTCTCAGCAATTCACGAAAGTAAGGAGAAGAAAATTGGGCTTTTGCTTTATTTTTAGTTTCATTCATTAAAATTCATCGTTTTTGTCACTAACAGGCTCTTCGTTTGGGCTCAATACTTCATACGAAAATTATTCCGAATGTATATTTGGATTCCCAATATTATTCTCAACAGCCCCGACCAATATCATCTCATTCCGAGATACTTGGTCCGACACCCATCTCTCAACCGGGCTCATTTTCAGCTTAACCGGTCTCCATAATTCACCAACAATTCCCAGAATCTTAATTTAATTAATTTCAATTTATTGGGACATTAAACAATTCGTATTCAACTTGTCAATATTTATTTTCCTTAATTAATCCTCTATTTTAAAATTCGGGATGTTACAATCCACCCCTCTAAAAAGAAAATTTTGTCCTTGAAATTTAACTTACCGGATTCGAATGCATCGGGATACCGTTCTCTGATATCGTCTTCGCGTTCCCATGTGAACTTTTCAATATTTCCATGTTTCCAAGCGACCTCCACCAAAGGTACCAACTTGTTCCGCAATTTCTTCACGGAATGTCCGACAATGTGAACGGAAACAAGAGGAATAGATAAATGCTCGCGTACATCAATCTCGTCCACAGGAATCACGTGTAGCGGATCATAAATGTATTTTCTCAACTGCGACATATGGAACACGTTGTGTAGATTAGCAAGATGCGGAGGGAGTGCTATTCGATAAGAAACCTCACCAATCCGCTTCAACACCTCGTAAGGTCCAATAAACCTAGGGCTCAACTTCCCACTCTTCAGCGCTCTTCCAATTCCCTTATCACGTGAGACTTTCAGAAATACATGGTCACCTACTTGGAACTCAAGTGGTTTATGCCTCTTGTCATAATAGCTCTTCTGTCTATCCTGAGCAATCTTCATATTCTCTTGTATCCTTCTGATCTACTCGGTAGTTTCTTGGATAATCTCCGGCCCTAAGGCCAAGTTTTCACCAACTTTAAGCCAACATAAGGGAGTTCTACACTTCCTTCAATACAACGCCTCATAAGGTGCCATGCCAATACTGGAATGGAAGCTATTATTGTATGTGAATTCGATCAACGGCAGAAATCTCTCCCAACATCCTCCGTGCTCAAGGACACAAGCTCTCAACAAATCTTCCAGGCTTTGTATGGTTCTCTCCGATTGTCCATCGGTTTGAGGGTGATATGCGGAACTAAGCTTCAACTTAGAACCCAACTCATCATGCAAACGCCCCCAAAACCTAGAAGTAAACCGAGGGTCACGGTCGGATATGATGCTTGACGGAATACCATGCAGCCTAATAATCTCCTTGATATATATTTGTGCCAATTTCTCCAAAGAACTCATCATATTTATGGTTAAGAAGTGAGCACACTTCGTCAACCGGTCTATAATAACCCATATGGCATCGTTTCATGCACGAGTTCTGGGTAATCCAGAAACAAAATCCATAGCTATGCTATCCCATTTCCAAACAGGGATCTCCAACGGTCTCAAGTAACCAGATGGTCTCTGATGCTCGACCTTAGCCTTCTGACAAACAAGGCAAGATGCTACAAAATTCGCCACATCACGCTTCATACCGGGCCACCAAAAATTCTTCTTCAAATCTTGATACATCTTGGTGGAACCAGGATGAATACTCAATATGCTTTTGTGAGCTTCCTCGAGTACACATTTTCTCACATCACCACTTGAGGGAACATAAACTCGGCCTTTCACACGCCAAATGCCATCTTAATCTTCTACTAAGAATAAATTCTTCCCTTTCTCTTGGGTCTTTTTCATCTCAATCAAATAGTCATCATTGGCCTGTTGCGCCTTCATATATTCAAGAAATTCATTTGTAACCTTCAACATCTCCAACGCCATTTTCTTGGGAGTGTAAGTCTCCACGCCTACATTCAAATCTCTAAATTGCTCTATCAACTCCATCTCCTTCGCCATCATCATGGAGATATGCAACGATTTTCTACTCAATGCATCGGCAACTACATTCGCCTTGCCGGGGTGATACTTCAATTCAAACTCATAGTCTTTTAGGAATTCCATCCACCGTCTTTGGCGCATATTCAACTCCTTTTGGTTAAACAAGTACTTAAGGCTCTTGTGAGCACTAAAGACCACAAACTTGGAGCCATACAAGTAGTGTCGCCATAACTTCAATGCAAATACCACCGTCGCCAATTCCAAATCGTGTGTGGGATAGTTAACCTCATGCGGTCGTAACTGTCTCGACGCATAGGCTATCACACGCTCCTTTTGCATCAACACACATCCAAGACCAAGCTTAGATGCATCGCAATATACCACAAAGTCATCTGTCAAATCGGGCAATGCTAACACCGGTGCGGTAGTAAGTCTCAACTTTAACTCTTGGAAACTTTCTTCATATTCACGGGTCCACACAAAAGAGTGATTCTTCCGAGTCAACTTCGTTAGTGGTAAAGCCAAACGGGAAAACCCTTCAATGAACCTCCGGTAGTAACCGGCAAGACCAAGAAAACTCCTTATCTCCGTCACCAACGTTGGTCTTTCCCAAGCCATCACAGCTTCAACTTTGGATCTATCCACAACAACTCCATCATTTGAAATAACATGTCCAAGAAATTGGACCTCAGACAACCAAAATTCACACTTAGAGAGCTTTGCATACAACTCCTTCTCTCGAAGAACGGTCAACACAAGACGAAGATGTCTTTCATGCTCTTCATAACTCTTGGAATACACCAAAATATCATCAATAAACACCACGACAAATTGATCAAGATATTCATGGAAGATGCGATTCATGTAGCTCATGAAAATCGTAGGGGCATTCATCACCCCAAATGGCATCACTACGTACTCATAGTGTCTATATCGCGTTCGGAAAGCAGTCTTCGGAATATCTTCGGTCTTCACCCGAATTTGGTGATATCCAGAACGCAAATCAATCTTCGAAAACACAACGGCACCCTTCAACTGATCCAAAAGATCGTCAATACGTGGAAGAGGGTATTTATTCTTAATGGTTAGTTTGTTGAGTTGGCGATAATCAACGCACAATCTCATGCTCCCATCTTTCTTCTTCACTAACAACACAGGAGCACCCCAAGGAGACGCACTTAGGCGAATAAACTCCTGTTCAAGTAATTCTTCCACTTGCTTTTTCAACTCAGCTAACTCCATAGGAGACATCCTATAAGGAGCTCGGGAAACAGGTTCCACATCCGGAATAAGATCAATAGCAAATTCCATTTCTCCTGGAGGAGGTAATCCGGGAATCTCTTCTGGAAACACGTCGGGAAACTCCGAAACAATAGGAATTCCACCAGATTGGGAAACACCATTCCCATCAACCAAGCAGAACATCATAAGGAGCTGGGAAATACCTTGTACATCAAAGCCTTCAGCATTCGAAGTCGGGAAGATCACCGCCTTGCTATGACAATCCACTAAGACTTTGTTAGCGGATAACCAATCCATGCCTAAAATAATATCCAAATCCTTCATAGGCAAGCATACGAGGGTTACAACAAATTTCCTACCCTGAAGGTTCATCTCGACGTCCTCACATCGAGTTACCAATCTTAAGCAAGCACCGGTCGGTGTAGTTACCAATATAGAACCCTTCATCATGCACACAGGCACCCGCAAGCGCCTCACACAATCTTCAGAAATAAACGAGTGCGTAGCACCAGAATCATAAATAATATGCACCGGAGTGCTAAGAATTTCATACTCACCACGGATGAGATCCTCAGCCTGAGCTGCTTCATCACTAGTAACTGCAAATACTCTTCCCGCATCTTGTACTTGATCACCACCATTTCGGTTTCCAATCCTTCCGCCACGGCCGATACCTTGACCATTTCTTCCACCGTTGTGATTGCCACCACGGCCACCATTACGGCCACCATTTTGGCCACCACCATTTCCACGTCCACGGCCACCAAAACCACCACGGTTAGCACCGTAGTTCATGCGGTTAGGAGTGTCAACATTAGCACCTCTTGCATTCATTGGACAATTTGGACGAATATGCCCGGGTTGGTTGCATTGGAAACACACAACGTCATCACGAGGGCAATCACGCGCCAAATGGTTGGCACCACACTTGTAGCAAATTATGCCTTGGGCATTTCCACGGCCTTGGTTACCACCACCATAACCGCCTCTAGTAGCACCTCATCCCCTAGTGTTTGAGGACCCACCACGAAAGAATTTCTTATTAAAGTGTCCTTGCTTCTTGAAACTAGTAAATTGGCCTTTCAACTTAGGCTCATGCTTTCCATGTCTTGTAGGAACCACCTCGTCTTCTTCATAAATTTGACACTTATTCACAAGCATCGGGAAACTACTTATTTCTTGATGCCGCATAGCCCGCTTAATCTCGGGCCTTAACCCATTTTCGAACTTCACACATTTTGAAGCTTCAGTACCCTCTTGTTGATAAGGTGGATAAAATGCACATAATGCTTTAAATTTGGAGGCGTACTCCTCCACCGTCATACCACCTTGCCTAAGCTCCATGAACTCAAGCTTCTTCTTGCTCCTATAGCTGTCTGGAAAGTACTTCTTCAAGAATTCCAACTTGAAATTTTCCTAAATCAAGGGAACATCAGCAGATATCATTCATCCTCTAGTATTCGGTTCATCACGGAGCATAAAGACCGCATACTCCACCTTTTACGCTTCAGAACATTCGAAGCTTGCATATATTCTTTCCAAGTCATTTATCCATGTATATGCATCTTCGGGCTTATAACCTCCATGAAACTCCGAAGGTTTCCTTTTGAGAAACAAGTCAAGACCTTGGGAACCTTGTCCCACATTCAGCTAGCCTTGTCTTTCCAAGAGATCAGCGAATCGGTTCAAGGCGTTTGCCATAGTAGCAGCCTCACGATTTGGTCTACCAGCCATATCTTATGCCTATACATCAAAACATGGCTCACACATAAGTACACTAGACCAAACAATAGCTTTTCGACTAATGAATTCAAGAATTTTAGTATTCATAGGCCTATCATGGACTACATCACATAATTCATATCATTTTCAATACATGATCACAACATATTTATCATTAGAGGTAAATAGTGTAAGGACTCTTGGCCAGACTTAACAATTCCATACAACAATCTCAATTCAATGACAACCATCATAATTCAATCAGGTAGTTCATAAATCAGTCATTCACAATCCATAATCACATGTACAACTTCAATCATAGTCGTATCAAGAGCAACAATTGCTCTGATGCCAGGTTGAGACACCCCAAAAATAAAGGTAAATTTTTCACGTTTTTATAAATCATAAATTCGATGAAAGAAAATAAGTGCTGAAACATTTTTGACACAGTACCTGGATCGATGATGAACCACTCCCATATATGAAGATATGAGAGGGTGAAATTAAAAGATTAATTTTATGATAATTTTCCAAGTTAAAAATCAGCGGAAGAATTAATCAAATTAAATGTTACGAAAACAAACTTTAAGAGAAAGGACCTCATGAAATTCCATGAGTCATACAGAGTCCAGAATTCCTTTAAAATATTGCATGAATGCACTTTTATTGCAAGGGAAATGAAATAAGTTGAAATCAAGACAAAAAGAACAACAGGGTGTCCCTCGCTCAAGCGAGACCCATCCCCTTGAGCGAGACAGCGTAGGCACACTTGAGCGAAGTAAAGAAAAGCTGAGCGAAAGGAGTTATTATGCATCAGGGGTTGATCTCGCTCAAGCGAATTCCGACTCGCTTGAGCGAGACACACAAGCCTCGCTTGGGCGAAGCCAGCGAGCATGGGCGAGATTCGTCCAGAATCGAATTCATTACCGACTCGCTGGGGCGAGACTTCCTCGCCTAGGCGAAAAACTTCCAGAGCCAAGCTTATACCCTCTCGTTCAACAAGACTCCCCAACACTTGAGTTTTCATTCAGCAAAATCCCTCAAAACCGACTCCTAGCACTCGGGTTTTCACTCGGCAGATTTCCCCCGAAACCGATTCCCAACACTCAGGTTTTTACTCGGTAGAATCCCTCCAAAACCGACTCATCTCTCACTCGGTTTCCACTCGGTAAAGTCAATCTAGAGCGACTCATCCCTCACTCAGTTTTCCACACGGTAATTCATTCCAAAATTGACTCATCACCTGATCGGTCATTCACTCGGCATTTCATTTCAAATCCGACTTCCTTTCTTTTTCACTTAAGCGGAGTTATTCCAGAGTACTTCTGGACAAACTCACACCGAATATCCCCAATCGGTGCCATCCCACTCGGAATTGCACATTCGGGGGCACTCCGCTCGGGACAGGTTAAAATGGACTCGGAAATTCCCCACTCGGGACTCCACGGCCCAGAATATCACACTTGGAGACCTTTTTACTCGGAATGATATCCACTTCCTCACTCGGAAGGTCCTGACTCAGACATAGCTCACTCGGATTTCACTCGAAAATTCACCACGTCTTAAATTATTTTCAAGACTCCCACTCGGACGGAATTCGTCCAGGATCTCACCCATTCTCCATTCAATCGCCTCGCTCGGGCGAATACCATCCCTAAGATCCTTCACTCGGGTGGATTTTGTCCAGTGGCAAATCCTTTCGCCCTCGCTCGGGCGAGGCCCCATTTGCCTGTGTGAATTTCCTCCAGTAAGCAAACACTGATACTGGGACAATCTCGCTTGAGCGAGGTTCACTCTCGCCTAAGCGAGAATTGCCCAGAAACCGATTTCCAAATAGAAGAGACTCTTGCTCGAGCGAGAATCCATCTCGCCTGAGCGAGATCATCAGATAACCTGCAGAACTCGGAATTTACACAACACAACCTACTAAAATTGAACTCAATCTATTTTATCAGAATTCATTACATCTCAATCACCATATGGGTCATTTAAAACTGGTTCTACACCATCATATTCTTAAGTTTCCATTCAACTCGTCAAACATATAAAAATCAATTCTTCATCTCCTCAACTTCATAAAAGAAATACTCAAATATAATTCTTCATTCATTCATCAACATATATGGAAATCCCATTGTAAATTAATCCTTCATACATACTTAGGGTCACGAATGAAAATGAGTTCCACACACAACTTCTCATTTTCTTCCATGACCCTCCAAAACAACCTATCATGTAAACTTCCAAAACAAACATTCATTACATCTCCTGCTACACAAAATCTATATATTTATATATATCCCCGGCCAAGGCGCTCCCTATACAACTATTTACCTCCAAAGCCAAAATATACTTCAAAATGCTTACACTTCCCATAGATGCCTTGCATCACAAGTCTAAAAATAGACAACATGGGAGACTAAGTCCACATTCCAAAGGTATGAATATGAATACCAAGTGATTATGTATATAAGCATCCACACATGTATACTTTGCACATCAATGATATTCACCATGCCATATACGAATACAATTTCACACAAAGCACATAAACACACACATAATCACAATATTCGACCATTGAATCGTCACACGACCATTATTTGGTATTCATATCTTTTATGTTGTCTTAACTCATATTTTTTACAACCTCTTCACAATCATCATCATACCTCATCACTTTGGCATACCTTTATCTATATACAAATGCTCTTAAGCTAATGCATATGCACAAAGGAGTATTTCAACAATTGCAGATCTGACTGTGGGAATTCAGAATAGGTCCTACATTCACATTCTTGTAAAACCTTAATCAATCAACTACTCAAGTTTTCAATTCAATTCTATTTAGTCATATTCGTATTTAGAATTTCACAACATGTACTAGACCTGTTGTAGATACCATTTTTTATCTTTATTAGGCTTTGGGAATTCCTTCCCATTAAGCCACCATCATTAAATTCAAAGGTTAGCAACCACAATAGCTTAAATCCTCACACAACTCCATTCATCCATACACCTATTCACCAATGTCTTGCATTTCTCCTTAGAGTACATTCTTAAACTAACATTAGCTATTTTCCCCAAACTTTAAGGTTAGGGTTTCTTCCAAAACCCATTCACATTCATTAATACATCATAAACCTTCATTCTCTACCATCATTAATGCACTAACTACCACTTTATCTTCACAAATACTCACATTTATGATGTCCCATTCTAGGGCATGAGCATTAAATGCTCTAATAAACACCCATGCACATGCATTTCTTCTCCAAATCATAATACCCCATAATATCATCATCAATCCATTCTAAAAATGGTGAAAGAGCTTACCTCACACCCAAAACGAAATGGGTTCAAGAGAGGGAATGAGAGAACACGAAAATGAGAGGAAAAGAGGGGAAGAACTCCAAGCTTCCAAGCCTCTTCAAAACGAAAATGGGGTAGGAGATGTGTTATTCAAGTGGCCTCAATACTCAAGAGGGGGGTGAATTGAGTTTTTAAAACTTTTAGTTGGAATGCCTTTGAACTTGATTCTTATGTTCAAATTTACAAGATTATGCAAGTGAAATCAAGTTTAATGAAATGTGCAAGGCAAAACAAGGTAAATATAGCTAAGACAATTTGACAAACACTTGGTGTGTAGTATTCAAAGTTTACCAAATTAAACAAGTTTAAGTGTGCAAGCCACAATCAATCAACACAAGCTAATTAAACACAGTATATAAAAGTAAAAGAGTAGGGAAGAAGAGCTTGCAAACCGATTTAACGAGTTTCACCAATCCGGTGTACGTCTCACCTCTAAGCAACCCACTTAGAGGATTTCCACTATTGTAGACTAGAGATACAACTTTGAGCAATTGCGGCTTCCTAGTGTCCCACACTCAAGAACCCAATCCTCACAAGTATAAGGGCAACCCACCCAATCTCTCAATCTCACAATATCCCAAAGGTTGAACCCCAACCTTTGTAACCACTCAACCTAGAGTGAACTTTGGTGTTTTGTGTAGTGTTTACAAACAAGTGGCTCTCTCAAAAGAGTAGATGTGCAAGTAAAAGTTCTCTCAAATCTATAACTCTCAGGAAGAGAGAATACACAAATGAAATTCAGAATATACAAGAGTAAGGGCTTACTAAGCACAAGAGTAAGTAAAGATTGATAGCATGTTGTTGTGTGTTGTTGTGCTTGAGTTCCTTTTGCATTTATAGAGTCATTTGAGAGCTTGGTGAGTGCCTTGGTCTTCCTAGCCGTTGCACATAGTGGGGGTCTGAAGGAGTGGTGGAGAAATGTGCTGGTTTCCCACTAATATGTGTTTTCCCACTATCGTAATCGATTATGCCTTAAGCTGTAATCGATTACACTTTGAATTTTTCATCTCTGTTCGATATGTAATCGATTAGTTTCCTTTGACTAATCGATTAGCTTCAAGTCAGAAGCTTGGTAATCGATTGAGGTTTGCCTTGTAGTTGATTAGCAGTGATACTTGATGCATTTAATTTGGCTTCGCAGCTTCATAATCGATTATACCTAATCGATTGTCTGAATTCTCTTAATCGATTAGCTGTTACACCTGATACTTTTAATGCCATTTTTGGTTTTGGTAATCGATTAAACCATTCATGTAATCGATTATCTTAATTCCAGTAGCTCTGTAATCGATTATTTGAAATGTTGTAATCGATTAGCTTAATGTCCTGATGCAATTATTCCAAAACAGAAGCTGCCTAATCGATTAGATGAGGCTGCCTAATCGATTAGCTGCGTGTCTAATTCTATATCTTTGTTTTTGCAAGGAGTTCTTCAAGAGTGCTTTGTCATTATCAAAATCCTTGAACCTGTAATCACATTCAAAACACATTCTCCCCCTTTTTGATGATGACAACAATGTTCATCTCTTGAGGGTTGTTAGTTAAAACAACAATCTTTATCTCTAATTTTGTTTATGCAACAACATTTGAATTCTGCATAAAATCCTTATCTCTTAATCAAATTTTCAGAGTCTGCCTTATCTTTTAAATGAAATATATTTAGATTATAAGTTATCTCTTAAAAGCATTATCTCTTTAAACAACTAAGGCTCCCCCTATCTTTAAGAATATATGCCTTTTGGAGATTATACCAGATAATTAAGCATTTTTAGCAGTCAAAAAACTCAGATGAACACAAACACACTTATTGCTTCTCCCCCTTTGTAATCATCAAAAACAAATAAAGCATTGATAGTCATATGAAGAAAGACAAATTTTATTCATGAAGTACTGAAGGGAAATTACATTAAGGAAATGATAAAAATACTGAAGCAGAAAAAAACAGAAAGCACAATGATCAAAACATAAAAACGGATCTAGTTATCTGGGTTAAAAAATCTAAGTTCAGAGATTTGATACGACAGCTCCTCATAACGCTGTTGCATCAGCTCAAAATGTTGCTGCTCAGTCATGGAGAACTCTTGAAGAGAGTTTTCAAGACGGTCGAAGCGGCGATCAAGGTGAGCATAGAGAGACGCAAATGGGTCAGCAGGGGCAGAAGATGAAGCTTGAGTTGCAGGAGGAGGAGGGGCTGGTTCATCAGCAGGAGCTTCAAAGGGAATGTTGGCATTAATGCCTTCCATTCGTGAGTACCATGCTCCGTTTAGAAAAACAAGACCCATCTTGGTTAGGTGGTGAGTGCCAATGCAGGCTTTTGGAGGCACTTTTTCTGACAACTCTCCAGCCAAGTCTACTCTGCAATGTTTGAAGATTTTGGTGAGTAGAATGGCGTATGGAAGCTTTTGTTGGTCTTTTGCATGGCGCATATGGAACTTGACCAGTTGAACCCAGTTTATCTCTTTGTGGTTCAGCATAGCCCACATTAAGAGGACGTCATCCTCTTCCACCAAAGCATAGTTCCCACCACGGGGAACCAACATCTTGACCAGGAAAAAGTGTAGGAGTCGGTTATTCATGGTCAGATGTCCCACCAGCTTGTGGTTGCTCCTTGGTCGATCAGCCTTCCACAAGGATTGACGGGCAGTGAGAGCATTGAAGCCCCATTCATCTTCAGGTTCTCCTCTGTCAAAATCTGCATTGTTAAGCGGCAGCATAGAGATTTTTGTAAACTGGGCGTTGGTGAGCTTGATGGTCACATTTTTGACCTTTGATTTGACCATCCCATTTACAAGTTTGAGATTGCAGTAGAAAACTCGAATGAGTTCAGGATAATACTGCTCTTCCTTAAGGGTGAGGAAGGGAAAAAGGTTGTAGTGGTAGAGGCATTGGGAAAAGGTAAGGCTATGGTTATCGAATGTTTCAGCAACGGTGTAGTGGGGGGTCATGATATCTTTTTCAGAGAAATTATTAACGAAGTGTTGAAGGTCTCTAGGAGATGAAAAGAACCTAGAGAAGTCTAGGGGGTTGTTGGCTTGGGCCATGGAGGACCTAGCTCTCTTGACTGTGCGGGAGGAAGCCATTGACAAGGAAATATAGAGAAAAAGATGAAGAGAGGAAGAGAGTTCTTGAGAATTTTAAGAGATAGGAAGAGGAAGGATGTAGTGTGAGATGAGAGGGTGAAGAGAGGGGTGTTTATAGAGAAGGATTAGGTTTAGAAAGGAGGGAGATGAGTTAAAAGAGGGGGGAAGTCGAGCAGTCCTCGGGAACCTGCGTTTGACTGTTGGAGTTCCGATGCTAATCAATTACGAGGATGAGGTAATCGATTAGCTCACTGTTTCTGGGGAATTTGAATCATTTCGCTCAGAGGGTAATCGATTATGGTAGTTGCGTAATCGATTAGTGAAGAAACAGAGACGTCTTAATCGATTAAGAGAGTCTAGTAATCGATTAGAAAGATGAAATGTTTTGGACCTGAAACAGAGGCTTTATAATCGATTATTGATTAAGAGGTAATCGATTATGCATAAAACAGAAGCTTTCTAATCGATTAGATGTCAATGAGTAATCGATTATCAACGAAACAGAGGCTTATTAATCGATTAAGAAGCTGTATGTAATCGATTATATGGTCCAAAAATTTACAATTTGCAATTTTTACACAGGAAGGTTGTAATTTCAATGAATCATACCACAAATAGTAAACAACTCATATAAACATGCTATACAACAATGTTTTTATCAAAATACTTCATCATTCAAACACAATTGATCATGTCAAGAATTCCCAATTCTCTCCTAATGTGGATGAATTGTTCTTTCGCTAATGGTTTGGTGAATATGTCTGCTAAGTGTTTGGAGGTTTCAACATGTTCAAGCACACAATCACCCTTTAAAACATGGTCTCTAATAAAATGATGTCTTATTTCAATATGTTTAGTCCTAGAATGCATAACAGGATTCTTTGAGATATTGATAGCACTAGTATTATCACACTTAAGAGGCACATGGTCTAATGCAACTCCAAAGTCTAGAAGTTGTTGTCTCATCCAAAGGATTTGAGCACAACAACTACCAGCTGCAACATATTCTGCCTCAGCTGTGGATAAAGCAACACTTACTTGCTTCTTGCTATGCCAAGAAACAAGGGAACTACCAAGTAAATGACATGTGCCACTCGTACTCTTTCTATCAAGTTTACAACCAGCAAAGTCAGAATCAGAATATCCTATGAGAATACATTCAACGCCTTTGGGATACCATAAACCAACATTTTGAGTACCCACAAGATATTTCAAAATTCTTTTCACAGCAGTGAGATGTGATTCTTTAGGACATGCTTGATATCTAGCACACATGCACACAACAAACATAATATCAGGTCTACTAGCTGTTAAGTAAAGTAAGGAGCCAATCATACCTCAGTATTTAGTTATTTCAACATCCTTACCCTTCTCATCTTTGTCTAGGTAGTAAGATGTACTCATGGGTGTAGCCATTTCATTTACTTTGTCCATTTCAAACCTTTTGAGCAGTTCTTTGCAATATTTTGTTTGACTAATGAACGTTCCCTCATTAGTTTGTTTGATTTGTAATCCAAGGAAGAAGGTGAGTTCTCCCATCATGGACATTTCAAATTCATCTTGCATGATTTTGGCAAACTCTTGACAAAGAATTTCATTAGTAGCACCAAATATTATGTCATCAACATAAACTTGTACCAAAAGAATGTCATTATTTTTGCGCTTTATAAACAGTGTAGTATCAACCTTACCTCTTTCGAAATTATTTTCTAAAAGAAATTTGCTTAGTCTTTCATACCAAGCTCTTGGAGCTTGTTTCAAACCATATAAATCTTTTCTTAATTTAAAAACATGGTTTGGAAATTTATGATTTTCAAAACCGGGAGGTTGATCTACATAGACTTCTTCTTGAATATAACCATTTAGAAAAGCGCTTTTGACATCCATTTGATAAAGCTTAAAATCCATACAACAAGCAAAAGCTAATAGTAATCTTATGGCTTCTAATCTAGCTACGGGAGCATACGTTTCTTCATAGTCTATCCCTTCTTCTTGATTATACCCTTTAGCAACTAATCTAGCTTTGTTTCTTGTTATTATGCCATTCTCATCTAGCTTATTTCTAAAAACCCATTTTGTTCCTATTATTTGGTGATCATTGGGTCTTGGCACTAATTTCCAAACTTTATTTCTTTCAAATTGATTTAACTCTTCTTGCATTGCCAACATCCAATGTTCATCAATAATAGCTTCATCAATGTTTTTGGGTTCTATTTGAGATACAAACGCTAGGTGATTACAAGTATTTCTAATAGCATTTCGAGTACTTACACCTTGAGTCATTTCTCCTATGACTTTGTCTAATGGGTGATCCTTCAATGTGATCCATTGATGTGGTTCCTCATTTTGTGTTGTTTCTTCTTTCTTGTTGATTTCCTCCTCTTCATTCAAGTGCATTTCTTGAAGTGCACCTGCAAGATCATCAACATCTTCCTTTCTCGGATGGTTATGGCTATTTTCATCAAATTTAACATGAATGGATTCTTCAATGGTATTTGTGTGTTTGTTGAAGATTCGATAAGATTTACTAGATTGAGAGTATCCTAGGAAGATTGCTTCATCAGCTTTAGCATCAAACTTACCTAGATTATCTTTCCCATTATTGAGCATAAAATATTTACATCCGAATATATGAAAGTATGAAATGTTGGGTTTTCTGCCCTTGTAAAGTTCATAGGGGGTTTTCTTTAAGATAGGCCTTATTAAACATCTATTCATAACATGACAAGCGGTGTTTACCGCATCGGCCCAAAAATGTTTTGCAATATTGTTTTCATTTAACATGGTTCTAGCAAGCTCCACTAATGATCTGTTTTTCCTTTCTACTACTCCATTTTGTTGTGGAGTTCTAGGAGCTGAAAAATTATGATTTATACCATGTTTTTCGCAAAACTTTTCAAAAGATTGATTTTCGAATTCTCCCCCATGATCAGTTCTAATGGATGTAATTTTTGAATTTTGCTCATTTTGGATAATCTTAACAAGTTTCTTGAATGCATGATATGCTTCATTCTTATGAGCAAGAAACAAGGTCCATGTATATCTAGAGTAGTCATCTACAATTACTAGACCATAGTAATTACCACTAAAGCTTTTGATTTTGGAAGGTCCAAAGAGATCCATGTGCAAAAGTTGTAAAGGCTTTTGGGTGGAAACAATATTTTTCGATTGAAAGGATGCCTTTACTTGTTTTCCCTTTTGACATGCATCACAAAATTTGTTTTCAAATTTAAGCTTTGGTAAACCAATTACTAATTCTTTAGAAACAAGTTTATTCAAGTGGTCTACATGTATATGAGCTATTCTTCTATGCCATAGCCAAGTTTCATCCTCTCTAGTCATGAAGCATTGTACATCATTTGAAGACAAACTATCCATATCAATCATATAAATATTATCAATTCTTTGGCCTACAAACTTGACTTCCTTATTAGTCTTATGCTCAATTATGCAACAATTTGATTCAAACAAAACTCTATATCCTTTGTCACATAATTGACTAATGCTAAGTAAGTTGTGTTTAAGACCTTCAACATACAGCACATCACTAATAGAGGTAGAAGAATTCTTACCAATATTTCCAATGCCTAGAATCCTTCCTTTGGTGTTGTCTCCATAGGTGACACTTCCTTTTCTTTTGGGAGTCAATGATGTAAACTTGCTTATGTCTCCAGTCATATGCTTTGAACACCCATTATCCAAATACCAATGGGTGTTGCTTGCCTTGAAGCATACCTACAAAACAAAATCAGTTTAGAGAACTAGGTACCCATTTTATCTTGGGTCCTTTAAGGTTAGCTTGTGGTAATGTCCCTTTGGGAACCCACACCTTTCTTATAACTTTTGGCCCTAATTTTCTAACATTGCAGTTTGAGGAGTTATGACCTTTGAATCCACAATGGTTGCATTTCATAAAGGGCGAGGATGATCTCATAGGAGGTATAAAGAAGTTCTTGTAATGCTTTTCCTTTTTAACAGAATTGTACCCTAAACCAGTTTTGTCAAACATGCATCTTTGATTTCCAAGTAGTACATTCAGATTATCTCTACCGTTTGTAAACCTCTCTAAGGTTTTGTTTAGATCTAGGACTTTGTTTTCTAGATCAACACATTTCTTAGCAAAATCACACGGTTTATTCTTGGAGCATGTTTGAGCATTTTCCAATTCTTCTTTTAAGCATTCATTCTCTTTACAAACTTCCATAAGGTGCATCTCTAGAGTGTCACTAGTTTTTCTAGACATCTTAAGTCTATTGGATACTTTTACAAATTTATCATACAATTCCTCTAGAGCATCAAGTAATTCATCCTTATCTAAGTCATGGAAGTTTACCTCATCATTTTCTTCTTGGTGGTTGGCCATGAGGCAAAGGTTTGCTTCTTCATTTTCCGAGTCATTCGAGCTGCTTATCTCATTTTCATCCCAGGCTATATATGCTCTCCTTCTTCCTCTTTTCTCTTTGCCCTTTTTCTTGAGATTTGGCAGTCCGCTTTGAAGTGTCCCTCCTTGCCACATTCAAAACAATTGGGTGAGGAAGAATTTTCTTTAGTGATAGGTTTCTTACTTGGGTTTTTGAAGCTTCTTTGGAAGTGTTTGCCTTTCATGAATTTCCCAAAGCGTTTCACAAATAGTCCAAACTCATCTTCTTCATCAAGTTCACTTCCAGATTCTTCTTCATTTATGGACGTGGCCTTGAGAGCGAGTCCCTTTTTCTTGGAAGATTTTTCTTCCTCTTCCGCCATCTTTAATTCTTTCAGTTCTTGTTCCTGTTCCTGCAACTTACCAAATAATGTGGCAAGGGACAACTCGTTTATGTTGGGAGATTGTTTGATGGCGGTAACTAGTGGTTGCCATTCTCTGTTAAGACTTTTCAACACTTTATGAATGAGCTCTTTGTTAGTGTAAGTCTTTCCAAGTGTAATAAGTTGATTAATGATGAGAGTGAACCATTTTTGCATATCAACAATTGATTCATGAGAGTTTAATCTAAAGCACTCATATTGACTAGTTAGTGTACTAATCTTAGAGTCTTTAACATCATTTGTACCTTCATGGGTTACTTGAAGAGTATCCCACATTTCCTTGGCGGATTTGCAATTCATTATTCTAAAAACTTCATCTGGACCTAATGCCATAGTGATGAGGTTTTTAGCCTTATAGCCATATTGTACTTTCTTTTCTTCATCACTACACCATTCCTCCATAGGTTTTTCAACACTTTTATCATTGACAATATGCATGGGTGTATAAGGACCATTTTCAATGGCATTCCAAACTTTAAGATCAATAGATTGAATAAATATTTTCATTTTTCTTTCCAAAAGGTATAGCCTTCTCCATTGAAAGCGGTAGGTCTGTTTATAGCACCACCCTCGGGAAAGAGGTTTTGAGAACTTGAGGCCATTTGTTCTCTTGAAGCTGTTAAGCTTATTTTACCAAGAGTCAAGCTCTGATACCACTTGTTATTCAAGTGGCCTCAATACTCAAGAGGGGGGTGAATTGAGTTTTTAAAAATTTTAGTTGGAATGCCTTTGAACTTGATTCTTATGTTCAAATTTACAAGATTATACAAGTGAAATCAAGTTTAATGAAATGTGCAAGGCAAAACAAGGTAAATATAGCTAAGACAATTTGACAAACACTTGGTGTGCAGTTTTCAAAGTTTACCAAATTAAACAAGTTTTAGTGTGCAAGCCACAATCAATCAACACAAGCCAATTAAACACAGTATATAAAAGTAAAAGAGTAGGGAAAAAGAGCTTGCAAACCGATTTAACGAGTTCCACCAATCCGGTGTACGTCTCGCCTCTAAGCAACCCACTTAGAGGATTTCCACTATTGTAGACTAGAGATACAACTTTGAGCAATTGCGGCTTCCTAGTGTCCCACACTCAAGAACCCAATCCTCACAAGTATAAGGGCAACCCACCTAATCTCTCAATCTCACAATATCCCAAAGGTTGAACCCCAACCTTTGTAACCACTCAACCTAGAGTGAACTTTGGTGTTTTGTGTAGTTTTTACAAACAAGTGGCTCTCTCAAAAGAGTAGATGTGCAAGTGAAAGTTCTCTCAAATCTATAACTCTCAAGAAGAGAGAATACACAAATGAAATTCAGAATATACAAGAGTAAGGGCTTACTAAGCACAAGAGTAAGTAAAGATTGATAGCTTGTTGTTGTGTGTTGTTGTGCTTGAGTTCCTCTTGCATTTATAGAGTCATTTGAGAGCTTGGTGAGTGCCTTGGTCTTCCTAGCCGTTGCACATAGTGGGGGTCTGAAGGAGTGGTGGAGAAATGTGCTGGTTTCCCACTAATATGTGTTTTCCCACTATCATAATCGATTATGCCTTAAGCTGTAATCGATTACACTTTGAATTTTTCATCTCTGTTCGATATGTAATCGATTAGTTTCCTTTGACTAATCGATTAGCTTCAAGTCAGAAGCTTGGTAATCGATTGAGTTTTGCCTTGTAGTCGATTAGCAGTGATACCTGATGCATTTAATTTGGCTTCGCAGCTTCGTAATCGATTATACCTAATCGATTGTCTGAATTCTCTTAATCGATTAGCTGTTATACCTGATACTTTTAATGCCATTTTTGGTTTTGGTAATCGATTAAACCATTCATGTAATCGATTATCTTAATTCCAGTAGCTCTGTAATCGATTATTTGAAACATTGTAATCGATTAGCTTAATGTCCTGATACAATTATTCCAAAACAGAAGCTGCCTAATCGATTAGATGAGGCTGCCTAATCGATTAGCTGCGTGTCTGATTCCATATCTTTGTTTTTGCAAGGAGTTCTTCAAGAGTGCTTTGTCATTATCAAAATCCTTGAACCTGTAATCACATTCAAAACACAAGATGATCACCGCTTGAGCTTAAGCTTCTTGGGAGAAGAAGAGAAGAAGAATGAGGGAGGAAATAAGAGAAGAAGAAGAAGTAAAATGTGTCTTTCCAACTCTCTCAGCAATTCATGAAAGAAAGGAGGAGAAAATTGGGCTTTTGCTTTATTTTTAGTTTTATTCATTAAAATTCATCGTTTTTGTCACTAACAGGCTCTTCGTTTGGGCTCAATACTTCATCTGAAAATTATTCTGAATGTATATTTGGATTCCCAATATTATTCTCAACAGCCCTGACCAATATCATCTCATTCTGAGATACTTGGTTCGACACCCATCTCTCAACCGGGCTCATTTTCAGCTTAACCGGTCTCCATAATTCACCAACAATTCCCAGAATCTTAATTTAATTAATTTCAATTTATTGGGACATTAAACAATTCGTATTCAACTTGTCAATATTTATTTTCCTTAATTAATCCTCTATTTTAAAATTCGGGATGTTACATCCTCCCTGTTACTGGTCACTAAAATTTAACAAACCACAGCAAGGGTGAGTGTTTAGCATATCATAATTAATATAGGACGATAAGTAAATATTTAAAATGCCTGATTTATGTTTATAGCTCCATTTATCATCTATCATTACTATAATTACCATAAGTCCTAAAACTTATCCAGGTATGTTATAGACAATAATTCATATATCATCATCAAGCATTTATCAATCATCAATTCTATCAAGAACTTTATAGGTACTAATTCACATTCCATCATCAAACATATATCCATATATTTCACAACTGACTCATATGCATCTGATTCCTAGTATCTAGATATTAAAAAGGATCGGCCTTCAGTTGGGAGTCCGACTTGACATCCCGTGAACTCGACTTCCGTCTCCACCTTGACCACTGGGTCTGACTTGACCACTGGGTAGCTCAACTGGGCACAAAGGCCATAGGAGCCAGAACATGAAGGGTACAACATACCGTTGGCCATCCCATACCACATATTCGCATACAGTTTCATATTATAATGGCATAATTATTATCAAATCCATTCATAACTTGTCAGAAACTGACATTTGATCACAATATAGGGCGAACGACTTGTCAAGCCCATTAGTACAATGCCATCACACACACACACACACACACACATATATATATATATATATATATCAATGTACCAATATTCCATAATTTCACCATCTTAATCATGCTCACATATGCATACACATTTCAAATTAGAATATCACACACATATTATTTTCATCATTTAAATCATCATCCTCATCAAATTGAATAATTGTTCAACTACATATTTCTTAACTTTTACCTCATTTTAATTTTTATAATTACCCAACGCAAAGAGTTAATACAATCAACATATTTCTTCAACATTCCTCCATTTAATCTCACCTAAACATACTCATATAATTATAACGATTATATTTAACCAATCTATATTATTTATAATAATTCCTAATCAAATTCTAAACCTCCTAAAATCTATTCACATATCGATTCTAATTAATTATGACCTGAACACCCCCTTACCTCGATTCCAAGCTTCAACTATTTGTTCTTGGTGTTGGTTGTTTCCTCCAGTCACTTGATTCACCGTTCCTCATCCGGATTCAGCGCCCACTTCATTGATCGCTCACCCAACGTTCGTTTCGGCACCTACGATTATCGAAACATCCAACCGGTTAGTACATTATCTTCCTCACACTTCTAAACTTACATCCCAAGCTTCCAAACACATCAAAACCCATAATCAAAGCCATCCACAACACATGCAATTTCGGTTTAAGAAAGGAGAATGAGGGGAAGAAGAGAAAACTCATAATTAAAGGTTCCACGCGCCTAACCTTACTTCCCAAGGTCCAAAACCACAAAAAAAAATAAGGTCCTAGTCAAGCCCCAAGGAAAATCGCCAAGGAAGAAGAAAATAGAAGAAGAGCTTGTTGTTTTTGTTTTGCATGTCCCTATTTTAATTTGGTCACGACACTGGCGCTACGCGTCATTTCATTAATTTGCACCTGACGCTTCGCGTCCTAACATGCTACGCGTTAGGGTCCTGATTCTATTTTCTTGAAATTTCCATTTTAAATTCTCTTTTCTTTCAAGTATACCTTCTTTTAGCTATATATTATTTCAAAATCCTATTTCTCTTAATTCCAACTTAATTTATTATTTAATTTTACTTTCCTAATTTTAATTTATCAGGGATGTTATTTCTATTTATTTTTTTTAAAAATCCTTATTATCGTTTTGTTCAAGTGTACATTGTCTGTAAATAACCTCTATCATCGTTGTTTTTTATAAAGGATGAAATATTTAATAATCATTTTAAAATTATACATGATCAATTTGGGTAACCAGTTTAAGACGGACCAAATGAGAATCTCATTTTAAAAACCAGTGCCATTTAAAGGTTTTCCTAATATTTTCCCTAATAAATATTAATGGCGACTCCCTGAACCCTCTAATTTTTTTAGGCCACCGAAAGGCCTTATTCCAATAAGGCTACATTTCCTATTTTATTGTCTTCACCCAGTCCGCGTCATGACCTGGGACCCTGGTCGTGACAGTTGGCGACTCCACTAGGGACTTTTGAGAGTTAGCCCGTTAAATTGATCTTGTGTATTTTTATTGATTATTAATTATTTCATCCTATTTATTTATTTTGTTATTCACGTTGTTTAATTAATCTTCTGTTTATTTTATATTGTTTGTGTTTTCCTATTTCTTTATTGCTTTAATTTAGAACCATCGGGTAGAAGACATGTATTATTTGTTTTGTCTTATGTTTATTCATTGTGCAGAATGGGTAAAATTCAAGTATAAATGTCCCCACACACGTAACACACATTATTGCACACATTATTGAGAAGGGACCCTATACCTGAGCCTCGCAAAAGATATAAGTTAGGAGAGATTATTAGTAGTGTCATCTGAGACATTCGTTTCCATCTAGATTCACGTAAAAATCTCAACCAAAGTGTGATTCTATTTATGATGCCCACACCAAGTAGGAATCCTTACTGTTGTGATCAGCTCATAAATAGAATCTTAGCTTTAGTGGCCTTTTTAGAACCAAGAAGAACAACCATTAGTAAGGAATCACATTAAAAAACCTTAGAACCCACTAGACGGTCTTTTAGGAAAAACCTAACTTAAGACACAATGAGGCAAACATTCACTTTCCTTTTTACTCATTCCTGCAAATAAATTGTCAAGTTATTTACCTTTTTATTAAAAAATCTTTCAAAAAAATATAGTTTGCAAGTTGATGATACAAGTTGATGAAAGTTAAAGTTTGATAAGTATCAACATGGAAATGGAAATTAACATGAGACTTGATAAAAATTGAGAAAATTGTTACACCTTGTAACATCCCAAATTTTATATAAATGATTAAGTGAGAGGAATAAATATTAAATAATTACATATAGGTGAGTTAATGTCCTAAAAATGTTGAAATAATTAAATTGGGATTTATTATGATTATTCATAATTTATTATGGCTTTAAGAGCTAGAATTATACCTGATTAAAATATGGGTGTCGGACTAAGTGTCTCCGATTGAGGTGCTGTTGGTCAGGGCTATTAAGAATATTATTATGGATCTGAGTATATATTCCGAATAATTTTTGGATAAAGTATTGAGCCCGAATGGAGATCCTGTATGTTATGAAACAGTAAAGTTTTAATGAGAGGCTAAAATTAAACATAAAAACTCTATTTTCTCTTCTCATTTCACGTTGGCTTTTACTTTACTAAAGGAATTTGCTCATTTCTTCTCTTTTCCTCATTTCTCTTCATCTTCTTCCTCTCAAAAACTTAACCAAAGTGGTGTGTTCATCTTCCTCCATTTTCCTTTTTCCACTTTCAAGCGTGAAGGAGACTTGGTTAGTTTGAAGCTTCTCCTTATTCTTCCTTAAATTTCATCACTCTCCCCCTCTCTTGGAAGCTTATTGTTGTCCCTTAGCTTGAGGTAAGTTCCTCACCATTTTCCACAAGCTTGTGCCCTAGGTTTTGGGTTATGGATGTTGGGTGAGTGATTAAATGCATGTGGGTTGTTGGGAGAACCATTAATGATGATGTTAATTGTGCTTGGCAATGTGTGTTGTGCACTTGGAATATTGATGGTATGCTATGTGGTGACGTTATTGTTTGGCAATTATTATGCCTTGATATGTTGAGGATGTGTTTATATTCACCATAAATATGGAATGATCATTATTGATGATGAATGATTATGAGTATGGATGTTGAGCATATCTTGAATATTGATGAAAGATTAATGAATATTGTTGACAATTGTGATGCCATTGTGATTGATGCAAGTATTGACTTGTATGTGTAAGATGAGAATTGTGTTGATGGAAAATTATTGTAAATACCACATTTAAAACATGAAACAATGGCAATGACCAATGATAGTAAAATCCACTAAGAATTGTGTAGTGATATTAGTGATGGTGATGATTAATGAGTGGCATGATAGGATGCATAGTGTGAGAATGCATATGATTTGCATTTGCATTGCATCCATGGCATATTACATAGCTGCCAGTAAGGGAATGTTAGGGTTTCCTCCAGTTGGCCCAGTGGGAGAGCGGCTTTGTGCATGAGCATTATTGTTGTTTCCCTAGTGACTCGGTGTGTAAGTCACGAAGCTGCCCATGTTTAGCTACAGGAGCTGCATGTGGTTGACCCTGTGGGGGATGGCTCTCCGAGGAGCAAGGATTCCTAGTGGTCCCTTGGATCACAGCTGCCATGGTATGAATCATGGTTGGCCTACAACACCTTTATGTTATTTATGTTATTTACCGCGGTCATGGTGAAAATGCCCGATGTTGCAAGATGGGCGATATGATTTGGTACCAATAAAATATGGTGATATGCATGCAAATATAATGATAAGTGTACACATTTTACTAATGCAGTAGGGGTATGGTTATGAATCCATGCTTGAACCCACAAATTGGTGTTTATATTCCCACAGTCGGATCCATAATTGCTATTAACTCTGTTGTGCATGTGCATTAGCTTAAGAGCATTTGTATATAACATGGAGATAATGCCAGAGGTGATGAGATATGATGATGGTTGAGATTGGGTGAAAGACAACATATAAAATATGAATAAAAGAACTGGCTTTGTGTATGGCGATGTTGTATATGTTAGCCCAATATGATGAGAGGCATAAATGTGTGTATGCTTATATGCTTTGTTATGAATCGTAGAGTGTGATTACAATACGAGTATACTAATAGAATGATGTAATTATGATGATAATTGATATGTTGATGCAAAGTATACATGTCGTTGAATGCATATGCACATAATCACAAATGTATTCATATTCGTCACTTGGAATGTATAACTCACTCTCCCATGTTGTCTATTTTTAGCCTTGTGATGCAGGGTATGCATGGGGTGAGATACACCTAGTTTTGGAAGTGCATGTTTTGATGTTGGAGGTAAATTAGTTGTATAGGAAATGTCTTGGCCGACGAATGATGTTAGGTATTCATGTTGAGGGTCATTTGCGAAAAGTAGACCTTAGTGTTTTGGAAGATTAATTTTTGGTTATGACCTTGACGATGATTGATGTTAATTGTAATATGATGATTTTCATATGGCATTGATGAATGAATATTGATAATGAAATTTTTATAGCCAATTGATGGCATTGATGTTTATGTTGATGGATGAATTGTTCAAAGTGTGAGGTTATGTTCATAATGTTTATGCATAATTAGGGAACTGATAGGGCCATATAGAGTTTTAGGAGGTTTGGATGCCTCAGAATAGTTTTAATGGTACCCATGCATGATTTAGAACTCGTAGAAACTGGAGTGGGCCAATTCCATTAAGAATTGACCCTTGAGTTACACAAAAATGCTTTAAAATGGGGTAAATGTGTTTCTGCGCATAAGTCCCTTATTTTTTGGAATTTTTTAGTGTGGCTAGTGGCTACATGTCATAAATGGTGTATATAGGTGGTGTCAACATTTGGTGGTGATTGAATTTCATATGAAAGAATTAGGGTGGTTGGAAGTTGGAATTTGGTGTATTTTTTACATTTTGTAGCAGTTTGCTATCATGAATTGATTCATGGCTTAGCTTGAATCGATTCATGAGCTATTGGATTTGCATCAATAGATTCATGATTCCCTTTGAATTGATTCATGAGCTACTGGATTTGCATGAATCGATTCATGAATCCCCTTGAATCAATTCATGACTTACTGACTTCCATGGGGGTATTTTCTAAAATCCCTTGAATCAATTCATGTAATCCCTTGAATCGATTCATAGCTCACTGCCTAATTAAACTAAAATTCCAATTCACATGAATTGATTCATGGGTATGCCTGAATCGATTCATAAGCCTCTGTTTCTCTTCTGGATTCCCAATTCGTATGAATCGATTCATGACTGGCTCGAATTGATTCATGGCTTGTTGTTTGCCAAATTTCCATAAGTTTTGATGCTTGCATGATGTGTGTGACTCATGGCTTTGCTTTCTTGCTTCTCATGCTTGTTTTCTTGGGTTATTCTTTATACCCATTCTTACTTACCAATCAATATACATTTTCGCTAAACGCTTGTATGGTGATTATGTAAGTGATTACTCTAAGTCAATATTTTAATAAAACATCTACCTCCTCATATCGTCATATATGATATAGGTCTTTAAATGATCTGGGGTTACTCATTGTACTTTTAATCGTAATGTCCTTCTTCTGACAATTATTTAAATCGTGAAAAATTTACCTGTATTTTTATTGAATCAGTTATTTTAATTACCTCAGATTCGGGTTATGGAAACCAGGGTGTGACACACCTCAAGGTCAAAAAGTTTGATACTTATAAATTGCAAGCATTCAGAAAGAAATTGAGCCTTACACAGAAAATGACATTTACAAGGAAATATGGGAAAATCTTGAAGCTCTTAGAGGTCGAAGTACAGACAGAGGCAATCACTGCTCTAGCATAATTTTATGATCCTCCTTTACGATGTTTCACTTTCAAAGATTTTTAGTTAGCTCCTGCACTGGAAGAGTTTGAGTAAATACTGGGTTTACCATTGGAAAATCAAAAACCTTATCGTCGAACTGAGCATCAAGCATCTATCTTTGTAATAGCTCACATCCTTAAGTTAAATCTTGAAGTGTTAAAAAGGGCACAGTTAAATAGAAATCAAGTTCTAGGGTTTACGCAAGGATTTTTGGAGGAATAATTGCATAACTTGGTGGCAAGAAAAAATTAGGATGTATTCATGGATACATTGGCACTAACTATTTACGGTGTAGTTTTGTTTCCTAGCCTTGATAATTATATTGATTACAAGGCAATTAATGTTTTTCTTGCTCTAAAGCTCAGGGGAGAAAATCCTATCACCGCTATCCTGGCTGATGTCTATTGCACGATGGATTTTTGTCATACTCGAAATGGGAAAAAGATCATTTATTGCCTACCTGCATTGTATGTGTGGCTCACATCGGATGTCTTTAATCAGGTGGGCAAAGTTGAGTGTCTTGTCTCAAATCTAAGGATGTGTCAGTTAACTAAAAAAAGCAGTCACGAATGGGCAAGACATTTAGTTAGAATGTTTGCAGAAAAAATCAGGTGGTACCCTCAATGGATGAAGGTAGATTGCATTATCTATCATTGTGGGAAGTTTCCAAATGTGCCTCTTATAGGAACTCAAGGCTGCATCAACTATAATCCAGTCATTGCAAAGCGACAACTCGCTTACCCTTTGCTTCAACCACCAAAAGAAGAATTGCTATTTCTTTTCATCCATTATTTCACAAGAGAAAATAGTGTTGTCATCATCAAAGATGTCGCAAATGCTTAGACTAAGATTCATAAGAAAGGAAAAGAATTAGGTGTCTGAAGTCACGCCATTAGAGAAAGCTATCACCAATGGATTCTGAACAGAGTTGCTATAATCAAGTTACCTTTCAAAGATTCTAGCATTTCCACAAGTGATGCTTTTCCCATCCAAACTCCTAGGAGAGTGAAGAAGTCAGGGATATGAAAGCCAAACTAGCAGACATGGTAGAGAAAAACAAAATATTTAAGGATGAATTGATTAAAGTTCAACAAGAATGTGCATCTCTAAAAAGAAAAACCTGTGAAGTTGAACATGCTTTTGAAGATGTCAACAAGGGGCGGAGAATTGAGGAAGGATACATAAAATAGCTTGATCAATCTCTTCGGGTGGCAACTGCTCAATTGAAAACTAAAGCCAGGCAAAAGGATGTCATGATGGCAGATAAGCAACAATTAAGGGAGATATTGGTAAAAACTAAAGAAGAAGCTCAAACTCATAAAGATTTCATGCAAGCACAAATTAACAGACTGGAACAACACGTTAATGATGTCGTGAATGCTTGTGAACGTGAGATCAATATAGAAAAGTGGCAAGCCATGAAGGATAAGGAAAGGTACCAAGAGATAGTTCAAGTAATGAAGAATGATGTGGCAGAAATGGATGATTTGTTCCATTCTTAGATGAAGCGTTTCGCTGAATTAGCCAGTTTAGCCAATGAAACACTCGAAGATATCCCCTATTTATTAAAAAGGGTGGAAGCAATGATAAATCCACTCTGCATGCCAGAAGAGATTTTGACCTTTATTCAGTATTACAAAGGACAACTTGAGAAGATGAGGGCAATGATTGCAAAAGTAAAGGAAGACTGACTTTGTAATAAAATGTTGTATTTTCAATAATGAAAGAATCTCATGTTAATTTCTATTCTCTTAATTTAGTACTTTTAAATAAGACATTCTAAGGAATAGTTTCCATGATACTTGTTGAAATTTATGATCGCCTTGTGATATTTCTTCATGCTTGCATTTTTTTCGTTTCTTGCTCTAACCATGTTTATTACTGTGCTCAGTTTTTTTTTTTGAATACACATCACGGGGAGAAAAGGCCTAAGGCATGCATATCAAACCCGACTGCAAATAAGACTCATGGCAGAGCTGGAATACTCGGTTGGAGATATAAGGAATGAACTTGGCCAAATCAAGGAACAAATGGTAGAAATACTAAAGCTCCTTAAGAGAAGAGGCACAGAAGGAGGATCCTTTATAGGAAATGGGATCAAACATCCACTCCTCAGGTTCAAGCCCAAGAAGGAAACCCCATACTCTTGACTATACTTCCAAATGATCCCGCTTCACTCACTGAAACTCTATTCATCCTACACCAGCCTTATGGCATGCCATTGCCCCCTTTTGTTTCCCAAGACAGGAATATTCAGCAAACATATGTCTGGCCTCAATATGGCCGACCTCAAGGATATTATACCACGTATCCTAACCATATTTAGGAAAATCCTTTTGCTGCCCAACAAATTCCCAATCCCTCAATATCTAACCCTCCAAATTCCACCCAGTCAATAACTATTCCCCAAAACACTCAGGCTTAACCCAATGTCATGACACCTAATACAGTTCCACCATAAAACCTCTAGATTCCAACCGATGCCACACAACCAAATCTATAAGTAACTCCATACTATTTGCCTTATAGTCACCTAATATCACAGGCTGTCGCTTCACAAAACTTGCTATATAAAGCTCATCCCTCCACCAAATCTTGATCAGTCTGCAGCGCCTTGTCAAAAGGGCAAATAGAGATCTTGGAAGAAAGGTTGCGTGTAGAAGAAGGAGGAAGTGGTTTAGGCATAACAAATGTTTTTGAACTGTGCCTAGTCCCAAATATGGTAATTCCTCCTAAATGTAAGTTGCCAAAATTTGATAAATACAAAGGAACTACTTGTCCCTGTAACCATTTAACTATGTATTATCGAAAGATAGCTGTATATGCTTATGATGAAAAGTTGCTGATACACTTTTTTCAAGAAAATCTTGCTGGAGCAGCATTGAGCTTGTACACCCACCTTGAACACACTCATATTCGTTGTTGGAAGGAATTGGGTGATGCCTTCCTAAAGCAGTACAAATACAACATGGACATGGCACCAAACCGGCTACAACTTTAAAACATGTCCAAGAGAAGTACTGAGTCCTTTAAAGAATGTGCTCAACAATGGAGATAAATGGATGCATAAGTTGAACCACCCCTGATAGAGAAAGAGATAGTGGCAATGTTCATTGACACTCTTCAGGCACCTTTCTGTGAAAGGATGCTTAGAAGTGTATCATCAAGATTTTCTGATATGGTGGTAATAGGAGAAAGAATTCAAAGTGGTTTGAGGACTGACAAAGTTGTCCAAAGTTCACCTTTAATAGGAAAACCTATGACAGGGGCAGGGAAAAGAAAGAGTGAAGAAGTAAATACTGTAATTGGCAATCAGGGTCAACATAATCAGAAAATGTTCCATCCTTCCCTTTACCCTTTCCAGCCTCTGTAACATCCCAAATTTTAGAGAAAATAAATTTATTGGATAAAGATAAATAATTATTTATGGTCTAATAATTATGGGAAAATAATTAGACGCTAGAGGTGAATTATTAGTAAACTAAGATTTACCAGAACCGGATGATTTAAGGGATAGTGTGGGACCCACAAAACTAAATTAGATATTTGATGGGTCTAGAATACTTAAAAAATTATTGTGGTCATGGTGGTATGGTTAAAATAATTTTTTGGTGTTGAGGAAATAATTATTCAGACTCGACGTATGTAAATAAACGGGGAAAATACGAGCCAAATGGAATTAAAAGAAAATGTTAATTCCTATTTCCTCTTTTCCACTCAACTGTAGCATCTTTCCCTCTCTCTTTTTGATTTTTTTATCCATTGGACAATATGGAATTATTAACCATTGGTAAAAGAAACTTAGAACACTTTTTTGTCCATTAGGTAATACCCAATTTACACTAAAATTCTTCTCTCTTTCCCTCTATCTTCACTTTTCTTCTTCTCCTTCACTCCTCCATGGCAAACTATCCACTCCCCCTCTCCATTCCATTCTCTTACAAAAATCAACAACAAAACTTGGATTCATGAAGTTTGTATGGCATTTTGGGGAAAAAATCAAATGGGTTGTCCATCCTCTTCCTCATTTTCATTTTTGACCTAAGCTTGGGACTTGAGGTAAGATTTCTAACTTATTTTGCCCATTGATGAATTTTAATGATGTTAAGCTTGAAATGGTAGTGTTAGAAAGTATGGGTGTTGTTGAGAATTGAAACCCTAGGCTTGAATGGCTTAAGATATACTCTTGATTATGGTTTTGTGATATATGAGAATGAGGGTTATTGAGTTTATGAGGATTCATGGAAATGGTGGAGGTTGATTGTTGTTGGAAGATTTTAGAGGAAACCCTAAGTGTTGATATTTTGGGGGTTTTGGCTAAATTGGTGGTTTTTAGTGATTTTATGCCTTTGGAATGATTTGGTATGAGGAAAATGAGTTTTTAGAATATTGAGAATGATTATTGATGTTGATGAAATTTTAAACTAAGTTCAATGTATTATGAATAATGATTTATGCATGTGAAACCCAAATCCTAGGTTAGATGACTATTGGGATCATTGTGTGTTGTTTACCATTGATTGGCAAATTAATAATGATATTAAGCTCGTGATGATGTATGAAAATTATTGAAATTAATGCTTGCCAATTTGTATGTGCACCCTTGAGAATTTATAATTTGGGACTTTTGGCATAGATGGTGAAATTAATGATTTGGTTGTCATGAGAATAATTTTGGTGTGTAGAAAAGATGATTAGAATGATTGGTAATGATGATTGAGGTTATTAGATTTTGATGAGGTTCCAATCTTGAGATGTAGAGGAATTGAGTTTGAGGATGGCTTATATTGAACTTGGATGAGTTATATGATGATTTGATGCATTATGGATAAAATGGGTGATGTTGTTGTTGTTGGGTGTGGTTGACCCCTTTAAGATCTAAAGAATCTGGTTTTGGGAAAGGAATTCCCGAAACCTAACACAATAGTGTGAATTGGTGTCTTAGCAAGTTTAGGACTTGATACTAGGCCCTACATGATGTTAACAAACAATTAGAATTTGTGATGATGCCTTGAGATGGCCTATTAATTGAATGCATGTGCATATGTTGATAGGAGATTCTATTCTGGGCAATGTGGTGGAACAATTAGAGCAATCAAATCGTGTTCTTCTCTCGAGGTAGGAGAGGAGTTTACATTTCAATTACATGAGTTGAATGATTTGTGATTGATGTATATGATTATGCTCATGCTTGCCTTGCCATTATTATATTGAAACAATGTAATATTTGGTTGTGTGATGAATGACATGCTTGTTTTAGCCAAAAAGGGCTTGAAATGTTATTGGCACATACTTTGATCTAGGAAATGAATTATGGGATAAGACTTGTTGGAGCAAGTCATATTTATATATGTGAATATAAGTCCATAGAGAGTTTAGACCAAAGCTTAGCTAATTGCATTTTGGTATGTCATGTAAAATGCCTAAAATATGCATAAAACTACCCTATAGCTTAGATTTTGATTGGGATGGAATTTTGGCTTGAAACTTTGCCACATAATTGATATTAGGGTAGGTAAGCTGTGTATAAAATTTCATGCAAATTGGAGTTGTTTAGCCTAGTGAAAAGGGGTCCCAAAGTTGGAAAAAACATAAAGGTCAAAAAGTTGTAGAATGGTGCCTACAACAGTGAAATCCATGGCCAGTGGAATTTGCCACTGTCAGAAATTTCCAATTGCTGCTTTTCCGTTGCTGTGTTTGGCCCGTTTAGGTATCTTAATGACATTTTTGGCCTTCGACTTCTTCATGAAAGTTGTAGATAATAATGTTATGGAGGTGTGGAAATTGGTCTTACCTTAATTAGAGTTTCCTAACTCGCATTAGGAATAAAACACTGGACCTACTGCATCGTAAAACTCAAACTTAAGAGGGTTTTGAACCCAACTTTTTATGATTGTCAAATTGGGACTAATAGGTGATATTTGTGACATGTCCCACTATTTTAAAGACTAAAAATGAACTTTTCTCATATGCCTTAATGTTGAAATTTGTCATGAGCTTATTATTACCTAAAACCCCCCTTTATTATGTAAAAAATAAGAGATTGTATTAGGGGTATATGATGATGGTGTGTCTTGGTGGTGTTTGATATTGATTGAGACATTGGAAAAATATGTATGTGCCTATGATATGTTATGAAAACATGAATGTACACAACTCATAATATGATATGATGAATGATAATAAAAGTTAAACGATGGGGTTATGAGACACACCCTTGTATCATGATGAAACTAATAAGGGGATGATTTCATGACAATGTATTTGTTATAAATCAATGAATCGAAGATGATGTCAATAATGAGTAATGATGGATAATTGTTATTATTGATGATTTGTTGAATACCCTTGTGTTTGATACAAGTGTGACCTTATATGTGTGGTTTGAATTATATTGATGAGATGTTGTGAATGCCACACTAGAATGTAAAACAATGGTAATGATCAAGGGGATGAAAAATCCACTAAGAAATTATGTGGTGATGTTGATGAAAGATTGATAAATGTTATTGATGTTTGTGATGTCATTATGAATGTTGTAAGTATTGACTTGCATGTACGATATAAGTATGTTAAAATGAAATGCCACACATAAAACTTGAACACGATGGCTAAAACCAACAATGATAAAATCCACTAAGAATTGTATGGTGGTGTTGGTGATGACGATGATGATTGATAAGTGGCATGGTAGGATGCATAGTATGAGAATGCATTTGATTCGCATTGCATTACATCCATGACATATCATACGCTGTCTATATGGAATGTTAGGGGTTCCAATAGGCGGGCCCAATGGGAGGGCGACCCAGTGCACGGGTAAATTGTTGTTGTTCCCTAGTGATTCTGGGAATCACGAAGCTGCCATTAGATTGGTGGCGAGGCACCCTATGTGGCAGGACCTGTTGGTGGGCGGCTCTGTGATGAGAAACTTACCTCGGTGTCCAACAGGACAAGGCTCTCTCAATGTGTGTTTGGGAGAGGCCCGTAGCACTTGTGGCAAGTGAGGCCATGTTATTAATCCACGAGTCATGAGGTGACTAGTGCTACAGATGGGCGATAGAGGTTTGGTACCAGTAAAATATGATGTTGAACATGCATGATTTGAGATATAAGTGTACACATTATACTGCTGCAGTAGGGGCATAGTAGCACACCTATGCTTGACCCACATTTAGTGTTTATTCCCACAGTCGGATCCGTATTTGTTGTTGATAATTCCATTGTGCATATGCATTAGCCTAAGAGCATTTGCATATAGCATAGAGATATGCCAAAGGTGTTGTGATATGATGATGACTGATGATGATATATGATGATGGTTGAGATTGAGAGATGATGATGAGACTGGTAAATGAATTACCTAAAAGACAACATGTAAAATATAAATACAACAAAACGACATTAAATACAATAATGTTGTATGTGATAGCCTAATGTAATGAAAGGCTTGTTTGTCCAAGGTTGATGACAATGATATTGGCCCATTATGGCATTGAGAAATGATGTGTATATGTGTTTGCTTTGCTATGAATTGATGGATGAATACGTTATGTGTATATTATTGAAATGAGAAAATATGATGATTCTTGATGTGTTAAGCAAAGCATACATGATGTTAATATGCATATGCACATAATCTCAATTGTATTCATATTTGTCATTTGAAATGTATAACTCACTCTCCCACATTGTCCATTTTTTAGCATTGATGTAGGAATATCATGGGATGAGCATATTTTTAAAGTAAAGCTTTGCTGAAGGTCAATAGTGGTAATGGAATGCCTTGTCCGGTAGCGGTTGTAAATTATTGTATTATGAATGAAATATGTATAACAGTGTTGATAATTATTGATAATGGTGGATGTATTGCAAACAACCATATATAAGTGAATGATGTGTTGATATTTAGGGTATTGGAATTCATACCCATTTGATGAATATAACAAGGTTGGACATGTAGCCCATTTTGGGAATGTATAAGTGTTGATGATATATGATTTTGAGGTTGAATCAAATGTGGTCAATTATGGAATATGGATATTGAAAATGTATGCTGCATGGCCATATAGATGTATATATAAAAATATTTAAGGCAATGCATGATTATGATTTATGTGTAAAAATAATTGTGGCCTATTAGACTTATGTTATGTATTTGCATGCTTTACCGAGCCTTTTCTTATATCTTCATATATGAGACTAGGTGTGTGCCCTGTATACATATTCTTCTTCCGCTGTAAACTCTATTATTTTGTATACAATTATGGTTGATTTATCTTGCGATCCAGTTATAAATTATCAAATCTCACTCTTCGGTCTTCTGTGGTTCGAGTCTTGATGTAATCGTTGAGGTGTTTCGAAATTATTTCAAACGCGAGAAATTTACTCCCAATTTTATTAATTATTTATCTTGATTACATCGGGATTTGGGTCTAGAAAATCAGGGTGTGACAGCCTCACTTTCCACCATATAGGCCTTACCCATATATAGCTGCCGTTTATAGAAATCCATATTCACCCTCATTTCCCCATCCTCAATCATACAGACCCTCACTTGTCCATAATTTCAGGAATACACCACCACCTCCTACCCAACAATGACGTCAAACTCCAACCTAAATCCATCACAAAAAAGGCAAACAATGATCGTCCTTCTACCCAATTTGATCCAATTCTCATGATGTACATTGAACTTTTGCCTCACCTTCTCAAAAGTTCTCTTGTCGTACAACGTCCCCTAAAACCTATAGAACCACCATATCCTCAGGGATATGATCCCAATATAAAATGTGATTATCATGCCAGGGCACCGGGACATTCTATAGAAAATTGCATTGCCTCAAAGTTCAAAGTGCGTGATTTGATAAAGGCCAAATGGTTGACCTTTGAAGAAGGAACCCCGAATATAACTAGCAATCCTTTGCCTAATCATGGAAATGTTAGGGTAAATGCAATAATACATGATTTGGGAAATAACCATGTTAGGAAGGTTTCAGACATCAAAACTCCTCTCCCATGGATTTATAAGGAACTCTTAAAGAAAGGATTAATATAGAAACTTAGAGTTTTAATAAGGACATTCATGATCAGATGCCCATTGATGCAAATTTGGCTGAAATCCTTCAAGAATTATTAGACACACATTTGATACAAGTTTATCGTCGCCCTTGTGATGATATCAACATGATCCATGGACAACATGGTACAGGTTTAGTAAGTCTTATCACTCCCGCTCCTTTGGTGGTTTATTACACTAAGGAATCTCTAACCAAACCAGTTGCAAGTCACTAGTTAATGATAGTTTGGGTACCTGCTCCCTTTGCTTTCAAGAATACTCATGCGGTACTATGGAAATACAAAGCGGAGGTGATCACTCAACCCCTGAATAGTGACCTATTTTCTTCAATTATGAATATTTCTGGGGTAAGTGGAGTAACCAGGAGTGGTCGGATCTTTACTCCAGAAGAATGAAGGAAAGAACCTGAACCAACAATAAGGAAAAACAACCAAGGGAAGAAAAAGAACAAGACCCTTCACAAGAAGTGACAGATGAAAAAGCTTATGAAGTTTTGAAGTTCATCAAGCAAAGCAATTACCAGATAATTGACCAATTAAATCATACCCCTGCTAAGATATTTATTCTATCCCTGCTACTTGATTCAAAACCTTATCGTGAAATGTTATTGAAAGCTTAAACAAAGCTCATGTGACTCAAGATATCTCTCCTAAGGAATTTGGGGGAATAGTCAATCACATTGTAGATAATGATTATCTAACTTTCACTGATGAAGAAATACCCTTTGAGGGGAGAGGTCACAATAGAGCTTTGCACATCTCTGTTAAATGCTGGGATTACATTTTGGCAAAAGGGCTCATTGATAATGGCTCTTCTCTAAACATAATGCCTAAGACAACTCACACACAAATTCATTTTGATGGAACACATATGAAACCTAGTAGCATGGTAGTGAGGACCTTTGCTGGTACAAGAAGGGAGGTCATAGGTTACATAAAGATTCCTATTCAGGTTGGACCATGCACTTTTGATGTCCTATTTCAAGTAATGGATATCATTCCTACATACAGTTTTCTACTGGGTAGACCTTGGATCCACACCGCTAGGTTGTTCCATCTACTTTTCACTAAAAGTTGAAATTCATTACAAATAATAAGTTGATTATAGTTTCTGGTGAAAAGGATTTCCTAAGTAGTAAGCCCATGTCCACTCCCTATATAGAGGTTGTTGAAGAAAGCTTAGAAACTTCTTTCCAATCTTTGGAGATTGCCCCTACCACCTATGTAGGTAAAAAGGTAACACCAGCTAGATTATCCAAGGCATCCATAATAATGGCAAAAATAAGGATGAAGGCCGGATATGAGCCAAGAAAAGGACTTGGAAAGAATTTGGATGGAAAAATAGAGCCTGTGTACCTCAAAGAAAGTAAAGATAGATTTGGGATAGGATACTACCCATCTCCAGTAGAGAGAAGGAAGGTCGCTGAAGAAAAGAAGGAAAAACAGGTGGCTCATTTGGAAAATTGAGAACCCCGAACTGCTGGATCCCCTATTTGTGACCTTTACAGAAGTTTCAAAAGTGCAGACTTGACATCTTTTGATCAAGTTGCAGTAGTCGGCAATAATTTTCTTGGGAAAGAAAGTCGTGTTCACCCTTGTTCATTAGATACCGTTCTACGTAATTAGAAGGCTATCGAGTTTCTCAAGATCAATTTCATGTAATTTATTACTCTGTGATCCTCGACCCTTTGGCTATGTTTGATGCCTTATGGTTTTCTTTTCAATAAAAAGTCTCTTTATCAATTAGAATGATCCAAATAAATACACATTAAGGATTCTTGTCTATTTTCTTATAAATAACCTAATTACCATTTTCTTATTCCCTTTTACATAAAATAAATTACAGATATAAAATTGACCCCCCAATGAATGATAAAATTATATTTTCACATCATGATTTTGAATATTCAAATAGAGAGGATGAAGAAGATAATGAACCATCACCTAAATTATTAAGACTACTAGATCAGGAAGCTAAATAAATTTCTACCCATCAAGAAATCGTTGAGGTCATAAATTAGGGAGTGAAGAAAACAAAAGAGAACTCAAGATCAACATTTCTGTAAGCATCGAGCAAAGGAAAATTCTGGTAGAGGTGTTAATTGAGTTTAATGGTGTTTGCCTGGTCGTACCAAGACATGCTGAGATTGGATGCTAGTATTGTTGAGCATAAGTTACCATTGAAACCAGAATGTCCCCCTATAAAATAGAAGCTAAAAAGGATGAAACCTGAGATACTTTTAAAGATCAAAGAAGAGGTCACAAAATAGTTTGATGTGGGTTTCCTAGTTGTTGCAAAATATCCTTAATGGATAGGCAACATTGTCCCAATTCCTAAGAAAGATGGGAAAGTGTGAATATGCGTAGACTATCGAGATCTGAATAGGGCTAACTCCAAAGATGATTTCCCATTACCACATAATGACATTTTGGTTGACAACACAACTTAACACTCCATCTTCTCATTCATGGATGGATTTTCTAGATATAATCAGATTAAGATGGCACCTGAGCACATGAAGAAAACAACATTTATCACTTTATGGGGAACTTTTTGTTATAAAGTGATGTCCTTTGGTCTAAAGAATGTTGAGGAAACATATTAAAGAGCTATGGTAACTTTGTTTCATGATATGATGCATAAGGAGATAGAGGTTTATGTAGATGACATAATTGCTAAATCTAAAATAGTAGAAGGCCACATCAATGACCTAAGAAAGCTCTTTGAACATCTTAGAAAGTTCAAACTCAGATTGAATCTGGCTAAATACACTTTTGGTGCTAGATCTGGAAAGTTACTCAGGTTCATAATCAATGAAAGAGGGATTGAAGTAGACCCTGATAAAGTAAAGGCAATCATGGAAATACCTGCTCCTAGCACCGAAAAAGAAGTACGAGGATTCACCAGGAAGATTAAATTACATAGCTCGTTTCATTTCTCAACTAACGACGATACAATGGAATGATGACTGTCAACAGGCCTTTGACAAAATAAAGCAATACTTACAAGCCCCACCGATCTTGGTTCCTCAAACTCCGGGAAGACCACTTCTATTGTACTTGACAGTGATAGATGAATCTGTGGGTTCTGTACTGGGACAACATGATGAGTCTGGGAGAAAATAACATGCCATTTACTATTTGAGTAAAAAGTTCACTGAATATGAAGCACAATATTCCACTGTGGAATGAACTTATTGTGCATTAGCATGGGCCGCTCGTTGCCTAAGGTAGTACATGTTATCTTATACTACTTGGTTGATATCTAAGGTGGATACAATTAAGTATATCTTTGAAAAACCATCTTTAATGGGAGGAATAGCTCGTTGGCAGGTTCTTTTGACTGAGTATGATATCATTCATATCACCCAGAAAGCTGTGAAAGGGAGTGCTTTAGCTGATCACTTGGCACACCATCTGTAACATCCCGGATAATTGTAGAAATTTTTTGTGAAGTGGAATTATTAAAAATTGTTTTTAGGAATTTATTTGATATTTTTATGAATTATTGGTTAATTATAAAGGGTGTGATTAGAAGAAGAGAAGTTAAATTAAATCTTTAAAGAAATTAAATGGAGAGATGACCGGTTGAAGAGGTTACCGGTTAGAAGTGACCGGTTGAGAAGGTAACCGGTTGCCATGAGTTTAAATAATGGATTTCTTCTCTTTCTTCAATCATTTACATAATCATTCACTCTCTTTCACGTGAAGAACTTCTGCTACCTTTTCTTCTTCTTCCTCCATTGATTGAGAGCCATAAGCTTTGAAGGAAGGTTCATTTTACAAAGCTGTGATAGAGGTGGCGGAACAAACGCTGATGGAACATTTAAAGAAGTTGCTGCTGGAACAGAGGAGGAGTAGTGAACTCAGAAACTGTTGAGGCGTAGAACAGAGGTAAGGGGGTGTTCGGGTTATAATTAATTAGAATAGGACTTACTGTCCGAGTCATTGGAATGACTGTAAACCGAGTGAGACCTGATGCCGAGTGAAAACTGTATGTGTGTGTGTGTGACTTAAGGAAATATCTGAAGTTGACATTGTGATAAAGTTATAAATGTATGTATATGCATGTATGAGAACACCGATCGGTTTCTGATCGTGTGTGTGGCATATTCCAAGTGAAATTCAATTATTTGATGATGTGATGACATGATGCTGAGTGAGTTTGTATATGCATGTATGTGGACACCGATCGGTTGAGGATCGTGTGTGTATGTGTAAACCGATTGAAATTAAAATATTGATGCTGTGACAATCGGTGTTTAGTGGCAATATGATGAATAGGCATGACAAGCAGGTCGCCCGAGTGATAATGTGATGGATGGGCTTGACAAGTCGGTCGCCCTGTGATGAGAGCATATGCCAGTTTCTGGTAGTTGCATTTGTTGATTGATGATGATATAAAATGATTGAAATGTGATTATGTGGTATGGGATGGCCGACGGTATATGTTACCCTCGTTTTTGGCTTCAGTGGTCAAGTCGGACCCAGTTGAGCTACCCAGAGGTCTATGACCCAGTGGTTGAGGGGGAGCCAAGTCGGGCTCGGTGAACCAAGTCGGGTTCACGGGATGTCAAGTCGGACTCCCAGCTGAAGGTCGATCCTTTAGTATCCGGATACTAGGCGTCGATTTTATGTAAGAGACAGTTGTGACTTGTAATTTGATGAGTTATTAGTTGTGGTGTATATTTGCCGAATGCAGTTTGCAATATTTACCGAGTGTAGTTTGCTATATTTGCCGAGTGAAGTTTGTTATATTGCCGAGTGTGATTGGTTGTATTTGCTGAGTGTGATGGCTATGTGTGTCAAATGTGAATGGTTATAATTGTCGGGTGTGATTTATTATATTTACCGAGTGTAATTTTATATATTGCCGAGTGATTGTTATCATACTTGCCGAATGAGTGAATTATTAAAATGGCTGTGTTAATTGCTATAATTGCTGAGTGAGTTAAATACTGAGTGTAATGTGCAAACTGAGGATAAAGGAATCGGACAGATTTCATACTTGTATTTGTTAATTAAATTCCGTTCTAGATTAATTATGATGCTAAACACTCACCCTTGCTGTGGTTTACATTTTTAGTAACCAGTGACAGGGAAGAGGTCGGAGCCATGGAGGTGCGCCAAGCGGAGGATTGATGCCAAGACACCGAGTGAATTTGAATGAAATTATGTAATATATATATATATATATTGAGTTTTTCCGAGTATGTGATGATATATGTTAACGGTAAGTTGAATTAAATATGATTCGGTCATGATTTGTGATGCTATTTGATCGGTGTTTATTTTATGAATGAATTTACATTACTGTAGCAGAGTCGGTTACCGAGTGAAGAATAACCGAGAGACCCACTCCCGAGTGGAAGATTAGTGTGTCACCGAGTGAGTTGTGGCTGAGGGAATCATTTCCGAGTGAAGTAAGATAAGAGTACTTCCGAGTGAAGATATGAGTGAACTTTCTGAGTGAAGGTTAAGCCGTTCCCATGTGAGAGATGACCGAGTGGACTTATTTTCCGAGTGAAACCCGACTTATTGACTTTCTTTGTAAGTCTGGTCCGCTCAGGTTTAAAGAGGAGTATTCGCTCAAGCGAGTCGGATCTCGCCCGAGCGAATCAGAGTCTCGCTCAGGCGAGTGAACCCTGACTGTTTCCTTCTTTTGCTGTTTTCTAAATAACTCCATGGATGTACTTCCGATCGCTTTCAGTCGGACATTACTATTTCAAGTATGATTTTTCTATTTTGAATATATTTAAGAAAAGTAAATATTATTTTCTATTAAGACCGAGTGGATTTTTATTAAAAGCGAAAAATCTATTGTGAAAAATGGGAAAAATGACGCGGGTCGTCACAGTTGGTATCAGAGCGATTCTTTCTAGAGCCGAGTGGATGGGAGAACCGAGCGAATGTGTGAGTCCTATGATGAACTATGTTTGCATTCTATTGCAGTGTTTGTGGTTGTTTGTGCAGCTTGGCATCATTCCCTTGGCACTCCATGGCGTTGTGTTTTATATGAGGTAATTATCCGACTCCCTGGTAGAGCATTGGTTATTAATGGTGATGTGTTTATTCATTGTAGAATTACGTTATGGCTGAAGGAACTAGTTCTGGAGGAGAGGATGACATTATCTCTAGGTTTTCCCAGATGATGAGTAGGACCGAGTCTGGTCCCACTCTTGATAAATTCCTGAAAAGGAATCCCCCTGCCTACAAAGGAGGGCACGATTATGATGGAGCGTATATTTGGATTAGAGAAGTTGAACAAGCCTTTGAGTATTTCGAGTGCTCAGAGGAGCAGAAGGCTCAATTTGTAACCTATCAATTGAAGGACGAGGCGAGGGTATGGTGGTCTCGGACCAAGGTTTAGATGAAGGCAGCGAATGAACCAGTAGTATGGGTGAATTTTTGAAAGAGATTCGTTGTCAAATACTTCCTGGATAATTATAAAATCCAAAAGGAATTGGAATTCTTGAGACTGGAACAGGGCTGAATGTCAGTGGTCGAGTACACTGCTAAATTTGACGAGCTGTGTGATTTCTATCATCCTTTCTCATTGGAAGGAACCGAGGGTAGCAAGTGTGCTAAATATGAGTCGGGATTACGGATTAAACTCTGTAGTGTAATTGTACCAATGGAGATTCGGGATTATCCGAATCTGGTAAACAAGGCTAGGCTGACTGAAGAAGTACAACTACAGAGAGCATTTCAGCCGAGAGATAAGAAACAGCTGAAGGCAAGAGGGTTTAACTTCAAGAAGACGGGTCAGTCTTTTCGTGGCAGTAAGTTTTCTACTACGTCATCTTCTTTGTCTGGTCGGAGTTCTACTGGCCGATCGGGTAGCCAGTCGGTTAGTCGTGCATGCTACAATTGTGGCCAGGAGGGCCATATTTCGAGACACTGTCCAGCCGGTCAAATTGTTTGTTTCCAATGTGGACAAGCGGGACACATTAGACCCGATTGCCCATAGAGGCAACAACCGAGTGGACATGGCAACCGAGCCAACACTTCTGGAACTCGGGGTGCTAATGTTCCGAGAGGAGGAAGACACGGAGCTGGGCGTGGTGGCCAACACTCGGGAAGAGCAGATGCTCAATCCAGTGGCGCCTAGAATGTCATGACTGGGCGGGTATTTGCTTTTGACGCCTCGGAAGCTGTAAAGAATGACAACCTGGTGCAGGGTAAGTGCCTCATTCATGGCTATCTTGTTGATGTAATATATGATTCAGGTGCGACCCATTCATTTATTTCTGAAAGCTGTGTACAGCGACTTGGTTTGCCGATTGTGTTAATGGAGAATGCTCTTAGTGTCTCCACTCCTACTGGTTCCACTTTCCGGGCAACTACTATGTGTGGGGAGTTTCCGATGCAAGTGGAAGATCGTATTTTCCGAGTGAATCTGATATGTATGCCGTTGAAGAACCTATATGTCATCCTAGGTCTTGATTGGTTAGCTGATAACCGAGTGATGGTGGACTGCTATCGGAAAACTATTGTTTTCTCTCAGGAACTGGACACCAAGAATATGGTGAATGATGTTTCTGCCACCTATGTTGTTTTATTTACTTCGGAGGGACGATATAATATTATACCGAGTGAAATTCCAGTAGTATGTGAATTCCCTGACGTATTCCCGGAAGAAATTCCGGAGCTGCCTCCCAGTCAGGAGATTGATTTTTCGATTGACTTGATTCCCGGGGCCGAGCCTGTGTCCCGAGCGCCTTATAGAATGTCTTCGGTAGAATTAACTGAAGTGAAAAAGCAAGTAAACGAAATGCTGGAGAAGGGCTTTATCCGACCGAGTGCTTCACCGTGGGGTGCTCCTGTACTGTTGGTGAAAAAGAAGGATGGTAGTATACGTATGTGCATAGATTACCGACAGTTGAATAAGCTGACTGTAAAGAATAAATATCCGTTTCCATGGATTGATGACTTGTTGGATCAGCTGCGAGGTGCTGTTGTGTTTTCTAAAATCGACTTGAGGTCAGGATATCATCAGATCCGAGTTAAGTCGGAAGATATTTCTAAGACGGCTTTTCGGACTCGGTATGGGCACTTCGAGTTTATTGTAATGCCCTTTGGAGTAACGAATGCTCCTGCTATCTTCATGGACTATATGAATTGGATTTTCCAATCATATTTGGATCGGTTTGTAGTAGTATTCATTGATGACATACTAGTGTATTCGAAGTCGGTTGAGGAGCATGCTCAATATCTTCGAGTTATTCTGCAGATACTCCGAGAGAAGAAATTGTACGCTAAGTTATCTAAATGTAATTTATGGGAAGAAAGTGTACAATTCTTAGGACATGTAATTTCCCGAGAGGGTGTATCAGTAGATCCGACTAAAATTGAGGCGGTTATGGCTTGGGAAAGGCCTAAGTTGGTAACGGAGATTAGGAGTTTCCTCGGATTAGCTGGGTACTATTGGCGTTTCATTGAGGTTTTTCTCGGATTGCACTTCCTTTGACTCGGTTAACGAGAAAGGAGAACCCATTTGTTTGGTCGGAAGAGTGTGAAATGAGTTTCCAGACTCTTAAATGATGTTTGACAACTGCCCCAGTGCTTGCACTGCCTGATGTAACACAGGAATTTGTAGTGTACTGCGATGCATCCAAGTTTGGTTTGGGATGTGTGCTTATGCAAGCCGACCGAGTGATTGCCTATGCTTCAAGGCAATTGAGGCCACATGAACAGAACTATCCAACTCATGACCTTGAACTCGCCGCAGTGGTATATGCCTTAAAGATTTGGTGTCATTACCTATATGGGTCTCGGTTCGTGGTGTTTAGTGACCACAAGAGCTTGAAGTATTTATTCGACCAGAAAGAACTTAACATGAGGCAAAGGAGATGGGTGGAGTACTTAAAGGATTATGATTTCGACTTGAGGTACCACTCGGGCAAAGCAAACGTTGTGGTCGATGCACTGAGCAGGAAAGTCTTGCACACGGCTTTCTTGATGGGCAAAGAGCAAGAACTGTTGGAGAGCTTTCGGGATATGAACCTTGGAGTCATTGTGAACGCTCCAAACCGAATGACAGTCAGTATGCTGAAGATTTCCAATGAATTTCTGAAGTCCTTAGCTATGGCTCAAAAGGACGACGAGGAGTTGCTGGATTTGCTTGACACTCAAGCAAGAGGCAAGGACATGGAATTAATTCAAGGGACGGATAGAATTTGGAGTTTCTGAGACCGAGTCGTGGTGCCTGCACACGGTGATTTCAGGCAAACCGTGCTGACTGAAGCACACAAGAGTTCTCTGAGTATTCATCCCGGTATTACAAAGATGTACCATGATTTGAAGAAGGAATTCTGGTGGCCGGGCATGAAGAAGGCAATTACCGAGTACGTGAAGTCCTGTGTGATATGCCAGAAATGAAAGGTTGAACATCAGAGACCCCCAGGTTTAGTTCAACCTTTGGAGATTCCGATTTGGAAGTAGGAGAGTATTACCATGGATTTCGTATCCGGGTTACCTCGTACCCAATCCGAGTGCAACGCAATTTGGGTGATTGTTGACCGATTGACCAAGAGTGCTCACTTCTTGGCCATGAACATGAAATGGTCATTGGACCGATTGGCTAAGTTGTACGTTAGTCAGATTATCCGATTGCATGGCGTACCCTTGAGTATCATTTCCGATCGGGATCCCCGATTCACTTCTAAATTTTGGGAAAGTCTGCAACGGGAATTGGGTACTGAGCTGAGACTGAGCTCGGCTTATCATCCTCGGACCGATGGTCAGTCGGAACGGACTATACAGACTCTTGAGGATATGCTGAGAGCCTGTGTATTGGAGCAGGGTGGCTCATGGGAAAAGTATTTACCCTTGGTAGAGTTTGCATACAACAATAGCTATCATAGTAGCATTGGAATGGCTTCGTATAAAGCTTTATACGGTCGGAAATGTCGTACACCATTGTGTTGGAATGAGAATGGTGAAGCCATTCATCTTAGACCCGAGTTGATTCAAGAAATGAATGAGCAGGTTGCTCTAATCCGAGAGAAGATAAAGATTGCCCAAGACCGACAGAAGAGTTATTATGATAATCGGTATAGACCACTTGAGTTTCAGACAAGTGATTGGGTGTTCCTAAAGGTTTCACCGACTAAAGGAGTTGGTCGGATATTGAAGAGTCACAAGCTTAATCTGAAATACATTGGACCATATCAAGTATTGGAGAGGATCGGTAATGTTACTTACCGACTGGATCTTCCCCAGTCGTTAACAAACATTCATAATGTGTTTCATGTGTCACAACTCCGAGTGTATATTCTGAGTGATTCGATGATTGTGCCGAGTGACTTTATCGAATTAAAGGAAGACCTGACGGTGGAAGTTACACCGATCGGTATTGAGGAGTATCGAACCAAACGGCTAAGGAACAAAGAGGTGCCATTAGTGAAAGTGAAGTGGCAGAATCTGAATGGGGTAACCTACACTTGGGAATTGGAAGCGGACATGAGAAGGGTGTACCCCAATCTTTTTCAGTAAGGAATATTGATTTCGGGGACGAAATCCCTTTTTAGGGGGGTGAATGTAACATCCCGGATAATTGTAGAAACGTTTTGTGAAGTGGAAATATTAAAAATTGTTTTTAGGAATTTATTTGATATTTTTATGAATTATTGGTTAATTATAAAGGGTGTGATTAGAAGAAGAGAAGTTAAATTAAATCTTTAAAGAAATTAAATGGAAAGATGACCGGTTGAAGAGGTTACTGGTTGGAAGTGACCTGTTGAGAAGGTAACCGGTTGCCATGAGTTTAAATAATGGATTTCTTCTCTTTCTTCAATCATTTGCGCAATCATTCACTCTCTTTCACGTGAAGAACTTCTGCTACCTTTTCTTCTTCTTCCTCCATTGATTGAGAGCTATAAGCTTTGAAGGAAGGTTCATTTTATAAAGCTGTGACAGAGGTGGTGGAACAAACGCTGGTGGAACGTTTAAAGAAGTTGCTGCTGGACCGGAGGAGGAGCAGTGAACTCAGAAACTGTTGAGGTGTAGAACAGAGGTAAGGGGGTGTTCGGGTTATAATTAATTAGAATAGGAGTTACTGTCCGAGTCATTGGAATGACTGTGAACCGAGTGAGACCTGATACCGAGTGAAAACTGTATATGTGTGTGTGTGTGACTTAAAGAAATATCTGATGTTGACATTGTGATAAAGTTATGAACGTATGTATATGCATGTATGAGAACACTGATCGGTTTCTGATCGTATGTGTGGCATATTTCGAGTGAAATTCAATTATTTGATGCTGTGATGAGATGATGCTGAGTGAGTTTGTATATGCATGTATGTGGACACCGATCGGTTGAGGATCGTGTGTGTATGAGTAAACCGATTGAAATTAAAATATTGATGCTGTGACAATCGGTGTTTAGTGGCAATATGATGAATGGGCTTGACAAGCAGGTCGCCCGAGTGATAATGTGATGGATGGGCTTGACAAGTTGGTCGCCCTGTGATGAGAGCACATGCCAGTTTCTGGTAGTTGCATTTGTTGATTGATGATGATATGAAATGATTGAAATGTGATTAGTGGTATGGGATGGCCGACGGTATATGTTACCCTCGTTTTTGGCTTCAGTGGTCAAGTCGGACCCAGTTGAGCTACCCAGAGGTCTATGACCCAGTGGTTGAGGGGGAGCCAAGTCGGGCTCGGTGAACCAAGTCGGGTTCACGGGATGTCAAGTCAGACTCCCAGCTGAAGGCTGATCCTTTAGTATCCGGATACTAGCGTCGATTTTATGTGAGAGTCAGTTGTTACTTGTAATTTGATGAGTTATTAGTTATGGTGTATATTTGTCGAATGCAGTTTGCAATATTTACCGAGTGCAGTTTGCTATATTTGCCGAGTGAAGTTTGTTATATTGCCGAGTGTGATTGGCTGTATTTGCCGAGTGTGATGGCTATGTGTGTCAAATGTGAATGGTTATAATTGCCGGGTGTGATTTATTATATTTACAGAGTGTAATTTTATATATTGCCGAGTGATTGTTATCATACTTGCCGAATGAGTGAATTATTAAAATGGCTGTGTTAATTGCTATGATTGCTGAGTGAGTTAAATGCCGAGTGTAATGTGCAAACTGAGGATAAAGGAATTGGACAGATTTCATACTTGTATTTGTTAATTAAATTCCGTTCTAGATTAATTATGATGCTAAACACTCACCCTTGCTGTGGTTTACATTTTTAGTAACCAGTGACAGGGAAGAGGTCGGAGCCATGGAGGTGCGCCAAGCGGAGGATTGATGCCAAGACACCGAGTGAATTTGAATGAAATTATGTAATATATATATATATATATATATATATTGAGTTTTTCCGAGTGTGTGATGATATATGTTAACGGTATGTTGAATTAAATATGATTCGGTCATGATTTGTGATGCTATTTGATCGGTGTTTATTTTATGAATGAATTTACATTGCTGTAGCAGAGTCGGTTACCGAGTGAAGAATAACCGAGAGACCCACTCCCGAGTGGAAGATTAGTGTGTCACCGAGTGAGCTGTGGCTGAGGGAATCATTTCCGAGTGAAGTAAGATAAGAGTACTTCCGAGTGAAGATATGAGTGAACTTTTCTGAGTGAAGGTTAAGCTGTTCCCGTGTGAGAGATGACCGAGTGGACTTATTTTCCGAGTGAAACCCGACTTATTGACTTTCTTTGTAAGTCTGGTCCGCTCAGGTTTAAAGAGGAGTATTCGCTCAAGCGAGTCGGATCTCGCCTGAGCGAATCAGAGTCTCGCTCAGGCGAGTGAACCCTGACTGTTTCCTTCTTTTGCTGTTTTCTAAATAACTCCATGGATGTACTTCTGATCGCTTTCAGTCGGACATTACTATTTCAAGTATGATTTTACTATTTTGAATATATTTAAGAAAAGTAAATATTATTTTCTATTAAGACCGAGTGGATTTTTATTAAAAGCGAAAAATCTATTGTGAAAAATGGGAAAAATGACGCGGGTCATCACACCATCCCTTGGATGATTACCAACCTATGTCATTTGAATTCCCTGATGAGGACATCATGATGTTGTTAGAAGAGAAAAAGTTTTGAAAAGAAACCTAGGTTTTGATGTTTGACGAGGCATTGAATGTATTGGGGGCATGGGATTGGAGCCATTCTAATCTCGCCAGATGATAAACTTGTCCCATTCACTACTAGACTCTACTTTGATTGCACCAATAATATTGTAGAATATAAGCTTGTATTTTGGGAATTTAGGTAGCACTTGAAGTAAGGGTGAAATCCCTACAAATATATAGAGATTCCACTTTAGTGATTCATCAGTTGAAAGAAGAATGTGATACTAGGGACAACAAATTGATTCCTTATCAAGCTCACATCATGAAACTAATCAAAGGGTTTGATGAAGTCTCTTTCCATTATATTGCTCAGGATGATAACCAGTTGGCTTATGCTTTGGCCATGTTGGCTTCCATGTTCAATGTGAGTAGAGAATGTGATGTGCCCCTTATTGAGGTAGAAAGGCGTTTCAGGCCTTCTTATTGCCATGTGGTTGAAGATGAACCAGATAGAAAACCCTGGTTTTATGATATCAAGAGATACATTCAAAATCAAGAGTATCCTCTAAATGCTTATAAAAATGATAAGAGAACTCTAAGACGTTTAGCTATGGGGTTCTTTCTGAATGGGGATGTATTGTATAAAAGAAATCATGATTCAGTCCTCCTCAGATGTGTTGATGCCACAAAAGCTAGTGAAATTATAAGGAGTGTTCATGAAGGTTCTTTTGGAACTCATGCAAATGGACACTCAATGACAAGGAAAATATTGAGAGCTGGATATTATTGGATGCTATGGAGACAGACTATTTCAACCATGTCAGGAAATGCCATAAATTTCAAACATATACAGATAATATCCATACACCCCCATCATCCCTCAATGTCCTAGCAACCCCCTGGCCCTTTGCAATATAGGGCATCGATGTTATTGGTCCCATTGAACCAAAAGCATTAAACGGGCATCGATTTATTTTAGTTGCCATTGATTACTTCACAAAGTGGGTGGAAGTAGCCTCTTACGCCAATGTAACCAGAAATATGGTAGTCAAGTTTCTCAAGAAAGAATTAATATGCAGATATGGTTTGCCAAGTCAAATCATAACTGATAATGGTACAAACTTAAATAAAAAAAATGATGAGGGAGCTCTGTGAAGATTTCAAAATCAAGCACCTTAATTCATCTCCGTATAGGCCAAAGATGAATGGAGCGGTCGAAGCTACCAACAAGAATATAAAGAAAATCATACAGAAGATGGTTGAAACTTACAAAGACTAGAGTGAATTACTTCCTTTTGCTTTACATGGGTACCGTACTTCTATTCAAACTTCGACAAGGGCAACACCATTTTCTTTGGTGTATGGAATGGAAGCGGTACTACCAATCGAAGTGGAAATCCCGTCTTTGAGAGTGATTATGGATGCCAAATTGGAGGAAGCTGAATGGTTACAATCCCAGTATGACCAGTTAAACTTTATAGAGGGAAAGAGGTTAAATTTTCTTTGTCATGGGCAATTATATCATAGACGTATGAAGAAAGCATACGAGAAGAAAGTACACCCTCGTCAGTTTCAAGAAGGAGAACTAGTCTTAAAAAAGATTTTACCAAACCAGATTGACAATTGGGGAAACTGGATGCCCAATTACGAGGGACCATTCATAGTAAAGAAGGCCTTTTCAGGAGGAGCTCTGATTTTGACCAATATAAATGGTGATGACTTACCTTTTCCAATGAATTCAGATGCTGTTAAGAAGTATTATACCTGATAAGGAAACTTCAAATTTCAGGAGCAGTACAGACTTTGTAAATTTGAATCATGATGTGAAATTTGTAAAAAAAAAACTCCAAAAAAATGTAGAATTTCACCAAGTAACATTTTTATGTTAATCATTGTTTTGTCATAATCTTATAATATTTCCTTCCTTTATAGGCATTTTACTGGATCATTTAATTGATGCTTTATGGGAAACATTTTCAAACAAAATAAATAAAAATAATGGAAAACATATAAATGGATCAAAGTGACTTCGATCTTAAGAAACTCGATACTTCTTAAGTATACAGTGGTTGGTAATTGAAAATATTCTGCTCTGCCATGAGTGATATGGACTCCCATGAAGATCACGGGTGTCACCCAGGGAAACAAGATCATTAACATTTGGTTTTCCACTTGATTATTTTCCATGAAGGATTGAGGCAATACCCTTAGATTCTTTTCCTGGAGTTCTTAAAGGATTCAGAATATGGTCAAACATGCTACAAAAGGGTCAACTAAACAATACATGCATGATTTACTCAAGCTGACATACCATCTCAAAGGAAAATCTCCATCATAGGGGGGTCATGATCAATAGTTCCAATTCAACATATAATCATGGTAAAAGGTGATTTGCTAGGAAAACACCCAAGATAAAATTCCACATACTCACTCAGAATCCCAAGTTAGTCATATGACTAAAAGCTTATCCCTTCGAAAGGTCTTAACCCCAAGGACTCATTTTTTTTAGAGCCCAAACTGTTAGAGAATCCCATCAAGGTCAGGCAATAGAAACACAAAGGATTCCTAAAAAGGATTACAAATACAAATGTCTCAAGGCATTATGCAAAATTAAATTTTTTTTGAATTTAGGGTTTACCTCTTGTAGACGCAAAACGAGTTCCTCGATCAAAGCAATTGTAGCTTCGCCCTTAGGAGTCCACACGAGCACTCCCACCAGAAAATCAAAGTTTTGAATGCTAGTACGGAAATTTGATTATAATCTAATTTCTGAGCAGCGGCCTATGAGCATCTCATGCTCTATATATAGGCTTAGGTCTTAACCTGAGCTCTTATTAAACATTGGGCTCCTGACTCATTCTAAATGAGGTAGGCCCAAATAGTTTTATTTTTAGTCCAACTAAAATAAAACAATCCTCTGGTGGGCTTACTCTATGTGTGTGACCCTATAGGTAAAATATTCGGTTATATTAATAATAAACTATTTTATTATTAATATAAAATAAGAGTGGTATCTAGCAATACATCATTATATCCGAATATTATTTATCATCGACATGACCTATAAGTGATAATTATTTTATATATTTATTCCTTTTGTCACGATATCTAATTGGTCCCAAGGCATGGTCGTCGTCATCCTTGTATGGCCTAATTCATTTTACTTGATACCAGAGTAGACTTTACAGAATAAATATCTAATATTTATTTGTCCTAGCATGACCATGCATTTCGTTAGTCTCACTCCATCAAGTGGCCCATAGATATCACTCTTGTCACATAGGAGAGACAAATTCCATCTACATCACTCACGTCCCTCTGCATAATTTGTTTATTGCCTAATCACAATCTTTATAGTCATCTTATTACAGATAATGCTTGTTTGTATCAAAACAACAAACTCCTTATGTAGAAATCGTAGTGACTTCAGGTCGAAGGACTATATACCATTATCACATTAAGAACCGTTTATGACACTCATGTAACGATCCATGCAACGTTCTCATGGTGGGTCTGTCCAATACAACATTACTCTTAATGTGTACCCGTGTAAAGACTTGATATCATATATCCATGATTTGTGAGATCAAATCACCAGTACATTCACACACTAATCTTAATGTATTTACATGTCCCCATGTAAATACTTGATTAGGGACATTTTAGGAATAATTCTCATATGACCTATTATTCCAGGATAAATAGCATTAAAATTAGTCTTAAAACTGAAAATACTAATTTTATTAATAAGTTAAAATTGATACATTAATAGCTCGTAGTGCATACACCAACACAAACTCCAAGTTTCATACAGCTCCATTTTCTCCCAAGAAAGTCAAACATTTCTCTTTCATTGATTTCTTTATTAATCAAAAGCATCAGAGGCATTTCCCCAAACCATTTGTTTTCCTTTAAAGCCTCAACTACCCGTCCCTAGGCTATTTATCTATCTCCCAATCAAAACATTCACACAATACCCATCAATTATCTATTTTCCTTCAAAAGCTTCAGGTACTCATCCTTAGGCTTTTCATTTTCAAGGGCAAATATTATGGCAACACCCTTAAACTGTCACTTTCTATCGAAAGCCTCAGGTACACACCCTAGGCAACTTAATTCTCAATGAAAAACATTGGGGCATTAACAAAACCTCAAACATATACTTTGGGCTACCTTACCTCTAGTAGAAAACATCAGGCATTTCCTGAATTTTTACGTTCTTTGTAGAACCTCAAATACCATTTTGTCCCCAAAGAAAAGTCTGAAGTATTACCCTAAATGTCCTATCAAAGCCTTTGGCAACACCCTTTGACTTTTTACTTCTTGTCAAAAGCTTCCAGCACCACCTTTAAATTGTTTATTGTCAAAGTTCTCTTAACTTAAGGAGGGCTCAGGTTATTTCTTTTCTGCCAGAAGCTTCCAAACATTCCTTGAATTCTTAATGGTGTTCACGTCTTTACTTCCTTTTCACATAAATAATATGAATAAATTTCATATTCTTTCATGAAAAGAAGTAAAGAGGTGCAACTGTGAACATCTATTTTTATCCGGTAAAAAATATATATGTAAAAAAAAAGAGTAAGTGACTGTTGAGATAGTGACCGTTGGAATAGTAACCCTTCTCCATTTTTATAAATACTCAATATCTCCTTACATCCTACCACACTCTCAAAATCATTTTCTCTCTTTAATCAACCTTCTTTCATAATTTTCCTCAAGCAATGACCAATAGGTATCAGAGTAAAAAGGAAAGAATGAGGGAGGAAAACCAATGTTTGGTGACTACCTTCTTGCTTCTTGTAGCACTTGTAATACTTGTCCTCTTTTGGGTATTTTGTTTATTGTCAAATGTGTACTTGTTCTTCATTAATGGTTACTGGGCTAAGGTATCTCTAATAAATATGAGAATATTTATTTATCTCTTTATTGTATTTTTATTTTATTAATATTGTAATTTTTTCTTATGAAATTTTATTTATAATTTGATTGCCATAATTAGGATCATAATTTCATTTAATTTTCTCTTTTAGTTCCTTTATTTCCTGTATTTTATTTGGTGTTTGTTATTACTATTATCATTATTATTGTTATTTCCATTTTATTTTGTGTTATTTTGTTGTGACATCATTTTTCATTATGACATCATATTATTTTGTTATTACTATTATCATTCCATTTATTTATTTATTTATTTTTCTGCACATTATTTTTTCGTACTTTATTTTTCTACATTTATTTATTTATTCATTTATTTTTTTGCACTTTATTTTTCTATATTTATTTTTCTATACTTTATTTTTCCACACTTTATTTTTCTATATTTATTTATTTATTTTTCTTCACTTTTATTTTTCTACATCTATTTTTCTGCACCTTATTTTTCTGTATTTATTTAGTTATCTATATTTCCATATTTTATTTTTCTACACTTTATTTTATTTTTTCTACACTTTATTTATTATGTTGCATTTTATTTATTTTTCTACATTTTATTTTTGTACTTTATTTATTTATTTATTTGTATTTTATTTTATTTTCTTTCTCAATAATTTTGTAGTTGTCATTTACATAATCATTTGTCTATCATTTTATTTTTATTTTTTTATATAATTCCTTAAGTTGTTTTTATTTACTTATAGGTAATTGTTTATTTTTTTATGTTTTCCTCTTTTATCTATTTATTTATTCATATTATCTTATTTATTTATTCTTTTATATTTATTTATTTTTCCTCATGGTAATTTTCTAATTGTCTTTGATTTGTCCCTACATAATTATTTATTTTATTACTTTTTATTTATTTATTGTCAGGGGTTTTATTATTTTCTCTTAACAATCTTTATGATAATTAAGGATCAATTATTGTCATACGCATAAAAAAAACCAAGACTAATAAATTGTTTGTCATTTATTTATTTATCTATTTATCTTTCTTTTAAGTTTGGAATAAGATCAATTTAGATGAGACATATTATTAATTTTATTTTCTTAAAAATAATTGAATAAAAATTCACTTGTTAGTTTTAATTAATTAATTATATATATTTCTTTATTTTCACATCGATGTATTTAATTCTATTTTTCTTTCTTATGTCTATTTATTTTTACTTTTTATTTTTTTATTTTGTTTTTTTTGGAAAAAAGTGAACCATGTATTTCTCAATAAATCAACGGATTGTCTTTTAATTACTCAAAAAATAATTTAAACGAGACGTTATTTTTATTTTCTGTCTACATTTTAAGTACTTATTTGTTTATTTCGCTTCAAACTTAAAGAATAAAAATAATTTAGAAGAGATGTCTTATTATTTTTAATTTTATTTTTTTACTATCTTTTAATTACTTGTCTACTCATTTTCCTTCAAACTCATAAAATAAAAATAATTTAGATGAGGCACCTTATTTTGATTGCCTTTTAATTACTTGTCTTTTTATTTTTCTTTTAAAAAAATCGAAAAATAAAAATAATTTAGACTAGAAATCCTTTTATTTTTATTCTATTTTTGACAGTCTTTTAATCACTTGTTTGTTTATTTTCCTTTGAACCTAGAAAATGATATAATTTAGATGATACGTCTTATTATTTTATTTTATTTCTATTTATTTTTAAAAATGTCCTTATTATCGTTTCGTTCAAGTGTACATTGTTTGTAAATAACATCTATCATTGTTATTTTTTTGTGAAGGATGAAATATTTAATAATTATTTTAAAATTGTAGATGATCAATTTGGGTAACCGTTTTAGGACGGACAATGTGGGATGCTAATACCTTCCCCACCTGTAATTCGACTTCCGGACCAAACCAGAATCTCATTTTAAAAACTAGTGCCATTTAAAGGTTTTCCTGATATTTTTCTTAATAAATATTAGTGGCGACTCCCTGAACCCTCTAGTTTTTTTAGGCCGCCCAAAGGTCTTATTCCAATAAGGTTTCATTTCCCTTTTTTTGTCTTCTCTAAGTCCACGTCATGACCCAGGACCCCGGTCGCGACAATGCCTAACACAAAACCTCTAGTCAACACCAGATATGAGCTCTTCCAAGGCATATAACAGACCCTAAAAGATCAGAATGAAACATCAGGGACCGGTTTGAAACCAAATCAGGCATGAAACAAAACATAGGGGACTAGTTTGAAACCAAATCAATAAAGGCACAGAACATGAGGGACCAGTTTGAAACCAAATAAGTTAAGTAACAGAACATGGGGGACCAGGTAAGCTATGCTGCAGAATCAGTTATGGTATATTGCATGTGGTAAGCTATGTGTTATGTTGTAGAATCGGTTATGGTATATTGCATGTGGTCAGGTATATTGCACAAACTAGGTCACAAATCATATATTGCATAGAATATGGCATATATTGCACAAACCAAGTCTATTGCATAAATCATATATTGCACATACCAGGTCCATTGCATAAATCACAATCACCATGTAGTCATATTGCATAGACAAATTGCACAAATTAGGTCCAACGCACAAATCATACTCTGCACAGAATATGGCATATCACAGTCATATTGCACAAATCAGTTATGGTCTATATTGCATAAAATACGGGTTCTTATATGTTGCACAAAATAGAGTATGCACAAAAAACCAATCACCATGCATACTTTGAATATTAACATGAACATGAACATGAACTCATGCTTTGAACCAAGTCAGTAAACATGAACTCAATAACCAACATGCACACATGCACACTTCACTAAACCAGAAATCACTAAACCAAATTAGTAACCAAATGAGAATGCACAAATTCAGTAAATCATTATAACAAAAACTACACACCAATAATTCAATAAATTAGTGGCAAATCATAAGCTAGATCAGTGTTCATAACAATGCACAAATCAGTTATATTGCACAAAATAGATCATGCACCAAAACCTAATCACCATGTAGATAAATCTAAACTCATGCTTTGAACCAAATCAGTAAACCAAATACACATACTTTGAACTCATGCTTTGAACCAAATTAGTAAACATGACCTCCACCTCTGGTCAAATCAGTAAACATGCACACTTCACTAAACCAAGAATCACTAACCAAATCAGAAACCAAATAAGAATGCACTTCACTGAACCAAATTACTAAACCAAATCAGAAACATATCCTAATCCACATACCTTCTATTAATCGGATATAAATGTGATGCCACTACAACCTAAGAGCCACCTAAATCACCAATAAGTAACTTTAAAACCCTAACTACAATTGGTAGCATTTGATTATTTGGGTCTCTACCAGCTGCACTCATAAGTTACCTACCAAAAGGCCCTTTAAGAAAGCAACCATCTAACCCGATGATCTTTCTGCAATGCTTGAAGTTCTCTGTGACACCCCCTTATATACACGAGACATATATCTATTCTTCTTGCTCTTTTTTTTAGAAAGATATACATATTTATCACTTCTTATCTCGTGTATACAAGAACGTATATACATCTGATTTTCTTTGAATTTTGAAAGTAAGAAGTTTCAAATTATTCATAATAATAAAATGAACTTTCAGAAAATCATAAGTGATCAAAGATTACAGTATCATATCCAAAGAATAAGGTTTATTAAAGTTTAACCTTTACATTGATTTACAATCATCCAACTTAATATTGTATTAAGGTAAACTAAAACTAAAAATTTAATACCTCTACTTTGACTGTAACCAATTATTTCCTTATCATCAAACCATGTGATTTTGAATCCTATTCTTGTCACATCTCTTCTCCTATCCGATTGAGGATGAGACCAATTTACCCTTTTGTAATTTCATCCTTTCATCTTGAACTGCTAGCTATATATCATATAACATATATTTTGGACACAAAATTCAAACAAGAAGGAGTGAGAAACAGAATATAATACTTTACAGATAAGACATAAGCATAAGGATTTTCACAATCTAATATAATAATTTCAATCACAATCATATACATAATCAATTATGAATGTAGAGTTTTCATAACATAACAATTATATTTTCATTTACAACCACCCACATAGAATGTCACAATCACATGAATGTCATGCAATGTTTTTAATACTATCATCTCATTTATTCTATGCATGTGGGCCCTTAAAGTTTTAGTTTGCACTGGGCCAACTAGGAGTTTACACTGTTCCATAAATTCCGGATAATAATAACATAAATGCCTTCATGGCATATGAACAACTCAACTGGCGTGGAAACACTTAAAGACTAGTCAGACTAAGAAAGTTTTTATTGTGAAAGTACCCGACACTAGGGAGCGACCCTAGGTCACCTGAAGCACCCTTTCACATCCTCTCATCCCAAGGCTCGCAAGTAAGCCTCCTCTAATGTATCCTCGGTTTCTATAATCCGTCCCTAGGCAATATCATATCTCATTTCTCTTTAATGATTCATGATGCATGAACTACTCGCATATTTAGTTGGTTAAGACTTTTTAGAAACTCAATTATTAAATACCATAAAGGTTCACAAAATTATCTCAATAAACTGTACATTTCCATAAGTTCTTCTTTGAACTTCTGTTATACAGAAACAAATTTAGTACAGTCTTCAAATTCAGATCTTACCAAAATTGAGTTTTCAAGCCTTAAATATCTCAAAACTTTCTCTTAAAAAAAACTTCACATATTTACATAATCTTTTCAAATTTGAATCTTAACTAGATTGAGTTTAGAAATCTCGACCATAACAAAATATCCTTTAGTTATTTCATTAGGGAAAACCAATTTAAATATCTGATTTCTAAAAGAATATATATATATATATATATATATATATTTAAATCATTAATTAAGAATACTTAAAACTATAAAAATTTTCTTTAATTCAAGAATTAATTATCTCAACCTCTGATTTTTATAAAATAGCTTCTTTCTAATGCTAGATTTTATTCTAGAGATTAAAAATAAAGTTAATAAAAATTATTTCTAAGAAGAAATAAAAGACTAGAATAATGATAAAATACTTTCTCTTAGAATAAAAATTTAAAGAGTAAGGTAAGAAAATTCTTACTGAGTTTTAACTTTCCGTCATGCTTACTATATGCTCAAACTCCATATCACAAGGTCATCAATCATAATAAAATATTATCAATCACAATATCATCAATCATAATCAAATAATGTCAATCACGATCAAATAATATCGATCACAATTAAATATCAATAATAATTATAAACAAATCAATTAAATATAATTCAAATTTTAATGGTTATTTAAATTATTAAAATTGATTTTGAGTCCTTATAGTTCATTCCTTGCATAGGTCTATGTAAGTCCATATAATCTAGTCCTTGCACAGGTATAGTTCAGTCCATATGGGTCATAGTGGTCCAAGTCCTTTCATAGGTGTAGTCCAGTTCGTATAGGTTATAAAAATCTAAGTCCTTGCATAGGTATGTTAGAGTTAGTTAAACCAGATATTTAATTTAAAATTTATTAAAAATTTTAAGTTAAAAAGTTAATATTTAAAATAATAATATTTTCAAATTTAAAAGGAGTAGGGGAATCCTCCCATTATTCTTATATCTTTTCATATTATACTCTTATCTCACTCCCCCTTACCTCTTGTATACTGATTCGTTATTGTAAATCCGTGCACGCCTCGTCTCCGAATTCTAAAACATACCAATTTCATTTTAATATAGTTACAAGATGAAAATTAAGATCACTACTTAAAGCAGAAATGGTAAATTTTGAATAGTGAATAATGAATAGTGAATAGTGAATAGTAATAGTAAATAGTAAAACATGAATAGTAACGGTAAATAGTAAATCGTGAATAATAATGGTAAATAATAAATCGTGAATAGTAAAGGTAAATAGTAACAGTAAATAGTAATTTACTATTTGAATAGTAATTTACTATTGAAATAGTAATTTACTATTAAAATAGTGTTTTACTATGTAGAATAGTAACTTAAAATAATATTATTTCCAGTATAATAATAGATTTCTAAAAACGATATAAAAATAAGCCTAAAATATATAAAAGAGATGTATTCGTACCTTAGAATTTTAGCAGAACCTTCTTCCAAAAAAAATTATTTCTCTCTCTTACTTCCACCACTATCTCACTAGCACTATTATATTAAGAAAACTTAATCTGAAATTGTGAATTCTAAAGAAGAATTCCTTCGGTATTTATAGGAAAAAAATTACTATGTATTTCATTATTTTAATATAAAAGTACTGTGCATTTTTTGAAATTTAAAACCTAGTTACTATGCACCTTTTGAAAATTTCGTACATGTATAGTATTTTGCATAGTAAATGTCGGCACAATTATTAAGTCAAATAGTAACCTTTCACTCGGTATATTTTAAATATTCAAAATTAATCCTTTTTGAAATTTAGCGATATTATATCAGTTCTCACTAATTTTATGATAAGTAATATAAAGTTTAAATTTTAAAAATCTAAAATTTTCTGTTAATAAAAATTTTTCAATTTTTTTACGATTGGTAAAAATCAAGATTTTACTCAAACCGATAATTTTTAGATAAGTCTACTTGAAATGGATTTTAGTAAATTTTTTTATAATTTAAATTTACATTCTTGTAAATATTTTTAATTTTAAGTTACTTTATATGAATTTAAAATTATTTAAAATATATTATTTTATTAAAATATTTCAAAATTTTCAAAAAATTCCAGAAAATCATAAATATTATGTAGATCAAAAAGTTCTAAAGAACCATAGTCTAATTCCTTCAAAATTTTATTTTAAAATTTTAATAAGAGTTAAATCTTAAATATGTAAAAACATAAATATAAGAACATAAAATAAAAATTGTGAATAATAAAGATATTAAAAATTCTTAATATAATTTTCTTAATTAGTGAATACTAATTAAGTCATTTTAAAATTCTCATTCAGAAATATTTTCATTTTTTATTATTATTAAAAAAATAATTAAATATAAATACCAAATTTTCAAAAAAAATGATAATAATAAACTAACTTATAATAAGTATTTCTCAAGAAAGATATGTTAATATCTATTTTCTATTTGTGTTGAAAATAGGATGTTACATTGTCCCTGCTCCCTTTCAGACAAACATACATCCCATGAAAAGATGTTGCAACTGGTTTATCACTGACTGTGCTTGCTGTTACAATCGGTTGTACACTTAACTTCACAGTTGAACCAGGCTTGGAGTTAAGTAAAGCAGTGTAATAGTCCCACAACTTTATGTACTATTCAGTGAAGTCACCATCAATAATCCCCATTGCAGCTTTTCTAGCCCTGTAAGCCTTCGACTTGCTTACTTTTGCATGCCAATTCTCTTGAGCCCTGTTGCATATATCTGAAAGTTTTAACTTTGGGTTCTCCTTCACACCACTCACCAATTTTTTAGAAAGCCACTTTGAACTCAAAAATTTGATCATATGTTGCCTGCCACACGTATGACTGTCAATAATGGTCATTGACTGCCATGTACCCTTACCTGACAGCTTCCCATAGTAGGCATAAAACTCACACCATTCAATGCACCTCACCCTTACTTTCTTTTTATCATATTTTTTCAAACCTCAAATCCTTACCATTTGTAATGGCATATACAATAATAGCTTCTTTGAATTACTCCTTAGTCAAGAATAGAGTACCCTTCTCCCAATGATAACCCTCTATGTTTGTTGGCATCTTGAAAGTTAGATACCTTTCGCCTTCACTATCTTCTGAGCTACCACTATGTAGCTCCTCAGAATCCTCATCAATGTCAGATACCACCTCTTTGTCTTTGCCTATGTTCTTTTGACAATTGGACCCCTTACCCCTTCCAGCACTAGTACCCTTCATATAGATCCTTGGGTTAACAGTTCTTGGAATTTTTTTCCTCTGCCATTTCTTTTTTACAACAGGCTGTGCAGTTGGCTCATCAGTGCCAGTACCACCTCCACCATCACCTACTATATCCTCTTGATCCATCACCTCCACATTTTCAAGCATCACATCCTCTTGATCCATCACTTTATCAATGGCTTCAACATGTGCCTCAACATTGATCACATCCTCTTAATCTACCCCTTCATTATTTGAATCGTGGAAATGGATTTCCATTGCATTATCATCATCATCTTCTATTCTAATTGTTAGGGAATCCCTAGTGTATGAGCAGCGGAAATACAAGGATTCCCATAGGATTTGCAAAGCGTCGTGTTTCAAAGCATAAGACAAACACAAAAAAAATTGCGTTTTAGGATTACCTCTTGAAGAATATCGAAGCAATCGTAGCCTCGTCCTTTAGGAGTCCACACGAGTACTCCCACCAGAAATGCTACACCTTCCAAATGCTAGTTTGACGGCGTGTAGCTTTTGCAACTTTTGCGTATTTTTGTGTCTTTTTTTGGGTAGCCGCCTATGAGCATCTTATGCTCTATTTATAGGCTTAGGTTTGACCTAATTTACTCTCTAAAGAGTGGGCTCCTTACTCATTCTAAATGAGTTAGGCCTAATAGTCTTATTTTAGTCCAACTAAAATAAAAAGTTATTTTCTGATAGGCTTACTCTATGTGTGTGACCCTATAGGTAAAATACTCGGTTATATTAATAATAAACTATTATTATTATTAATATAAAATAAGAGTGGCATCTAGCAATGCATCATTATGTCCGAATATTATTTATTAACAACATAACCTATAAGTGATAATTATTTTATATGTTTGTTCCTTTTGTCACGATATCCTAATTGGGCCCAAGGCATGGTTGTGTCATCCTTGTACGGTCCAATTTATTTTACTTGATACCGGAGTAGACTTTATCCGAATAAATATCCAATATTTATTCTTTCTAGCATGGCCATGCATTTCCTTAGTCTCACTCCATCAAGTGGCCTATAGATATCACTCCTGTCACATAGGAGAGACAAATCCCATCTACATCACTCACATCCCTCTGCATAATTTGTACATTGCCTAACCACAACCTTTATAGTCCTCTTATTACAGAAGACGTTTGATTGCATTAAAATAATAAACTCCTTATGTAGGAATCGTAGTGACTTCAGGTCAAAGGACTACATATACCATTATCACATTGAGAATCGTTTATGACATTCATGTAACGATCCATGCAACGTTCTCATGGTAGGTCTGTCCAGTACATCATTACTCTTAATGTGTACCCGTGTGAAGACTTGATATCATTTATATCTATGATCTGTGAGATCAGATCATCAGTACACTCACACACTAGTGTTAATGTATTTACATGTCCCCACGTAAATACTTGACTAGGGAAATTTTAGGAATAACTCTCATATGACCTATTACTCCAAGGATAAATAAAGGTTGTTAAACTATTTAACAAAAAAATGACTTATTCAAAATGATGCGAACCTATATAGGCTTTTAGTGCATATTTCCAACACTAATATCACCTGCAACTGCCTCAGCATCTGTTCCATCACCTTTGCCTTCAACAGCTTCATCATGCGACTCATCACCTTCATCATGTGTGAAGATTAAGAGATGTTTTGATAATGACAAGACAAAGACCAGGCCAAGAAAATAAAGATTCAAAATCACATGGAAAAAATTAAAGTGAGACCCTATAAGAAAATATGGCCATTGAATTATAAAGTTTTAAAATAAAAACATGCAATCAGAGTTATAGTAATCGATTACCTTATTAGAGTAATCGATTACCAGGATTCATTAAGTTAAGGAATATAAAGTTTTATTTTTAAATTACAAGATCTGAAACTTCGTAATCGATTACACACATAGAGTAATCGATTACCTTAGCTCAAGTGCACATGACATATGACCTGCATCCTTAAATCTGAATCTTTTAATTAGTGTAATCGATTACAGGAAACTAGTAATCGATTACAGAACTTAACGTTCAGAATTTTAAAAAGGGTGTAATCGATTACCATAAACAAGTAATTGATTACCATCTGATCAGAATGCATGAATGAACATAATGCTTCATGAAATCCTCTTGAAAGATTATGTCTTTTCCCATGGATCATCACCTAAAAATGAAAGGGCACCTTTTCATGAATCATTATGACCCTTCAAGGCATTTCTCTACCTATAAATAGGGATGCCACTCATTATGCAAAATACACCTAATTCTTCCAATTCCTTCTTAAGAACCATAAGTGGCCATATAATCTTATAAGTCTCTTGTGCTTCAATTTGTTCTTTTGCTCTAAGAAAGAGAGCATTCCTCTTTTAGATTTTTGCTAAAGTTGTGAGAAAAGTGTTATTGGGAATTATTTCCCAAGGCTTTAACAAGAGTAGTTAGACTCTTGGGTTGTAAAGAAATCTTCACATAAGGGTAGCGGTGTACCAAGGTGTAGAAGAATCTTTGTACTATTTGTGATAATAGTGGATTCCTCAAGGGTGACTTGAGAAGACTGGACATAGGCAGTGGTGTTGCCGAACCAGTATAAAATATTGTTTGCAATTTCTTAACCCTATCCTTATCTTTATATTTATTCAAATTATTCAACATTTAATAAGGCTAATTCTAAATTCTAAGAGATTGCACCTAGGAAAAACTAATAAAAGAAAAGTTAATTCACCCCCCTCTTGACTTGTTAGAGGCCACTTGACTAATAAGTGGTATCAGAGCAGGCTTCTTGTACAAGGTTTAAAAACTTCAAGAAGTAAAAATGGCCTCTCCTAACCCTATCTTCCCTGAGGGAAACTCCATCCATAGACCCTCAGTATTTAATGGAGTTGGATACCAATACTGGATAACCCGTATGCAAATATTTATTGATGCCATAGACCTAGATATATGGGATTCCATAGAAAATGGTCCCTTCATGCCAACTAAGACCGTTGATGAAATAACTGTAGCTAAACCCAGAAATGAATGGAGTGAGGAGGATAAAAGAAAAGTCCAATACAACCTTAAAGCCAAAAACATTATAACTTCAGCCTTAGGCATGGACGAATACTTTAGAATATCCACATGTAAAACAGCAAAGGAAATGTGGGATACTTTAGAAGTTACTCACGAAGGAACAAGTGAACTAAAAAGATCTAGAATAAATACCCTAACTAGGGAATATGAACTATTTAGAATGAATCAAAATGAAAACATACAATATATGCAAAAAAGATTCACTCATATAATTAATCATCTTGCATGTCTAGGAAAAACCTTTTCTAATGAAGACTTGATTGATTAAGTTTTAAGATGTCTAAACAGGGAATAGCAACCAAAGGTTACAACTATATCTGAGTCTAAAGATCTGGCTACAATCTCACTGGCTACCCTATTTGGAAAATTGTAAGAGCATGAACTAGAACTTACAAGGTTGAACCAACACGAAGAAGAAGATAAGAAAAAGAGAAGTATTGCTCTTAAATCTTCCATACAAACCTTAACTGAAAGTGATGAAGAAAATATGGAAGAAACCAAGAATATAGATGATACCGAGGAATTTAGAATGCTCGTCCGAAGATTCAACAAGTTCCTAAAAAGAAAAGAAGGACAAATAAAGCCAAACCTTAGAAAAACCTTCAAGAAAATTGATAAGCCTAATCAAGGTCCAAAATGTTTTGAATACGGCAAGCTTGGACACATGAAAATGGAATGTCCAACCCTAAATAAAAGGATGGACAAGCAAGAGAAAAGGTATCCCAAGAACAAAAGAAGAGTGTACATTGCCTGGGATGAAAATGATCTAAGCTCCTCAGAAGAATCAAATCAAGAGGAAGCAAATCTCTCCCTGATGGCAAACACTGATGAGGTAAATAATTCTAAACCACCAAGTAGTACTTTTGATGAGTTACAAGATGCGTTTGAGGATCTTCACAATGAATATCAAAAACTAGCTAAGAAATTCTTAACCCTCAAAAGCTCTAATCTAACTCTAGAGGAGAACATATCAAAACTTAATCAAGAATTAGGACAAAATAAAATTGAAAAAGAAAACCTAGAAATTAAGCTGAAACATAAGACTACCAATAGTCAAACATGCATATCATGTCAAACGTTCATTCAAGAAATTAATGACTTAAAAAATACATTAGCTAAATTCACTATGGGAAGAGACAATCTGGAAATTTTCCTAGGGAAACAAGGTTGTCATTTCAATAAAGCTGGTTTAGGCTTTGACCCTTCTAAGCAACAAAAACTGTATAAAAATTTCTTTATTTCACAAAATACCTCTACAAGTCCATTTGTGAAATGTTTTCACTATGGAAGGAAGGGACAGTAAACCTAGGCCTTTGGTACCCTAAAGGATCATCCTGTAATCTAGTAGGATACTCAGATTCTGATTTTGCAGGATGTAGAACAGATAGAAAAAGTACCAGTGGCACTTGCCAAATAATAGGATCAGCCCTAGTATCCTAGCACAGCAAAAAACAAAATAGTGTCACCTTATCTACAGCAGAAGTAGAATACGTCATTGCTGGTAGTTGCTGCGCTCAAATCCTATGGATGAAGCAACAACTACAAGACTATAGAATCTCACTAAATAATATTCCAATAAAGTGCGACAACACTAGTGCAATAAATCTCTCAAAAAATCCAGTACAACACTCTAGAACTAAGCATATTGAAATAAAACATCATTTTCTCAGAGATCATGTACAAAAAGATGACTGCATATTATAATTTATTGAGACCCACAAACAACTAGCAGACATCTTCACCAAACGTCTGCCTAAAGAATAATTTTTCAATATCTGAAATGAATTAGGCATATTAAATCCTCAATAAAAATTAAATAAGAATTCTAAATTTTGACTAAAACAAGATTCTGGTCGAAAGTAATCGATTACAAGATAACAGTAATCGATTACCACTTATAAAAAGTCAGCTTGGACAGCCACGTGGAACGCTCAAGAAACTTCCAGTAATCGATTACCACATAGCTGTAATCGATTACCGCCTGCCAAATCAGGTCAGTCTCTCTTTGACTCAATCTTAGAAATCAAAAATCTAAATTTTAAAATTTCATTGTTAAATTAAAATTTATTTTTCATTTTTTTGGGATTCTTCAAATATTTTCTTATCTTCTTTTTAAATATTTCTTTAAAAACTTTAATTTTTTTCTTTTTTTTATTATCATTTTTTGGTTTAACATTTTTTTCGAAAACATTTAAAACTTTAAAAAAATCTTTTTCAGATGATTTTTTAATCTCCTTTTTTATCTTTAACGATCGGTATCTCATATATTTTACACACTTTAATTCATTTTATCCTCTGACAATTCGGTCTTCTAGTCGCTGATTACACTCTCTCCCATGACTGCCTTCCTCTTCCCTACGTTCTGTAATGCACGCTTTCCTAGTTTCAAAAAGGCACATCCAATCGTGTCCCTCTGTGCGTAGACCCTAGTCTTGTAATCGGTTACACTTTTAATGTAATCGATTACCCACGTTCCCGACAGACTTTTTAACTTCTCATAATCGATTACCAGCTACACCTCTTCTCCTTGTAATCGATTACCAATAGTCATCTGACAGTTCCCATTCTTGGAATCGATTACACAAATTTACACATTCTTAAGTATTCGATTACACATGTTTAATTCTCTTTAAAACACCATTTTTCAGAATCTCTTCTACTGTTTATCCCCTGCATTTCGAACGTTTCTCTCTGCCTTACGAACTCTCCTTCTCTGTTTCTGCCATGGACAATTTTTCTCCAACTTACACTCCTACTCCACCCTCTCCACCAAAGAAAAAGCGAACTCTGGGCTCCTCTTCTTTGTCCGAACCACAACCTGTCCGCAACCCATCCGTTCATCCTTTTATGGATTTCTTTTCCTCTCCTGCCCAACAGCAGCGATTTTATTCTCGTTTCCACAATAGAGATGTTATTGATCTGAAGTATGTTGATGTATCTGTGCTTTAAAATGTGGACTGCTATCAGTTCTTTGATATCTAGAACCTTGTTCTCTTTCTTACCATGCAAGAAGTCCAGTACCCAGACTTGGTTTGTTTATTTTATTCCAACATCCAAATCTCTGAAGGCTGCATCATTTCTGAAGTAAAGAAAATTCCGATCATTGTTGATTCTGGCCTCTTTTTTGATCTCACTGACCTGCCCTCAGTTGGAGAAATTTATGATGGACATCTCTCTTAAACTTGGGAACAAGAATTCAATCTGTTGGATGCCCGCCGCCTTGTCTGTTCCGAGCACATTGGTCTTTCCGGTTGTCTCCTTGCTGGCTCCCTCTCCTTCAGTTACCGTGTCATGCACTATATCATAGTACGCATTCTGGTTCCCCGCACCACCAATCTCATGCAAGTCACTGAGGAGGATCTCATTTTGATATGGTCTCTGTTATCTGTTAGACCACTCAGTTAGATAACCCTCATCCATTACCGCATGCAAAAGGCCCTCAAGGAAAATGCTCCGCTTCCATATGCCAGTTTTATCACTCGCATTCTCCATCACTTCAAAGTTCTGTTTGGTGACGAATTATGCATCAAGCCTCAGAGGTCCTTTGTTATTGGCAAAACTGCTCTATCTTCTTTTGGGTATAAACAGAACGCTGACGTAGAATAGATTCCTAAGCATTCTGTTCCTCCCCAAGACCCTGATCCTGTCCGTAGCTCTTTATCTATGATTGACTTGGCCACAGAACTCCAATCCCTCTGTTCTTATGTCCGAGACCGCTTTAATCATGTGGACAGTTCCCTGCAGAGCATTTTAGCACGCCTCCCACCACCCAGTTCTGACTAAAAGTTTTTGTTTGTTGTTTGTCAATTTGTTGTTTTTCTGTCAAGTTTAATAATTTTCTTTTCCTTGTAAAAATCAAGTCCTTATGTTTTGTTCTTTTTCCTTTCCCGTATATAATAATAGTTGCTTCTGTTTTGTGCATTCAGACTCTGTCTTCTGTTAGGCATATTTTATTTCTTATTTTGATAATGACAAAGGGGGAGAATTCAAGTAAATAAAGTAAAAAAACAGCATGCAGAAATTAAAACAATGAGCAAAATAAACTACAGCAATTAAAAATATATGTAAACAAAAGTATGACTTGAAATAAACTGCAACAATTGAAAAATTCAGGGGAGTATTAATCAAAATATATTGTGATTAAATTATAAAAAAATGCATGCTTCTGAGTTTGTTTTACAGGACACAAAATTGTCATCATTAAAAAGGGGGAGAATGAAGATCAAGAGATGTTTTGATAATGACAAGACAAAGACCAGGCCAAGAAAATAAAGATTCAAAATCACATGGTAAAAATTAAAGTGAGACCCTATAAGAAAATATGGCCATTGAATTATAAAGTTTTAAATAAAAACATGCAATCAGAGTCATAGTAATCGATTACCTTATTAGAGTAATCGATTACCAAGATTCATTAAGTTAAGGAATACGAAGTTTTATTTTTAAATTACAAGATCTGAAACTTCGTAATCGATTACACACATAGAGTAATCGATTACCTTAACTCAAGTGCACATGACATATGACCTGCATCCTTAAATCTGAATCTTTTAATTAGTGTAATCGATTACAGGAAACTAGTAATCAATTACGGAACTTAACGTTCAGAATTTTAAAAAGGGTGTAATCGATTACCATAAACAAGTAATCGATTACAATCTGGTCAGAATTCATGAATGAATATAATGCTTCATGAAATCCTCTTGAAAGATTATGTCTTTTCCCATGGATCATCACCTGAAAATGAAAGGGCACCTTTTCATGAATCACTATGACCCTTCAAGGCATTTCTCTACCTATAAATAGGGATGCGACTCATTGTGCAAAATACACCTAATTCTTCCAATTCCTTCTTAAGAACCATAAGTGGCCATATAATCTTATAAGTCTCTTGTGCTTCAATTTGTTCTTTTGCTCTAAGAAAGAGAGTATTCCTCTTTTAGATTTCTGCTAAAGTTATAAGAAAAGGGTTATTGGGAATTATTTCCCAAAGATTTAACAAGAGTAGTGAGACTCTTGGGTTGTAAAGAAATCTTCACACAAGGGTAGCAGTGTACCAAGGTGTGGAAGAATCTTTGTACTATTTGTGATAATAGTGGATTCCTTAAGGGTGACTTGAGAAGACTGGATGTAGGCAGTGGTGTTACTGAACCAGTATAAAATACTATTTGCAATTTCTTAACCCTATCCTTATCTTTATATTTATTCAAATTATTCAACATTTAATAAGGCTAATTCTAAATTCTAAGAGATTGCACCTAGGAAAAACTAATAAAAGAAAAGTTAATTCACCCCCTATTGACTTGTTAGAGGCCACTTGACTAACAATGTGGCTCATCACCTTTATTTTCAACACCTTCATCATGTTATTCATCAACATCAACATCAAGATCATTTGTTTTGTGTGGGCCAGTTAGGTCCAAAACAACCTGTGGCATATCAAGAGCGTGTACAACAAACATTTGAACCTTCCCCAGAGAGTGTGCAATCGTTGCCATCTCTAAACATCCTTTATCATCCACCAATTACTTTAGACCAACACCAAACTCTTTTCCTCTGATCTTGTACCATAACTCTTTAACATTCATGTACCCCATGTCCTTTACTATTCCCATAACTTCAAAATAACTCCATCTGTCCTCATCGATGTCCCATTCAGAGTCGGTACCACTATACCCCAACTTCTTTCCATTTTCTTCAACAAAAGACCGCCTATGAAAAATCTCCAACTTGAAACGAGGATTCATCTTGCATTGTTTAACACAAACCACACTGAATCACTAAATAACAAAAACCCTTTAAAATTTGTGAAGCATAAACCCCATACTATGCCCTGACAAAATTCCTTTCTCCCTAAAGACTAAATGCATATTAACACGCATCGACCACCATGTAAACCAAAAATGAAGTCATTCAAACCCAAAATGAAGGAGACAAAGGATTAGAGGACTTACCTACACTATCAAACAAGAGGACGATGAAAGCTATGCTTTTCTTGTACCTTAGGTCACCCTTCAAACATGTAACAACAAAAGGAAAAAGACGATGACACTACTTGAAAAACCTTTCTTGCCTTTCTCGTTTTGCCAATGACACAAGACATACATGTCAGAATCCTTGTCCATGTAAGCAAATGTCATAGACGGCGTTAGCTCTGACTTGACAGAAGGACTAAATTGACACCTTTTTAAAAAGTTAGGGGACCTCTTTGAATTAAAAAAATGATAGGGGACCAATTTGGGAACAACTTAAGAGATAGGTGACCAAAAAGTATATTTAGCCATATATATTACTCCATCTCTCCCTCTCACTCACTATATCTCACAAATGATAACCCTAATTTTTATTTTGATCTCACACTCTCCCTCTCACTATATTACACGTTGTCCCCCTCTTCTCAGTGGCTTTCTTTTATTTTCTTTCCCAAGCAGCGTGACCCCCCTTCCTTGATCATTCTATCTCTCAATCTCTTCTTTTATGCATGTTAAAAACTGAGAGGATAAAGGGCTAAAGCTGAACCATTTTGGCTTTTCTCCTTGCCGTGAACTAATTGAGGTGTTGGGTAAGTTTTTGGTTGGTTGAAAAATATTAGTCTGATGAGTTCTATGAAGTTGTGGATGATTTTGGACTTTATTTGTTAAGTGTGAATGAGTACAATGATCCCTCTCATTTAAAATTTGAAGAAATATCAAAGGTGAAATGCTGATAAGAGAATTTTAGGTGTTAAAACTTGAGGATTTTAGGTGTTAAAAGTCTGAGATAGTGGTGTTAGAAGCTGAAGCAACAGGTGTTAAAAGCTGAAATTTTAAGAGATTTAAAATCTAAAGTTTTCAACAAGTGTAAAAAGTCAAATTTTTGGGTGTAAATTTTTAAGAAAATTTAAAGGTTGAATTTTAATTATTAAAAATTGAAATTTTAAGTATAAAATATAGGGTTGGATTTTCTAAATAAATTATTATGGGAAATTGGTTTAAAGAAGTTTTATAAAAATTTAAACTAATTAAGAAGTATAAAATTATTTAAAACATTGAGTTTTACAAGGTTTTAAATAAGTTGTAAAACCTTAAGTAAAATATTTCTAAATATTTAAAGGATTTATGAACCAAAGAATAATTGAGTTTTACGAAAGGGATATTAAAATAATTATTAAATTTTAGAATTTATGTGAATTGGTTAATTAGGCGCTAAAAATAATAATTATTAAATCTTAGAATTTATTGAAATTATTGAAATTACAAGGGTTAGTTATTTAAACGCCAAAAATGTGATTTTCAAGTAGCGTATAAATTATTAAAATAATTATTATTAATTTATGAATTTCTGGCCTTGGAAACCAGAAATCGATAATTGAATCAGAGCGTTTAAGGAGCGTTTCGAGCTTTGGAATCGAGATTTCTAGGTAAGGGGAGTATTATATCTTAAATGTATAGACTATGAAAAGATAAGGGTATATATGCTTGTTTATATTGATGAATGTGATATTGATTGTGTAACATCCCTCATTTTTGTGTAATTGGTCCCTGGACCAAAGTGTTTATTTTCTGTATTGATTTTATGTGCAATGATATTTGGGCCGAGACCAACTTGATTTGTATGCTTGTGATTAATATTTTTAGAAGGGTTTAAGGAGCTGAAATAATTATTTGTGATTTAATTGAGTAAAGAAAATCAACGATCTATTAAAGAAAACTTAGTAATTAAATAGTAGTATATAAACTATGTTATTTTAAATATTAACTTTATACGTATTTCACCGATTTTGGCCAAGCAAGCCCCCGAAGTATCTAAGTTAAATCATTTTTGTCCCAGAGTGTTTGTATGCCCGTACCCTATGATTTTCGTGAAGGACCCGAGGCCCATTTCCCGTCACTTGACCTTCCAAGAATTTATTTCGATAAAATAAGTTAATCATTAAAGCCATTCTGTGTACCTGTTCGTATTTTAAGCATAACTCTCTCTCCCATTAATGGAATTAAGTCGTTCTTATCCCAAAATTTCTGTATCAAAATTTACTACAACTTTAATGTTAACCACGAAAGCCCATTCTTGCCTGTTTAGTCCCAGAATTAAAAATATTACACTGCCTCACGTGTTAACTGTTACAGCTTGACCTATGTGCAGTAATTTCCACTTTTCTCACTCGTATGACCATGAAATTAAATGGTTCTTCCTTAAAAAAAATTAGACTCTTTTCTCTACAACTTTGATGCAGGTCATGAAAGCTAATTCTTTACCCATTTGTCCCAAAACATTTTTTTTGTTCACATATTTATTTCTTGTCACAACCTGGAACAATTTTTGTATTTGGGGTATATCTCCCTTGTCCAATGTCAGATTGTTGCATACTATACCTCGTTTTAAACAAGAGACATAGATCTACAACTTTTATGTTTTGTGTTTTCCAAATTTACACCATAACCCTTTCAAAAACACAAGAGAAGTTGCTTCCCCTGATCGTGCCACATCAGCCCACATGCAAAAATGGTCCAATTACCGTCTCCCACCCATGAGATACTTGTTTCCTCCTCATCAACTCCTTGTCTTGCACTCTAAACTGCTAGAGAACACTTGTTGAACATGCCTTGAACTTGTGTCACTCATCTTTTCCTCCATGTAGTCGTGAGACACTATATGGCTTCTAATGTTCTACATGCAAGAAAACTTCATTCTTTCAAACACTTCAACAATTTCTCTAAGTCACCAAAATAACAATCAGCCCTTCACTCCTCTTCCATCATCTCATGTTATTCCTCGCTAGATCAGCCATACATTTGCTTACTCCTTTGTTCTTAATGCAAACTCTTCTCCTCTTAAACACTTCATAAAATTTTTCTAACCTTACAAAGAAAAGAAAAACAGAAACAACCCCACCTCCCTTCACTACAAGAAAATTGGTAATTTGTCGAGGTTTTTTTTTTCAATTTACGGCGGTTTTTGACCTCCTCAGATTGATTTGCGGCATTTTTAAAAACCGCCACAGTTAGCATCGCCACAAGGTAATTTACGAAGGTTTTTTGAGACCTCCTTTACCATGAATAGAACCTCCACTGTTTGTGGAGGTTTTTTTATAGGAGGTTTTGAACCTCCTCCCCTAGAATAGGTTTTTCTTATGGAGGTTTAGCCCTCCTTTCACTAAAGAAAAACACAAGTTAGCGGCAGTTTTTAACATGCATTAGTAACAGTTTTAACCGCCACTAATCTATTGACTAAAATAAAAAAATTAATAACATAAAAAACATATATTAATCATTCTCATGCCATAGATATTGGTGCCCATAGAAAAATTGAATATCTTAATAATAATAATTTTCTAAGATACTTTTATGTCTTATTTTATACTTCTCATCTATATATCTAGTTTAGCTTTAGCTATGACTTTCAATATATATAGGCATTAGAGTGAGCTATGTCTTATTTTATACTTCTGTCTTACTCGAATTAACTAATAGCCTAGCTCAAATCATTCCATACCCAACACACATAATTATTTAAGAATGGTTAAGAATGAAGGGAAAAAAACATCATTTATCTAACTAAAAATCTGTAAATTTATTCTTGGAGAACTTATATTTAAATATCACAGCTTGACCACAAAGATCTTTTATGGAAAATGGTAGAGATAATAAAACCAAATAATAATACAATTGTAAAACATGGCTGATTGAAAATTCATTAGTTATAGTTTATCCTCTTTTCGCAGTGAGGAAATGCTTTCTGCTCTGCCTCCTATGAGCATGACTCAGATGTCATTATAACATTCCCATCATGGTCATAAACTTTAGATTCATTCATATTTGAGGGAACTCTTTTATCTACATGCTTTGACCTGCTTAACACAACAAATTTATGACGTTATTATCACAAAATATTCAAAAATAAATGGAGCACAACCTCAAAAAACCCACGTCGAACTCAACAAAAGATCATGCATAGCCTGGTTTTCTATAAAATGAGTATTAACACATCAAGAAAAACTACCACTATTTGATAACAATTACATTGAACATAATCACTCGATATCTCAACCATTGATTATACCTATACTGTTAAAATATAGAAAGATACAACAATAAAAGAGAAGTGAAGCAATTATTGATGCAAGATGGTATTTTAATAAACCAACTATCTTCTATTTGGTATTCTAAAAAATAAAATCTGTCAAATTTGTTTCAGTAGTTATCAAAGAATTTCAATTTTAGCATCAAGTAATAGTTTAATACCAAAATTTAAAATAAAACAGCAATGCTTAAATAATTTAAGAACTTTCTAATACACATATAAAACAAAAAAAATGTAAATTATTAGACTTTGTCTACTAAGGAAGACAATAGTCAGCAGAAAACATACAGAGAAAGTCCAATATGATCAGATACAAAAGAAAGAAGATTTCTAGAATTTTACCTTTATAGATTTGGAGCAACAAGACATCTCAAACTACAATATATATATATATATATATATATATATATATATATATATGAATATATGTTGCAGTAGTATTCACCCTGCTTGTGCAACGATGAATTGTATCACTATATTGAAGAACTACCAATGCAGGGAGCAGATGCAGAGCAAAAGAGGTATCTTTTATAATAAAGAAGTACAGAATATGCCCTGTTCTAGAATCCTAATTGTGTGGTCAGATGTATAATTCATGCAAATTAAAGTATAGAAGGTGAGTGACAACCTCTACATGTTCTGCACAATTTCCTTTTCTGGATCTTTACAGCTTTGCCACCTCTTCTTCAACTCATATACAAATCCTACCATACTACATAATGAAAGAAATACAAGCTACATTAGATACTTGTCAAATAGATACGCATTGAGAATGTAAAATGCTTACTTATTGTAAGAATGAGACATGTTGAAATGGTACAGACTAGAGTTCTAAAACCAGTTTCTAATTGACACACACGTCAGAATTTCATTATAATAATAAAAAGAACTTAAAGAGAAGCTTGAAGCAATGCGGTACAAATATTTTTAAAGTTTAAACATGTGGGCTAGTGAAGGATTCTCAAATCTACGATCAATATCATATTATATGTGGACCCAACAATAGCTTACCTTTATCAAAGTATGGATTGAAAATATTTAACAGCCTCCTTGTGTCATGCAAACCTTGCACTTGTTACATGATTATCAAATCAATACGCATAATGTAATAAAAGGAATTAAATCAAAGAAGCATGGAACAATAAAGAAGAATATGTGAGATAGAATAAAAATTGATCATTATAATTTGCAAATGTGGTAAGCTAAGCTTCATTTACCATTAAAACAAGAAAAAACCTGAACATATAGTCAAACTTCAAATCATTGAAGCTTTTGATTGAATCTGAGTCAACTTTAAGGCATTAATCTTTAAAATCTAACAACTTATTAATCGAGTTTCTAATTGATACAGTTCTTGATTCTTCAAAAACACTAAGTGATCAATGTTGCCTACATAGTCAATAAAAAAAATCGTGTGCAATTCCAAAATATGTATGTTGTTTCAATTAGTCCTTGATTAGGAACCTCAAAAACTAATTAGCTTAGAAGCATTGTCAGTTACCCAACAAATTTTAGGTTCGTGAACCTAGGCATACATTTCATCATTCAAGTACTAAGTAAGTATCAGTAAAAGACAAAACACTCAAACTAATCATTGAGATTATATCGACCCTGCACTTTAGTCCTGGAGATCTTAAAACTTCCAATTAATCTCTAACATTGCAAAATGTCATTTATTTTAATCATTAATAACCTTTAACTAGCTGGATAGTTTAGCAAGGTACTGAAAAATTGAACTTTTTTACTAAATGTTTGGTTAGTCTATAAAATTTTTTATGTTTAGGGTTATGTCATAACCCAATTTTTAATTAAATTTAAACCGGTAATTAAATAGTGAAAAATTAAAGTTTATCAGAAAAATAAGAAATAAATTTTAGAAAATAGGAAATTTTATTCTGATTATAGGGATATTTTTATTTCGTAAATCAGATTTAGAATGAGACTAAACGGAAATAAAATGCGACAATAAAACAGGGAATTATTAAGGAACCCATTATTATAATAATAATAAGGGGAAAATATCTCAGTTTCTCTTTCTCTCCCGAAATGTCTCTTGCTTTCTTCTCTTTTCCTCCACCGCCATTTTCCACCGCCATAAAAAGCTTATATATATCACCATAAAAGCTCAAATTCAATTCAATTCCTCTCCCCATACTCTTCCTTCCACCATTTCTATTCTCATCAAGCTCTCTCTTTCTCCATTCTTACTCTAAATTCTTCCAATTTTCTTCTTCAAGATTCACACCCATTTGGAGATACAAGGGAGTTTAGCTCAAGGAAAGCTTAGGGATCTTCAATTGAGGTAAGAAAGAGGGGATAGGATATTAAATACTTAGAAATTAAGTTAGAATTGTTTGTTTAATTGTTAGTTATTTAGCATATAGTTAAATTTTGATTTAATTTGAATTATGTTATAAAATTTGATGTTAATTGGTTTGGAATATGATATATGATATGTTGCTACTATTGTATGATGAATTGAAATCAATTGGTATGTTATTTTTGTATTTAAAATCAATTAAACAACAAAAACAGTAAGAATAAAGTGTTGTTTTTCATAATCAAACCTTTTAACAACGGACTATTTCAACCGGTGTTAAAAACTGGAAATGGTGGCATTTTCGTAAATAAAACATGCGGTGGCATTTTTGTAAATATATCAGAAGCGGTGACATTTTTGTAAATAAATTAAAACGGTGACATTTTTGTAAATAAGAACCAATGACATTTTCGTAAATATATTAAAAACTTAAAATAATAATTTTTAAAAAAAATCAGAATTATTATTATTATTGGGTTTTTATTATCCTTGAGACTTTATCTTGAAATAAAAAAATTAATTAACTAAATTAAATTCAGAAGTTTAATTAAACATATTTAAATGAAGTAAACTCTTGTTTTTAAATTATTTTAGTATAATTTTATATTATAGAAAATGTGTTTTCCATATTCTTTGGAGTATGATATTAAATGAATACTGTAATATGGAAAATATGTTTCCATATTCTTTGGATTATTAATAAATATATGGAAAATGTGTTTCCATATTCGTAAGATTATAAAATATAGAGTATGTTTATAAGTGTGATAAAATAATATAGTGTTTGATTATTATAAAAATTTTATTGTTAAAAATATTAAGGAAATTGATTTAGATCTAATGCATTCATACATCATATGCATTGGCCGTTCAAAGAATCCAAAGGAGGGTTCTTTGAGGGGGTTCCCAGTGGTGGAACATGATCTGTTGAGCAACAGACCTCTGCGGTGGTTTTATACCATGACTGTCTTAAGGGCTGAGTAGTGTGTCCTTAAGGGGGTCCCGCAACACCTGTTATTGATGTTATGGTATTATTATCCGATGTTGGTGTTGCATTGTGGGGCGCGATATCGGTTGGATATCCATAAAAATATTATTGTTGGAAATCACTGCCTTTGTTCCCACCAAAATGGATCCATCATGCATTTTCATTTATATGAAAGAATAGAATATAATAACATAAGTATATTACAAAACACTTGTTTGGCATTTGCATGTATAGCATCCTTTGTGTATGGTCTAATTTAATTTCTATTTATTTGATATTTTATCTCACTCTTTCTGTTACTTGTGGCAACCCTTTAGTGCTTAATCAGGAAGACATGTGACAAACTGGATGATGCTTGATGTGGATGAACCATGAAGACTTTCGATGCTGATGCCTGCTTGTGTGACTACTTTGGTTGTATTATGTGTATGCTATGTTTTGACTACTTTATATTTTTATATTTTATAAGATCTAGGTGCTTGTTGTAAAATATAATATGTATGAAACTCTGATATTATGTATAATAATATGAAGTTAATTATGTAAAAGGTTGCGTACTCTGATATTATATCAGTAACCTCTGGAATCAGGTTGTGAATCACTTGATAATTACCAGAAAAAATAAGTTATCCAAGAGACTTTATATAGTGACGGTAATTATCTTGGGATTTGCAAGTTGGCTCCAGGGTGTTACAACTAAAGTGGTATCAGAGCAATGGTTTATAAAATATAAAGAAAACCTTAGGAAGTAACTAGAAATTAACATAAGATAGCTTGAAGTTTGTGAACTTTGATTGTCATTTGTCTGAAACTTGTGTGCCTATGTGTGCTATTTGTATGTTTTTGTTTAGTATAATAGTTAGTTAGAGTTAAATTGTTAAAACTCTGAGTATAATAGATGCTCAGTAATTGAATGCAGTGGTACCTGTAGGATAAGATATGGCCAGACGTCAGAATGATGATGTCATGGCTGCCGCATTCAACCGATTTGCTAAGATCTTTGAAAGACAGGAACAACAAAGGTTAACCAAAGGAACCCATGGACTTGACCGTTTCCTGAAAAGGACACCTACCCAATTTAAAGGAGACTATAATCCAGAGGTGGCTTACCTGTGGATTAAGGAAATGGAATGTATTTTCTGATCCTTACCTTGCACTGAAGCTTAGAAGGTAGAATATGCTACCTATATGATGGTAAAGGAAGCAGAGAATTGGTGTTCGCTCGCGATAGGTTACTGGCAATGGGTAGGCTACTCAACTGGGAAAATTTTAAAGAAAGTTTCCTCAAGAAATATTTCCCTGCTAGTGTCAGAAGTAAAAAGGAATTAGAATTTTTAGAATTAAAGTAAGGGAATATGTCTGTTGGAGAATACGCTACCAAATTCGAGGAACTGTCATTGTTCTATCCTTCTTTCCAACAGCCAGGAACTGAGGCTTCTAAATGCGTCAAATATGAAAATGGTCTAAGGTTAGAAATTAAAGAAGCCATAGGACATCAGGAGATTAGGAGTTTTCCTACTCTGATCAGCAAATGCAGAATCTTTGAAGAGAACCACCGAGCCAGGATAGAACAGGAGAGAGGCAGTAAGTAGTTGAGACCTCAGATAGTGAACTTCAAAAGGCGAGGAGCATTTAATCAGAATTGATTTTGAGGAGGATCATCTTCATCATCTGGAGAACGCATGAACTAGCCTATTACATGGAACTGTTACAAATATGGAGCAAATCACAAAACTCATGATTGTACACAGACAGATGTTACCTGTTTCCAATGCAACCAGAAGGGACATATTCATCCTAACTACCCACAACTTCGCCAAGGCACTAACACTATGGATGTTAAAACTGAGAACAGTAATAACAACAACAATAGAGCTAGCAGAGGAAGAGGAGCCAACATCCGAGATGGACGTAATGCAAATGGTTGAGGAGGACCTAACGTCAAAGGCACAGCTGGTCGAGGACGAGAAAGTGGACAGCTAATGAATAATCAGAATAAATCACTTGCAGTTGGTAGAGTATTTGCAATAAGTGGATCAGAGGCATCATAGGCAGACGCTTAGTACAAAGTGAGTGCATTCTTAACGATACTACCTTATCAGTTTTATTTGATTCTGGTACGACACATTCTTTTATCGCTGAAGAATATGTTAAGCATCTGAATTTACCTGTGAAATCTATGTAATATGACTTATTTGTCTCTACTCCTACTGGTAGCCATCTTAGGATAACTAACGTCTGTGAAGGTTGTTCTATACATATAGGAGGTAGAAATTTTAACATGAACTTAGTATGCTTACCATTAAAGGACTTGGAAATCATTTTAGGGATGGATTGGCTATCTGCTAATCATGTTCTCGTGGATTGCCGTAATAAGACAATAATCTTTCCACCTGACAACATAGAGTGTCAAGAGTATGATGCTTCACAGAACCCTATAGGATATTCCCTGAATAATGGAGCCCAACTATTCATGGTATTTTCACTTACAGAAGGGAAAGTTATCCCTGATGTAAGTAAGATACCAGTAGTCTGTGAATTCCCAGAAGTATTCCCCGAAGATGTTCCAGGTTACCTCCTGAATGAGAGATAGAATTCTTTATTGATTAATTCCTGGAGCAGAACCCATTGCTAGAGCACCCTATAGAATGTCTCTAGTATAATTGATTGAACTAAAGAAGCAAATTAAGGAATTATTAGAAAAGCAATTCATATAACCCAACGTATCTCCTTGGGGAGCACCTGTACTACTAGTCAAGAAGAAGGATGGTAGTATGAGGCTTTGTGTCGACTATCGTCAACTGAACAAAATCACAGTTAAGAATAAATACCTGTTACCAAGGATCGATGACCTTATTGATCAACTACAAGGAGCTACTGTGTTCTCTAAGATAGACTTGAGATTGGGATACAATCAGATTCGTGTGAAGAAAGAAGACATTCCAAAGACAACCTTTAGAACACGCTATGGTCATTATGAATATTTAGTTATACCTTTTGGGGTAACTAACGCTCCAGCCGTGTTCATGGACTACATGAACCGGATCTTCCATCTATACCTTGATCAATTCATCATTGTCTTTATAGATGATATTCTCATCTATTCCAAAACCAAGGAGGAGCATGAGGAGCACTTGTACTTAGTGCTAGAAATATTAAAGGAGAAGAAGCTATATGCCAAACTATCCAAATGTGAGTTTTGGCTTAATGAAGTAAAATTCCTAGGCCATGTGATATCTAAGAATGGAGTGTTCGTCGACCCTGTGAAGATTGAAGCTATAATAGCTTGGGAGAGGCCGAAGACTGTCATAGAAATTAGGAGTTTCTTAGGACTAATGAGTTACTACCGAAGATTTATTGAAGGATTCTCCTGAATTGCCCTACCAATAACTCGATTAACCTGTAAGAATAAACCTTTCGTTTGGACTCCTAAATGCGAAGCAAGTTTCCAAGAACTAAAGAAAAAGTTAATAACTGCACCAGTTCTAGCTTTACCAAAACCCCAAGAAAACTTTGAAGTTTATTGTGATGCTTCAAAATTAGGACTTAGTTGTGTCCTAATGCAACAAAGGAAAGTAATTTCTTATGCTTCAAGGCAATTACGACCCCACAAACTTAATTACCCTACTCATGACCTGGAATTAGCAGCTATTGTCTTTGCTTTGAAAATTTAGAGGTACTACTTATACGGTGCAAAGTTTGAAGTTCATAGTGATCATAAGAGTCTTAAATACCTGTTTGACCAAAAAGAATTGAATATGAGACAACGTCGATGGATGGAATTCCTCAAGGACTATGACTTTGAGTTGAAGTACTATCCAGGGAAAGCCAACGTGGTTACTGACGCGCTTAGTAGAAAAGCTATTCATATGGCAGCTTTAATGATAAAAGAATTACAAATGATTGAACAATTTAGAGATTAAACTTAGCAGTAAAGGAGAAATCTATAGTAAATATGATTGTAGGAGTTCTAAAAATCACTAATGATTTTCTGAAGATGGTGTGCGAAAAATAAAGATTAGATGTATATCTCCAAGGGATGATCGAGACATAACGTAATGGGAAAAATCTGGGATTACGAGAAGGTTCAGATGGAGTCTGGAGGATGAAAGGAAGAATATGTGTCCAAGAGGATGCAAAGTTAAGCTCTGCCTATCATCCACAGACTGATGGACAGTCAGAGAGGACTATCCAAAGTCTGGGGGATTTACTGAGAGCATGTGTGTTAGAACATGGTGGAAGTTGGGAACATTACCTTCCACTAATTGAATTCACATATAATAATAGTTATCACTCAAGCATTGGGATGCCACCATATGAAGCATTGTATGGTAGAAAGTGTAGAACACCAATTTATTGGTTAGAGATAGGTGAGAATCTGACTCTTGGACCAGAAATTATCCAACAAACGGCAAAGCAGATTCAGATGATCAGAGAAAGGATGAAAGTCGCACAGGATAGGCAGAAGTCATACTATGATCAAAGGAGGAAGCCATTAGAACTTCAGGTTGGAGATTATGTATTCTTGAAAGTGTCGCCTAACAAGGGAATTAAAAGAGTGTTGAAAAGCAAGAAGCTTACTCCAAGGTATATAAGACCTTATGAGATTCTAAAAAGAATCGGTAAAGTGGCATATCAGATTGCATTGCCACCTCACCTTTCCAATCTTCATAATGTGTTCCATGTTTCGCAACTACGAAAGTACGTATCAGATCCAGACCATGTGATCGAGAATAATGACATAGAAATTAAGGAAAACCTTTCGATTCCAGTAACACCAGTGAAGATAATGGACAGAGATGTCAAGCAACTAAGAGGCAAGGAGATCTCATTGGTGAAAGTAGCTTAGCAACAAGGAGATGAAATTAGCATGACTTGGGAACGAGAAGATGAGATGAGAAGTCAATACCTTGAGCTATTCTAAACAGGTACGTTTAACTTTCGAGGACGAAATTTTTATAACGGGGGGAGAGTGTCACAGCCCAATTTTTAATTAAATTTAAACTGGTAATTAAATAGTGAAAAATTGAAGTTTCTCAAAAAGATAAGAAATAAATTTTAGAAAATGGGAAATTTTATTCCGATTATAGGAATATTTTTATTTCGTAAATCAGATTTAAAATGAGACTAAACAAAAATAAAATGCGATAATAAAACGGGGAATTATTAAGGAACCCATTATTATAATGAAAAAAAGGGAACATATCTCTGTTTCTCTTTCTCTCCCGAAAACTCTCTTACTTTCTTCTCTTTTCCTCCACCTCCATTTTTGACAAAATAGGGCCATGAATTGATTCAAGCCTCGTGTGAATCGATTCACATGTTTTTGGGACCAAAATAGTGAAAACATTGGCCCTTGAATCGATTCAAGCTCGTATGAATCGATTCAAGCAGGTTAGAATTGATGAACAGTGAAAATAGAACCTCTTGAATCGATTCAAGGCTTCGCATGAATCAATTCAAGCCATTCAAGGGGCTCTTGAATCAATTCAAGGAGTCATGTGAATCAATTCAAGCCAATCCAGATGCCCATGAATCGATTCAAGGGACTCATGAATCGATTCATGATGAAACACCCTGAAAATAGGGGTAAATTTTTTCATGATTTTGACATCATTAATTAATGAAGACGTCAAGTGGTGAAGCTTAATTTGACCCCCTGGATCTAAGAAAGACCTATCTCATATATGGAGATATGAGAAGGTAAGTAACAAATAATCAATGAGAGATTCTCAATTAAAAATAACAGAAATAATTAGTTAAATTAATGCTATATGATTGGATTTAAAGTAGTTAATCATCATGAGGTTTAATTACTTCATAATGTGTTCAAAGTATTCATAAGATATTTCAAGTAGAAGATTTGGTGTGGAGGGAAAAGGGGATAATCAAAACAATGCAAATTAGGGAATCGGAGCACCACTCGCTTAAGCGAGAGTCACACTCGCTTGAGCGAGACTGAGTGGGGAGGTCGGGCGAGCCATGGAACACGCTAAGCGAGAGGAAGAAAAAGAGCATCAGGGGCCGTCTCGCTTGAGCGAGCCCCCAATTTGCTTGAGCGAGATCCACAGGATTCGCTTGGGCAAGGTAGGCGAGCGTGGGTGAGAATCGTCTAGAACCCAACATACACTCGCTCACTCGAGTGAGTGCCACCCCAAAGGCCTTTCGCTCAAGCAAAAATGGCCCAGTAGGTAAATACCTCATTCTCGCTCGGGCGAGACCTTAGTCGCCTGAGCGAATTTCCTCTAGTGGCCAACAACTGATGCGTGGGTGATCTCGCTTGAGCGAGACCCACTCTCGCCTGAGCGAGAATTGGCCAGTGGCCATACACCAACACAGGGGATTCTCGCTTGAGTGAGAATCCATCTCGCTTGAGCGAGAATACCAGTAAAAACGTAGAAAACATGGAAATTATACAACTCAATATGCCAAAACTCAATTCAGGCCAAATTGGTTTAATTTATCACATCACATACCTCATGTTAAGCATTTAAAACTTGTTCCAACCATTCATACCCAAAAATTTTCCTTCCAACTCATGAATCACTCTCTAGTTAATCTCATTACTATAAGTATTCAAAAAAAAATGCAATTCTTATATTAACCTTCATTCATTCATCAATTCTAACTACATCATACATCATTTTCATTATCTAACCAAAGTGAAGGTCACCAATGAAAATGAGCCATAAATACTAGGGTCTTGACCTCCAAATTTATCACCATCCATTCATCATCCATACAAGTGTCTCAATCAATTCATGGCTATACAAAACATTCGTTATAACTATATGCATTACAAAAATCCACCTAAAAGTCGTTAAATCAAAACATTTGCCGGTCAAGGCATTCTTTACCCAAAATGGACTTCTTTCACACCATTTCTCCACACATGAGCTCCATGGGCAAGCCCTACAACACAAGAGCTAAAAAGATGGACCACATGGAGAGTGAGTATATTTTCTCAATGATAAAAAATCTAACAATTAGTGATAATATACATGTGAATGCAAGTTAACATCTTCTCCCTAAAAGAAGTTCAAGTGTTGACACTAAAATCATTCAATCATCCAATGCATAGAACACTCATATCCATACAATTTCTTTGAGTCACACCAAACTAATAGACACAAATATTATTAGTGATCAATAGGGTTGGACATACACTTTACATAACTTCCTCATTGGGGTATCACTCAATGCCATGCTTCTATGGCTAATGCACATGCTGGTGTTTAAAGATGCATATGCATGGATCCGATTTCATTCTAATAGTGATCACAACCACTTATATTAATTATCATCACGTTGGTTTCCCACCTCGTAAGGAGTACTCCCTTCATGGGACCCTGCAAGGTCATTCATTACAATTTCATATCGTCATCACGTCGGGTACTCCCTTCGTGGAACCCCGCAAGGTTATTCATTCATCAATTATGATAACATCATCACATCGGGTACTCCTTTCATGGAACCCCGCAAGGTTATTCATATCATAATATTTCAACATTATCACGTTGGGTACTCCCTTCGTGGAACCCCGCAAGGTTATTCATATCATAATATTTCAACATCATCACATCGGGTACTCCCTTCGTGGAACCCCGCAAGGTTATTCACATTACAAATGTGCTTATGCATGCCATGCTATATATATATGCATTAATGCTCATGCATACCTCAATCTCATAAGGATTTCCTCACCCTCTCATCTAAGGTATAGCCCATACTCAATCACAATGTTAGTAACACGTAATTCATCATACATATCATTCTTCCAAAACATGTCATTCATAATGCTCAAGAGTAATCCTAGTCAAGGATTTCAAATATTCATCAAGCCATACCTAAGACACTACATCCATTCAAGGAAAACATGCAACTTGGCATCAATACATACATTATCATCAAACAAGGCATCATACATTTAGAAAATACACCCCTCTCCTACCTCAAAAGAAGTAGACTTCCGGGTTTGATGTTCCCGCCTCACAAGCATTATCAAATCCTACATTAATCAATTGTAGGACCACATCAATCATTCATTCAAGAATCATTATCAATATATATATATATATATATACACATGATTCTCATCATGTAGAAATTATTCATAGGTTTTATTCATTTGCCTAATTAGGCTTCGGGAATGCCTTCCCTTTGATCATCATTCATTATTATCAAGGCAACAACCTAATTAGTTAGGTTACCACATATACCAACCTCACATTCAACTCATTTTAAGTGGGTTTTTCATTTATGGCATCTAACCACCATCACCAATCATCATTTATGGCTATACCTCATCATTAATTAATGCCTTTCACATTCATATTACATATTTCCCCCAATTTCATAAGTTAGGGTTTCATTAAAACTCAACCATTTCATAAATGCACTTCAATATTCCTCATCCTTCAACCCTATTTTCGTGCACTCCATTTATTGTTCATAAATGTCTTCATTTATTTCTCCTCTCTCTAGGGTTCTTGCATTTAATGTTTCTTTTCACTACCCACATGCATTTAATACTCTTCCAAACCATATCCATCTATTTCTTGGGTTTCAAACACAAGAAAAGTGGCAAGAAACTTACCTTGCTCCAAAAATGAAAATAAGAATCAAGAGGGAGGGAGGTTGTGACGAAAATGGAGAGGAGAATAGGAGAAGCTTCAAGCATCCATTGTCTTCTCCTTGCTCCTTGAAAATGAAAGTGAAGGAGGAAGAAGGCACCAAGCTTTTTCTTAGGTGTATAAGGGAGAAAAGAGTGAAGAAGATGAGTGGGAAGGTGATAGGAAGAAGAAGAGGTGAGTTTGCATAAGGGAGAGTGAGAGTCACAAGAAAATAAAAGTGAAAGAGGTGAGGTTTTTGTTTAAGTTTTAAGCCCATCACTAAACTCTTCCATTTTTTAATAAGCAGGCTCTCTGTTCGGGCCCAATACTTTATCTAAAAATTATTCCGAATACATATTCGGATTCCCAGTAATATTATCTACAGCCCTGACCAACGGCATCTCATTCAGAGATACTTGGTCCAACACTCATATTTTATCCGGGTTAGTTTTCGGCTTATTCGGTCCAGATAAGTTACTAACAACTCCTAAAAATCTTAATTTAATTATTTCTGATATTTTGGGGCATTAAATAATTCACATTCAATTATTCAATATTTATTTCCTTAATTTATTCTCTATTTTAAAATTTGGGATGTTACAATCCACCCCACCTAAAAGAAATTTCCTCCCTGAAATTTGACATACCAGATTCGAATGCATGAGGGTACCGCTCACGGATATCATCCTCGCGTTCCCAGGTGAGTGTCTCCACGTTCCCATGCTTCCACGCTACCTTCACCAAAGGTACCATTTTATTTCGTAACCTCTTCATGGAATACTCGACGATACGAACCGAAACGGGAGGAACGGAAAAGTCATCCTGCACATCAACATCATCAATAGAGATCACGTGTAAAGGATCGTGAATATACTTCCTTAACTGCGATACGTGGAACACATTATGTAGGTTGGCAAGATGTGGAGGGAGCGTAATCTGATAAGCAACATCTCCAATTCGTTCCAAGATCTCATAAGGTCCGATGAATTTAGGGCTTAATTTTCTACTCTTCAAAGCTCTTCCAATACCCTTATCTCGCGAGACTCGTAAGAACACATGATCGCCAACTTGAAATTCAAGTGGCTTCCTCCTCTTGTCATAATAGCTCTTCTGCCGGTCTTGAGCAATTTTAATCTTCTCTTGGATCATCTTAATCTGTTCAGTGGTTTCCTCAACAATCTCAGGCCCTAAGACCAAGTTCTTACCAACTTCAAGCCAACATAAAGGGGTTCGACACTTTCTTCCATATAACGCCTCATACGGCGCCATGCCAATACTAGAGTGAAAGCTGTTGTTATAGGTGAACTCAATCAGGGGCAAATATCTCTCCCACGAACCACCGTGCTCCAAAACACAAGCACGCAATAAGTCCTCAAGACTCTAAATAGTCCTCTCAGATTGTCCGTCAGTCTGAGGATGATACGCCGAGCTTAGCTTCAATTTTGAGCCCATCGCTTCATGTAAGCTCCCCTAAAATCGGGAAGTAAATCAGAGGTCTCTATCAGAAACAATACTTGATGGCACACCATGCAACCTCACAATTTCTTTGATGTATAACTGTGCCAAATCCTGTAAGGAACTCTTCATACTGATCAGTAGAAAATATGCGCTCTTTGTTAAGCGATCGACAATCACCCAAATTCCATCACATCTGGACCTCGTCCTTGGCAAGACGGACACAAAGTCCATAGCAATTGCATCCCACTTCCAAACGGGGATATCAAGTGGTCTCAAAGTACCTGAAGGTCTCTGATGCTCTACCTTTGCCTTCTGACAAATAAGGCATGAAGTTACAAAGTTGGCAGTATCACGTTCCATTCCGGGCCACCAAAAGTTCTTCTTTACATCATGGTACATCTTGGTCGCACTAGGGTGAATACTAAAAATGCTTTTGTGTGCCTCCTCAAGCACCGTATATCTATGTTCAGGCCCAATACTTTATCTAAAAATTATTCCGATACATATTCGGATTCCCAGTAATATTATCTACAGCCCTGACCAACGGCATCTCAATCAGAGATACTTGGTCCAACACTCATATTTTATCCGGGTTAGTTTTTGGATTATTCGGTCCAGATAAGTTACTAACAACTCCCAAAAATCTTAATTTAATTATTTCTGATATTTTGGGGTATTAAATAATTTGCATTCAATTATTCAATATTTATTTCCTTAATTTATTTTCTATTTTAAAATCTGGGATGTTACACATGACAGTATCCCTACTGCATACTGTAGGATTTTCACACATTTTTCCAACTTCCAAACACCCTAACTTTCTCATATCAAATCCAATGGCCACCAAACTTTAACACCAACTAAAATACATCATTTATGACGTGTAGCCATCGGCCATACCCAAAAATTCCCAAAAAAACAAGAGACTTGTGCGCATAAATACGTTTAGCCCATTTAAGGTATTTTTGTGCAACTCAAGGGTCAATTCTCAATGGAATTGGCCCATTCCAGTTTCTACAAGTTTTAAATCATGCATAGGCACTATTGGAACTATTCCATGGCATTCAAACACACTAAAACTCAATATAGGCTTATTAGTTCCTCAATTATGCATAAATATCATATACACAACTTCACAATTTGATCAATCCATCTATCAACATGAACATTAATGCCATCAATTGGCTATAAAACCTCATAATCAACATTCATTCATCAATATAGCATGGAAAATCATTGTATCATAGTTAACATCAACTATTGTTAAGGTCAATACCGAAAATTAGCCTTTCAAAACATAGAAGGCCTAATTTTCCCAAGTGACCCTCAAAATAAATGCCTAAACATCATTCAATATTCAAGAAAAAAAGAGAGGCATATACATATATCAAGTGTTTTACAAAAGAATGCCGGCCAAGGCTCATATACCTTCCTTCCATATTTACCTCCTCCAATGCTCAACCTCTAGAAAGAGTAGGATATCAACATACCTACATCAACCTTTAAAAATAACAACTAGGAGGTGAGTAACATATACCAAATGAATCAAAGTCATACATTATGATGATACATATACATATGTGAATAACATACATTTATCAAGAAGCATCATAAGCTTTATTAACATATCAAACCAATTCATTTCAACATAGCATATATTTCAATCATCTCATACACAACATATGTATCAAAATCATTGGTAATTTTATCAAATACCATCATACACTCAAGGTTAGTATCACCTTTTCTTTCTTTTTACTCATCAAATCATCCATCACCACCCCAGGCTACCAACTCGGCATATCTCCGGCTATATACAAATGCTCTTATGGCTAATGCATATGCACAACGGAATTAATAACACTTCACGGATCCGACTGTAGGAAACAACATCATATCAAATGTGGGTTAAGCATAGGTGTACTACTATGCCCCTACTACAGTAGTAAAAGTGTATACTTATATCTCAAATCATGCATGCATAACATCACCCTTTTACTGGTACCGAACCATTATCGCCCATCTGTAGCACTACTCACCCCGTGACTTGCGAATTTACAAGATCATGGCCTCACTTGCCAAAAGTGCTACGGGTCCTTCCCGAACACACATCGAGAGAGCTGTGCCCCATAGGGATACCAAGGTCACTTGCTCACCACAGAGCCGCCCACCCACTGGGCCTGCCATATAGGGTGCCTCATCACCAAACTACGGCCAGCTTCTTGATTCTAAGAATCACTAGGGAACAACAACATTTTCACCCGTGCACTGGGTCACCCTCCCACTGGGCCTGCCTATTAGAACCCTTAATATTCCATATAGACAGCGAATGATATGTCATGGGTGCAAATGTCAATCAATGCATTTCTCACACTATGCATCCTAAATGCCACTCCACAATCAATAATTTACCACTACCACTTAGTGGAACTCAATATACTCATCATTCTTAACCATCACCAATTATCATTGGATTTCATACACATCAATAGTTAATGGCAATCATCATTTATCAAATCACATAACATGGGATATTTAAGATCATTGCAATTAACACAATCATGGCCTCAATGCCATTCACAACAAGTCTCATTAACATGAGTCAATTTCAATATCACAATCATCATCCCAATCAACATATGCCATATAACACCATTCATTCTAAATGCATTCTAATCATATAAGCATCAAATCATTCATCCAAGCCAAATTAGCATAACACATTCATATACACACATCACTAGTGGATGAAATCATGCATTTAGAAACGTTACCCCCTCCTACCTCAAGAGAAGTAGAAATCAACGCAGTCCGAAGGTCCCGCCTCGTCGATGGGGTTGTTTCCTACATTACACAATGTACCATACAATCAATTTTCATTTGAACCACTAAGATTCAAGTGCTCATATTAATTACTTGTGTTTTATACCATTTCAATCTCAAACCTTATTTATTTCATTTCATCCACCGCAACCACCATGGGTGTGGTGCTTATAATTATTCATTATGCAATTTAAGCTACACTCATTAATGGGTTCCCTCATTAATAGCTTCCAACCACCATTATCAATCATCCAACCTCATTAATGGCCATCTATCATCAATGTTACCATCTCACATCATTAAATACATTTTCCCAACATCATTAAACACTCATCCACTTATATTTCACATTTCCCCAATTTCCAAGGGTTTGGGTTTCATTGAAAACCCAACAACCATCATCAAAAACTCAACAACCATCATCAATGTCCATCTTCTCCCATCACATTAAATGTTAATTTCATGTACCCATAAATACCCACTTAAAACTCACATTAAAAGCACCTCACCTTAAGGGTTTTACATTATTAATGCCTCTCTTAAATAACCCATATGAAATCAAACACTTTCCCAACCACCATTACCCAAAACCTAGGGCTAGAGCTCAAGAAAATGGTGAGGAAACCTTACCTTAAGCCAAGAGAAGCGAGCTCCAAGAATGGGAGAGGAAGAGCACGAAAATTAGAGGGAGAGGGAGAGCTTCAAATCAGCATTATCATCTCCTCCAAGCTTGAAGCAAAACAAAAATGGAAGGAGAAGAAAGGGCACACCACATTTAGGGTTTCAAGAGGAAGAAGAAGAAGAAGAATGGAAGGGGAAAGGAGAAGAGAAAGAGTGAGTTTTGCCTAAGGATAAAGGGCGCCAACGTGAATAAGGAGAAAGGAGAAGGGTTTTGTTTTAAAACTTAACCCTTCATTAAATTTTCTCCGTTTTGTTACAAACAAGATCTCTGTTTGGGCTTAATACTTTATCCGAAAATTATTCCGAGTATATATTCAGATCCCCAATAATATCCTTAACAGCCCTGACTAACAGTACCTCAATCGGAGATACTTGGTCTGACACTTATATTTTAATTGGGTATTATTTTCAGCTCCTTAAGTTACAATAATTATGAATAATCACAAAAATTTTCAATTTAATTATTTCTAAATTCTGGGACATTAATTAACTCATATGTAATTGTCCACTAATTTATTCCTCATATTTAATCATTTATATAAAATTTGGATGTTACACCTTCTATTTTTGACTTTATTTTTCCTTTATGAATTTAGTGTGGTTGGCCTCAACTTCGATTTCGTGCTCTTGAATCTTACCAAGCATAGTTCCTATATCGTGCTATTGAATCTTACCAAGCATAGTTCCTATCTCTTATACAATGCTTCTCTCCACTTCAGCTCTGCCATTCAGAAGCAATACTTCGAAAAATACGGTTACAGAGAGGTTTCAATCAAATAATTTCTTTAACAACATATGCTAAACGATGTTTTAATTTTAGTGAGGTGGAATCCTACTTTGAGAAGGAACTAACAAAGCATTTCTATGGATATAGAGCATATATGATGAGGATGAATATCCTTGACATTCACAGTTTATTTTAAATTTGTTACTGTTATACAATAATTTTGCTTGCATATATTTTTAAAATTTTTGTATTTTACTAAGCTGCTAACACCTTAATGTTTTAAGTTTATCTAGGTAGTTAACAGAAATTGTTTGCACAGTATTTTTAAATTTTTGTAATTCACCGACCTCCTTATTCATTTCCCTTAACTTTTGATTTGTTTTGTCTGGCACTAGTGAGGAGGACGACTTTACTAGTGAGGCTCAAACTTTTATCTTAAATTTGTTACTGCACTTTGGTTAACTTGATTTGGTCAATTGCTTTTATTTTTTATTAGGCAGATAGTGATGAGGAAATTTCATTGACAAACACAGATAGTGATGAGGAACTTCCATTAAGAATCTCTCTATTCTTTATTCTGCTCGTTGCTTGTGAGAGTCCACAAAATAGTTAGAAATGTTAAACTAATTATTTTATTTTACATATAGTTGCTACTTCATCTTTCTTCTATGTTAAACTTTATGGAGTTAGTTGCAGGTAATAAGTAATATGCGCTATTTGCTGAATGAGTTGATTCATGAGCCTCTAATTTTTATTATAGCTAGTAGCATATAAGGGGATTAAGAGTAAGCGAGAAATTATGTGTTGGAGTGGTTTGGTTCGATAGGTAACTTGTGAGGGTCTGATTGCAATATGTGTTGTGGTATGCTTATTAATATAAGTGTTTTTATCAGATTCGTTATCACAAAATTGGAGTAAAATGCAACATTTTCTATTATGTTGAATTTAAGGTGAAGTCTTAAGGACTGTGTTGTTTTTTCTATGCAATTATGTCATTGAGGGTAGGATTGGTTTTAGTTTTTGCCTTGATCATTGTCTCAAATTTGTTAACTTTTTGTTTAAGACAAATGTGCGTCAAGCGGATCAGGGGTCAATTTTTGGTTTGATGTGCTCTTGCTCCAATAGTCCCATCAACATATTAAAATGTAGGTCATTTGTATTGATTGATAACACAAGATTTGATTTGGTTTCTTTAAAAAAGAAAAAGAAAAAGGGTGCATTTATGAATTATTGATCAATTTTGAATTTTATACACAGGGAGATATTGAAACACTAAAGAAGTATTGTAGCCCTGAGTTGATTGAACGTTGTATAACAGAGCATAATGCTTATCAAAGTCATGGTATCTTCTTTAATAACAAGGTGAGATTGCTAATTATTTGAACTTTTGTTATTGCTTTTTGTTTGATTATGTTATGAATATCATGTTGACATGTTAAAGTTTTTTCCTATCTTTAGTATTGACCCCATGAAAAAGGGTTTTTTTAAACTCAACCTGCAGTATATTTGATATAGCATAATGAAATAACCTTAATGTCTTTGCATGAACCAAGATTCAGTCTTGGTTATCATGATAAATTGCCAATCTATCTTATCCTAATTACTACCAATGGTTTCTAAATTATTAACATATTTGATAGGAAAAAGTTGCAGATTGAGGTGCTAAATTATCTAAACTAGATGTTAAAAGGGGGAATTTATTATTCAAACTTTATCTACTATTATGTTCCTAAGAAATTAAACCAATATGACATATTTGACACATCTGAGTTCTTCAAAAGAGTCCTTTGTATGTTGTGTGAGTGAGCTTTCATGTGTGTAAAAGTGTTTTTCCTGGTTGATTGAGAGCCTGTATTCCATACAAATAAGTAAAAATGAAAATTAGGATATTCAACCTTACGATCATTATCTTTCCCCTTTCTTAGGATTATATAAGTTTTTCTTGTCCCTCATCAACCTTAAAAATTAAAAGTGCATATCATTTGGATAATGACGAGTCTACAAAATAAGACCTGGGTAATTAAGAAAATAAATTAAGAATAGAAAATGTTATCGAATTTCATAAGAGTATTAGTTAATGAATCCAAAATAAAAAGATTTCATTATAAAAGTATCATTAAAATGTATTCATCCTAATTTCTAATAAAAAAATCTTTTATTAAACACTATGCTAGAATAATCACGCATGCATAAAAAGTTAGAAATAATTGTTTTTATTTTTTTTATAAATTATTGGAATTATACTTGATTTCCTTATTGCTCGGTCCAGGATGTTGACAGTGTTGCTTGGAGCTTATCATCTTATGTGATAGCATGCATTGTTGGTGGATCAACATGAAATTACCACATAGTTGGGTGCAGACTTGTCTTATTTCACTATGCTATTACTATTATTATGACTATTTTTCTTTTAATTTCAGTTTCAACCATATTATAAAAATAGTTTTAATAATTTATTATCACGATTCAACTATTATTTTAGTGTAGTCTTCCAGATAAGTTGCAATATACAAGACACTAAAATGTCAAGGTATCCCTTTTTGTTTTGGCAGTTTATATATTTGATTCAGATATTCATACACCACTAAACTTTTTTTTCGTAAAAAATACCTATTAGTGCAGTTACAACAGGAACAACACTAATAGAGTCACATTTGTTATAGCATTTTAAAATGCACGGAAACGCTATAAAAGGTCACATCTAAGATAGTGATTATGGCGTTTCTGAAAAAAAAACGTTATAAATTGTATGCCTTTTTTACATTATTTCTGTTTTTTTAAAACGTCATAGGACGTGTGTACATATTACTATACCTGAAATAATGACATTTTAATATGCTATTAAATGTGGTGCGGAAACGCTGTAAAAGACCATATTTGGCATAGTGATATGAAGTTTTAAACATAAATAATAATTTTGGAATTTTGAGAATTAAAAAGAATGGAATTCTTTTTCTATGATAATTATTTTATATGCTTAATTTAGTGAAAATGACTCACGTGCTAATTATGGCTTTTAGAGTAACAAGATATAGTTGTTATTTTGTGCATGTTTATAATTGTGTGAGTGATGATAAAAATGTGTATAAGGTGTTGTTTTGAAAGAGAATTACAAAAAGCCTAGTGTAGGCGCAAACAACTACAACAAAAAGTGAATTTAGCTGCGGACATTTAGTGGCGGTTTATAATAACCGCCGCCGCTGATAAAGTCACGGCGGTTTTGGCGGCGGTTGGACCAGTAGTTTACTAAAAGCGCCGTTAGATCCACTTAAATCTCAAGTGCGTCCTGTGTGCCGAGTCCCCCCTCTTTTCCTTTCACTTTTCACTTCCCCATTTCTCCTCTGAAATCCCTAAACGTCTTTTCCCTCTCCGTTCTTAATTGCGCCCTATTCTTCTTTTGAGTTCCCTCTCCGACCACCGTGCTGTGCTTCCCTCCCTACTTGTGTGTGTGGTGTTGTACCCTCCCCGACCACCGTGCTGTTGTCTTTCTCCTACGTGTGTGCGTGCTTTGTGTTCTCTGACCACCGATGCCTGGCTACGTGTGTGGGTGTAAGGAACCATCCTTGTTTGCTCCCTTGAACTTGCAAGGTATGGCTATCCCTTTATTAAAAATCAAGAATCAAGAATGGGGCACTTCTCTATCCCAATATTTCAATATTAATCAACCACCATTCACAGCAATCCATACCAATCATTTCCGTGCTACAGACTCCAATGTGTTCTAAGGACCGCTGCGGAACCAAGCCCCCTATCCAACCACTCATCGATCCTGCGAGCAAACTGGGTCTCTTAAACATGCAAATTGCATTCACGGGCATGTTTTGAAATCGGGTTTTGGTGACCGTGACTCGTTGGTGTTATTGAACCATGTGGCCAACGTGTACTCCAAGTGTAACCACTACATGCTACTCGTAGGGTGTTTGATGGAATGTCCCACAGAAACGTGTTTTCTTGGACTGTTATGTGACATTAGCAAGTTTCTTCAAGGCTGTTGGGCAGTTAGGTAACATTAGCAAGTTTTTCAAGGAGACAAAACAAAAGGACAAGAAGTGTCATTCAAGGGACCTGCATCCGTCATTCATTTTGTTGAGGGTTCCATTAGATTGAGGAAGGACCTTAATATGATTTATTGTGAAATTTCTTCCTTTCAGCCGATTAAAATTTATGTTGATGATGAGGCCAAGTTGACCCTTTATGGACTTGTGCAGGTAGGCTTTTTGAAATTTCTTTTCATTATTAATTTGGTCCTTTAATATAATGTGTGATCTGTATGCCTTACATTGATGATTGACATGGTAGCACTACATCAAATTGAAAGAGGAAGAAAAAATCAAAAGTTGAATGATCTTCTTGATGCCCTGGACTTCAATCAGTTGTTATCTTTGTGAAAAGTGTTAGCAGAGCATTTTTTATTTCATTCTTTATTTTAAAACTTCCTTGTAACATTTTTTATATTTTCTTTAGAGATATCAATGCTTTATGGAGTGGATGTAAACATAATTGATATGCTGTTCCTTTTTTGTTGAAGAATTTAACTTGATGTTAAATCAGTAAAGTGTTGTTGAAGTATACCCAAAAGTGTCTACTGTTAAATCAGTAAAGTACCATTCTGGAAACTGAATTAATTAAGCAGCAGATTACAGGAATATCTATTGTCACTCTCAGGTCTGTTGTCACTCTTATTCAAATATTTTTTTTATCTAAAATACTCTTTCTTTTGATATTGATAATCTCAACAATGTAGCGATTTCTCTGTGTCTAATTAATTGCTTCATTTAGTGATCAATTTTTTTAAAAATTTTAACAATGGCATGAAAATACAATTTTATATTACCCATCTTGGAGCATGGTTCATTGGTTATCTTCTTCGATTAGAGTTTATTCATATTATATACACTCTCCAAATTGTTTATTCATTCTTGTCTTAAGTAGACATTATGCAGTACTTTACACTAAAGGCAACTTTTTGCTTTGTTAGTAAATTTTATATATCGTAATCTCAACAAACTAGTTTATATGGCATGTCTCTTTCTCATTTTATTTAAGTTTTACTTTCCTTGAATGTATTTGATATTTCATAGATATTTACAAGTTAATTGAAGTTTCTATCCCCTATTCTGTGAAAGAATGGTGATTATGAAGAACATAAAATCGATTAGCATGCTTTGCAACATAATAAGTAATAGTTTTTGGTTGTGAAGAAGTTGATAAATTTATGTTGTGTTTTATGCAGGGTTGTGGAATATAAGCTTTTGATCAAATTTTCAAATGACCTATGGGATTCGTCTTCTTATTTTGCTCTCACTCTCATTAAGATGTGAGTCATGGGGTTGGTTTTCATCATCTAAAGAGACACCCTCTAGAGACAATTCTTATTACAATGAAGGCAATTTTAGAGGTTCTAGTGCTGAATTTTCAATTAAGGCCTTCAACAACGAAAAGGGAATGAAATTAGTAGATAATGCCAAGAAGAAAATGATTGGTTCAAACACGTGCTGGCAAAGTGCTTCTCAACATCTTTTTGCTGGGTGTTCTAAAATTTGGCTACTGAGGATAAGAGGTATAGATTTGAGTATAATCAAACTTGCTTTCATAATTGGTACATTCTTATTCAGACTTGAGTATAATCAGATTTGCTTTCATAATAGTGTTTATATGTTATTTTGTTCATTACCTTATTCAGACTTGAGTATAATCAGATTTGCTTTCATAATTGGTACATTCTTCTTGGGATTTGAATCCTGGTTTTATACTTTACACTATGAAAGCAATCAAGCATCAAGACACCTTACCTTATCATGATATAGAGTCATTCTTCTTAGACGAATAAAAGAAAATGAAATGAAATAAAAGACGGATTCTTTTCTTCATGTTGTGGGAGAACATTTTGTATGTATGTATTTACTTGTAGAGGACTATGTTTTTATCATGTTTTTATTGTTTTCTTGAAATCAACATAAACAACAATAAAATATTAAAGGTTACTTTGATGGCTGCAAGGGTTAGCAACCTCTCCTACCCCAGTTTCAATTACAGGCAAGGAGAACCCACCATTTAGTTTTTTTCTACAAATTCTTTCATTATTTCAAAAAGTAATAAACAAAAAAAATATTGTCTTAAAAACAAAATATAAAAAGCATCTTAAATTAATAAGGAGAAGGATACACACTTCTCATTTCTTATTTTCTTTTCATAATAATTATTAGATGTTTTCTTTCCTTTTTTCCTTATTATTGTCTCTTTTCCTCCTCCTTATTAATTATTTTGTTTTCATAATAATTATTAGATGCATTTGTTTTTGGAGTAGCTCTTTATGAGCTTATTTCTACAAAAAATGTTGTTCTGAAGATAGGGGAATCTGTTGCTGAATCGAAAGGCCTTGTAGCATTGGTGAGTCAGAATACTCCTTCAATGTATTTTTATTACATTTTACATGTAGCATGTGTTTTGACTTGGGATCTCCTTTACATTTTCTGCAATGCCATAGTGGATATTCTTTTGGAGCAATGCTTTACTGCTACGATGATATGAGTGATAGACACCTAATCTGTTCTGCAGAACATGCCAATTTAGCTAGCATTTAAGATTTATCTAGTATCATAGATAGATAGTTCAATGTAATTGCGTATGTGTTTATTGGGTTTCATTTACTGTATTTTATACAGCCGCTACGTTCTTTTCATGACCATGTTAGAGTTTCAGTTTTATGTTATATTGACTATATATATATATATATGAGTTTATGAGTTTATTGATTTATAGCTGTATAACTTTATTTTGTAATTATATTTTTAGAAATTTAGTTTATCCTATTTGTGTATTGATAATCAAATTAATTTGTCTATTATATATTATTTTTATATAGATAAAAGTCATTAATATATGAAATATTAATATGTAATTGTTGCGTTAAAAAAATAATGGATTTAAAAAGTAATTTGTTACAAGGAAAATCTGGTTTTCTATTTAAAATAAACTGAAACTTTTAGTAGTTAGTACATTTTAGTTTTTTGCGGCGGTTACAACCGTGGTAAATACCAGTTAGATATTTTCACTTTTTACGGCGGTTATAACCGCAGGTAAATACCTAACGGCGGATTATCCTACGGTTGTAACATATAGCGGCGGTTATTCCTGCGGTTGTAATAAACCGCCACTAATTTCCTAGCGGCGGAGCATTTAGCGGCGGTTTAGGAACCACCGTAAACATCATTTAGCGGCATTTTAAATCGCCAGAAATTGCCAAAATAACCGCCACGTGTTTATGTGGGTGAAAAAGGAGAAATCATGCAAACTGTAACACCCCGAATTTTTAAAATAGGAAGATAAATTAGGAAAATAAATGTTGGATAATTAACTTTGGGTTAATAAATATCCCAAAATTCTTGAAACGACTTAAAGAAGGTTTTTCGAAACTGTTGGTGAAATATGGTGGTCAGATGAGCTGAAACTGACCCGGATAAAATATAGGTGTCGGACCAAGTATCTCTGACTGAGATGCCGTTGGTCAGGGCCGTAGATAATGTTAATGGGATTCCGAATTTATATTCGGAATAATTTTTAGAATATGTTTTAGGCCCGAACGGCGAACCTGTTTGTTAAAAAACGGAAGAGTTAATGAAGAGTTAATAATTTAAATGCTAAATTTCTATTTTTTCCCATTCAAGAGGTGGTTTCACTCTTTCTTCCTCACGTAGACACCCTTTTCTTCTTATCTTCTTCTTCACATATTCTCCTTCTTCATAATTCCTCTTCTCCTTCCTTTTGAGTTATAAATTAAAAGGGAATATATCTTCCTTCTCCATTAACAACCTTCAAGAGACTTCAAGGAAGTTTGGAACTAAAGTATTTCCTCCTCCTTCCTCCTCAAATTCGTGTGAACCTCTTCATCTTTTGCAAACTTACTCTTTTCTTTCATTGAGGTAAGATTATGATCATTTTCCATGTACATAAGTATATAGTTGAAGTTTAGTTGAGGTTTTGGTGTTAGAACACACTAAATGTATGGGTAATGTTGGAGAAAGTTTAAAAGTAGAAATTTAAAGATAAGTTGACATAAATACAAGCTTATGAATGATTAATGAGGTAGTTATAACTATGGTGAGAAAAGAAGAAGGTATATGAGCATTTATGAAGGTTGGTGGGTTGGTCAAAACCTTAAATTTGAATCCTAGGAGGAGAGGTAGGATATTGAAGGATATTGCATTTATTGAAAAAGTTTACATTTGTTGATGGGAAGAATGATATAAGTGATGTGGTAGATACATTAAATGATGATAAAGTTGATTTGAAGTCATAATAGGTGGGAAACTCACCAAGGTGTTGGTGGAGACCTACTAGGTGAAATAACCTAATAATTAGGTTGTAGACTAAGAGATTGTAATTCAAGGAAAGGAATTCCCGAAGCCTAAGTAGGCAAACGAATGAAATTGGTAAATAGTTTTCACATGATAAGAATCATGTGTGCACCTATGTATATATATATATATTGAATTGGTGTTTGAATAAATAATTGATGTGGCCCTATAAATGATTGGTGTAGGGCTTGGCAATATTGGTGAAGCAGGAACATCAACCCCAGAGGTCTACTTCTCTTGAGGTAGGAGAGGGGTGTATTTTCTAAATGCATGAGAATTGTGTTGATAATGTATGTATTAATGTAGTATGACATGTTTGTGTGGTTAAAGGTGATATTATGTGTATGTGAAGTGAATTGTGTATGATGATATGAATTTAGTGTTTATATGATGAAACCTAAGTGTGGCTATGGATGGTTTATTATGCGTGGTACATGATTGAATTCATATGAAGATTGATTCTTGTGTATGAGTTTGATGGAAAATTGTGTGGTTGAAAATGAATATACCCTAGATGAAAGGGTAGGATAATCTAAATGAGCTTGAGGTATGCATGAGTATTTTGTATACATGGCATGACATACATATCATAATGATGTTGATAGTGGTTGAGATCATTTGATGATGGAAATGAAAAAGGGCTTGCGAGCACCTATGATGCCTATGGTTGCGATCATGAGGCGGGAGTACCCCTTGCGAGGAGGGAAACCTATGTGAAATATTGAACGTGGTTGCAATCACGAGAAGCACCTTGTGAGGTTGCTAGAGGGAGTACCCCTTGCGAGGCGGGAAACCATTGAGAATGAGTATATGATATGGTGGTTGCGATCACCCGAGGAAACGAAATCCGATCCGTGCATATGCATTTTCATGACACTAGCATGTGCATCAGTTTGAAAGCATGGTATAGTGTGATACTTTGATGATGAGATATGAATGGAAACTCCCTTTTTAATTACTAAATTGTGATGGTGGATTGATTGATAGATTTCTGAGAGAATCAGGAAATAGTTGTATTGGAATGAAAAATTGATGATTGATTGATTGATATTAAATAAACTCCTCTTGAGAAGGAGATAGTTGTATTGCATTCATGCATATATTGTTCTATTTATTGGATTTTCGTCATTGAGAAAGTATACTCACTCTCCCTGTGGTATATTTTTTTTAACTCCTATGTTGTAGGTATGGCTTTGGAGCTATTGTGGAGAAAGAGTGTGAAGAAGGCCCCTTTTTGGTAAAGAATGCCTTGGCCGACAATATTTTGGTTTACATAGATATGTGGAATAGATGTAATGTATATAGTACAATGTATGTTGATATAGTGTGGATTTAGAATGGATAATTGTATGAATAATGAGTTTGGGAGGTCATGGAGGAAAATGAGATCTTTTGTTTATGACCCATTTTCAATCATGACCCTATGAATGAATGAATGATAAAACTCTCCATATCTTGATGAATGACTGAAGTTTATATATGAAATGTTAGATTTATGAAATGGAAGAGTTAGTGAGTTGATTTATACAATAGATGAGTTGTAATGGAACTTGATAAGAATGACTTATTAGAACAAGTCTCAAATGTGGGATATGATATAGTATGAAGTGTTGAAATTAGGTAAATTTGATTAGAATGAGTTTTGGTGTTGAGAGTTGGATGATTACTGCATTTCCCCTGTTTTTCTGTCAAACTCGCTCAAGCGAGAGGGCTTTTCGCTCAAGCGAGAATGCCCTTGTGTTGAATTTTGGTTTCTGGATGATTCTCGCTCAGGCGAGATTGAAACTCGCTCAAGCGAGATCGTCCCAGCATCAGTGTTAGGCCATTATTCCATTTTCGCTCAAGCGGTTGTGCAAGTCACTCAAGCGAAATTACATTAGAATCAGAGTTTGGACCTTGGTTGGTGTTCGCTCAAGCGAGCTAAGGGTTCGCCCGAGCGAGAGGGTCTTGCCCTCAGGTTTTGCTCTCGGGTTTATCAGGAAATTGCTCTCGGGAGCAATCTCGCTTAAGCGAGGATAGTGTCGCCCGAGCGAGTAAGCGTGGAATGGATTCTGGGCGTTTTTCGCCTTACGCTCGCTGGCTTCGCCCAAGCGAGGATTGTGTTACTCGCTCAAGCGAGTTGGGTTCGCTTGAGCGAAGTGGCCCCTGAATTTCCATTTTCTTCTTTCGCCCAGCATTTTAAGGTTCGCCCAAGCGTGCTATGCGAAGCTCGCTCAAGCGAATTGGGATTCCGCTTGAGCGAGAGGGACCTGATTCTCCCAAATAACTTGAAATATATTATTTTCCTGTTTCTTCATACTAATCCATGATTCTATCCTATTTCATGATCACTTTGGGATAACCTTGGCTATTAAATTGCAAATGAATGATCTCTTAAGAATTTAATTCCATAATGTTATTTTACCAAAGATTCTTCCGCTTTTATTAATAATGGATTTCTTAAGAGTAATTCCTTTAACTTACCTTCTCATATCTTCATATATGAGATAGGTCTCTGATAGATCCAGGGAATTTGTTAAATGGCTTCACCACCCACATGTTTTAGAGATTAATAATAATAATAACGCGAAAAATTTACCCCTATTTTTGGGATGTCACACAAACTATTTTGGGCATGAATTTTATGATGAATAGTGTGAATTTTATAAGTATTGGAAGTACCTAGATGAATTAAAATGATTGGAAAGATTCCCACACAATACTTGTCCTTAAACGCGGTTTTTACGAACGATAAAATGATGAAATATAGAATTCTGTGCATTTTCATGTAGAACTATTTTCTGTGCAGAATTGGTATCAAATTTTATTTTATTTAATTAATATTTAAAAATTTAAGCAATTTTGGCTTTGGAATCACTCAATTCTAAATTTTCTAGAAGAAATACAGCAAAAAATGAAGTTTTCGACAAAACGACAAGAAATAGAAAATTTTGGGTCTTATTGGCTTGCAGAAAATTATTTTCTTTATTAAGGCTTAGAAGAAATTTTGATAGGAACACTAGATATTTTTATGAACACTTTCCTTAAAGAAAGTTTAATATTTTCAGTTTAAAACCCATTCTTGAAGTAAAATTAAAAAGAATGGAGTTAGAGATTTATTCGAAAATAATATTAAGTAAACAAAAATTTTACTATATTTCTTTAAGAAAACTTAGATAAAATTTAAATGCTTACGACTTTGGAAAACTTTTCTGATAAAGGCTTATTTTAAAGTATAACCTCAAGTACTTCTATGAAAAATTGTTAGGTAGCACCTTAGGCTTTTGCTACATAAATTTTACTTGTTAAAAAGGATTCATAATGATTGGTCTTAAACACTTTAAGGACAAGTATACTAGATAGACAGGTTCCGTTTAACACTCGAGCACTCTTATTATAAGACGAGTAAATTGCATATTGCATGTAGAGTATGAGGAGGGATGATAGAGTGATCCCCTAGAGCATATAGTGATAGGTACACTGGGGAACAACGGCGTTCCGACCCTACAGGTGGTCTCGGGAGTATACCAGAGCAGACGTCCAATGGTTCGAAGTCGCGCCTGAGATCGGATAGCCCGTGGAAACTCTAATATACTTTGACTCAGAGTGAGTGTTACCGGGGCTGTGGAGTGCCCGTTCTGCTAAGATGTGATTGGCCATTGTTGATGATAGGATTACATGTCCTTACCTATTTGTGAAAACCAGAACAAGGTGAGCTCCGGTCGCTCTAGTTGGGCAGGGGGATAAGGTGGGATTGATGTGCACAGTTGATATTGATATGTGTGAGATTGATGAGATAGAGTTGGGCCCCATTGCATACTGATATTTAATCAAGATAATTTTATAATGAACCTAACACATGCATAGCATGCCATAGTTGTGTGACTAACTCTATTGATTTGTATTGTCTCTGTGTACGTCCCTGATTACTGTATGGTTGTGTTGATAAGTGTTGTATGAATTTTTCATCTCTGTCTAATATATGTATGTTTATTAATTGTGGCTACCCTTGCATATGAGTTATGTGGGTTGAGAGCTTTTACTCACCCCTCTTGTATTGTGCATTGGTTTTCCTTATTTGTGATCATCAGCAGAAGGACAAGGCGAATGTGGGCAAGACCTGGACTACCTGCAGTAGTGGACATTGAGTCGTGGACGTATTAGTACTTGCTTTTTACGTCAAGACCATTGTAGGTCCTGATATTTAGTTTTATGTTATGTTGTTATGTAGTTGTTTTATTGGGAGCCCGCGAGCCCCGTATCTTTTGAGTACACTAATGTTATGAAGAATTGATCTATATTATTATATTTCAAACTATGTGTTGATGATCACCGAACAAAAAAAACACCATATGCTTTTCTAAAAAACTAGTGACTCCTTAATTAAGTAGGATGTTCCGGTACGGGAATCTGTCCTAGTTAATCAAGGGTGTCACAGATTGATTAATGCTTGATGAATTTCATGATGATCGTATTATTTGTTATTGTTGGTAATATACCCTATTGATTGGTATTATTGATTCAAATGATGATCATAAATATATTGATGATTATTTATTGGTTGTTGCATGTTATGCGTAATTATGTAACTGAAATGAAATCCCTTGGTGATGGTAACCGAGTGGTGGCCCCTGGTGATAGTAACCAGGAGGTCTGTGAATAATTGATTTTGTGTTGCATAATATTACATATTCAGACGCATAAAGGACTATAGGGGCCTGTGATGCTGGCCTAGATTGTAACATCCCAAAATTCAAATAAATACTTAATTGAGAGAAATAACTAGTAAACAATTAAACATGAATTGCTTGATGTCCCAAAAATTTAGAAATAATTAAATTGGGATTTATTATGATTATTCATAATTTATTAAGGCTTAAAGAGTTCAAAATAATACCCGATTAGAATATGGGTGTCGGACCAAGTTTCTTTGATCGAGGTACCATTGGTCAAGGTTGTTAAAAATATTAATGTGAATCCAAACATATATTCGAAATAATTTTGGATAAGTATTGAGCCCGTACGGTGATCCTATTTGTGGTAAAATGGAGAAAATTTTAATAAGGGTCCAAAATAAAACTCTTACTCTCCTCTCCCCCTTAACATTTCACATATTCTTTCTCCCTCTTAAAGGCAAAACTCTTCTTGCGTTTCACTTCTTCTTCTTCTCCTCTAAAACCCATCTTGTGGGTGTGTGACATTTGTTCCTCCTTCCATTTCCATCTCCCTCTTGCAAGCAAGGAAGATTGTGGTGATTTGAGGCTCTCTCTTCCCTCTTATTTTTGTCTCTCTCCTTCTTGGAAGCTCACTTCTCTTTTGGCTTGAGGTAAGTTCCTTACCATTTTTCTTGAGCTTGAGCCCTAGGTTATGGGTTATTATGGTTAGAGAGTGTGTTATATGTATAGGTTATATTAAGGGAGCCATTAATATGCAAAACCCTGAGGTGAGGTGTAATAAATGCAAGGTTTTATAAGGGTGTATGGTGGTACACGAAAATGGAAATAAATATGATGGAAAAAGATGGGTATTAATGATGGTTGTTGGGTTTTAGTGAAACCCTAACCCTAAGAATTGGGGAAAACATGTAATGTTGTTGGGAGAGTTGATTTTAAGTGTGAATGTATGATATTTAGAGTGTGAGTGTTATTATTAATGTTGGGAGAAACCATTGATGATGGTGAATGGTCATTAATGATTGTTGATGGCCATTAATATGGAAACCCTTTGACAGGTATAACTTTAAATGCTTAATAATAAATGTGGCACCAAACCCATTATAGTTGTGGTGGATTAAATGAAATAAAAGTGGTTTGATAATGATAATAGCATAAACACCAAGTAGTTAACTTAAAACATTTAAAGTCTTGGTGGTTTAGATGAAAATAATTGTATGATATATTGTGTGGTGTAGGAAACGACCCCATTGATGAAGCGGGACCTTTGGACCATAGAGATTTCTACTTCTCTTGAGGTATAAGGGGGTAACATTTTCTAAATGCATGATGTCATCCATTAATGATGTATATGTATGAGTGTGTTTCCATGAATTGGCTTGGATAAATGTCTTGATGAATATTTGATTTGAAATGCATTTAAAATGATTCATGTTATATGGTGAATGTTATTGGGATGATGATTATGATGTTGAGTATGATTCATGGCATTGTGACTTGTTTATGAATGACATTGAGACCATAATTGAATTGATTATAAATGTATTAAACATCCCATGATGTGTAAATTGTCATATAATGTTTGCCACTAACCATTGATATGAATGAAATCCAATGATAATTGGTAATGATTGAGGATAATGGTAATATGGAAATCCACTAAGTGATGGTGGTGATTTAATGATTGTGGAGCGGCATTTTAGGATGCACAGTGTGAGAATACATTGGTCTACATTTACATCCATGACATATCATAAATTGTTTGTTCTAGAAAGTTAGGGATTCCAACAGGTGGGCCTAGTGGGAGGACGGCCCTGTGCACAGGTAAAGTGTTATTGTTCCCTAGTGATTCGGTAGAATCATGAAGCTGTCCATAGTTTGGTGATGAGGCACCCTATGTGGCAGGCCCAATAGGTGGGTGGCTCTATAATGAACAAGTGACCTCGGTGTCCCTATATGGGGCATAACTATCTCAATTTGTGTTCGGGAGGGGCCCGTAGCACCTTTGACAAGTAAGGCCATGTTATTAATTCGTAAGTCACGGGGTGACTAGTGCTACATATGGGCGATAAATCGTTTGGTACTTGTAAAAGAATGATGTTATGCATGCAAAGTTTACGAGATAAGTGTACATATTTACTCATGTAGTAGAGGCATAGTAGCACACTTATACTTGACCCACATATTATATGATGTTGTTTCCCACAGTCGGATCCACAATTTGATATTGATTCCTTTGTGCTAATGTATTAACTATAACAACATTTGCATATAGCCGTAGATATGCCGAGTTTGGTAGCCTGTGGTGGTGATGAATGACTGATAAGTGAAGAGAAAGAAATTGTGGTACTAACCTTAAGTGGATGGTTGTGCTTGACAAGATTGCTAATGATATGATATGTAATGTATATGCGTTGATTTGTACATGTGTTATAATTCAAATGATTGATGATGAAATTATGTGAAATGACATTATGTGTGGTTGGATCGTATGGTTCTATTGAAGAACATATGTTGTGCACATATATATGTATTATCATAATGTATGACTTTGATCTATTTGGTATATGTTACTCACCTCCTATTTTCCATTTTTAAAGGTTGATGTAGGTATGTGAAAATCCTACCCTTTTTGGAGGTTGAGCATGATGAAGGTGAATATGGAAGGAAAGCTTGTGTGCCTTGGCCGGTAATTGTTTTGTAAAACATTTGGTATATACATGTTATGTATATGAATATTGAATAGTGATGGATGTGTATTTTGTAGGTCATGTGTGAAAATTAGGCCTTAAGTGTTTTAAAAGGCTAATTTTTAGTTATGACCTTACAGTGGATAATGGGCTTGTTTGTTTAAACTTATTTTAAGAGATAAGTACTTTTCTAATTAAAAAAAGCACTTATTTTAAATTTTAACGTGTTTGTTTAAAGTTTCAAAAATAAGCAGAAACTGAAAATAAGCTGATTTCAGCTTATTTTAAGAAGCAACTCTGATCTGCTTATTAAAAAAATGATTATAAAAGAATCACTTTTTATAATCATTTTTTTAATAAGCTTAAACAAATGGGCCCAATGATTATTGTGATGCATTGATTTTATGATACATTGATGAATGAATGATGTTATGAGGATTATGACCATTTGAAATGAATATGTGAATTATACATGATGAATACTGTGGATTGTATGTATGATGAGGAAATGGGTAGGCCATATTCCTATTTAATGTGCAAGGCTTCATGTAGAGGCCACTTATATTCCATAATGTATGTTTGAGACTTATGTGCATGATTGGTTATGGCCAATTAGGCTTACATTACATTTTGTCATGCTTGGTTTAGCTTAACTATGCTTAAAGTGCCATTGGTGCATAGGATAATCTAGAATTTAAATTTTCGGATAAGACTTATTGTAGCAAGTCATAATTACGTGTATAAATGCATGCCATTGATAGTTTAGATAAAATCCTTACCTAATGCAATTTGGTATGCAATGTACTTTCATTTACATATGTTAAAAATCCATTTCTATTAATCTCGCTTAAGCAAGAGGATCCTGATGGTACATTATGCATTCTGGCTCATTCTTGCTTAAGTAACCATGGTCTCACTCGAGCAAGAGTCAGAGTAATGACTATGTTTTTAACTCAAGCGAGTGGAGACTCGCTTAAGCGAAAATGGTGAAAATTGATTCTGTGAAATTCTCGCTCAAGTAAGTGAGTGCTTGCTCGAGCAAGTATGTGTGAATTTGATTCTGTCTCTTTTTCACTTAAGCGAGAGACGTCTTGCTTAAGTGAGTATACGTGGTTTTGATTCTGTTGGATTTCCGCTCAAGCGAGTGGTACCTTGCTTGAGTGAGGATGTTGTAATTTAGTTTTGGAGGATTTTTGCTTGAGCGAATGTGGTGTCGCTCAAGCGAGTATGGGGGTCTAATATTTTGGCCCTGCTCGCTCAAGCGAGGCTCGGGAGCTCGCTCAAGTGAGAGCTTCGTCGCTTAAGCGAGACCACTTAAAATGCATTTTTCCTTTTCGTTTCCTTATTTTTGGGCCTTTTCTCATATCTTCATATATGGGACTAGGCGTATGCCCTGTATACACATTTTTCTTCCACTGTAAACATAATTGTTCTGTATACACGTTGGGGCGGTGATTTATCAATCCATTTTCTAAATTCTTAAACTTCGGTCTTTGATCTTCCGTGATTCAAGTCTTGATGTATGGTTTTATGTTCAGACGTTTTAAACGTGAAAAATTTACTTGTGTTTTTATCAAATTATTTAATGTAATTACATCGAGATTCAAGTTTGGGGGATTGGAGGGCATTGTTACACAGATGGGAGGGCGACCTTTGGATAGGCAAAGACCCTGTGTGATTTCCTTCAGGATCCACAGCCGCCTTGGATTGAGTTCAAGGCTGGCCCGCAACACTTGAGTTGACATGCAGCTGTCACTTGGAGTGACTGGTGTTGTAAATGGGTGAGTGGTTCGGTACCAGTAAAACGAAATTGATTATATGTTGCAAAAATTTATACACTACAGTGTAAATCCCATCATTAGAGTCGGATCCACATGCATATGCATTCATATATAATTATTGAGGCTGAGACGCTATTGGATAGCTCACGATATGTATGTTGTGTTGGTTGCATTTGAGGTATTGCAAACTTTGTTAAATGACATTAAATGATGATGTTTAAATTCGTGAATGAGTTATGGTAGAACTTGATAGGTAGTTGATATTACTAAGGTTATATCAGGTTCAATACCTGTCATTTAATATATATATATATATATATATATATATATATATGTTCACCCTTAAGTTTTGGTTATTTTTCAGTGGATGTGGACCAAGGCGATGCTTGGTGATTGCTCAGTTAGAGTTATCGTAGTCTTGGAGACCCACATAAATATTTATATATTTGTATTGCTTTTAGTATAGTATCGCCTTTGCCAGCTCCTGATGTTTAAAGAATAATCTTTTAATACAGACTGTATGTGTGTGTATATATATATACATGTTTTAGGACTTCCAAACGATTAGATAGATTCACAAAAATTGGAAAGATTTCCCCGTATTTTTATTATATATAATTGTTACATTAATACTAAAATAACTTTTATTTATAATTTTATTTATTAAATTATTTATAAATTAAGTGAGTTAATTGTGGTTAATTTAAGTTTAACTTGTTTAATTTTAAGTTCAAATTTAGTTTATTTAAGGTATATTTATATGCATAATTTAATTAAGAATTTATACAATAAATTAATTTAAATTAACTTATACTATAAATCTGATTACAAAACTTGTTGAAATAAGTTGAAATTAAGTTATTTTGATATGTTACATCAAGTATCTTACAAAATAACTTATGAGAATTATAAATTATTTTTATAGGCTTTTTTAAATGCACCACTAATTAAAGAATCTAGTTAATGAATCAAGTTCCTCTAATCAAATAATGAGTTGAGTCTTGAGTGTAAAAATTTTGTTTTTACGTTTGGTCAAGAATGTAAAATTTTTGTTGAATTTGTTTTGGTCATTACAATGAAGTCACAAAATATATATATATATATATATATGTCACACCCTTTTTAATAAAAAAATATGGGAAAATTTTTCTGATTTTAGCGAACCAATTTGATCGCTCAGAAGTCCCAATATATATATATATATATATAGTTATATAACTCTCAAAAAATTCCTGGGTAGAATATATAATTCGATAACATAATATACTTTTAATTTACTAAGTCTTTAAGGTAAGCATTCAGGAACCAAGAAAACTACTAAACCTCCAATGAGGTCATCAGCTACCTATTTTCACTATACCAAAACATATATAATATGTATCAAAAGAGTCAGCCAGGGCGTATGAAATCCAAAGCTATACAATGGTTATATGCATAGATGATTCACACTAAGGGTCATCCATCACTAGCTTCTCAAGCTTTCAATATTCATCCTCATGGTCTAAATTCACTACATGATAAAAATAGGTGTAGGGGTGAGCATATATATATATATATATATATATATATATATATATATATATATATAATGACAAATACACAGCCAGACTCGACATTCCCAACTCAACTTAATAATCTAGTTTATCACAATAATATTTCCATTTAATCTATAATATAAACACATATTATATCATCACAACATCATCATGCAATATCAAATAACCTTAATAGTTGTCTCACAGCTTCTCATAATCACAAGGCTGCCCCACAGCATTCACTGTATGTCAGTAACTGTCCCATAACATAGACACGTCATAACAACTGCCTTGCGGCTATAGTGCAATGCATGTGGATCCAATTTCTAACGATGAGATATCAAAATACAATAGTATATCTCAGCTCCTAGTTGATTTGGCCGTTTTACAGGTACCAAACTGCTTGCCCATTCATGCAACATAGTCACTCCTAACGACAACAGTAGTGTTGTGGGCTAGCCTTGAGTCTCACCCAAGGTGTTCTGTGGAGTCCAAAGAAACCACCACAGGGTCTAAGCCCTTCCATCTAGGCTAGCATTACAGCCCCCTGCAGTCCTGTAAGCTTTATTATACAAATGCTATGTACAAACAAATGATATCTCATTCTCATAATCAATTAAGCTACTCTAGCTTGTCAATAATATCATTACATGATACATCACATTATCTGAATTCAATTAGAGCATAACAATTATACAAATCAATATCATCATCAATACCTCATACTTATCAACTGCACATAGGAACGAGAAACACAATCAATTCATTATCATATAGCAATATCATATCATCAAGCATCTCATGCTAATTACATACAACAGGAGATAGTTATACAATCATCACATATCAAGAGTAAACATAATCATATCACCAATTCAATTAAATATCAAACTATCCCATAATCCGTTCCTAGCTCATGCATTTAAGATATATAATACTCTCTATATCTAGAATTAACGATCCCTAAGCTGGAAATGTTCCCCGAGCGCTTCGATTCAATTATCGATTTCTGGTTTCCAATGCTAAAAATTTCTAAATTAATGATAATTATTTTTAATAATCTACATGCTACTTTAAAATCATATTTTGACGCTTAAATAACCAACCCATATAAATTTCGATAATTGCAATAAATTTTAAAAATATAATAATAATAATTATTTTAACATCGTTCGACTATTAATTGTCGAAACCACGATTAAATATTATTTTTATACTTTATAATTTCTATGTCTTATAGCGACATTTTTATTTAATAAATCTTTCTCAATATAATTCATTTGTTACTAAAATGACGCCAAGGTATAAAATTTTTCTAAATGACTTTTTGTCTAGTTACTTCTAAAAATTTCAATTATAATATATAATATATTTATAATGTAAAACTTTATTTAAATAATTTAAATATTGTATAATAATTTAATTACTTAAATAAAATATATTATAAACCATTATTACTTTCAACTAAATTATATTTTTTATACAAAATCTCCATTTACTCATAAAATATTATTTTCACTTAATAATAAAATTCTTAAAAACTAAAAATAATTATTTTAATAATTCTAAGCCACTTAACAAAGCATTTTAAAGCTAAAAACACTATTTCGACATATTTTAGCTAATTATTGACTTACCGATGTAACATCCTAATGTAGGATTATAGGAAAATTAAATTAATTGGTAATAAAAAAGGGATCAGAATGATTAATTAATTAAAAATGCTACGAATTTACTCATTTTCCCTTGATGAAAAAAGTTACATTTCATTCTTTACTCTCAAATTCATGTTCTATTTCCTCTTCTTGTCTCCACGCATGTAGCAAGGGAAAGCTGGCTATACTTTTCTTCTCTGTGAAATCACTTCCATTCTCACCATCTTTTCACTTAATTTCTTCAAATTGGAATAAGATTCAAGCTTATCTTCCTCTTCCTCTCCCACAGCAACTTTAGTGCTTAAAGGGGAGCATCAATTCTTGCAATTTCTAAGGTACTAGTTTGTGCCCAGTTTCGGTTCCTGCTTAATTTCTTCATCCCACTTCTAGATTCCACTAAATCTGATGTTTGTAGAATGTTGGAACCATTTTTCATGCATGGACAACTTTGGCTTTAATGGGGTTTTGAGTTCTCCAAGTTAAAGTAAGTTAGAGTTGATACCTATGGCTTAGTTTGGCCCTAATTCATGAAATAGAACTTGATTATACTATTTTCGTGGTTAGGTACAATTACAGAACCATTTTGGAGTGATTTTGGTGTACGTGAAGTGTTTGGAACCTTTTGTAAGTTGGTGTAGGATTTGTCGAAGCTAGTCAAAATTATTGGAATTGTTAACTAGTAAGTGGAAAGTAATTAGAAGCATTCGATAGCATTTCAGAATTTCTAGAGCATAAGAATCGAGGTAGGGGAGCAATTATATTTTAAATATATATTTTATGGACGGGTAGGGTAATACTTGCATGTTTATGATCTGTGGATTATGGAATTTATGATGAATTGCTATTATTTATGATGATTTGTATTATATAATTGTTGATTTATTTGGCAATATACCCCTTTAGTATGATGTTTTGAGAATTGATGAATTATTAATGATCATGAGTTCTGTCCATTGTGATATGTTAATATTAGCATGAGGTTGCTTGATAATCGTGTTGCATTGATGTTGAACATGTTAAGGATAATTAATTAAAGCTTGAGGTAGCTTAACAAATAATGTAGTTTGATTGTGAAACTAGTATTTGATGCGTGTTATGCGAGTTATGAATTAAAAAGGAAATCCCTTGGTGATGGTAACTAACTGGTGCCCCCTAGTGATGGTAATCAGGTGGTCTGAGGATGAATTAATGTTCTATGGCCTAGCATTTGCATATTTGGACACATACAGGACTGCAGGGGGCCTGTGTTACTGACCCAGATGAGAGAGCAACCTTTGGATAAGCACAGACACTATGCGGTTTCCTTCGGGACCAACAACCATCTTGGATTGGGTTTAAGGCCGGCCCATAACACCTCGTTGAGTTACCGCTATTAGTGAGAGTGACTGGTGTTACATTTTGGGTGAGTGATTTGGTACTGGTAAAAAAGGCATTGATATATGTTGTGAAAATTTATAGATTATAGTGTAATCCGGTCATTAGAGTTGGATCTGCATGCATATGCATTTGCATATTGTGTTTGAGTAGTTTGAAGCTTTAGATAGCTTATGAGATGTAATTGATATATTGGTTATATTATGGGTTATGAATTATGTTAAGTGATGGTGAACTATATTAATGTGATGTGTAGAATTGGATAGGTTAAAGTCTGATTCAGTAGCTTTCATTTAATATATAATATGCTCACCTCTCTATATTATGGTTATCTTTTTAGTGGATTTCGATCGAGATGGTGAATGGTGAGGAGTCGCTAAACTCATGAAGGAGTAATTGTATATACATATATATATATATGATGTATAGCTTTTGGTGGTATAGCCTTGGCCGGCTTATTGTATATAATCCTTTTTTGATGATATTATAGATACTATAGTGGATTCTAGGTAGCTACCGACTTTATTGGAAGTCTAGTTTATATTATGGATATTGAATTTCATGTATATGATGATGACATGGTTTACTTTTGGATACTTGGATGTGGTTGACCATGGATGGTCCCATGCAGTTACATTTGATGCATTATATCTAGGAATTGAGTTTTGGTATTTTGATGTATTTGCGTGATTGATATGGGCATGAACTGTTCATGTGTTGCATTAAGATAAGTTATGCATTGAAATATGGATTGATGAAGTGACGTCGGAATATAATGGTTTTAGGTGGATTTTATGCATAATTGGGAACCAAACGGGCCATATTGCATTTTATGAGGTTTAGATACCTCAAAATGCTTCCAATAGCATATATGCATGATTTAAAACTTGTAGGATTTGGAATGGGCCAAATCTAATGAGAAATGGCCCTTGAGTTGCATGAAAGCCTTAGAATGGTCAAAATGCAAATTTGCACATATTTTAGTCATATGTTGGAATTTTTGTAAACGTACTATACCAACAGCTCTAAAATGGAGGAAACATAGTGCCCATGAAGTTTCGTAGCAATCAGAGTTGAAACGAGCAAAATAAGTAGGTTAGAAGTTGATTTGTAGGTTATGAGCTGTTATTTTCGCTTGAGCGAGCCAATTCTCTTTTAAGCAAGCCTATATATGAGTTTGGGGGTGCATTCTATCAAAATTTTGCTCAAGCAAGAATATTCTCGCTTAAGCGAGTGTCAAATGGTCGGTTTCTACTAAATTTTTGCTTGAGCGAGTTGATCAGGGGCATTTCTGTCAAATTCTCACTCAAGCGAGTGTCAAATGTATGATTTCTGCTAAATTTTCACTAAAGCGAAAGTATTTTCGTTTGAGCGAGCTTATCAAGGGTCGCTTTTGTCGAATTCTCGCTCAAGCGAGAGCTTGAGCAAAAATCTCACTTAAGCAAGCTCATTTTCGCTCAAGTAAGACTGATTGAGTTTTCTCTTCCTTCACAGAAGTTGTAGATAATTTGTTGTGGTCGCTTTTACACCAAATTTGCGTCAATTGGAGGTCGGTAGCCCAAGTTATGCCCAAAATACTAAAGGGTGTTCAGGCTGAAAATTTCAGTAGGGCTGGTTCTACATATTCATGAATTGGGTAGTCTTCAGGGTATAATTGGCCCTTGACTTCTTCATAACATTTATAGGTATTTATGTTGCAGAGGTGAACCAATTAGATTCATCTCGATTAGAGTTATGTAACTTTGATTTGATGCAAATTACTAAGCAGTGTGCGGGGAACCTTTACGCTGAAAAATTTTCTTTAAGCAATTTTGGAACTCCAAAACCCTAGGATATGTTATAGGAACCTGTAGAGTCATGTGGGGGCATCCTAGGACGTATGTGAACATTTTGAAAAAAATTCCCTTGTATTTTTATTAAATTAATATGACATTTTTATGGTATCAAAGTAGACTTAAAAAGTCCAAGGCCAAGGAATTCTCACTGTATGCTATGAATTGAGTGAAATTACATGATAAACTGCTAAGTGTTGAATTGATTACAGAGATCAAATGTGAATATTTTTTCTTTCTTATCCTTAAAAAGTATTGAAGTTTGGTATTAATTTCAGGATAAGATATGGTGGGACGCCAATGTATAGATGCCATGGCAGCCATTTTCCAACGCTTCGCAGATATTCTTGAAAGGCAAGCTCAGCCTCAAACTAATGATCACCAAAGGATGGATCACTTTCTAAAGTGGAAGTCTAATGAATTTCATGGTGGCTTTAATCCTAAACCTGCCTACACTTGGATTCAGAATTTAGAACGAATCTTTGGCAGCCTCCATTGTAATGAGGCATAAAAAGTAGAGTATGTTGTGTATATGCTTCGTGGGGAAGCTGAAAATTGGTGGAAAATTACAAAGACCAAGATAATGGCAGCTGGCACCCAGCTAATTTGGGAGAACTTCAAGGCATATTTCCTAGAGAAATACTTTCTGGATACCGTTAGAAGTAGAAAAGTGCTAGAGTTCATAGAGGAATATACAGCAAAATTTAAGGAGCTATGTTTATTCTATCCTTCATTTCAGTCTGGGACCGAGAGTTCTAAATGCATAAAATTTGAAAGTGGTTTAAGGTCTAAGATTAAAAAGGCATTCAGACACCAGGAAATCAGAAGTTTCCCTGTGTTGGTTAATAAATACAAAATATATGAAGAAGATGATAAGGCTTATTCGGGCTAAAGCAGTAAGTCTGATGTTTCCTTGAAGCCGCAGTAGCCTAGCTTTAAGAAGCAAGGTAAATTTAGTAGAGGTGGATCATCCTCTAAATCAAGAGGTCATGGTGGATGTGGTGGACGCTTTGGTGGTCGTCCAAGGGATAACAAATGCTTTAAATATGGTGGTGGTCATTTTTCCAGAGATTATGATAGAGAAGATGAAGTTCTTTGTTATCAGTGTAATGAAAAAAGGCATATCTGTCCTAACTACCTGTAGAACTAGCAGCAGGTGAATGCTAATGCAAACCGTGGAGGCTTCAGAGGTCGAGGCTGTGGAAACGGTAATCGTGGAGGTTGCAAAAATAGTGGTCATGGTAACATGATGGTTGGAAGAAATGACCGTGGTGGGAATGCTAACCCACAAGCTGCAGGCAGAGTGTTTGCCATTAATGTTGACGAAGCCACATAAGCAAATAATCTGGTGCAAAGTAAGTGCTCACTTGATGGTTATACACTTGATGTTATCTTTGATTCTGGAGCTACGCACCCTTTCATATCTGATGATTGTGTGAGGTGTCTAAGACCGCCTATTTTTTATGTGGATCACACTCTTGATGTATCCAACCCGACTGGTATTAGACTATGGACGTCCATTATATGTATAGATATATCTTTTACCTTGGGTGATAAGAGTTTTACCACCAACTTGATTTACTTACCCTTGAAGGGTCTCGATATTGTGTTTGGTATGGATTGGCTATCAATCAATAAGGTGATGGTTGATTGTCAAAACCGACAGATGATCTTTCCAAATCAGAGTACCGAAGACTACACAGTCCAAGGTATATCCCAGTTACTTGTAATGTTATGTTTGATTGATGGAAAGAATGAATCCAGAGTGCATGATATCCCTATTGTTGTAATTTCCTTAAGGTGTTTCCGGAGGATATACCTAGTATTCCTCTTGAAAAAGAGATTGAATTCTCTATTAATCTTGTTCTTGGAGCTGAACCAGTCTTCAGTGCTCCTTACAGAATGTCTCCTGCTGAGTTAGTAGAATTGAAGAAGCAAGTAGATAAACTGTTAGAAAAGCAATTTATCTGACCCAGTATGTCACTGTGGAGTGCTCCGGTGTTATTAGTTAAAAAAATAGTAGTATACAGTTATGTGTGGATTACCACCAGCTAAACAAGCTCACTATAAAGTACAAATACCTTTTGCCGAGGATTGATGATCTGATTGATTAGTTGCAGGGTGCTTCAGTCTTTACGAAGATCGATTTACAATTTAGATACCACCAGATACGGGTCAAGGCTTCTAATATTCCTAAAATGGTGTTCAGGACCCGTTATGGCCACTTTAAATATGTGGTAATGCTGTTTGGTGTGACCAATGCCTCTGTTATGTTCATCAACTATATGAATAATATTTTTCATCCATACATAGATCGATTTATGGTGGTTTTTATTGATGATATTTTAGTTTATTCCAAGTCACCCCAAGAGCATGAAGAACACCTCAGTTTAGTACTTCAAATACTAAAGGAGAAGTAGTTGTTTGCTAAATTGTCTAAGTGCAATTTTTGGTTGGATAGGATCCAATTTGTGGGACATGTTATTTCCAAGGATGGAGTTGCTGTGGATCCATCTAAAGTAGAAGCTATTATGGCTTGGGAGAGGCGTAAATCTGTTACTAAGATCAGGAGTTTCATAAGTCTGGCTGGTTATTATAAAAGATTTATTAAGGGATTCTCAAAAATTGCATTGCCAATGACTAAGCTAACCTAAAAAGGTGTTCCTTTTGTTTGGACCGTTGAATATGAGAAGAATTTTTAGGAACTGAAGGCTAAGTTGACTTCCAGTTCTATGTTAGGATTGCCTAACTTGTAGGAAAATTTTGTGGTGTATTGTGATGCATCTAGACTAGGCCTTAGGTGTATGTTGATGCAAAATAACAAGGTGATAGCTTATGCTTCGCGACAGCTGCAACCATATGAACAGAATTATCCCACACATGATCTTGAACCTGTGGTCTTTGCACTGAAAATTTGGAGACATTACCTATATGATTCTAAATTTGAGGTGTTTAGTGACCATAAAAGCCTGAAATATCTATTTGATCAGAGAGTTTAATATGAGGTAGAGAAGATGAATTGAATTCCTGGAAGATTATGACTTTGATCTGAGATATCATCTAGGAAAGGTGAATTTTGTTGCTGATGCCTTAAGCCAGAAATCCATTCATGTTGCAGTTATAATGATAAATAAGATGGAGTTGCTTGAGCAGTTTAGAGATTTGAGTCCGAATGTGGATGTTTCTTCATTTGAGAAGGTGATTATTGGCACTTTAAAGATAGCAAATGAGTTCTTGAAGATGGTATATGCACAGCAGTTGACTGATGCTTACCTAGCTGAATTGAAGAAGACTCAGGCTGGAGGTAAGGACCTATCTCTATCTGAAGGTCTTGATGGAATTTGGAGGGTGAAAGGCCAAATTTATATGCCTAATTCTGGTGATTTGAGGAGGATGGTGCTTGATGGAGCTCATAAAAGCATGCTAAGTATCCATTCGGGTACTACAAAGATGTATCAGGATCTGAAATTGCATTTCTGGTGGCCTAGCTTAAAAAGAGATGTTGTTAATTATGTTGCTCGGTGTATTATTTATTAGAAGACTAAGGTTAAGCACCATAAGCCATTTGGTGGTTTACAGCCTCTTGAGATACCTGTATGGAAATAGGATACAATTGCTATAGATTTTCTAAGGTACCCGTTTGTGCCCAGTTTTGGTTCTTGCTTAATTTCTTCATCCCATTTCTAGATTCCATTAAATCCGATGTTTGTAGAATGTTGGAACCATTTTTTGCGTGTGGATAACTTTGGCTTTATGGGGTTTTGATTTCTCCAAGTTCAAGTAAGTTAGAGTCGATACCAATGGCTTGGTTTGGCCCCAATTTGTGAAATAGAACTTGATTCTACTGTTTCTGTGGTTAGTACAATTATGAAACCATTTCAGAGTGATTTTGGTGTACGTGGGTGTTTGGAACCTTTTGTAAGTTGGTGTCAAATTCGTCAAATAGCATTTCAAAATTTCTAGAGCGTAGGAATCCAGGTAGGGGGAGCAATTATATTTTAAATGTATAGTTTATGGATTGGTAAGGGTATACTAGCATGTTTATAATCCGGGGATTATGGAATTTATGATGAATTGCTATTATTTAAGATGATTTGTATTATATAATTATTGATTTGTTTGGCAATATACCCCTTTAGTATGATGTTTTGAGAATTGATGAATTATTAAAGATCATGAGTTCCATTGTGATATGTTAATATTAGCATAAGGTTGCTTAATAACTGTGTTGCATTGATGTTGAACATGTTGAGGATAATTAATTAAAGCTTGAGGTAGCTTAACAAATAATGTAGTTTGATTGTGAAACTATTATTTGATGCGTGCTATGCGAGTTGTGAATTGAAAAGGAAATCCCTTGGTGATGGTAACTAAGTGGTGCCCTTGGTGATGGTAATCAGGTGGTCTGGGGATGAATTAATATTCCGTGGCATAGCATTTGCATATTTGGATGCACACAGGACTACAGGGGACCTGTGTTGCTGCCCCAGATGAGAGAGCGATCTTTGGATAGGCACAGTACCAGTGCGGTTTCCTTCGGGACCCATAACCATCTTGGATTAGGTTCAAGGCCGACTCGTAACACCTCGTTGAGTCATATTTTAGGCGGGCGGTTTGGTACCGGTAAAAAGGGAATTGATATATATTGTGAAAATTTATACACTGTACTGTAATCCAATCATTATAGTTGGATACGCATGCATATGCATTTGTATATTGTGTTTGAGTGGTTTGAAGCTTTGGATAGCTTATGAAATGTAATTGAAATGTTGGTTATATTATGGATTATGAATTATGTTAAGTGATGGTGAACTATATTAATATGATATGTAGAATTGGATAGGTTGAAGTCCGATTCAGTAGGTTTTATTTAATATAGAATATGCTCACCCCTCTACATTGTGGTTATCTTTTCAGTGGATTTGGATCGAGATGGTGAATAGTGAGGAGTCGCTAAACTCATGAAGGAGTAATTGTGTATATATATGTGTGTGATGTATAGCTTTTGGTGGTATAGCCTTGGCCGGCTCATTGTATATAATCCTCTTTTGATGATATTGTATATACTGTGTAGTGGATTCTAGATAGCTACCGACTTCATTGGAAGTCTAGTTTATATTATGGATATTGAATTTCATGTATATGATGATAATGTGGTTTAGTTTTGGATACTTGGATGTGGTTGACCATGGATGGTCCCATGCAGTTACATTTGATGCATTATATCTAAGAATTGAGTTTCGGTATTTTGATGTATTTGCATGATTGATATAGGCAGGAACTGTTCATGCATTGCATTAAGATGGGTTATGCATTGAAATATGGATTGATGAAGTGAAGTTGGAATAAATGGTTTTAGGTAGATTTTATGTATAATTGGGAACTGGACGCGCCATATTGCATTTTATGAGGTTTGGATACCTCGAAATGCTTCCAATAACATATATGCATGATTTAAAATTTGTAGGATTTGGAATGGGCCAAATCTAATGTGAAATTGCCTTGAGTTGCAGATTTTAGGCTTAGAATGGTCAAAATGTAATTTTGTGCATATCTTGGTCGTATGTCAGAATTTTGGCAAACAGACTTCACAAACAGCTCTAGAATGGGGGAATATAGAGCCCATGAAGTTTTGTAGCAATCAGAGTTGAAACGCTTAAAATAGGTAGATTAGAAATTGATTTGTGGGTTGTGAGCTATTATTTTCACTCTAGCGAGCTAATTCTCACTTGAGCAAGCCTATGTATAAGGTTGGGGGTGCATTCTGCTGAAATCTTGCTCAAGCAAGGATATTCTCGCTCAAGCGAGTGTCAAATGGATAGTTTCTGTGAAATTTTGCTCAAGTGAATGTTTTTTTCGCTTAAGCGAGCTGATTAGGGGCTATTTCTGTTGAATTCTTGCTCAACCAAGAGCTTAAGCGAAAATCTCGCTTAAGCGAGCTTATTTTTACTCAAGCAAGACTGATAGAGTTTTTACTTCCTTTATAAAAGTTGTAGTAATTTTGTCACGGTTATTTTGACCCAAAATTTGCATCAATTTGAGGTCGGTAGCTCGAGTTATGTCCGCAATACTAAAGGGTGTTTAGGTTGGAAATTTTAGTAGGGTTGGTCTTATAAATTCGTGAATTAGGCAGTCTTAAGGGCATAATTGGCCCTCGACTTCTTTATAACATTTGTAGGTATTTATATTTCGGAGGTGTACTAATTAGATTCATCTTGATTGGAGTTGTATAACTTCAATTTGATGCAAATTACTAAGTAGTGTGTGGGGAACCTGCATGCTAAAAAATTTTCTTTGGGCAATTTTGGAACTCTAAAGCCTAAGATATGTTATAGGGACCCGTAGACTCATGTGGGGGCATTCTAGGACGGATATGAAAATTTTGAGAAAAATTCCCCTGTATTTTTATTAAATTAATGTGACAACCAAAATATGCTGAGAATCGCCCAAATGCCTCCGACACCAATTAGGCATAATCATGAATATCTAAAAATTATTAAAAATTACAAATTAATTATTTCAACAACCTTTACAAATTAAAAACATAGATCAATGCAAAAACTACAATTTTGACATAGTTTTGAAGACGAGCGATTTACCAAAAATTTATAAAATCACCGACGACACCCAAGACGTCTCCGACTACATGAAACACAGTCCCCGAAAATTATTGAAACCTTGCTGATTCCTTCTAAAATAATTTCTGAGTTACTCTGACACCCCGATGCTTCATTGTTTTTCCTCTGAGTGAATGACTGGCTAACTCTCACCGAACCTTTGAGCTTCTTGACGCTCACGGCTATGCATGCAAAAGGATTCGAGGAAGAGAGGGAGCTGATGTGTGTGTGAAAGAGCTTGAGAGCTACGGTGAGTGAGGGGGAGACGTTATTGAGAGGGATTGAGGGAAATGGTTCAGTCATTGTGAGGGAGAAAGAAATAAAGCTGTGGAGAGGGGGGATGGAGAGGAGACGTAAGGCAGCGATGAGATTGAGCGGGCGTGAAAAAAGAGGGCGCGAGATGAGAGATTGTGAGTACAAGGAGGAGCTAGGCAGAAAAATGAGAGATAGATTGTAATGAAAGAGCTTGAGATTAAGAGTAATGGACAGGGAGCAATTGAAAAAAAAAGGAAACGGGAAAGTGATAGAGGGAGATATGCGAAAGTGAGTGTGCAAAGAAAAAATAAAATTATAAAATTATTACATATTTTTTATTTCTATTTTTATATTTTATTTTTAATTATAAAATTATTACATACTTTTTACAAACCTTTTAAAAATAATATAAAATAATAATTTTATAATCAAATCAATTTTTTAAAAAATAAGCATTTGTTAAAAATCACATCTTTTCCAACAAGGAATTAATCATCATCATTAATTTTATATGCATATTCATTAAACAGACAATTTAAGAATAATACAAGATACTTACATAAAAATAAATAGGGCAAAGGGTAAATTTAGCCCCTAACAAATTTCTGATTTTGGGTTTACCCCTAGAATGATTTTTCCTAGTATAGTGTCCCTGTAATATTTTTATTTATAGTATATAACTCCTACCGTTAACAGATTCTGTTAAGTCGTGAGGTGTAGTTGACTCACATGTCACTAGGTGCATACGTGGCATGTGACTCAATTTAAAATGCCTAGTAGGATTGAGTTGCTAATTAAGAAAGATAACTAAAGCTTAATCAAGGCTAATTAGTATATTAAAAAAATTGAAATAAACACGTTGCTTTCTTCCTCTTCCTTACTCACGTACCCTAACAGTTACTTTTCTTCCTTACGTACCATAAAAGGTGCCCAAGCAAAGAAGGTGTTCCACTTTATCCTTTTAAGTGTGTCAAGTGGGTATGTCATGTCTATAAGGTTGAGTGGGTCATTCTCAAGGGCTTCTTTTAGGAGACTATGTAAATGTAATGAACCTGTCTTGCTATTAGTCTACAATAGCCTAAAAAATCTTGGTAAATCATTCTTCAAATGTGTTAATTAGATAGTAAGCTTGAGTTTAGGGCTTGTTGTATTTCATTCAGTTTTTTTATGTTGACCCATTTTTGAAGCTGTTTCATTCCTGCTACATAAGGAGAACATATGTGGGTATTTTAAATGGGTTGATAGTGGGCAACAAAACCAGGCAAGGTCTGTTAGCGTCTCTACCCATGGCAACAGACTTTTTTATGGGGAGATGGGCAGGGTTTTAAGGCTCGAAGAGAGATTAAGAGAATGCAAAACCATGAATTTCATGCTATTGTGGTTATGTGCAATATCGTGGCCATTGTCTTCCTCATCCTAGTTTTGGTTACAGTGAAGGGTTTAAGGGGTTGAAGATATGGTTTTTTTTTTGTTTGGGTTATGGTTCAGTCACTAATAATATAGCAATAGGCCCTTAAGAAAGTTATTTCATAGCATTAGGCCCCTGATGATGGAAAGTAGCGTTATGTTAACTTGAGTATAGGTGTCTGTTAATTATTTGTGTTGGTGAATGTAACTGTGAACTATTAATGAAGATGCCTACTTTTGAATTTTTTGCATATTATGAATTTTGTTTCAATTTGTTATGGTAGTCTTAAATGGTAGAATAGTAATGTGAAAAAAAGGCATTTTTGACTCAACAATGGCTTTTGTGTACACTTTGTTAAAATGGATTTCGTGTACACTTTATGAAAAAAGAAGCATACTACTCAGTCTTACTGCATTACCAAAAAATAATTACATTATCTCAACACTTTGTTAGTCACAGTAGCATTGTCTCAAAAATAATTACAGAATCTGAAATAGCTACACATATTGCCATTCTAATTACATGGGTTGAACTACACTTGATTGTGTAGCCACCATGTCAACTTGAGAAGGCATTGTGTTGACCTCACCTCCAACTTCCCCTCCAACTCGACCTCTTCCTTCCCCTATACCTATTGTTCCTGTCCTTGTCCCTCTTCCCTTTCCTCTCCCTCTTCCTCTTGTGGAATCTGTTCTTGTGGTTGGTCTAGGTTGTTGTTCAATGTTCTTTACACATCTTCCCTTTTTCTTCTTAACAGGAATCTTTGCATCAATTGATAAAACTAAGGACCCTTCAGCAGCTGAACATGTTGAAGTCATAGTCACAGTTGTAGGTTATTCTTCATGTTGATGACATGGTTGATCAGTATCTGTAGGATTAATGGTCCCTCCAACTTCATCAATATTCTGCTCTATTGTGGGTTCTTGATCAAGTTTCTACAACTAGAAATTAAAAACATGATTGTTTGTCTTGGTCAATGAAGAACAATAAGGCTACTTACATTTGTTTTTCTTGGTGGTTGTTTGTATCTAGCCCTGTTATGGCCAGTTCCCCGTAGTTTCTACATCAATAGCGTGCAGGACATCTCCTTAATGTGTTAGGGTTTTCCTTATCAATCGGATCCCTTCTTCTGAGTTTCTTTGGCCTCCCAAGTCCACGTTTATAAATTGGTGGCAGGGTGTGTAGATGTTTAGTAGTTGGCCACAGGTCTGGGCCATTAATTGCATCAACTATATTTGCATAACATTCCTTATATGTTTTCTTCGAATAACAACCATTCATATAATGAACTGGGTCTTGTCCTATGTGTAATATGCATCATATGCCATGTCTGCATGGTATGGCTACCAGTTCCCACCATTCATATGCACATCTCCTTTTGTCAACATCAACAACAAATTTCTCATTGAACATTGAATGTGTTACTTTAAAAACCCGATGTCCAGATGTTGAAACCAGTTGGCAGAAAAATATTGCTCTCCATCCAACCTCTTCAATGGTTTAAGCATGATGTCTCCTTTAATGTTGATTTGGTCCTCAACTTCGAAAATTTGACCATCAAGTAAGTCCTTAACCATTCTAGCATACTCAGAATTAGCTTCTCCCTTGCAGGTAGGATGACATTATTAAATGCTTCACACAGATTATTCATCACTACATCACACTTGGGGTAGTGCAAGAATTGGTGCCTACATTAAGACTCTTTAGGTATAGCCATCAACCACTCCCAATCCCCCTCATCAATCTCCTTAATTTGATTCATTTTAGCCTCCCAACCCTGTAAACACAATGATAAAATGATGAAATACCTGTGCAAACACTTCAAATGACATTATAAAACTACATTAACACAATGATAACAAACCTGTGCATATGTTGCCTTACTTGCCCCCATCATTAGCTCCTTCAAGACTGCACCAGCACCAAACTTCTTTTTCAGATTACTGTGTATGTGTCTTACACAGTATCTGTGTCCAGTCCCTAAGTTCAAGTCCTGTATGGCTTGTAGAAGTCTCTGTGCAGGAAATGAAACAATATAAAAGGACATTATAAAAAGGAAAATAAGGAATTATAAAAATCAAACACCATGTGAGAAACCATGTCTATACCTTTTGGTGATTTGAAATAAACACTAATTGTCTTTGTGTTCCAATGTCCTTCAGAAGTAAAGTGAGAAACCATGTCTAAGCTTCTTTGTTTTCCATTTCCACAACAACTACAGCTAGTGAAAAATACTAATCATTGACATCCCTTCCTACAGCTGTTAGAAGGATCCCACCAAATACAGTCTTTAAATGACATCCATCAACTCTTATAAATGGTCTACATCCACTTATGAAGCCCTTCTTACAAGCATCAAGACATAAGTAGTAACTCCCGAACCTTGGTTGCAAACCATCACCTAGGGTAACTAGTTGAAACTTGTATGTAGTAGCCTCATCACTAACTCTCCTTAACTCAACAATGTAATTCCAAAGAAGTTTATATTGTTTGCTAGCCTCTCCTTCCATCATCTCAATTGCCATTTTTCTGGTATTGTATGCTATCCAGCTAGTAATCCCTACTTGATAACTAAGCATCAACTCAGTCTTTATCTCATCCAACTTCATGTTCCTATTAGCCTTCATTTTTGGCAAAATTACCTTTGCAACCCATATATCATTAACATTTTTGTTCTCAAAAACCCTGCCACACGTGTGCTTGTCCATGAATGTCTTCAATTAAATTATGCTTGTTCTACCCACCCTAATTGCACCCTGAACATGGAGACCTCCTTCTGATTCTAAACCCTCTCTATCCTTATTCCTAGGTTTTACACCATGGATCTCAACATCTCTTTCAGATTCCACCCCCTCTGTTTCCTCATTCCTAGCATTTGAACCCTGGACCTCAACACTACATTGTGGTTCCAACCCCTCTCTACCTAAACTCCCAGCATTTGCATCTTCCACATCAACACTACATTGTGAAACCTCTCCCTTTCCACCCTCATTTTTTATCCCAATATAGTTGGCTTAGAACCCCCATGACCAAACAATTTTTTCTTAAAACTTTTATAAATTTTTTTCTAGTGATAGGCTTATTGGGTGACTTAAATGGCCTCACCTTGGGTGTAGATTTAGTCCTTCTGACCTTCTAAATTAGGCCATATTTTATCCCCACATCATCTTTCTCAACCAAACTTTTGTCCTCTTTATCTCCCAACTCCAACACCAAGTCACCATCCACAACTAAATGCTCAATATAAATGTCCACCTCATATTTATTCTTTATACCAAACTTTCTAACCTCCAATGCATGGTTGTCCCACGTTATGTCAACAAACTCCCTACTAGGCTTTTTCCACCACATTTTAAAGTTTTCCCTACTATAACCTAACTCCCTAACTAAAGACTTACATTCAAAATAATACCACCTATCCATATCCATGTTATGAAAAACAATAACTTTATTCTCTCTATACTCCATAGGTGGGACATTAGTAAATTTACCCTTGTGATGAATAACTATTGAAAAACTCATCCATAAAAGGATAAAAAATCACAGTTACATATAACACATCCCATTTACGCACAATTAAAACTTTGCATGACAGTTACGATTCATAATCTACAATAATTTAACCCTTTCATGGTCCCTACAAAGAAAAAAAATCTACATTTGCACTAAAAGTGTAAAGAATCTTACTTGTGCTTGTCCTCTTAATGCATATGTAGTAGAGAACCGACCAGCCATGCACACCTCCACAATCGATGATTTCTTGTCATCTTGCTCGGTAAGTTCACACACGGGAAACGAATAAGTCATACGAGAGTAAGACGTGAGTGAGCAAGAGGAAGAGAGCAACATGTTTATTTCAATTTTTATAATATTCTAATTAACTTGATTAAGCTTTAATTATCTTTCTTAATTAACAACTTCATCCTACTAGGCATTTAAAATTATGAGTCGCATACCATGTCTGCACCTTACACCTCATCACTTAACAGAGTCTGTTAACGGCAGGGATTACATACTATAAATAAAAATATTACAGGGACATTATACTAGGAAAAATTAATCTAGGGGGTAAACCCAAAATCAGATATTTGTTAGGAGATAAATTTACCCTTTACTCAAATAAATATTAGTTAGACAATAATATTAACATGTATTTATATTAAATATATTAACAAGGTATAATTTTTTATCCTTTAAGAAACGCGTTTTAAAAATAAATCTCAAGTAAAATAGTGAAACATTTTTAAAAAATATGCATATGGAATGAATATTAAGAAATATAATATAGCATTCTTAAAGAATTTATAAAGTTTTTATTACAATTTAAATTTTATAAGTTTTATCATCTATAAGCTTATTCTTATGGTAAATAATGAGATTTTTTTAATATCTTTTATTTGTAAAATATTTAGTTTACAATATACATAATTTTATAGGCTTATATGAGAAAGGAAAAAAAATTTTGATTACAATTCATAATCAAATTCCTTCTAGAACCATTTATTTATTTTTATTAGAATTAATAAGTTATGTTATGAATTGTGTTTATAAATAGGTGTATTTATAAGGCTCATATAAAAATAAAATAAAGTTTCCTATTCTTTCTACTCTCATTCTTTCTTCTTTTTGTCTATCTTTTTTACTCTTTAACATCGTTTACTTTTATAACACATTATCAACATCAAACTCTAACAAAAAAAATTGGATCATCTTTACAGTGTTCGTTTTATATTTTGGGTAATTTTTTAATTTTTAATTTTTAATTATATTTTCTTTATGGTTATTGTAACATCCCAGTTTTAATTATTGGTTAATTTTATTAATTGAAAAATTAATTGAGAATGTTAAATTAATTACAGAGGGGTAAGCTAATTTTTAGAATTAATTTGGTTATTTTTTTGGTAACTTAAAGTTACCAGATTAGTTTTAGAAATTAACCAAATGAGTGAAAAGACCATTTTACCCTTAAATGTCTTGATCTATTGGCCAAAATTTTTTCCCTTATTTCACTATTTCTCTCGTGCATGCTAAGGAAGGAAAAGAAATAAAGCACTCATTCTTTGTCATTTCTTTTCGACCCACGACACCACCCTTTTATTTTTATCAATTTCCTTCAAATTTCCATTGAGGTAAAGTTGGATTCCAAGCTCCACTTCCTTTCCTCTCTCCACGGGAAACCATAAAAGGTCAAGGGAGTCTTCAACTTCTTTAATTGCTAAGGTAAGGCTCCATGAGCATGTTTTTGGTTTTGGGTTGCTTCTTGAATCCCAACCTCTAAGTTCTTTAATTTTATGTTCTTAGTGAGCTTCGAAACCATTATCAAGTTATGGGTAGCTTTGTGGACCTTGGGTTTTATTAATTCATCCATTGGAAATTTAAATCCAACGACACACAGTTCAGTTTAGTTCCATTTCGTGAATTCAAGCTTTAATCCTTTCTTTTTCATGATTAGAGATCATTTCAAAGCCATCCTTGAGAGTAGGCAGCGTTGGAACTTTGTAACCTAGCTTTCATAAACTTGTCGGTGATTGTTCGGTAAGTGGAAATTTTGAACTTGGATCATTTTTGCCTAATTATTTGTTAGTATATAATTTTGAGTTTCCAAATAGTTAAGAAATGATTAAGGTTTGTGAGTTTGATGGGTGGTTAATTAACCAGAGAGTTATTAGTTATGTGTAATATAGGTTTTTTTTATTCTGGAAGATGACCGAAAATGTGGATTGACATTTGGGATCTCAGATTTCGGGTAGGAGAAGCATTATATTTTAAATGTATGGGATATAAATGGATAAGAGATATATTTACATTGATGATGAAATTAATTAGTAATTTTGATGAATTTAATGTTAATATTGATAATAGGAACGTGTTAGAATATATCCCCGTAATGGTTAATTGTTATTTAATAATATTTGGATATATGTTGATGATTTCTATAAGTATGTGAGATTCCATTCATAAGGTGTGAATAATTAATTGATTGATAAGTATGATGTATTATATTGGATTGCAATGATTAACGATGATATGTGATTGATTATCAATATAATGATGATGATTGAATAAGCTTGGGATAGCTTAATTGATTGTGGATTGATTGTAATTGATTTTGTATGCTATCCTTTGATTGAATAATTGGTTGTAAGACCTTTGGTGATGGTAACCAAGTGGTGGACCTTGGTGATGGTAATCAGGTGGCTCATTGATGATTGATAGTGGTTTAGCATAGCATTTGCATTTAGATATACACAAGACTGAAGAAGGCCTATGATGCCACCCAGATAGGAGGGCGACCATTGGATGAGCACCCTATGGTACCATAAAGGGCGGCCATTTACGTTCCTGTTGCTAATGTTGAACCGAAACAGTGACGAAAGTAGCACAAAGAGGACCATCTTTAGCGACACGTGCCTGCAGTCATAATGTTTGCTACGGGTTGTCATTTGCTGTCACTGACTTGTTAGCGACCAGGATCACAATGACGGGTTTCTACCGTAGCTAATGTCGTCGCTGATTTATTAAGCGACGGATTACTGGTCATGAACGACGGGTTTTTCCTGTCGTAAATGGGTCTATTTTTAGTAGTGGGTGGTTTCTTTGGATTCCATAGCCGCCTTTGAGTTGGAATCAAGGCTAACTCGCAACACTTGAGTTGAGTTCTCGTTGTCACTTCGAGTGACTGGTGTTGCAAATGGGTGAATGGTTTGATACCAGTAAAAAGATTTGATGATATATGTTGAGAAAATTTTGATATTGTAGTATTAGTCCCACCAATAGAGTTAGATTCGCACGCATATGCATTAGCACATAGATTGAGATTAAGAAGCTGTAGGACAGCTACTAATGATGGTCTTTATTGTGATTGATTACGTATGTGATGATATATGTATGTTGTTGCTTTATGTTAATGGGAATTAATGATTTGATGATGATTAATGATTAATATGGTTATTGTTAGAACTGGATAAGAAATGGTATATGTTGAGCCTAGATCCACTTTAGTATTTGTCATTTAACATATATATACTCACTGCCTAACCTTTTTTTATTTCAGTGAACTTGGATCAAGGAAAGGAATGGTTAATGACCATTAGGAATGTCATGATAATTCTTGAGAGGGATTGGTGTATATATGTATATATTTGTATAGTTTTGATGTTATATGTCTTGGCTGACTCTTTTGATTAATATATATGTTTGTATAATGAATTAAGTATTTGATAACCTCATTGAAGGTTTAGAATTATTTTTGATACCTATATATATATATGTATATGTATATATATACACATGAGTAATAATGATGCATTGAATTGATCATGTCCGAGAATTGCATCAAATGATGATCTGTTATTGAATTGTTTTATGGGCAAGTTTCGCTAGATGGCATTAAGCCTAGAATGTTATAATTGATAAGTAGATGATGATAAATGAAGTGTAACATTGAAGTTGAATGATTTAGTTTGTGGAATCATAAGAATTATGTAGTAAATAAGGAACTAAACGACCAAAATAAGATCTGTAAGGTTGTAGGACCCTCGAAGAGGTTGGATAGCTTGTATAATGTATTTGAATTTGTTAAGGAATCCCTAGTGCATGAGCAGCGGAAATACAAGGATTCTCATAGGATTTGCAAAGCGTCGTATTTCAAAGCATAATACAAACACAAAAAAAAATATTGCGTTTTAGGATTACCTCTTGAAGATTATCGAAGCAGTCGTAGCCTCGTCCTTTAGGAGTCCACATGAGTACTCCCACCAGAAACGCTACACCTTCTAAATGTTAGTTTGACGGCGTGTAGCTTTTGCAACTTTTATGTATTTTGTTTCTTTTTTTGGGTAGCCGCCTATGAGCATCTTATGCTATATTTATAGGCTTAGGTTTGACCTAATTTGCTCTCTAAAGAGTGGGCTCCTTACTCATTCTAAATGAGTTAGGCTCAATAGCTTTATTTTAGTCCAACTAAAATAAAAGCTATTTTCTGATGGGCTTACTCTATGTGTGCGACCCTATAGGTAAAATACTCGGTCATATTAATAATAAACTATTTTATTATTAATATAAAATAAGAGCGACATCTAGCAATGCATCATTATGTCCAAATATTATTTATTATCAACATAACCTATAAGTGATAATTATTTTATATGTTTATTCCTTTTGTCACGATATCCTAATTGGGCCCAAGGCATGGTCGTGTTATCCTTATATGGTCCAATTTATTTTACTTGATAGCGGAGTAGACTTTATCCGAATAAATATCCAATATTTATTTTTTCTAGCATGACCATGCATTTCCTTAGTCTCACTCCATCAAGTGGCTTATAGATATCACTCCTGTCACATAGGAGAGACAAATCCCATCTACATCACTCATATCCCTTTGTATAATTTATTCATTGCCTAATCATAACCTTTATAGTCCTCTTGTTATAGAAGACGTTTGATTGTATTAAAACAACAAACTCCTTATGTAGGAATCATAGTGACTTCGGGTCGAAGGACTACATATACCATTATCACATTGAGAATCATTTATGACATTCATGTAACGATCCATGCAATGTTCTCATGGTGGGTCTTTCCAGTACATCATTACTCTTAATGTGCACCCGTGTGAAGACTTGATATAATCTATATCCATGATCTGTGAGATCGGATCATCAGTACACACACACTAGTCTTAATGTATTTACATGTACTCACGTAAATACTTGACTAGGTACGTTTAAGGAATAACTCTTATATGATCTATTACTCCAAGGATAAATAAAGGCTGTTAAACTATTTAACCAAAAATGCCTTATTCAAAATGATGCGTCCTATATAGGCTCTTAGTGCATATTTCCAACAGAATTGTGTTAGAATTGGAATGGTCTAACTTGGATGATAATTGAGTGGATTAGTTACTTGAAACAACCTAAAATGACCTAAATGCATTTTTTTCCATATATCCCCCTTGTTTTTGAGAATTTTTTAATGTGTTGAATAGGATTAGTGTGAATTAGCTTGTGTTAAAGCTTGGTAGCAGTTAGAGGTCAAATAGGTAAGATAGGATGCATAGAAGTTAGCCTGTAGGCTAAAATTCTACATAATTCCGTAGTCTAAGAGTCTTGTAATTGATTACATAATCGATTACCAGAGAGCAAACCTGAAAACTACACAGGTTGCTCGTGGGTAATCGATTATAGAGTCTTTGATAATTAATTACATAGTTTTGGTAATCGATTACATAAATACCCCCAACATGTAGATTTTCTTAAAGCTATTGGTAATCGATTTTACAAATGGTGTAATCGATTACACCGTAACTTTTGGCCCCTATACTCTTAAAAAAAATGTTAGCTTCTCACCCAACTTTTGCTTCACTTGTTAGGTTGATTTGATCAGTGTTTAGGGTATCTGAGCTATCATATTAGGTTGTAAAAATTAGAAAAATTTACCCTACAATTTTATTAAATAAGTGTAACAATCATAACAACAAAAAACTAGATTTGTGATAAAATAAATCTGTCGCTAATAGACCAAATTCCGTTGCTAAATGTATTAGCGACAACAACTACTACGGAAGAAACCCGCTCCCATTCTGGTGGCTAAACATTTCAGCGACAGCGTTAAGGCCCGTGGCGACCTTAGTGACTACCACACGATGTCGCTAAAAGGTGGTCTCCTTTCTCTAAAAGTCATCGCTACCTTAGCAATGACGAAGTTATTGTCGTTGTAGTAAATTACATTTTGCTGTCATTATTTGGCCAAGTAGCGACCGCATCTCCACCGTAGCTATTTTTTTCAAAAACCCCGTCACTACATCCGTAGCTATCAGTGTCAAATCCCAGTCGCTAATGTCGTAGCAGACAGGAAGCATAGCCACGAGGATTGGTCGTAGCTAAATAGGGACCAGAGTCCTCCGTCGTTGACTCGTAGCTGAATAGTGACCAACATTAGCAATGGGGTCTTGTCGTTGCTATATTAGCGATGGAGACCTGTGTAGCTAAATAGAGACCAGTGTCTTCTGTCGCTGACTCGTAGCTGAATAGGGACAACATTAGCGATGGTGATCTGTTGTAGCTAATCAGGGGCTGCCTTTTTTTCATCGCTAACGTTTTAACACCTTAGCGACTTATTCTTGTTCGTCGCTATTATGAAAAAATTGTTTTTTCTAAAATATTTTTTAGAGTTTTATGATTTAAATAACTTAAGTATATTTTATAAAGTTGGATTAAATATTTTTATAAAACTAAAATATAAATATTAATTTTTTATAATGCTTTTATTATAGGCTGATAGTAAATAGAAAAATTGTAATTAAGATCAATAGGTAATAAACACAATCGAATAAAAATATAGTAATAGTCATCATATCATTTACAACTCAAACAATAAAAAAAGAATAAATACAAAAATGTGTAAGACTAAAAAAAATACAAAGTCCATTAACTGGGTGGGGGATCCTCAGGTGGTGGGTGTGGTCAGGAAGCAGAGGCTGCATCGTCAGGTATAGCCGGTAAAGACTCCATCAACCGGCGGATTAGAGCCTTCTACTGACCCATCATCCTATGAGTGTCCTCTAGCTGCTGCTCTGCTCGCTGCTCCGCTAGCTTCCTCTATATGCACTCCTCAGCGAGCTCGATGTTCAGGTTTTAAATAACCTGAACAACATCTGTTAGTAACGTAGAGGAAGAGGCAGGGGTCTTCCCAGTCCTGGATATCTGGGTCCCAACTCCACCGAGGCCAAACACCCTTCCCTTCTTATTGACGCCTCTAACAGCCTCTAAATAAATGGTGTTGTCGTCGGTAAAAGAAAAGGTGGGAGGTGTCTCCCCATCAGGAGTCTGAGAGGCCAGCTCAACCTTCTTCTAGGCCCGCATAGCCTGGTATGTCTCCTGCATATGTTTAGAAAAGTCAAATAAGTTAGTAAATCTAAATATATAAAAAAATTTGAAAATATTTGTAAGTTTAGATAAAGTACTGTCATCTTTATGGTCTTCTAGTTAACCTAGTGACTGGACTTGTTCTTCTTGGTGATTTACATTACCTCGAATAACGAAGGCTCATGGTGGTCCTTCTGCTCCTGCAATTTAAAACATATTAAAATTGTAACGAAAAAGCTTTCAAGTGAATACAAAAATAAACCTATTAGGAAAGGTACTTACAAATCTTCTTTTATCCTCTACAACTGAAATGGAACCTCCAATGTAGACGGAGGCTCCAACATCATTACGGAAATAGGGGAAAAGGTAATATGGAACGCACCTTGAAGGAGACAGGGAGGGGCCATCGGAGACGACCTTCGAACGGAGACTCCAACGAAGGGAGCTTCAAACGGAGAGACATGAGACAAAAAATGGTTCGAGAGGGAGACGGTGGTTTGAGATTCAAGGGAGAAAGAGAGTGGGCTTTGAGGGACAAGGAGGGAGAAGGCTTCGACGGAGAGGGAAAAGAGAGAGGACGACGGAGAAGAGGGGACATGAACACGAGAAAGGGAGGAGCAGAGGAGAAAGGTTTAGGGCTCGACAAAATAATGGAGGGGAAAGGTTTAGGGCCAATAAGTTATTAGATTTAGCGAAGGACATATACCATCGCTCAAACCGTGGCATATTTAAAAAACTTGACACGTGGTTGACCTAGCGACAGACACTAATATCATCCCTATAATGGCCTATCTAATGACGGAAGGACACCGTCGCTAAAGTGGGTGCCCAGTATAGTGATGGAGGTTGTGACAGACGTTTTCAAAAATTTAGCGACAGTCTTTAAGAGGGTCACTGACATGGTTACTAAGGTCTTTTCAAGGTGCTTTTAACACCATGGTCGCTAAAGTGGTCGCTAATGTGTTTAACGTAGCGACAGAACCTAATACCGTCCCTACAATGGCCTATCTAGAGACGAGGGTAGCGACAACAAGACAATGACGGAACCTGTCTGTCGCTATTATTAAGCGCCAACAAAAATACTAGGAGGGAAACCAAAAATTGTTAGAGGTAAAATATAGCGACGGATGCAGTGAAGACACGATACTACTGACGGAATCTCGTCGTCGCTACTGTTAAGCGCCAACAAAAAAACTGGAGGGAAACCAAAAATTGTTGGAGGTAAAATATAGCGAGGGAAGCCGCGACGACACGATACTACTGACGGAATCCCTCATTCGCTACTATTAAGCGCCAACAAAAAAAACTTGGAGGGAAACCAAAAATTGTTGGAAGTAAAATATAGAGACCAAGTCAATGACGGTGTGTAATAAAGCGACGGACTTTTGTGAATTTTAACGACGGCGTTCGTGTGGTCGCTGATGTCGTTACTAATGTTCTTTTTAAGGTGCTTTTTGACATTTCGGTCGCTAATCTGGTCGCTAATTAGCGACGGCTTCGTACGGTCGCTAACTTTAAGTAGCTGCCAAAAGCTTTTTTAGTAATGAATTATTCCTTTAACTTATATGAGTTTTTTTAATAAATTAAAAATGGAATATACTCACCTCAATGAATCCCTTTATTATAATTAATTTGAACCTTTTACACATATACTCATTCTAGGACTCAATCACCTAACTTTTATACAAATTGAATTTTTAATTATTTTAGTCAAATATTATTTTGGCTATATTTTTAAATTGTCAATAATATTAATAAATAAATAACTAAATTTATTATATTTTATGGATACCAAGAGGGTCTAACTAATAAGTGTATGTATTATAAAAAATAAATATACACATTTTAAATTAGAAATACATCTCATAAAAAAGAAGAAAAATTCTAAAAATTTCTTATAAAATAACAGGAAAAAACATTGAAGTTTGAAATCAGTGTAAATTATCCAAACCTTGTACCGGGTCACGTTAAATTAATTTGATCAAATATGTTTTGATTTTTCACCAAAAAAAAAAATGTTTTGATTTTAAAGCAAAACTTCCAACAGTTAAGGCCCCACGAGTGGTTTCTGTTTTAAGTTTTCAAATTTTCAAAAATTAAAATGATGATTTTAAATTTTAAGACTGAGAACAAAAATTGGTTTGTATAGTTTCGAAATGTAGTTTTTAAACCAATTCAAAAAAAATTAAAAAGAAAACAAAACTATTTAAGTTGAATAATTTATTTTAAACTAAAATTAAATAAAAACTACCACCACTAGAACACGGCCTAATATTATGCTTTTAAAATAAAAATGAAGTGATAAAAGATAGAGGGTCGGTAGCATGAATTGATATGGCACTTTTATTTTATTGGAGTTCATAAATCAAAATCTTAGATTGAATGGTGAATAATTAATTTTTAGAGTAAGGATGCTTGGCTGCTTCGAAAACAACATTACAGGTAATGTTATTCATCTTTAGTTGTAATTGTGCGGTTAAGATGTTTGGCTTGATAGTTATTAACCCCCTAAAATGATGTTCATCTTTAATGGTATTGAACGGGAAGGGGTAGAATTCGCTCCAAGGCATTTTATGGTGGTAGGATCCTTCAAATTTTGTTTATGGAGAGCCCATACAAAAAAACAATAATTATTTAGATCATTATCTTTCATCAAGGTTATTGTATTATTGATAAAACTAACTGCTAGTAAATTAAGTGATTTTATATTTAATAAAGTTAACTATTATAGTAATTAATAAAAATAAAATGACATAAAAAGACATGTTTAATTATTTGGACAAAACTTGTAAAATTTTTATATTAACAACTTAATAACTTTTATATTTTAATTAATTTCAAATTTAATAAAACTAGTTTTAGGACCCGTGTAATGCACCTTTTTTTGTAGGGAGAAAAATTTGAGGGTGCAAAAATAATTTACCTTACAATTTAAAGACATTAATCCGTCATTTAGAATACATAAAGACATGTAACAAACTAATATTGTATAAAACAAATAAAAATGTATTAACTAAATTATAAAGTAACAAGTAAATTTGAGACTAACAACCTCTTATAATTATATATTTTCCTTTCCTTGATGATATTCACAATTTTAACAATAAAATTTTCCATTTTGTAGCTAAATGGTAAATTCTCTAGTAAAAAAGTAGAAGCACGAGGCTAAAAATCAGATACACCAAAGACAATAGAAAGAAGTAGATTGAAGATTACTTTAAAAGATTCATTGTTAGTCTAAAATTCCATACATAAAGCGTATTGCAACAAAAGTGAGAAATAACCTATGTGTAAGCCGTCAATTTGATAGAATTTTTTTAAAAAAAAAAGAATTAGGAAATGCTTATTATTAGTCATAAAAAATGGTTCCATCTATCATATGTGAAAAAAAAATTATAATCAGGTCATTATTTTTTTTGCTTATACAGAGGTAAGTATTTACAATTAAAACAAAATTTTATTGTGACAAGCACCACCACACCATAAAAACAGACCCTATAACAGGAATAAGAATCATTAAAATATATCTGAATAACAATAATTGTTATATAGTCTCGAATTAATCGTAGTTGATCAATTTGTGAATGCAGATTAACAAACTTTCATCTTTTCCCATGTGTTTTTGTCCATGCAGTGTTCTCATTCATGTTGTGACATGTTATTCACAACCATGGAGTAAAATTAGTAACGTCATTATAACCGATGGTCATTAAATTTAAAGAAGATTTAAAATGTTAAAAAATTAGAAGAATTATAAGTCATCACAATTAAAGAAAAAAAGATAAATCAAATTAAATAAACAAACCAATGGATACTTGTATGTTTAGAAATATTTGTTATTAAATTTAACTATCTATAGTGTATAAAACAAAAAAAATGTATCAACTAAATTAGAAAATAACAAAAGAAAATTTAAGACTAACAATAGGTAATTATTTACAATTAAAAAAATTATTGTGACAAGCAACACCATATCGCAAAGGCAGTCCCTATCAAATTGAGTAACAAAAATAATAATCATTAAAATTTATCTAAATAACAATAATTGTTATATAGTCTCGAATTAGTCGTAGTTGATCAATTTGGCAAGGCAGATTAACCAAAAACTTTTACATCTTCCTTTTTGTTTATGATCGTACAGTGTTCTCATTCATGCAATAACATTTTATTGACAACATGGAGTGAGATTAGTGACCTCATTATAACCGATATATGATAGAAAGTCACTAAAAGAAAATTTAAAATGTTAAAAAATTAGAAAAATTATAAGTCGTCACAATTAAAAAAAAACAAATCAAATTAGATAAACAAATCAATGAATACTTGTATGTTTAGAAATATTTGTTACTAAATTTCACTATCTATTTGCTAATAAGTTATTTAAAAAATATAAAGACGTATAACAAGCTGATATTTCATAAAATAAAAAATATATATTAACTAAATTAGAAAGTAACAAAAGAAAATTTGAGACTAACAACCTCTTGTAATTATATATTTTCCTTTCCTTAATGATATCCATAATTTTAACAATAAACTTTTCCTTTTTGTAGTTAAATGATATATTCTCTAGTAAAAAGTAGAAGGATAAGGATTAAAAATCAGATCCACAAAGACAATATAAAGAAGTAGAATGATGGAGATTACCTCAAAAGATTCATTGTTAGCCATCAATTTGACATAAACTTTGTTTTTTTCAAAAAGAATCAAGGAAATGCTTAAAATTAGTCAGAGACAATGCTTCCATCTATCATAGGTGAAAAAATGATAAGGAGATTGTAACGTCCCCTTAAATATTCCTAAAATTTATCCTGAGATTTGTTTAAAAAATAGAGTAAATTTTCCTGATAGCTGGTAATCGAGTACTAATGTGGTAATCGATTAATATCAGAACAACAATAGCAAAAATATAGAATTTTACCTTTTGGCCAACTTTCGGCCTACCTAAATTGCTCATTTTAACTCTGATTGCTACGAAACTTTACGGGCCACATGTTTTCACCATTCCAAAACTGTTGGTGTTATCCGTTTGCCAAAATTCCATTGTATGAATGAGATATGCACATAAATGCATAAAATCCAATTTCTAGCAAACACCATGCACCAAATCATTCAAATGGGTTCTAAACCACTTGAGGCCTACATGCACAAGTCCTAAATGATATGGGGAACCTATTAGTTCCCTTTGGGGGTCCTAAAATCCACTGGATCACAAAATCACCTACTTAGTTCCTAATTTAGCTTAGTTTTGCATAAAATGCAATATAAGGTCTCATTAATCATAACTCATCAATTTCATTCCTAATTCTCACATATATGCTACAATTACTCAACAACATTCAAATTTATATTTATGCAATACATGCCCATAATCATTTGTTATCATTCAAGCATACTCACTTCAAGTTCAACACACAAACACTTGTAGCTGTAATAAGGCTCAATGCCTTTTTACTTCCAAATTTCATACATACATACATACATACATACACACACACACACACACACACACACACACACACACACATATATATATATATATATATATATTGTAACATCCTAGTTTAATAATTTTGGTGAATTAAATGAATTAAAAGTTAAATAGGATTAGCATGATTAATTAATCAAAGTAAGTGATCAATTTGAACAAATGTCGTAATGACGAAGGCGTCCCTAAATCATTTAAATTAGAAAATCTTCTTCTTCTTTCCATTTTACTTCGTTGGCAACAGAGAAGAAAAACCCATCTCTTTTTCTTGACTTCTTTCTTTCCAATTAGCATCTCCAACTCCTTTCTTCTTCAAATTTCTCTCAAATTCATCAAATTAAAGTGAAACCTAAGCTTCCTCTCCTTTCTCTTTCACATGGACAGCCATGAAATTAAGGGAAAGAGCTTGAAATTCTCTAATTCAAGGTAATTTGATGAATTCTTGCCATGGGTTTTAGTTTAATCTTGTTTTTATCTCTCAATTCTTGCAATTTTATGGATTATGAAACATTTAGAAGTTACTGGCATATGTGGATGGTTTGGAGATTTTCAAGAACCTTGAATTTCTATGAATAAGTGAGATAAAGTAGCTTCTAAATTGTTAATCCTATAGAATATAGCTTAACAATTGTCGTTTCAATGAAATAAGGTAGCTTCGAAAGGTTTTGGAGTGATTCAAAGCTTGGAGCTTGATTCGGAGGTGAGGTTTGAAGTTGACATCTTGGTTCGGTAAGTCATAGCTTACCAAAATAGTCATACTTTAATTATTTTTTGACTTGGCTAGCGATATTTGTGTTAAATACAAGACTAAAATCAAGTATTATGAATTTTAGGAAGTCGTTTGATTTCGAGGAATAGAGATCGGAACTTACAATTTGTGTTTAGTGAGGTTTGATAGCTCTTGGAGCTTTTGGGATTCTCTATTCGAGGTAGGGGGAGCTTTTACATAATTAAATACATAGTTATAGCGGATTTGAGGTATATTTATATATAGAATTAAGAATGATGTGTTTTATGCACTATGATGAATATAATGTTTGCCATCTATATGAATATGAAAGATTGCATAAGATGTAAAACATGTTTCGAATTTCATTGAGTTATATGATTGTATGAGATGTTTATGTTATGTGAAATATGAGTTATCTCATGGAATGGTACTTATGCATAATATACTTGAATGAACATAATTATGTTTGAATTTAGCATAAGATGCTTGAATTGTGAAGTACATGATATTTGAATAGCATGAGATGCTTATAAGATCATTTGATAGTTTGAAACGAAATGTTGTGAGCATAAAAGCGTGGGACGCTTATGCATTGAATTGAAATTGATAGTATTTATATGCATGAGATGCTATATGTATATGTATAAAAGACCTTGGGTAGGACTCAAGGCAAACCTCTTGAGTGAGACTCGACATTAGCCCGTAATACTGCCGTTGTCACTGAGAGTAACTGTGTTACGTGAGATAGCAAACGGTTTGGTACCAGTAAAACTGCCGGATCAACTGAGAGCTGAGTATGTGGCTGAGATCCAGTGTTGCAACACAAAGTTTAATGACGATTACTTGGATCCAAATGAATGAGAATTGCATGATTACATATGTATCCTATTGAGAAACATGATGATAAGTATTGTAATAAGAATTAGTGAATAACATGGTTATAGTAGTTCATGCTTTATAGAATATTATACCTTATTGCATGATAGAGAATAGAATAATTGAATCAAAACTATAATTGTCATTTATTATGTATGATGCTCACTGTTGGCCCGACGGCGACTCAGCGGTTCTTTCCCACCGCCGGACTTTTTGTCAATTGGCAAGCGCACCAATCGTTTGTAGTTTTCGAAATTTAGATATCGTTCCACTGGGATTGAAAGTCCAATAACAACAGTAATTTTCTACTTACTATGGTAAATATGAAGGAAATTATAAACAAAAGAATGATTTATATACAGTTTATACAATATTCACAAGATAGCATGGTTGAGTGATTCATGAGATAAAAAGAAAATAAAATCTATCTAAAAAGTTAAGTTGCAATCTAGAATAGGTAAGATACTTGAGATAAACACAGATAAATAAATTATGTTAGAAATTGGATCCCTAATCTAGAATAACAATGAGGAACTCAAGACATGCATATTTAATCATCAAGTTTCATGTCATTGCAGCTTAAAATCATTATAACCGATCCCTCGTGATATAAATTCTAAGAATTCACCGTAAAGTCCGATCCCTCGTGAGCTTTCTCAGTAAAAACTTGCATTAAGACCTGGCCTTATGGCAACAATGGTTAACAACCCCTATAGAATTGAGATACCAAGGGTATTCCAACTTTTTACTTTCGTCAAAACAAGTTTCAATACGGCATAAATAATCATTCTCCCGTTTGACATTTATACTAATAAAACCAGTTTCGATACACATGAAAATCATTCTCCCGTTTGACGTTCATATTAATAAAAGGTTGAAATACTAACATGGACTTGAATCATAAACATGCAGAGGTCGAATTCACAACATTATACTCAATAGATTAGTTCACCAATTCCAACATAAACAAATTAGTTACACATGGTAAAAGTAAAAACAACACTTACAGAGTTTGACATTACGAAGAAGACGATGGAAACTTCACGATACAACGATCACAATACACCGAAACACACTCAAGTATCTAGAAAACTATTCTAGAACTACAACTCACAAAAGAAGTACTCAAAGTCGAGCACAAGAGAGAAGAGAAGAGAAGTGTATGGAATGGGATACTATGAATGGTGTTGGATGGCCCTATTTATAGGGCTGAGCAAGGGTGCTGACGCTACGCGTCACTTTGACGCTACGCGTCAGACCCCTGACTCAGCCTCCATTAAACACTTGATAATGGCCACTTTCAATAATTAATCTTGATCATGCCTGGCCACTTGGACATGTTTCCACGAGTTTTTGGCCATTTATGCTGATTGGGGTGGCCCTTGGGCTGAGTGGGGTGCCCATTATTGAGTCCAAGTGGAGTGGTTGGCCAAAGTGGAGTGGTTGTTCACGCAGCACTGACGCTACGCGTGGATGTGATGCGTAGCGTCAGACTCAAAAATATCAGTTGATGCTACGCGTGGGGTGAGGCTACGCGTCAGATTCTCCAGTGTAATTTTCTCTTGATTTCTTAACTTTTTCACTGCAAAACTAGAGAAAATTGATCAAGGGCAGATTATTTCCAACAACACTCATTTATTAAATTTAAATCCTATTTTTCTAACAAATTAAACTAATTTTTATAATTTTTATGAAATTTTTATTTAAGCTTTTATTGAAAATTTGAGGACTAACAAATACCCCCAACTTGAGACATTGCTCGTCCTCGAGCAAGAGAGAAAAATAAGAATAAAAATTTGAAATCAAATTTTTAAGTTAGTCCGAAAATTTACCACAAAAAATAATTACACAATTTCAACTATTTTGTAATAATCAAAAACTGATATCAAATATAACAAAGATTTAATGATAAAATTGTTTACAATATTCTATTAACAACCAAGCAGAATTTCAGGCTTACCTCACAAGTGTTTATCTCTATGCAATTGGTAACCTGTTTCTCTCAATCAATCATAAAATCAAACGAATTTAACTTTGTTTGTCATCTAATCAATGGTTATTTATACAGAGTTAGTTCGGAAATCACGAGGTCTTTTTACAGGTTGTAATGAGGCTTGGTTTACAAGAATCAATGGTTTTTCTTGGAATTCAAAAACCTAAAATCATAAAAGAGCATTTTACAATCCTTAGGCTTTCTCTTGACCCAAACTTCTCATTTTCTTTTATTGATGAAAAATAAATACCCCCAACTTGATTCTTTTCACTATTTTTGACTTTTCTTTTCCATATTTTCTTTTTGAAAAGAATCAAGTTGCTTATTTTCACTCCCCATTTTTGTAAGAACACTCAAAATATTTTTCATTTATTTCAACTGCTCTTTTAATCAATCAAGTATAGGGAATGGTCAAAACAAATTTAAGCTTTAAGGGTACCAAAGAATTTTATTTTAGGCTCAAATTGGCTTGCAAGGGATAAAAGACTTTTTACCAAGGTAAGCTGTTTGGCCCAAGGTTTCGTTTCACCAATAAATGTGCCTTGATCATTTTCCCGAATTCTCTGTACAACAACACAAATCACAGATTAAAGCAAAATCAATTCGAATTGAAAATATGTCGATTAAAACCCTCAAGTGTTTAAAAAGATCTCTCAACTCACCGGGTTATTGAAATTTGCTTGATGGTTAATAAACTTATTGTAATTAAATTTATCAAAATTCCTAAGTTATAAAGAAATTGATAATTGATTTTACAAAATTGGTTTTATTGTGTAAAAACTCTAAGTGTATAAACTAACTTACTAACAAAAATTTGATTCATTTATTTAAAAGAAGAATTATTTTTCGAAAAAATGAGCAAAAACGAATAAACACACCACACAATGATAAAATGCCATAATATAAAATGTAAATATAAATGTAAATGTATATCCAAATATAACTAAAAACAAATGTACTCAATATAAATGAAGATGGCATCTCAATCCTCCATCTAATCATCATCATCCTCCTCCTCCTCCTCCTCATCATCACCATCAGAGTCATGATGTGCACTAGAAGATCCACCAGTCTCAGGGTAGGTGGGTAAATCTCCGGGCCAAGCTACATGTGCTGCAAACTCGGCTGGGGTAACATAAGGTGCTCCCTCTCCCTGTAACCTGTACTGATAAAATTCATCGTGAAGATGAATATAAGCTCTGTGAGTGGCAGCCATCATCTGCATCATATGCTGATGCTCAAGTGACATCCGGGCAAAGCCCTGTGTAACAGCATCAGCAGATGGAGGCTGCACTGGTGGTCTCCTCCTCCGAGGTCGGGGCTGAGCCTCCTGCTCTAGTGGTGGAAGCTCGCACTGCTGCACAAAATAATCTCTGTTTACTAGAACTTTAGGGACTCTCCCTGAAGAACTAGTAAACTCTGGTGAAGGTACAATGACTCCCTGCCTCCTCAGTAAGGCAGATATGATGAGAGGAAAGGGTATGGGGCGATTCACTTTATACCCGAGGGCATAAAAGTGAATCTGCTCGGAGATAAGTTCGGCGATATCAATGGTGTGGCCCTGGAGGATAGAATAGAGGAGGCAACAACGCTCCACTGGAAGGGAAGAAAGATGGGTGACAGGAGTGATATTATGGAGCATGAGGTGGGACCATGCCTGGGCTATGGGGGTAAGCTGGGTCTTGAGGAGGTTAGATGGACTCCTTCCAACCCTACTCAGGTTGAAAAAGATTCCATCCTTGCTCAGAAAATGAGCAACCTCCTCGAGGGAGTATCCTAACTCTCCCTCAGCAAGAATCTTGTTTCTGTTTTCTTTCCAGAAACAAGTGTCATCCTCGGGAGTAGGCTCCCAAGGGTTACCCAATAGGGTACTGATGGTGTCCCGGTCATAAGAGATATGCCAGCCTCTAACCCAACTCGTCCGCTGCTGCCCAAGATTCGGTGCGTCCTGGCGGGTCCTGTAAGCATTTGCGTAAAACTCCATCACTAAGATGGGGTCCCCTCAGTAGGTAGGGAGAATAGAGGTCCCCATCTCCTCTGCTGCACTCTATCCTGCAGCTCAGGATAGTCTCCTGCACTCAGATCAAGGACCCTCTCCCAGATAAGTCTCTGGCCCTTGATCTGATGAAACCGTGCCCATTTCGCATCCGTGCGAAATCTAGTAGGATCCCTCGGTCCTAACACCTCCTGTCTCTGAGAATCAGGATCCTCAGAAGTGGTGTCAGTGTCTGTGGACTTCCTCTGTCTTTTAGAGGGACCGGCTGTGGGAATGGATTTCTTAGGTGCCATCTGTAAAAAGTAAAAATTTAAAATTAAACACACACTAAATAAATCACACACAAGCAAACAATTATTTGTAAAATATTTTTGGGTTTTCTAAAATTTTTCACAAATAAAAATGCAATTCAACAACATATTTTTGAATTTTTAATATTTAAAGAAATTAACATACATATATTCAAATAATATACAAAACAAAATACAATTTATTTATACAAATTTGCAAGAAAGTATAACGAATACTAAACATAAAAGTTTATTAATTTAAAAAGAAAACAACAAACAACAAACAAACAGCAAGATTTAAAAACAGAGGCTGACGCTACGCGTGGTGTGACGCTACGCATCAGCCAGTTCCTCCACGCTACGCGTCAGTGGGACGCTACGCGTGAGCTTACAGTTCATCCTCACGCTACGCGTCAATGGGACGCTACGCGTGGGATGCGCAGTTTTAAAAAAATAACAGGGGTTGCACAGCAGCAACCCCTTTCCAAACCACATTATATCCATTCATTTTCTAATTCCTAACAGCAATCAATCCCAATGGTCTTCTAATCCTAATCCTAACCACATTTATTTCTAAAATCGAAAATTAAAACAAAAAGCTAAAGAGGATGGATTAGAGTACTTACTTGTTGTTCCTTGAGCAATTTAGGAATGAAGAGGTTTGGAAGAGAGAAAATGAGGTTTTTGAAGTTTAGGTTTGAAAACTAAGTGAGGCAGAGAGGAAGTTTTAGGTTTAAAACCCTAAGATGGGCCTCTCTGGTTCAGTTTTAAAAACTGAACGTGGGCTCTGACGCTACGCGTGGGTGGGACGCTACGCATCAGAACCAAAATTCAGAGTCCACGCTACGCGTCAAGTGGGCGCTACGCGTGGGCTTTTGTTTTTGATTTTCAAAAATTTGGATTTTCAAAAACCTTTTCAGTTTAAAACCCCTTTTCTTTTAAACAAGTTAAAAAAATTGTTTTGTGGTTTTTTTTTTTATGTAAAACAACCTTAAAAACAAAAAGAAAAGAATGGGTTGCCTCCTATTGAGCGCTAGGTTTAATGTCTCCAGCCAGACATTACCTCTGATTAATCAGGTGGTTTCCCAATATTCTTTGAGGAATCACCTGTCTTTTTCTTCCTTCTTCTTCTTTTCCGATGCCTAATTACTTGTTTTTCATCATTCAAAGCATCGGTTAATTCAAAACAATTTAATTGATTGGGAAGAGATATACCTGGTTTGGTTGAAGGGTAAACTTTTGCCTCATTACTTATCCTGAGGTGTTCATGAGCACTGAAGCTTACTTCTTCTCCATAAACTTTGACTGCAACCATACTTTGATCAACATCTACTTTGATTTTTGCAGTCTTCATGAAAGGTCTTCCTAGGATCAGGGGGATCTCAGTATCCTCCTTCATATCCAGTACCATAAAGTCAACTTTGAAGTGGTACTTGTCAACCTTTACTAACACATCTTCCACAATCCCAAAAGGTTTTTTGACAGAGCGATCTGCAAATTGTAATTCTGTCTTTGCTTCCTTCAACTCATATTCACCAATGCGTTTTATTAAATCTAAGGGCATCAAGTTAATGTTAGCCCCTAAATCTAATAGGGCATTCCTGATGTTGATATTTCCGATTGTTACAGGAATGGTGAAACTCCCCGGATCTTTACATTTTTTCGGGGTTATACAGTTTGTTTCTTGCTCTGTATCTCTTTGCATATTTTTTTCTTTTTCATTTTTTTCATTTTTTTCTATTTTTTCACTTTCTTTTTCTTCTTCTTTCTTTTTCTCACTCTTTTCTTTACAATCAATTTTTACAATATCAGAAGAAACAACATTACATTGTTCCCTTGGGTTTTGAGTGTTTGCAGAAAACCCAGAACTCTTTAATTCGGCTATCTCTTTTGCAAGCTGACCCATTTGTATATCTAATGCTTTTTGGGCAGCTTCATTTGTCTCTATAAACTGCAATAACTGTTGAATAGCTTCCTCTATTCTTGTCAACCTTGCATTGTCAGTTTGTTGTTGCTTGAATTGATTGTTAGGAGGTCTGTTGGAAGGTCCAGTGTCCTGTCTCCAGCCAATATTCTGATTTTGCCAACCCTGCAGGTAATTGTTAGGAAAAGAATTTCCATGATTAAAAGGAAAATTACCTAAGGGTGCTCTTTGATGGTTCATGAAATTGGCTTGCTCTTGCTCATTTCCACAGTAACCACATGGTTGTTCTCCCATGCAGTGCGTACATGCTTTAAGTTGAGCAGGGGGTGGTGATGCTACTTGAGCAATTTGAAGTTTTTCCAATTGCTTGCTCATAACTTCAATTTGTTGGGTCAGTAATTTTTGCTGAGCCAACACTGCATCATTTACTCCCAATTCGAGCATTCCTGGCTTCCTTTGCATATTACCTCTTTCATGCTTTGCTTGTCGATCACTAATAGCCATTGATTCCAATATTTCTATGGCTTCTTCCACAGTCTTGTTCATTAAAGAACCACCTGCACAAGCATCTAACATCATCTTGAACTGAGGCAATAAACCATGGTAAACGATTCTTACCTTTTCGGCATCATTTAGGTTGTGGTTTGGGCATTTTCTCAAGAGTGCCTTGAATCGTTCCCATGTCTCTCCTAATGATTCATCATTATTTTGGGAAAAAGAGTGTATGGCTGTCATTGCTTCAAAATATTTTGAAGGAGAATAAAATCTTTCCAAAAATTTTCTTTCAACATCGGACCAGTTTGCAAAACTACCCGGTGGACAAGATTTAAACCATTCTTTTGTTTTCCCAATCAATGAAAAAGGAAAGAGTCTCATGTAAACAGACTCTTCTTGATTGGGTTCAAAACCAATTGTGCTGCATAATTCATAAAAAACAGTTAAATGTTCATATGGTTCTTCATGATTTAAACCAGCAAATTGGTTGTTTTGAATAATATTTAAAGTGGCAGGTTTAATTTCCACTGGTAAAACTGGTCCTTGAAACATTCCCGAAACTCGGGGTGGACCATTTATAGCAGCAAACTGTCCCAATGTTCTCCTTTCAGCAGCCATATTTGAATTTTCAAAAATTTTCGAAGTAGAAGAAGAATTAGTTTGTGTTTTAGATTTCAAAGACTTGATTTTCTTTACAAACTTTTCTATCTCAGGATCAAAATAAATTTTACCTGCGGTAGATCGAGTTTGCATACACAAACTAGACAAAGAAAGTTAGTGTAACAATGATACAAAATAAATAAAAATTATCTAAGGTAAAAAATATTTACCACGGTAATTAAAATTTTACTATTTTACTGAAACAATTCAATCCCCGGCGACGGCGCCAGAAAACTTGTTGGCCCGACGGCGACTCAGCGGTTCTTTCCCACCGCCGGACTTTTTGTTAATTGGCAAGCGCACCAATCGTTTGTAGTTTTTGAAATTTAGATATCGTTCCACTGGGATTGAAAGTCCAATAACAACAGTAATTTTCTACTTACTATGGTAAATATGAAGGAAATTATAAACAAAAGAATGATTTATATACAGTTTATACAATATTCACAAGATAGCATGGTTGAGTGATTCATGAGATAAAAAGAAAATAAAATCTATCTAAAAAGTTGAGTTGCAATCTAGAATAGGTAAGATACTTGAGATAAACACAGATAAACAAATTATGTTAGAAATTGGATCCCTAATCTAGAATAACAATGAGGAACTCAAGACATGCATATTTAATCATCAAGTTTCATGTCATTGCAGCTTAAAATCATTATAACCGATCCCTCTTTATATAAATTCTAAGAATTCACCGTAAAGTCCGATCCCTCGTGAGCTTTCTCAGTAAAAACTTGCATTAAGACCTGGCCTTATGGCAACAATGGTTAACAACCCCTATAGAATTGAGATACCAAGGGTATTCCAACTTTTTACTTTCGTCAAAACAAGTTTCAATATGGCATAAATAATCATTCTCCTGTTTGACATTTATACTAATAAAACCAGTTTCGATACACATGAAAATCATTCTCCCGTTTGACGTTCATATTAATAAAAGGTTGAAATACTAACATGGACTTGAATCATAAACATGCAGAGGTCGAATTCACAACATTATACTCAATAGATTAGTTCACCAATTCCAACATAAACAAATTAGTTACACATGGTAAAAGTAAAAACAACACTTACAGAGTTTGACATTACGAAGAAGACGATGGAAACTTCACGATACAACGATCACAATACACCGAAACACACTCAAGTATCTAGAAAACTATTCTAGAACTACAACTCACAAAAGAAGTACTCAAAGTCGAGCACAAGAGAGAAGAGAAGAGAAGTGTATGGAATGGGATACTATGAATGGTGTTGGATGGCCCTATTTATAGGGCTGAGCAAGGGTGCTGACGCTACGCGTCACTTTGACGCTACGCGTCAGACCCCTGACTCAGCCTCCATTAAACACTTGATAATGGCCACTTTCAATAATTAATCTTGATCATGCCTGGCCACTTGGACATGTTTCCACGAGTTTTTGGCCATTTATGCTGATTGGGGTGGCCCTTGGGCTGAGTGGGGTGCCCATTATTGAGTCCAAGTGGAGTGGTTGGCCAAAGTGGAGTGGTTGTTCACGCAGCACTGACGCTACGCGTGGATGTGATGCGTAGCGTCAGACTCAAAAATATCAGTTGATGCTACGCGTGGGGTGAGGCTACGCGTCAGATTCTCCAGTGTAATTTTCTCTTGATTTCTTAACTTTTTCACTGCAAAACTAGAGAAAATTGATCAAGGGCAGATTATTTCCAACAACACTCATTTATTGAATTTAAATCCTATTTTTCTAACAAATTAAACTAATTTTTATAATTTTTATGAAATTTTTATTTAAGCTTTTATTGAAAATTTGAGGACTAACACTCACCCCTATTTGTGGTTAATTTTACAGTGGATTTAGGACGCAGCGGAGGTATATGAGAAGTCACTCAGTTAAGCTGGAGCTTTATGTATATATGCGTGTACATGATGCTCATAGTAGCTTGTAGTAGCCTTGGCAGGCTCCTGTGTATACCTATTTTGTTATGAGTATATGCATATATATGGTTGAATGTTTAGTGGACTAAGTGGTTGATAGCTTCACTTGGAAGCTTAGAACCTATCCTTAGCATATACGTGTGGTATGTGATGAATAATGATGCTTACTTGATGTTATGGAAGAGTGGAGACCATGGATAGTTCCACCATATGCATATAAGATTAATGACCAGGAATTGTGGACTTCTATATGTTGCTTTGATGATGCATGAATGTCCAGGAATTTCCTTTGAATGAAAAATAGTAGTGGCTGTGTGAAAAGCCCATGATTATGTAACTGATATTTGGCTTTTCATGCATAATTGAGCAATTGAGATAGTCAAATTGTAAATTAGGAGGTATGAATGATATAGAATAGTTTGAATAGCATCTAGGCATGATTTTTGGCTTATGAAAACTAGAATGGATCGATTTGATTACAAATTAGCCTCCCAGTTGCTCAAAATGTCTCAACACGGGCTATTTTCATTTTTACTCATAACTTCCTCGTTTTTAGGAATTTTTTAGTGCGGCCAATGGCTACATGTCACAAATGATGTATTATAGCTTGTGTCAAAATTTGATGATCATTGGATTTGAAATGAGAAAGATAGGGCATCTAGAAGTTGGCAATTTTGCATTTTCTAATGTTTCTGCTGCATAACTGATAAACAGTAGGTAGGAATCGATTCCCCAAATGCATGAATCGATTCCCACCCCTGTTTCATGCGTATTTGGGTAAATCTTAAAGTTGTGAATCGATTCCCAGGGGAGGTGAATCGATTCCTCCCCTGTTTCACTCTATTTTTGTAAAATCCACACAGGAATCGATTTCCCAATATGATGAATCGATTCCCAACCCTTTTTAAACGTAGGAATTGATTCCCAGGGGAAGTGAATCGATTCCTCCCCTGTTGGCACCCTGTTTATGTAATTTTTCATACATGAATCGATTCAGGCCATTTTTTAATCGATTTATGCCTCTGTTCCATTAAAAATTTTCATGCTTTGCTGTTTAATAATAACATAGATCCAAGTACCAACATTTCTTGATATTTAAATGTGTTTACCATATTTTAGTAATTAAATCAAGTGCTTTTAAACCTTACTCCCAATTCAAATTTAATTGTGAAAAAAAATTTCTTGTATTTTTAAGTTTATTATTATTAAGTTAGGATGTTTTATTTTGGTTGATCACATACTCCATAACATTAAATCACCACACAATCATTAACTACTAGGTACCGCATCATAAATCAAGTTTCATGGCTAATGCATAGTACCACCAACATCATTATCAAACCATATTACATAACTAACAAATTTTAAAGATATCATTTTACTTGCATTAGTTTCAATTGTTCCTTGACATCCACGCATCACTTAGCATTTCATTCTGATGCATTCGCCACTTCCCTGTCATTGGTTACTAAAAAGAAAAGTAAGGGTGAGTGTTTGGAAATCATAATTAATATAGAACAGTAAATATAAACCAATAATTAGCAATTTATCGCTATGTGATTGCCATATCCAGTTCACCAAGCTTTTAGTAATCTTATACATACTAGTATGAACATATTTCATGTAATACTCAATTCATCCTTAATTCAAGAGTCAACCATCACACATGAAAACAATATCACTATTTAAGTCCATATTTAACATAATTCAATAATCGACAATATAAACATCATCCTCATCAAATAAAAAAGCACACAACTAACTCTTAAACACTTATTATGACGTATACTAACAGGGTCGACCTTCAGCTGAGGGTCCTACTTGACACCCCGTGGACCCGACTTGGTCCATCGAGCCCGACTTGGCTCCCCACCTCAACCACTAGGTCCTACTTAACCACAAGAGCCAAAAGCGAGGGGTAACATATATCGTCGGTCGTCCTCAACCACACAAACCATATAATCTTATTTCACATTCTTTATTTTCTTTATCAAATGGTACAAGGCCTTAATTTAAATAAATAGGGTGTCCACACATATCCTATCACAACCTAATTTTATGGTTAAATTTGAATTGGTAATTAAAGAGTAAAAATTAAATTTTCTTAGAAATGAATTCTAGAAAACAGGAGATTTAATTCCGGTTACAGGGATATTTTTATTTCGTAAGATGGAATTAAAATAAGATTAAACGGAAACAGAACGCTATAATAAAACGTGGAATTATTAAGGAACCCCTTAATTGTTCAAAAAAATAAAAAAGAAAAGGAAAGATATTCTCTGTCTCCCAAGATTTTTTTCCTTCTTCCTTCTCCATCGTCATATTACACCACCATAAATAGCCTATAAATAAGACCTTCCACTTCTAAATTACTTCAGAATTACATACCCCACATATTCCATAACCCTCTATCATCTTCTTCAAGCTTCTAAATCTTCATTTTCATTTCTTAAAGCTTTTCAATTTTGCTTAATAAGGAACCACACCCACTTGGAGATTTGAGGAGAAACAAGGAAGTAAAGAAATTTAGCACTTAAGGAATCTTCAATTGAGGTAAGAAAGATGAGATGGAACATTAAAAAGATAGGAATTAAATTGGAAATGCTTGTAAAGTGTTAATGGTTTAAAAATCCACATAGTTAGATTTTGATTTAAATTGAAATAAGTTATGAAATTAATGTTAAATTATATAGAATATGATATATAATATGTTTCTAATGTTGTATGGTGATTTGGAATCAATTGACATGTTTAATTTGCATTTAAAATGGGTAAAAATAGCAAAAACCAAAAAATACAGTGTTGTCTTCGTATTTCTACATCAGACCTCTTTTTAACAACGGATATTTGGCAACGGGTGTTAAAAACCCAGAAGCGATGGCAGTTTTGTAAATAAGCTTAAAACTTAGAAATAGTGGCATTTTTGTAAATATGATTAAAACCTTAAAATAATGGTATTTTTTGTAAATATATGCCAAAATTACTATTACAAAATTAAATAATGGATTTTTATTTATCCTTTGAGATTTTATATTAAAATAAATAAATACGGTTGATTAAATTAAGTTTAGAAGTTTATTTAAATATATTTAAAGGAAAAAAATTCCTATTTTTAAATTATTTAAGATAATAAGTAGTGTAATTTTATAATATTAATAAATATTATACATAAGGAAAATGTGTTTCAGTATTCTTTGGATTATGATATATGGAGTATGCTTATGAATATGACAAAATATTATCCTGATTTTATAAAGAATAAAAAGAATTTAATAATTTAACTCAGACCTAATGCATTCATGCATTATATGCATTGACCGTTCAAAGGATACACAGAAGGGTTCTTTGATGGGGTTCCGGGTGGGGAAACGCGCTTTGTGGAGTAACAGACCCCTGTGGTGGTTTTATACCACGACCGTCTTAAGGGATGAGCAGTGTGTCCTTAAGGAGGGGTCCCGTAACACCTGTTATTGATATTATTATATTGTTATCCGATGTTGGTGTTGCATTATACGGCATGGTATCAGTTGGATATCCGTAAAAAATATTATTATTAACCACTCCTTATGTTCCCACCAGAATAGATCCATCATGCATTCTCATTCATATAAAGGATGGAAAATAATAATATAAATATAATAAAAACACTCGTTTGGAATCTGTATCGCATAACATCCTATTTGTGTTTGTGTATGTTTCTAATTTAGTTTCTATTTATTTGATATTTTATCTCACTTTTTCTTCTACTTATGGCAACCCTTTAGTTTTTAATCAGGAAAATATATATAAAATGGATGATGTTTGATGTGGAAGAACTATGAAGACTTTTGATGTTGATGCTTACTTGCGTAACTACTTTGGTTGTATTATGTATGTGTATGTTATGTTTTGGTGTTTTATATCTTTGTATTTTATAGACCTAGGGTACCTATTGTGAAATATAACATGTATGGAACCTTGATATTATGCATAATAATAAGAAGTTAATTATGTAAAAGGTTATGCACTTTGATATTATATCAGTAACCTCTGGAATCAGGTTGTGAATCACTTGATAATTACCAAGTGAAAAAAAGTTATCCAAGAAATTTTATATAGTGATGGTAATTATCTTGGGATTTGCAAGTTGGCTCCAGGGTGTTAGATCTGAAGTGGCATCAGAGCAATGGTTTATAAAATATAAAGAAAACCTTAGGAAGTAACTAGAGATTAACATAGGATAGTTTGAAGTATGTGAACCTTGATTGTTATTTATCTGAAATTTATGTGCCTGTTTGTTATATATGCTCTTTGTATGTTTTTGTTTAGTATAATAGTTACTTAGATAGTGTAAAATTGTTAGAACTATGAGTATATTAAATACTCAGCAACTGAATGCAGTGATACCTGTAGGATAAGAAATGGCTAATTATTAAAATGATGATGCCATGGCAGCTGCATTCAATCGCTTTGTTGAGATCCTTGAAAGACAGGAACAACAAAGGTTAGTCGAAGGATCCCGTGGACTTGACCATTTCCTAAAAAGGAAACCTACCTAATTTAAAAGGAGACTATAATCTAGAGGTGGCTTACCTATAGATTAAAGAAATGGAATGTATTTTCCGATCCTTACCTTGTATTGAAGCCCAGAAGTTAGAATATGCTATCTATATGATTGTAGGGGAAGCAGAGAATTGGTGGATCTTCAATCGCGATAAGTTACTGGAAGCCATAGGCTACTCATCTGGGAGAATTTTAAAGAAAGCTTTCTCGAGAAATACTTCCCTGCTAGTGTCAGAAGCAAAAAGGAATTGTAATTTTTATTTTTAAAGAAAAGGAATATATCTATCGGAGAATACACTACCAAATTTGAGAAACTATCATTGTTTTATCCTCCTTTCCAACAGTCAAGGACTGAGGCTTCTAAATGCGTTAAATTTGAAAATGGTCTAAGGCCAAAAATTAAAGAAGCTATAGGACATTAGGAGATTAGGAGTTTTCCCACTCTAATCAACAAATGCAGAATCTTTGAAGAGAACCATCGGGTCAGGATAGAGCAGGAGAAAAAGAGTAAGTAGTTGAAACCTCAATTAGTGAACTTCAAAAGGCGAGGAACATATAACCAGCATCGATTTAGAGGTGGACCATCTTCATCATCCAGAGGACGTGTGAACCAGCCAATCACATGGAACTGTTATAAATATGAAGGAAATCAAAGAACCCATGATTGTACACAGGAAAATCTTATTTGTTTCCAATGCGATTGGATGAATTCCCAGAAGTATCCCCTGAAGATGTTCCATGTGATTGGCTGGTCCCAGAAGTATAACAGTTCCATATGATTGGCTGGTTCACACGTCCTTAGGATGATAAAGATGGTCCATCTCTAAATCAATTTTGATTAAATGCTCCTCACCTTTTGAAGTTCATTAATTGAGGTTTTAATTGCTTACTACTTTTCTCCTGCTCTATCCTGGCCCGATGGTTCTCTTCAAAGATTCTGCATTTGTTGATTAGATTAGGAAAACTCCTAATCTCTTAATGTCGTAAAGCTTATTTATATTCTAGCCTCAGACCATTTTCAAATTTAACGCATTTAGAAGCCTCATCCCTGGTTATTGGAAAGGAGGATAAAACAATGACAGTTCCTTAAATTTGGTAGGGTATTCTTCGACAGACATATTCCTTTGCTTTAATTCTAAAAATTCAAATTCCTTTTTGCTTCTGACACTAACAGGGAAATATTTCTCGAGAAAGCTTTCTTTAAAACTCTCCAAGATGGGTAGCCTATCGGCTTCCAATAACCTATTGTGAGCGAAGATCTGCCAATTCTCTACTTCCCCTACCATCATATAGGTAGCATATTCTACCTTCAGGACTTCAGTACAAGGTAAGGATCGAAAAATACGTTCCATTTCTTTGATTCACATATAAGCCACCTTTAAAATATAGTCTCCTTTAAATTGGGTAGGTTTCCTTTTCAGGAAACGGTCAAGTCCACGGGTTCCTTCGGCTAACCTTTGTTGTTCCTGTCTTTCAAGGATCTCAGCAAAGCGATTGAATGCAGCTGCCATGGCATCATCGTTCTAACGATTAGCCATTTCTTATCCTACAGGTACCACTACATTCAATTACTGACTATTTAATATACTCAAAGTTCTAACAATTTTATACTATCTAAGTAACTATTATACTAAACAAAAACATACAAAGAGCATATATAGCGCACAGACACACAAATTTCAGACAAATAACAATCAAGGTTCACATACTTCAAACTATTCTATGTTAATCTCTAGTTACTTCCTAAGGTTTTCTTTATATTTTATAAACCATTGCTCTGATACCACTTCAGATGTAACACCCTGGAGCCAACTTGCAAATCCCAAGATAATTACCGTCACCATATAAAATTTCTTGGATAACTTTTTTTCACCTGGTAATTATCAAGTGATTCACAACCTGATTCCAAAGGTTACTGATATAATATCAGAGTGCATAACCTTTTACATAATTAACTTCTTATTATTATGTATAATATCAAGGTTCCATACATGTTATATTTCACAACGAGTACCTTAGGTCTATAAAATATAAAGATATAAAACACCAAAACATAGCATACACATACATAATATAACCAAAGTAGTTACGCAAGCAAGCATCAACATCAAAAGTCTTCATAGTTCTTCCACGTCAAACATCATCCATTTTATATATATTTTCTTGATTAAACACTAAAGGGTTGCCACAAGTAAAAGAAAGAGTGAGATAAAATATCAAATAAATAGAAATTAAATTAGAAATATACACAAACACAAATAGGATGCTATGCGACATAGATGCCAAACAAATAGGAGATTTAGAAGCTTGAAGAAGATGATGGAAGGATATGGAATATGTGGGGTATTTAATTCTGAAGTAATTTAAAGGTGGAAGGTCTTATTTATAGGCTGTTTATGATAGGGCAATATGACGGCGGAGAAGGAAGAGGGAAAAAAATCTCGGGAGACGGAGAAGATCTTTTCTTTTCTTTTCTTTTTTATTTTTTAACAATTAAGGGGTTCTTTAATAATTCTACATTTTATTGCAGCATTCTATTTCCATTTAATCTTATTTTAAGTTTGTCCTATGAAATAAAAATATCCTTATAACCAAAATTAAATTTCCTATTTTCTAGGATTTATTTGCTATTTTTCTAAGAAAATTAAAATTTTATTGTTTAATTACGAGTTTAGATTTAATCATAAAAATCAGGCTGTGACAGATCTGACCCATGTTCTACCACCAGAGCGGGCACATAGAACAGACCCCAAACATAACACCTCTTATTATAGAATTTGTCACCATGTTATCACGATCTTCAAATCATCAACGATTAACAACATCAATCCACATCATATATCAACAAATAATGCTACAAGCCAACATCATACATACAGTCATGTTTGATTATTGCATTTCACCTGAGTTTCTCTTCCATCACACCCATACAAAATTTTATCTTGTTTAAATCATCCATTTATAATATTGTACATAATTCATTACTAATTCAATCATTGTTTTCACATCAAGGTATATGCATTACAATAACAACATTTCCATGATTTAAACACATCAACAATTCGTATTTTCTCTTTGTCGGTTCATATTGACATTACTAACTATCACATAATCAATAATCATCATAAACATCATAACTTACTACACAGTTTCATTAGATACGCATTACACCATCGATATTTCACAATTCTAGTTATACCAGATCACTTGATTTTCATCATCATAATCATTATCTCATATCAGATCATTATGCTTATATATACATATATATATCAACATTTACATAATCATTATTAATATGTACATTTTCTTTTATCATCACCCATTAACATGAGACCATCCCTATCTCAACTTACTATCGTATATTTACATTAGTCTTATTAAAGAAAATATGATTATCTAGTTCACCATCACATGCTTAATTCTAGCTATCAACATTATCATCATGTCAATTTAACATTTTACATTACTCTTCAACTTATGTAAATAAAAGTGTCAACATACTCAATTTCATCATATTCCTCAATTTATCATCGCATCCTCTATTCATCTCATTATTACTTATAATTGGATTATAACTTCCACCTATCTCACTTTCTTATCAAGGTCATTGTTACCATTTACGATTTCATGTCAATTCATACAATCTTATTCTTATATTGATACGATTTATAGATTTACAACCACAAGTTATCACGTTTTATTTTATCTTTCAATCAATCTTCATGTACAACATTTCCATTCATCTATAAATCATAGATTCACCATTTAATTTTGCCACATAATTTAAATTATACCATATGCCACATAAGCCAAGCCTCTAACTCATTATTTAATTTATCTCACATCATTAACCAATCAACACCATCACATATATATTCTATTATCGTCGTTTTTATGTTTCCCCAATCAAGTTCACTTTCTATCCGCAATGTACATATATATTATTCATTTACTTATTATCTTACACCTAATATTATTTCATGTTAAACATCCATTATAATTCCATAACCCCATTTCATTTGCGAATCATAAATCCAAGATTTAAATCGCCATACATTTTAACTTAAAAACACCAAGATAATAGTTCACACGTAATTCATATTGTTAGAATCAAGTCTGAACTCAAAACTAAGAAGTCCGAACCCCATGTGATTTGTTAATAATATACATCAAGACTCTTACCTAAAATGAAGTCTATATATCTGGTTTATCTAACTATTCTGTTCAAGCATGACAGGGAGTCTGTAGAACTCCGATTGCAAAGAATAAGCGGAGTTTGTAAAATCAAATTCGATTCATATCAAGAAGAGTTTGCATTCTCTAAAGACTTCAAATCTATCAAGCCTTTCTGAAGATTCAGACCTCAAGATAAAGTCTTCTCTCCCATATTTCAGCACGCGTAAAGGATCTTTCCTTTCTAAACAATGAGCCACATGGACTTTCACATTCAGAATCTGTGCCTATCATCAAAAAGGAAATTAATGGAAAAGTTGAAAGCTTGCTTACGTATATCAAGAAAACTATCTCACATATTCCAATATGTCAGCAGAAGCTGAACCTGCACAGAACAGATAACCTAAGGTCAACTGCTATGAAGATGTACTTGCTTACTCAAAGAAGACAAACAAAAAGGATCTTTTGTTGAAGACCATCGAGACAATCCATTTAAGGAAGTATTTCTGAAGCATGTCTCTGTACTCGTTGATAGTACAATCCTCAAGAAGACTAACATCCTTCAAGATGAATTAATGGCTATCTCAAGAAGGACTATAAATACAAGAAGCTTTCAAATTCAAGAGAGACTTTTTGCCCTCATCATTCAACTCTCTTTAATCTCTCTCAGAAACCAAAAGTCTGAAGAACTTTTCCTAAAAGTTTCTAAGTTCTTGTATTTCACTATTTAAGTCTTCTTTGTAGTTCTACTTCTAGCAGACCTCGACTTATAGTAGTCTGTAGCTCAGTGTACCCGTGTTATTATTACATATTCCTGTATGCTAAGTTATCTATTGTAACATTAAAACTTTTTATCACTACTTTCTGTAAGATCTGGTGTGTTTCCAGAATCTATTAGTGTAGGAAACACTTGTGGCTTGAAAAGGCTTTTGAAAGAATACTTGGGTGTCTATAGCCAGGAGTGGCTCTTTGAAACAATACTTGGGTTATAAGCCAGAAATGGCTGGAGTCAAGAATACTTGTTGCATTGAGCTGGTGCAGATATTATAAAGGTGTTTTTTACAATAGTGAAAATCCTTCAGTCTAAAGGGACTGGACAGAGCTTCTGTATTAGAAGTGAACCAGTATAAATCTGCTGCGTGATTCTCTATCCTTCTCTAGTCTGTAAATTTATTTAACTACCTCTAACCTATTGAGTTGTTCATAAAAGTTTTTTTTAAAAAAAAGAGTTAAAGACTTATTTAACCCTCATTCTAAGTCTAACTCTGTACCATCAATTGGTATCAAAGCTTGTCCTTTCGAGTTAATTACTCCCACGAGTAAAAAGGATCAAGATCCATGGCCTCCTTTAATGATCATCTTACTACAGAAGGTTTATTTGTGAACAGACCACCTACCTTCCTTGGTGAAGAATATTCTTACTAGACAGACAAGATGGAAATGTTCATCAAGTCTACTCAGTATGCCCTATAGGGAATAATCACAAGAGGTGATGAACCACCTCCTACAGACAGAGAAAGGAAGCTTGTACCTGAAGATAAATAGTCCACTGCTGACTTTAAGAAAATAGAATCCAATGCTAGAGCTAGATTTCTCCTTATCTGTGCTCTAAGTAAATCTGAATACAATAAGGTTTACAACTATAAAACAGCAAAGGAGATACGGGATGCTCTTCAACGCAACAATGAAGAAACCTTCAATGTTAAGCGTTCTAAGAAAATCCTTATAACCAAGAAGTAAGATAACTTCATAATGGAGGATCATGAGTCTGTTGACCAAATGTTTGGAAAATTTTAGACTCTACTCAATGAGCTTAAAGCCTTGGGATTGACACCTTCCACTAAAGACATCAATGTAAAACTTCTGGGATGTCTACCAGAAAATTTTGATGCCAAGTGTGCAGCTTTAGAGGAAGCCAAGGACCTCAACACTCTTACTCTGGATGAACTTCTTAGAGTTCTAAGAGTTCATGAGCTGAAGCTTAACCAGAAAGAAGTGCCAAAGCCTTCATCTTCCAAGAACATTGCCCTGAAGTCTGAAGAGACTTCTAGGAGATGCAAAGAGCCTAGAGTTAAGGAGTCAATTAGCTCAAACGTTGCATCTGGTGAAGGAGATGAAGACACTGATGAAGAGTTGGCCTATGTCACTAAAAAGATTCCACAGACTTCTAAAAAAAGAAGAAGGTGGAGCTGGAAGGTTCAACAGAAATGAACCTAAAGGTAAAAGTCAATTTAAGTTTAAGATTGATAAATCTGTTTTAGAATGTTTCAATTGTAGAAAACTAGGACACATAAAGGCAGAATCTCCTTTTCTGAACAAAGATCAAAAGGATAGAAAAGAGGAAAAGAAATTCTTCAAAAAGCAAAAAGGACTCATCACCTGGGATGATGAAGACTCAACCAGCACGAGTCTGAAGAAGAGACAGAGTTTGCTCAAATCTGCCTTATGGCCAACACAGATTCAGAATTTAAAACAAGTCTAAATGAGTCTGAATTAGAGGAGGTAAATCAGTTTGAACTAAAAGAAAATTATAAAGCCTTTTTTAATGATTTTTAACTCTTTTGAAAAATTATAAAATGTTAAAAAAAGAAATAATCTAAAACTATTTCTTCATATGAAGATACAATATCTGAAGTGAAGAAAAAAGATTCAGATCAAGAACTTCTTAAGGAGCTTGATGAGAAAAAAAGATGCATCTTGAAAAGATACATAGGCTTAAGAAGGAAATTAATTTTTTAAAAACTGAACTCAACAGTTCAGACGATAAAGAAATCAAGTCTCTTCAACAAGAAGTAAGCATGCTTACTACAGACCTAGCTAGATTTGTAAATGGAACTGATAATTTATACAAACTTATAGGTAGATCCAAAGGAAGTTCCAAAAGACCTGGTTTGGGATATGTTGAAGAAACTGATTTCAAAGAAAAGAGTTCTCCCTCTTCATCTTCTCAACCTAAGCATAAGCATGCTAAATGCAACTATTATAAGAAGCATGGTCATGTGATTCAAGACTGCTTAAAAATAAAAAGGAAAAATACAAAGAGTACTAACCCAACAAGACCCAAAAAGTTCTGGGTACCAAAGGCAATGATTATTCCTATTTCAGATGTGCTTAAGGACAAAAGGAAAGTAATACTAATGGTATCTGGATAGTGGGTGCTCACATCACATGATAGGAAAAAGGTTTATGTTCCTAAATCTGGAACAATTTGAAGGTGGAAAAGTTACTTTTGGTGGAAACCAGTCTGGTCGAATAACCGAGATTGGTAAAGTTGGTAACATTCCTTCTACAGTAATTAAAAATGTTTATTTTGTTAAAGGTCTGAAGCATAACCTACTAAGCATAAGTCGATTTTGTTACAGTGATTACAAAGTTTCTTTTGATAAAGAAAAGTGTACAGTCATCAACCATGATAGAATTACTCTTTTCTCAACCAACAGACACAACAACCTTTACAAGGTTGATTTGGGTGAATTGGATAGTCAAAATATAACTTGTCTTTTCTCTTCATCTGAAGAGAAATGGATCTGGCACAAGAAGTTTGGACATGTTAGCTTGAAACATATTTCAAAAATTAATAGAAAAGGGTTAGTTAAAGGACTTCCTAGAATTTCATTCAATGGAACCTAACCCTACAAAGCATGTCAAAAGGGAAAACAACACAAAATTTCTTTTAAAAACAAGGATGTTATTTCCACTACTAGACCACTTGAACTAGTACATTTGGAATTGTTCGGACCATCTTAAATCCAAAGTCTAGGTTGAAAAAGATATGGTTTCGTCATTGTTGATGATTTCACTAGAATGACATGGGTTTATTTTCTAGCCACAAAGATGAGTCTGCACAGGTATCCAGTCTGAGAAAGGAGTCTGTATTAGTACAATAAGAAGTGACATTTGAAAATGAAATTTTTAAAAAATTCTGTAACAAATCTGGAATCTCTCATATTTTTTCTCTAAGAACACCTCAATAGAATGGGGTTGTGGAAAGGAAAAATAGAAGTCTGTTAGAGATGGCTAGAACCAGGCTTTATGAAAATAACTTACTAAAATATTTTTGGGCTGAAGCTGTAAGCACTTCTTGTTATATTCAAAACAGAGTCTTTATCAAACCAATACTGAATCAGACTCCTTATGAATTGTGGAAAGGAAGAAAACCCAACATGTCATATTTTCAAACATTTGGATGCACATGCTATATCCTAAACACAAGAGATCAACTTGGAAAGTTTGACTCAAAGTATGATAAAGGTATTTTCATCGGCTATTCAAATACATCAAAATCTTATTGAGTCTTTAATACAAGGACTCAAACCATTAATGAATCAATGCATGTAAGATTTGATGACTTAACAAAGACTGACAAGAAATTGGCAGATCTAGAGTATGATAATGCAGGATTTATATAACCAGAAGAAGAATCTGGACCATTAAAATCTACTGGTCATCAACAACAAGGAACATATAAACAGAAAGTGTCTGAACCATAAAAACAAAGAGAATGGAAATTCAAGACCTACTATCATTCAGATCTCATCATTGGTGATCAAGCTGAAGGAGTCCAGACCAGATCAAGACTTTACAATCAATCATCAATGGTTGTTTTAGAATTTGAACCCAAGACCATTAAAGAAGCATTAGAGGATCCAGACTGGATCATAGCGATGCAGGAAGAACTTAACTAGTTTGAAAGAAACAAAGTCTGGACCTTGGTTCCAAGACCAAAGAACAAGAGTATCATTAGAACAAGATGGGTCTTTAGAAACCAACTTGATGAAGAAGGCAAAGTCGTAAGGAACAAAGCAAGGCTCATAGCACAAGGTTGCAATCAACAGGAAGGTATAGACTTCACTGAAACCTTTGCTCCTGTAGCCAGACTTGAGGCTATAAGGATTCTACTTGCATTTGCTGCTTATAAAGGAATCAAATTATATCAAATAGATGTTAAGAGTGCTTTTTCTAAATGGTTTTATTGAAGAAGAAGTTTTTGTAAAACAACCTCATGGGTTTGAAGACAAATTCTTTGAAACTCATGTCTTTAAACTAAGTAAAGCATTGTATGGTCTGAAACAAGCACCAAGAGTTTGGTATGATTGACTTAGTTCTTTTCTGAAATCAAAAGGCTTTACTAGAGGAAAGGTTGACAATGTAACATCTCAATCGGATAGGTGAAGAGATGTGGCAAGAGTAGGATTCAAAACCATATGGTTCGAAGACTAGGAAATGATTGGTCACAGTCATAGTAGAGGTATATGTAAAAAAAATTATCTTTAGTTTTAGTTTACCGTATTACAATATCAAGTTAGATAATTATAATAAGGTAAAAGTTAAACTTTGATAAACCTTATCATTTGGATATATTATTGTAACCTTTAATCGCTTATGATTTCTGAAAATTTATTTTGTCCTTATGTATAAATATTGAAAAACAAAACAAATTTTTTTTTACTTTCAATATATAAAGGAAATCAAGTACATATACGTCCTTGTATACGCAAGGTAAGGAATGATAAAAATATATATCTTTCTAAAATTTTTAGAAAGCAACAAGAATATATATCTCATGTATATAAGGGGGTGTTATAGACACAACTCTGTTTAGAAAAGGCTTAGATAAACACTTTCTTATAATGTAAATCTATGTGGATGACATTTACTTTGGTGCTACTGAAGAAAGTTTGTGTAAAGAATTTGCGAAAACTATGCAGGCTGAATTTAAGATGAGCATGATGGGTAAACTTAAATTCTTCCTTGGTCTACAGATCAAACAGACCTCTGATGGAATTTTTATTCATCAACAAAAATACACAAAGAGTTACTCATAAAATTTAAAATGGCTTATGCTAAGCCTATGAGTACACCAATGCACCCAAATTGCATCATAAGCAAAGATGAATTTGGTACATCAGCGGATCAAACTCTGTATAGAGGAATGATTGGATCATTGTTGTACTTGACATCAAGCAGATCAGATATAATGTTTAGTGTGTGTCTATGCAAGATATCAAGCAAACCCCAAGGAAACACATTTATCAGTAGTGAAGAGGATTCTGAGGTATCTTGCTGGTACCACTAAACTTGGGTTGTTCTATAAGAGAACAAACTCATTTTCCCTTTATGGATTTTGCGATGCGGACTTTGTAGGTGATAGATCAGATAGAAAAAATACAAGTGAAGGATGTCACTTTTTTGGAACCAGCTTAGTAAGAAACAGAATTCAATAGCTCTCTCTACAGCTGAAGCGTAATACCTGTCTGCAGCTAGTTGCAATTCACAACTTCTATGGATGAAGTATCAACTAGAGGACTATTCAATTAAGGATAAAGAGATTCCAGTATTCTATGACAACACAAGTGCTATCAACTTGTCAAAGAATCCTATTCAGCATTCAATGGCAAACCACATTAAAGTCAAGTATCACTTCATTCGTGACTATGTCCAGAAGGGGATTCTGGATCTAAAGTATGTAGATACAGACCATCAATGGGTTGATATCCTCACTAAGTTCTTAGCATAAGTCAGATTTACTTTTATCAAATACAATCCGAACATGCGTAATATTATTTGATTTAGGTGTTTTTATTATTATGGTCTGCATACTTCCTAACTTAGAATAATTTTCAATTATTCATTTATATACTGAGAGACACAGTCTGTTTCCTCTTTTAATTTCTTTTATTTATTAATTTATTTCTTTTTCATAATGCATAACATTCAATCATTACTTGGAATGTAACCATTTTGAAATCATTTTCCCTTCATAATGCCATATTACCTTTAAATAACCCCTCTTAGTTGTCTTTTCACTCTTTACAACCTTTCACTTCTCTGCAAGTTTCCTTCTCTCTCCATTTTCTTGAAACTCTTTTTTGCCTGAAACCCTTTCTTTTTCCCAAGCTTCACTTCTCTCTACAATAGCTGGCATTTCACTATCTATGAAGGATGTGATTGAGTCTCTGTACTTCAATATTGTTCAACACCAAGTTGAAGGAAGAGATGTAACTGTTGAAATCGAAGGCATTGGTTGGACCAATTTTTGTCTGGACTAAGAACCCTTCTCACCATCAGTTGCACTTGAGTTCTAGAAAATAGTCTCTATGGACAAGACGAAGTGCATTCTTGTTAGAACTCTGCATGGGAAGCAGATTGAAATTTCTAAAGATCTTTTGGTAACCATTCTGTAATGCAATCCTGGAGGAACAGTTTTCTCTGAAGACTTCGAGTTCACTAAAGTCTCCAATTTCACAATCAACGAGATTTTGTTTGGAAAAGTTCATCTGGATAAACTCACCTCTGGTAGTCTGCTGCCCAAGGCCAAGATGCTTCATGTTTTGATGCAACAAGTTTTCTGCCCTAGGAAGTCTACAAAACATATAGTCTCTAAGCTGGATAGATTCTATATGTATCACATGTTGACCAAGGAGAGGGTTAACCTTGCCAGTATCCTGCTCACCTATATGACTACTGCTATCGTGAAGAAGCAGAAGAAGGTCCCTTACCCAGTTGTTTTTATGAAAATCTTTAAGCTGGAGAATATTAGTCTGGAGTTTGTTACAGACTGGATGACAAGTGGTCTGTTGATCACTAAGTTGCCTACCTTCTCTTCTTTGATGGACAAATCTACTGCCACTACTGCTGAAATTCAGAAGACTCCTCTAAAGAGGAAAGTAAAGTCTAAACCTATTGAGGAACAATCTAAAGCCAAAAAGCCTAAGGTTTCAAAAGTTTTTGTTCTGACCGACAAGAAGTCTAGATCCACCCCTTCTAAGAAGTCTGAAACCGCGACTAATGAGAAGCCTACGAAACCTATCCATGTATTATCTATATCAAATGATGAAATGCCTATCATGTAATAAGTTTTGAAGAAAAAGAAGTCTGTTGCTACTGCTAAAGACGCTCAGCCTGCCTCCTCAACTCCTTCCAAGAGCTCCTATGATCCATACTTCACTTCGCTTAAAGACTACTTCAAGATTCTTTCAAAGAAGTGATATGTTAACTTTATTTGCTACTATTGTAGGAAATTCCCTAACGTAGATGTCTCTAAGTAGACCAAGTATAATTGGGTTGATTTGTGCAACCTCAATTATGACATATATAAATCAGACAAGGCTCAATGGAAAGCCTTAAAGGCTGAAGAGAAAAATAAGAAGAAAGCTAAAGAAGCTACTTTTGCCAAGAGAAAGTTTGATGTACAAGCTAAGGTTCAAAAGAAGAAGAAAAAGAAGACATTTGCGTCTTCAGTCCAGACTCCTGTGCAAGCACCAGTCCAGACACCTGCCTCCACTCCTACTGTTGCTCAACCTTCTACACCACCTCCTAAGGTACCTAAACCTAACCCATCTGAACCTTCATCTACTCCCCCACCTCAACCTATACCTATTTTTTTGTTTCCAAATCATCTAAACCTAAGTCTGCACCTAAACCCTAACCCAAATCTAAAAAGGCTTCCACATTATCTCAACCTGTCTTTAAGCCTAACATACTTATCCCATCTATATCCAGACCCATCATTCCAGAAATTACATTCTCACCCCATACAGAATTCTACTAACCTCTAACTATACCTTTAGTTGAGAAGAAGACCTACACCATTATCCCTCAACTCCCTAGCCGCCTCTTCCCTTATCATGCCCCTGATGAACTCCCTATTTATAAGCAGACCTTCTTCCCTAGAAGTAGTGTCTATATCTTTCCCTGAAATAGGTTCTACCCTCCCATTTCACCTGAAGACCTCCTTTCCAACCCTCATCTCTACAGACCAGAATTTTAAGCTTACACTCAAGCCATCCGCATATAGCAAGAGCATCATCAGCATCTCAAAGATCATAAGCATCTCAGAGATCATAAGCTTTCTACCAAGCCTTGGATTTAGATGTTTGCCAAGCCTCAGACTTGTCTGTTGGTGTATCGAAACTGCCTCATGCCTAAAAATCAGAGAATTATCACCAACAAACTCAAAGAAAAAGTTTATATTTTTGCTTTGTCTGCCCCCGATTGGTATATGAGGACTACTAAGAGACTCCCTATGTAACATCCCTAATTTTATATAAATGATTAAATATTGGGAATAAATACTAAATAATTATATGTGAGTGAATTAATATCCAAAAGATTGGAAATAATTAAATTAAGATTTTTTGGGGTTATTCATAATTTATTGGGGCTTTATGAGTTAAAATTAGACCCGATTAAAATATGGGTGTCGGACCAAGCATCTCCGATTGAGGTACCATTGGTCAGGGTTGTTAAGAATATTTGGGAGTCTGGATATATATTCAGAATAATTTTTAGATAAAGTATTGAGCCCGAACTGAGATCATGTTGATCTAAAACGGGAAAATTTTAATGAGAGGTTAAAATAAAACACAAACTCTTCTCTTCTCCCTCTCATTTTCACGTGACCTTTTCTCCCTCTAAGGAAAACACTTTCTTCTCCCTTCACTATTCCATTTCCTACTCATCTTCTTCTTCCCATAAGTGTGGTGTGTGCCATTACTCCCACCTTCCATTTTCATCCTCCTCATCAAGCAAGAAGGTGAAGCTTGAGATTGGAGCTCTCATCTCCCTCTCATTTTTGTATTTCTCACCTCCCATTCTTGGAGTTCTTATCTTTTGGCTTGAGGTAAGGATTTCTCTTCATTTTCATGAGCTCTAAGCCCTAGGTTTTAAGTATTGGTTGTTGGGAGAGAGTTAATGCATATGGGTTATGAATGGGAAGCATTTATGATAAGAAACCCTAAGGTGGGGTGTTTTTAATGTGAGTTTTATAAGGGCCTTGAGGGGTAAACAAAAATGGCATGGAAGGGGATGGAAAATAATGAGCATAATTAATGGTTGTTAGGTTTTTGATGAAACCCTAACTTTATAAATTAGGGGAAATATGATTTGTGGGTAGATAAGCATTTATTATTGATGGTAGATGTTATTTATGAGGAGTAATGACCAATAATGGTGGTAAATGGTTGGTGGAGTTTATTAATGTGGAAACCCATGAATGGGTTTAGCTTTAAATGCATAATAATCAGATTAAACACCTAACCCATAGTGGTCATGGTGGAATTAATGAAACAAATGAGGTTTGGGAAATTAAAGTGATATAAACATCAAGTAAATAAATGTGAACATTGAGTCTTGGTGGTTTGAATAGAAAATAATTGTGTGGTATATTGTATAATGTAGGAAATAACCCCATCGATGAGGCGGAACCTTCGAACCACGTTGATTTCTACTTCTCTTGAGGTAGGAGGGGGTAACAATTCTAAATGCTCAATTTCATCCATTAGTGATGTGTATGTATGTTGTGTACTGTTAATTTGGCTTGGATAGATGATTTGATGAATACTTGATTGAAATGCATTTAGAGTGAGCGGTGTTATGTGGCTTGTGTTTGTGGGATGATGATTATGATGATGTGTTGGCTTATGATTTAATGAGAATTGTTGTTAATGGCTAGGAACCATGTTGATATTGATCGTAATGTTGTTAAACATCCCATGATATATGAATTGATGAATTGTGATTGCCACTAACTAATTATGAGTATGGAATCCAATGAATGATGGTAATTGTTGAGAATGACGAGTATTTAGAGTTTCAATAAGTGTTGGTGGTGAATGGTTGATGGTGGAGTGGCATTTAGGATGCATAGTGTGAGAATGCAGTTGATTTGCATTGCATTGCACCCATGGCATATCATTCGCTGTCTGTGTGGAATCTTAGGGACTCCAATAGGCGGGCCTAGTGGGAAAGCGGCCCAGTGCACGGGTAAAATGTTGTTATTCCTAGTGATTCTAGGAATCATGATGCTGCCCTTAGTTTGGTGACGAGGCACCCTATGTAGCGGGCCCAGTAGGTGGGCAGCTCTATGATGAGTAAGTGACCTCGGTGTCCCAATGGGGCATGGCTCTCCCAATGTGTGTTCGGGAGGAGCCCGTAGCACTTATGACAAGTAAGGCCATGTAAGTGATTCACAAGTCACGGGGTGACTAGTGCTATAAATGGGCGGATAGTGGTTTGGTACCTGTAAAATATGATGTTAAGCATGCATGATTTGAGATATAAGTGTACACTTTTTACTACTATAGTAGGGCTATAGTAGCACACCTATGCTTGACCTATATTGATATGATATTGTTTCCCACAGTCGAATCCGCAATTGTTATGTGCATATGCATTAGCCATAAGAGCATTTGCATATAGCCGGGGATATGCCTAGTTAGTAGCCCGTTGTGGCGATGGATGATTGTTATGTAAAGAGGAAGGAAGTTATGGTACTAACATTGAATATGTGATGACCTTTATTGAGAATGCCATAATTTTGATGTGTGAATTATGAATGTGATGATTTGGATATGTATGATGTTGAATGGAATGAGATGATGTGTGAAAGGAGTTTATGATGCTTCTCAAGAAATGCATGTTATACATATATGTATTGGTATCATCATAATGTATGATTTTAGATCATTTGGTATATGTTACTCATCTTCTTTGTTGCCATTTTTTTAAAAGCTTGATGTAGGTATCTTCGATACTCTACTCTTTTAGAGGATTGAGTCATGGAGGAGGTAAATATGGAATAGAAGTTGTGAGCCTTAGCCGACATTCTCTTTTGTAAAACGATTGACTTATGTATATGCTTATTTTCTTTGTGAATATTAGTATGTATTCTTTTGGGGGTCACTTGCGAAAATTGGGTCTTATATGTCTTGAAAGGCCAATTTTGGGTAGTGACCTTAATATTGGTTGATGTTGGTGGAGGTATGATGATTTAGTTTGCCATATTGATGAATGACTGTTAACTGTGATGTTTCTTGGCTAATTGATGGCACTATTGTGCATGATGCATAATGAATTGATTAATTGGTGAAGATTGTATGTGAAGTTCATGCATAATTGAGGAACCAATGGGCCAAAATGAGTTTTATGAGTTTTGGATAGCATGTGATGGTTCCAACAGCTTAATTATATGATTTGTGACTTGTTGAAGTTGGTATGGGACAATTCCATTGAGAATTGACCCTTATGTTGCATAAAAATGCTTAATAATGGACTAAACGCATTTATGCGCATAAATCCTTTATTTTTAGTAATTTTTGAGTGCGGCCAGTGGCTACACGTCACAAATAACATAATTTAGCTTGGGTCAAATTTTGGTGGCCATTGGATTTGATTTAAATGAGATAGGGTGATTAAAAGTTGGAAATTTAGTAATTTTCTACATAAAATGCAACAGGGGTCTGATTTGCCAAGCTTGGATCGATTTAAGAGGGGCTTCGAATTGATTCCAAACTTGCTGGATTTATTGTTCATATGGGCAGAATCATGTGAATCAATTCACACCAGGCATTGAATCGATTCAACCCTTGCTGTTTCCACTGTTCCTGAAAATCCTCATGCGTGAATCGATTCACCCAGGCACAGTTATACACATGAATCGATTCATGCTTTGAATCAGATGTCCCTGCATTGCATTTTCATATGAATCGATTCACCCCCTTTAGGGAATCGATTCATTCCCCTGATTGATGAAATCTGGCACTCCAGAAACGCATGAATCGATTCATACGAGGTGCTGAATCAATTCATGGCCCTGTATTGACATATTTCCATTAATTTTCAATTGTGTTGGGTACCTTGGTTCCATACTATGATTATGATACTTTTTCTTAAACAATTGAGATATTTTAAGGATCACTTGAGGGTATTATTAGAAGTCTTTCCATATCCCCTGGCATACCTCAATTTAATTACATCTTCCGCTGTTTATTATCAACGATCTTAAGATTAATTGTGTCTTGACTTGATTTATTCACCTCCTCATATCTTCATATATGAGGTGGGTTCTTTTAAATGGTTCGGGGTTATATTGTTAAAAGTTTATCTCGCGGTTTCTTCCGATGTTTTATTATTTTCAAATCGTGAAAAATTTACCCTCACTTTCATTATTCAAACAATATTATTATCATTATGACCCCTATATTTAGAAGGGTGTCTCACCCTGTAGACATTTTAGAGGTTCTACATCTGGACCCCTCTCCCAATGGCCACACCCATAATTTATTATGCTCTCACTATCTCTGGGAACGAGATTAGGCTTGGAGCACCTCCTCCTTCTATCTTGTTGGACTGTTGATTGATGTTCACAATTTTCAGAGTCGTGCTGGTAGAATCCCACAGACTCATCCATCCTTTTGGGATCTACCAACAACCATTATCCCTCCCTCCATTTGTTTTCCTTCCATCATTCTTAGAGACCACCCCTATTTCTTTTGTAAACAAGTTGGTTGTCTGCTCTTAGTGTCTGCCTCTACATCCCAAATGATTTCCGCTTCTACTTCACAATGTCTCCCTACATCTTTTAAGGCTGCTAGGTCTTTATGATGTCCCTCCTATTGTTGATTACAAAAAGGGGAGAAATGTCTAAGAGTAAATAAGTCTAAGTCTGGAAGCATGTAGTCTGTATATGTGAAGTCTGTAAATTTTCTTTTCTTTTCTTTAAAGTTATATGTAATACAGTATAACATTACATGAATAATAATTGCTTTGTTTATATACTTTGTTCTTCAAGTATTTCTTCTATACCTGAAGTCTGTTATTTACGAATAACTTGATCATCTTGAAACTTTGAAATATATAAACTCATGATACTCAAAATCAAGTATTATCAATGTTTTTAATTCTCGCTTTAATACATATCTCATTTTATTGTTAACCAAGTGGCCTCAATGACTCAAGAGAGGGGGTGAATTGAGTCTTAAAAATAGTTATCTTTTAGAACTTAATTTCAATTTTACTTTACCTTACTTAAAGAGATGAAGAAATTAGTATCACAATAATTAAGTAATAACAATTAAAGTAAGAAAGTAAAGCAAGTAAATAACTTTAAATTAAATAGAGTAAGGGAAGAGAGAGAGAATGACACACTCAAATTTTATCCTGGTTCGGAAACCCTACGTCCAGGCCCCAAGTAAACTACTTGAGATTTTCCACTAAGAATTTGAGATTTACAAGATGAGCCAATACAAGTCTCTTGATTTCCCTACCAAGAACTTTATCCCTCACTTTTATCCTTCTCACAATTCTTACTCAACCAACCCCAAAGGCTACAACCTTGCCTTTGTTACAATATTCCAACCCAATTTGTGTATGAGTTAAAAACAAAAACCTTTACATATCTCTTATAATGAATACGGTAAAACAAGATAAGAGAGGAAAGAAATGTGATTATGATCACAAAATGTAGTTCTCTTTGTAGAGCTGATTTTGTAAATTTAAAGCACTTAAGAAAACTCTCTTGAAAAAGTAGAAAAAAAATTTTAAGTGCAAATCAAGTATAATTAACTCAAAGAATATAGCTTTCTTTTGATATAGCGGTTTTAGAAAAGTTTAAGCTTAGAAAAGTTATTTGATAAAGCAAATTTAAAAATGAAAGCACAAAGAGATTAACTTACTCAAAAAAATGTAGCTCTCTTCTAGAGCAAAATAAGAAAGTTAAACACATAAAATATTAACCAAAACTTTGCCTCTTGAAAGCGTGTACGAAAGAATAAGAAAGCTTAATTCATATGAGTGATTTTCAATAAGGACTTAGGCCTCTATTTATAGTGTTCCAAGATAGGAAACTAGCCGTTATAATCTAAAAATTGAATTTGATTTTTTGGCAAAATATCCTATGATTTTAGCAAAACTGAGAATTAGTCAAATTTACCCAGTGTATTCAAATAGCTTATTCGAATAGCAACATTCTGATTTAATTTAAAAGTTTTAGAATCGTCTTATTCGATTATCTTAATCGATTAGCAAGGTATTGTTTCAATTAAAACAGTTTTAAATTTGCCTTAATCGATTACCTTATTCGATTAGCAAGGTTCTGTTTCAATTAAAACATGTCCAAATTCACCTTATTCGATTAGCTCTATTCTGGTTTAAGAAGAACTTATCCAGATTCACCTTATTCGAATACCTTATTCGCTTAGCTCTATTTCAAATAATTTCAAAATTTGTTTTGCGAGACTTTATCGAATACCTTAATTGATTACCTTGCTCTTAATCAAATACCTTATTCGATTACAAAAAATGCTGATTTTAGATTCCCAATGCTTTAATATTTTTGAAACACATTTTTGGAATCATCAAAACTCGTATAATGAAAATCCTTTTCATAAAAACTCCCCCTGTTTGATATATTATTATGAACAATTACATTTATCTTAGAGACTTGATGTTTGTTATCAACAAATTGGGGGAGATTGTTAGAATCAAGTCTGAACTCAAGACTAAGAAGTCTAAACCCCGTGTGATTTGTTAATAATATACATCAAGACTCTTAGCTAAAATGAAGTTTGTATATCTGGTTTATCTAACTATTCTATTCAAGTGTGACAGAGAGTCTGTAGAACTCCAATTGTAAAGAATAGGGGGAGTCCATAAAAATCAAATTCGATTCATATCAAGAAAAGTTTGCACTCTCTAAAGACTTCAAATCTATCAAGCCTTTGTGAAGATACAGACCTCAAGATGAAGTCTTCTCTCCTAATTTCAGCACGCGTAAAGGATGTTTCCTTTCTAAACAAGGAGCTACATGGACTTTCACATTCAAAATCTGTGCCTATCATCACGGAAAAGTTGAAAGCTTGCTTGCATATATTAAGAAAATTGTCTTATATATTCTAATGTATTAGCAAAAGTTGAACCTGCATGAAACATATAGTCTAAGGTAAACTCCTATGAATATGTACTTACTTACTCAAAGAAGACAAATAAAAGGGATCTTTTGTTGAAGACCATTGAGGCAATCCATTTAAGGAAGTATTTTTGAAGCATGTCTCTACACTCGCTGACAGTACAATCCTCGAGAAGACCAATGTAACATCTCAAATTTTAGAGAAATAAAATTATTAGATAATGATAATTATTTATGGTCAAATATATATGGGAAAATTAATTAGACACTAATTGTAATTTATCGATAAATTAAAATTTACTGAAACCGGACAATTTAACAGATGGTGCAGGACCCATTAAATAGTTTTGGACATTTAAAGGGTCTAGAATAATGAGGGATTTATTATGGTTATGGTGGTATGTTCAAAATAATTTTTGGTGTTAGGGAGATATTTATTCAGACACGATGTATGTTAATAAACAACAAAAATACAAGCCAACATGAAATAAAAGAAAACAAAAAATCCCATTTCTTCCCTTGATGTTGTTGTAGATTTCCTTCTCTCTCTTTCATGGTTACTTTTCATCCTTTTACCCAATGGATATGAGGTTTTATGATTCAATGGATAAAAGGAAAATGGTGCATGGCTTTATCCTTTGGTTATTGACCAATTGTGGTCATCTTTTCTCTTTCCCTCTTGCATTTCCGTTGGCTCCTCTCCCCCTCCACTTTCTTCATTTTTTTCTTCATCTTTCTCATTCTCCCTAAGGCAAAAATCGAACCACACCCATCCTAACCCATTTTCTTGCAAAAATCAAAACTTAAGCTTGGATTTTTGAAGCATATATGGGATATTAAGGTAAGTCTAGGATCATTTTCTCCTTTCTCTCTCTATATTTCATTTTGGGTTTGGAGCTTGGTGAAAGGTAAGGATTCCTTACTTTGTTGTTCCATTTGTTAGTTTTAATGTTGTTTAAGCTTGAAATGGTGGCGTTGAGTATTATGGGTGTTGAGGAACATAGTGAAACCATAGGCTTGGACACTTAAAATGTGATTCTTGGTTATAGCTTAGTGTTACACGAAAATGAGGATCATTGTACTTGTAATGGTTCAAGAAATTGGTTAAGATTGTTGTTAGGTGATTTTTGATAAAAACCTAAGTATTGGTATTTTATGGTTTTTGGCCAAGTTGATGATGTTGATGATTTTGTGCCCTTAGAATAATTTTTTATGAAGAAAATAAATTTTTGGAGGATCAGAATTAATTATTGACGTTGATAAAGTTTTGAACTAAGTTAAATGTTATTATGGATAATGATATATGCATGTGGAACCTAAACTCTGAGTTAGATGACCATTGGGATTTGTTGGTTACTGTTTATAATTAATTTGGTACATTGGTGGTTATGTTATGCTTGAAAATGATGCATGAAAAATTATTGAAATTGATGCTTGCCAATTTAAATGTAAACCCTTGGAATTGGAATTTAGGGCTTTTGGCAAAGTTTAAGAAATTGATGATTTTAGGCCATAAAAGTTATTTTGTAGGTGGAAATAAAGTTTGGAATGATTAGCATTAATTATTGTTGTTGATGGTTAAGGAACCATGTTAAAATGTGAAATGATAGTTATTGGATTTTGACGAACCTTAATCCTAAAATTTGGGAATATATATATTATGGTTAAGGTAATTAATTTTTAAGTATGAATGTATGATATCTAGGTGCGGTATTGTTATTATGGTGAGAAATGACATTAGTAATGGTAAGTAACCATTGATGATGGAACTTATAGATAAGTGTTGTATTAAGATGTATAGAAATGAATGTGAACACCAAAACCATGGTGGTTGTGATAGATTAATGAAATAAAATTATGGTTTGATGAGGTCTTAGACCATAATAGTGCTATTTGGACTTGTTGATTGGTGTTGGTTCAAAAAAGGCTAAGATGGTTTATGTTGAACCTTAGGTGGCAATGATGACATATAAATGGCTTACATAATATTGGACGCATTATAGATGATGGATATGATATTGTTGTTGTTGGGTATGGCTAACCCTTTAAGACTTAGAAAAATCTTGGTTTTGGGAAATGAATTCCTGAAATCTAACACAATTGTGTAAATTGATATTTCAATAAGTCTAGGACTTGTTATTAAGCTTTATGATATGTTAACAATTGTTTAGAATTGTGATGATGCCTTGAATGGCCAATTGATTGAGATTCATATATTTGTTAATGTAGGACCTATTCTGACTGATAAGGCGGGGTTGTTGAATTACTTGAATTACTTCCCTTGAGGTGAGAGAGAAGTTTATATTCTAAATGTATGATTTGAATAATTGATGATTAATGTATATGATGTTTCTCATGTTTGCCTTGCTAAAGTTATGTGGGAATGATGTGATGATTAATATTATGATGATGATATGCTTGGCAAATATGTGATTGTATTTAGAATATATGTATGTGGTGTGTCCTTAGTGGTGATTGATAGTGACTTGAGATTTTGGCAAAGTGTGTGCCTATGTCATATTATGGAAACTATGTATGTTTCATCACTATTGATGAGATATAATATTTGATGATGAGAATTGAATGATGTGGTTGTGTGACATACCCATGAGTGATGATGAAAATATTGAGACAATGATTGAATGCCATTGTGTTTGTTGCCAATTAGTGAATTAGAAATGATGTTGAAAAATTATGATTCAAGAGATTGTGAATCTCAAACTAAAACTTGAAACAATGGCAAGATAATTGAAATTGAAATCCACTAAGAATTGTGTGGTGACAATGTATATGTTGGTGTGATACATTTGAAGTATACTTGTTGATATGCCTTCTTGATTTCCACATATGGAGTAATATTGATGAGACCTTTTGGGCTATTGTATTGTGAACAATGTGAATTGATGCCTTAGAGATTATGTGATAAGTTGTATGCCTTGGAAAGTACTATAATTGGTTGTGTGCCACTATCTGTAATATTAAATGTGAAATATACCCTAAGTTAGAGGGTGAGAAATCCTTGTGAAGTTGAGGCTAGCATATGCATTATTGCATTCATGGAATATCGTATTATATGTGGTTGTGATCACATGACATGTTGAAAGGATTAAGATCTTACAAGATCTTGTGAAAAAGACCCTTACAGGGGGAGGGTGGATATTCAAATGTTTATGTGTGGTTATGATCATGTGACATGTCAAAATGATTGAGATCTTGTGGGATCTTATGAAAAGGATCCTTGCGGGGGGACAAATATTCAAACGATTATATGTGGTTGCGATCATATTGACATGTCAAAATAATTGAGATCTTGTAGGATCCTGTGAATGAGACCCTTGCGAGGGGATAAATATTTGAGCAACTATGCATGGTTACGATCACTTGATATACTATGTACACATATGTTAAAAATCAGATCTGTTGAATATGCATTTCATGTTATGACATATGCATTAGCCATAGGAACGTGACATTTGAGTTGGAGATGGCCAAGAGAAAATGATAACTTATTGAGAGTATGAATCAATGAAAGATGTAAAAACTTGAAGTTGATACTTGTGATAGCCCATGATGATGAAGGGTAATGTGAAGGTGTATGTGTATGTGTACGTGCTTGCTATGAGTTGTAAATAATGAGACTTGTATGCCTATGATGATATTTTGATGAAGGCTTGGTGATAAATTGATGATTATATTACAAAGCACACATGTTGTTTATATGCATGTACACTTGATCACAATGTATTCAGATTCGTTATTTTGAATGTATAACTCACTTCTATGTTGTCTCCTTTTAGCATTGTGATGCAGGATTATCATGAGATGAGATTATGATTTGATTCCAAGCCTTTGGGGAAGGTAAATAGTGGTAATGGAATGCCTTGACTGACAATGATTGTCAATTATGGTGTTATGAATGAATTGTACATGAAATATTGATAATTATTGACTTTGTGGATATGTAAATAGCAATGTAGATGAATGATGATGTTGATACTATTTCAAGGATCATATATCTATTCTTTTGGTAATGTGTATTGACCATTCTTTTATATCTAGTATTATGTGATGCTTGGATAAATGTATTTAGATGCCATTGTGATGGTGATGATACTCATGTCAATGAGGAATCAATGAATTTATGATTATTATGATGATTGGAGATTATATATAAGATATGTGGTTGAATTGCTATAGTGAATTTATATGTATATTAAAGAAGTGAATGGGTCATATTTTGATCCAAGAGGTTCTAGGACATGGGACTAGGGTGTATAAACCCTATTACATATTTTAAACTCATTAGCATTAGTTTGAGACATAATTGATGAGGTTTGAATGGTTTTGGATGTGCCATTGCTCATAAAATGTATTTCATGCATAATCCCATGGATAAGCCTCATGTTTATGATTCCTTGAGAGAGATTGAGTCTAGCAAGTCTTAAATGATGTGTTTTAACTTCACACAAAGTTTGATGATGATTGGATACGATTAGGATGGGTTTTGGTAGGCTAGAAACTTACAAAAATTTGGTTTTTGGGCCATTCTGCATAATTAATTGATTAGGATGGTCCCTGGAATTGATTAAAGGCTTATTGTCAGCTCTGGGATCAATTTTTTATCAATTTAATCGATTAAGCTTGGTACTTAATCAATTAACAACATTCTATTTGTCTGTTAATAGATTAAGCCTTCCTGTTAATTTATTAAGGCACTGTTTTTGGGTTAGGAGTTGTTCTAGGCTGAATTAGCTCTTGAATTCATCACAAAAGTTATAGATAATTGAGTTATAGACATTTTTCCATTAGAATTACCCTATTTGGAGGTATGTAGTTCTAGATATGCCCAAAATACTACAAGGTGTTCATACAAAAATTCTGATGCTTGACGGTTTTAGTTTTTCACACTTTGAGGTATCTTTAGGGCATAATTGGCCTTTGACTTCTTCAAGAAAGTTGTATATAAATGTGCTAGAAAGGTTTATAGTTTTGTCTCACCTCAATTAGAGTTTCCTAACTCTCATTAGACGTAAAACACCGAACCCACTGTAGTGTAAAACTCAAATCTAAGAGGGGTTTGAACCCATTTTTTTATGATTTTCCATTTGGGATTAATAGGTGATATTTATGCCATACTCCACTATTTATAAGACTAAAAATGAAATTTTCATACCATAGGATTATACTCCATGGGTCCTTATGCTTGTACTCCAATCCTTTATAATCGATTGCTTATAAAAAGCTTCTTTGACATATTTCCTTAATTAAATGCATATACTTCCTTAATTGACAAAAAATTTATCCTCACTTTTAATATCTAAATAATAATATCTTTAATATCATTTACCGAATTAAAGGCGCCACAACCAACATCCTTCAAGATGAATCAACGGCTATCTCAAGAAGGACTATAAATACAAGAAGCTTTCAAATTCAAGAGAGACTTTTTGCCCTCATCATCCAACTCTCTTTAATCTCTCTCAAAAACTAAAAGTCTGAAGGACTTTTCTTAAAAGTTTCTAAGTTCTTGTATTTCATTACTCAAGTCTTCTTTGTAATTTTGCTTCTAGCAAACCTTGACTTATAGTAGTTTGTAGCTCAGTGTACTCGTGTTATCATTTCATATTCCTATATGTTGAGTTATCTGTTGTAACATCAAAACTCTTTATCACTACTTTCTGTAAGATCTAATGTGTTGCCAAAGTTTGTTAGTGTTGGAAACACTTGTGGCCTGAAGAGACTTTTGAGAATACTTGGGTGTCTGTAGCCAGGAGTGGCTCTTCGAAACAATACTTGGGTTATAAGCCAGAAGTGGCTAGAGTCAAGAATACTTGTTCCACTAAGTTGGTGCAGATATTGTAAAGGTGTTTTTTACAATAGTGAAAATCCTTCTATCTGAAGGGACCAAACGTAGCTTCTGTATTGGAAGTAAACCAGTATAAATCCACTGTGTAATTCTCTATCCTTTTTTGGTCTGTAAATTTATTTAACTGTCTCTAACCTGTTGAGCTATTCGTAAAAGTTTTTTTAAAAGTTAAAGTCTTATTCAACCCATCCTTTCTAAGTCTAACTTTGTACCATCACATACCATTTAATCAATCATACCCCATTAACTAAGTAGTTAATTTCAAATAGTCTTAAAAATCCTCAATCCTTCTTATTTATCAACTTACACCATATTCACACACACACACACACACATACACACACACACACACATATATATATATATATATATATATATATTGCCTAACCACACTCTGAATTCCTCATATTCCATAATTGCACTATTTTCCTTTCGAGCCTACTTAGGCGTTAATTGATTCTAATTAATTATGACCCGAACACCCCCTTACCTCTATCCTAAGCTTTCGTTAACTGTTCTTGATGTCAACTATGCCCCACGACTTGATAATTCATCGACCCGCCTCTGACTTTGAGTTTTGATACCCACTTCACTTAACGATCCATTGAAACTCGTTCTGACACCTACGATCATCGAAATATATAACCCATTAGTCGTTAACAAGACTCGTCACTTCTAAAACCTCAAACGAACTCCGTCTTGCTAATAAAATGCGAAACAACCCCTTCCCCACACAATACTATACATGGCCAAGAGGGGGAAGAAGATGGAAAAACACAAATCAAAAGCCCAAGGATCCAAGAACCATATTTAAGCTTCAAATTGCCATATAATGCAAGAACCACGCTTCTCCCCCATAGAACCACCCTATGCATGGGTAGAGAGAGAAAGATTGAAATTGAAGTTGCCTATAGACATACCTTGCTCCCACGATTCCAAAAACGTAATCGATTTCAAGTTTTGTTTCTAGAAAGCCCTCTGATTTTCCCCTTAGATCTCACAGCTGAAAGATAGAGCAAAAGAGGAAGAAGGTCGCGTGCATGGTCGTGGGAAAGAAGAAAGGAAATTGAAGTATTAATACCTTAAGCGCATTTTAGACCTTCCACCCATTTTCTTTTCTTTTCTATTAATAATAACTTTTACTTTTCATCTCTTAATAACTTATAAATTTACCATTACCCATTTAATTAAATCTAAATTTTTGTAACTCACCAATCAAATATATTTATTTAATTCCAACTTTTAAATAAAATGTAAATTAATTTATAGCAATTAATAATTCTTTTAGAAGAATCTAAATTAATTCAAACATACTTTATTTATAATTTTTCGTCAATCACTGATTTTAAATTAATTAATCGGGGTATTACAGAGGTCATTGTTTTTTCTTCTTCTTCTAGGGAGGTAATTATTTAGAATTAAAACAAAATTTCATTGTGACAAGCACCACCACACCACAAAAATAGTCCTTATCAGTAACACAATTAATAATCATTAAAATTTATCTAAATAAAAATAATTGTTATATAGTCTTGGATTAATCGTAGTTGATCAATTTGAGAATGCATACTAACTAATAACTTTTAGATTTTCCTTTTTATTCATCATCTCACAATGTTCTCATTTATATCATGATATGTTATCGACAACCATAGAGTGAGGTTCGTGACGTCATTATAACCGATATAGGATGAAAACTCACTAAAATGAAATTTAAAATGTTAAAAAAATTAGAAGAATTATAAGTCATCACAATTAAAGAAAAAAAGAAAAAAAATTAAATAAACAAACTAATGGATACTTGTATTTTAGAATTATTTGTTATTATATTTCACTATCTATTTGCTAATAAGTTATTTAAAATACATAAAGGCATGTAACAAACTGCTATGGTATAAAACAAAAAAAATGTATTAACTAAATTAGAAAGTAACAAAAGAAAAGTTGAGACTAACAACACGTAATTATTTACAATTAAAACAAAATTTTATTGTGACAAGCACCAACACACCACAAAAATAGTCGCTAACAGATTCAATAACACAAATAATAACCATTAAAATTTATCTGAATAACAATAATTGTTATACAGTCTCGAATTATTTGTAGTTAATCAATTTAGGAATGCAGATTAATTAATAACTTTCACATCTTCCCATTGTGTTTTTGTTCATCATCTTGCAGTGTTGTCATTCATGCCATGACATGTTATTGACACTCATGGAGTGAAAATTAGTGATGTAATTATAATTGATATATGATAGAAAGTCACTAAAAGAAAATTTAAAATGTTAAATAATTAGAAAAATTATAAGCCCTCACAATTAAAGAAAAAAAGACAAATCAAATTTAAGAAACAAATCGATGGATACTTATATGTTTAGAAATATTTGTTACTAAATTTCACTATCTATTTGCTAATAAGTTATTTAAAAAACATAAAGACATGTAACAAACTGATAGTGTATAAAACAAAAGAAAATGTATCAACTAAATTAGAAAGTAAAAAAAGAAAATTTGAGACTAACAACCTCTTATAATTATATATTTTCCTTTGCTCTATTATATCTATAATTTTAACAATAAACTTTTCCATTTTGTAGCTAAATGGTAAATTCTCTAGTCTAATAAAAATTAGATCCATCAAAGCCAATAGTAAAAAAGTAGAAGGATAAGCATTAAAAATCATATTCCCAAAGACAATAGAAAGAAGTAGAACCAGGGAGATTACCTTAAAAAATTCATTGTTAGTCTAAAATTTCATACATAAAGTGTATTGCAACAAAAGAGAGAAACATAACTTAATGTGTAAGTCGTCAATTTGACAGAAACCGTTTTTTTTTTCAAAAAGAATGCAAGAAAATGTTTAAAATTAGTCATATATAATTTGGTTCCATCTATTATATATAGGTGACAAAAATGATAAGAAGATCATTTTTTTTATAGAACTAATTATTTACAATTAGAATAAAATTTTATTGTGAGAAACATCACACCACAAGAACAGTCGTTATCAGATTCAATAACACAAATAATAATAATTAAAATTTATCCTAATAACAATAATTGTTATATAGTCTCTAGTGACCATGATCCTATAACTAATTATCTTGTTACTTATAAAAACTGTTTTACAATTACATATGTTCCGTAGAAAGTTTATGTTGGCTTACGAGGATTAACTTCCGTCGAAAAGAGCTGATGAAATATCCTAAATCGAGTGAAAAAAAAATTTAAAACAGGTGGAAGGGAGAATGGACCCAGCGAAATCATGAAGATTTAAAAATAATGAGTTTAGAAATAAGGGAAAGAAAGAGGAATGGTTCCGTGGGAAGAAGAGGAAGAGAAAAGAGACGAAGAAAGAGATAGAAATAAATTAATGTTATTTGTAAAATTTTAAAATTTGAATTAAAAATCCTGATAGGTAAATAAGAAAAGAAAAACAATTTTAAAAAATAATGTTGGGCTGATATAGTTATTCCTTTTCGTGGTTGGGCCATTGGGCTCGTTCCCATCTATCGGGTTAGCATAGTTCAAAAATAAATAACTGTTGTAGTAAGCACAGGTAGTGTACCAGTAACAGATGAGAAGAGAAGAAAATGTCAGGGTTGAAGCGTTTGCTAAAGAAAGGGTTGGGTTTGGGAGACATGGCTTTCAGCGCCGGTGGCGGAGCCATCAACTGGTTCCCCGGACACATGGCAGCCGCCACTCGAGCCATTCGCAACCGCCTTAAACTCTCCGACCTCGTCCTCGAAGTCCGCGATGCTCGCATTCCCCTGTCCTCAGCCAACTCCGATCTCCAACCCCTCCTCTCCGCAAAACGACGCGTCGTAGCTCTCAATAAAAAAGACCTAGCTAACCCTAACATCATGCATGTACGATCACCACCCCCACCATCATCGTCATCGTTCACGTGTTTACTGATTAGTTTTCGGTTGTTGTTGTAGAAATGGAGTGGTTATTTCGAGAGGTGCAAGCAGGATTGCATTGCTATAAACGCGCATAGCAAGGGTTCGGTTAAGAAGCTTCTAGAACTTGTGGAGTTCAAATTGAAGGAAGTGATTTGCAGGGAACCTACGCTTCTTGTTATGGTGGTTGGCGTTCCCAACGTTGGGAAATCGGCTTTGATTAACTCTATTCATCAAATTGCGCAGTCTCAGTTTCCTGGTAAGAATGTTGATCAATGATTTGAATGATTTGGAAGAAGGAGTTTATGTCACTGTTGTTGTTGTTTTTGTTGAAGTGATTAGTGATGTTGTTTGATAGTGCAGGAGAAGATGAAGCGAGCTGCTGTGGGTCCACTACCTGGTGTCACTCAAGATATTTCAGGATTCAAGGTCTAGTATTTTATTTCTTCGCTTTTGCTTGTGTTGTGTCAAACATTGAAACATGCTTATGAATGAAGTGAATTGATTCTGCGCTCTAAACGTGCATTTGGTTGGAGATATAGACGTATATTGCGCTGCTAGTTAACAAGCTGTAGTATAATAATATGAACATCAAAATAAACCATGATTCTGCTCGTATGGAAGATAATTACATGAGAGACGTAAATTGTTACTTGTTACTGTGGGCAAAGCTTTGAAGCAATCAATGAAGGTAAATAGGTGTATGAAGCAATGTTTTGAATTTTGGTTGGAAAATGAATGAAAATGTAATGTGTCCTGTTTTATTATGTCATCACAGCTGGAAGAGTCCAAGACTAGATGCACTAAGGATTACAATTTTCAAGCCTTCATTCATCTGTTTCAAAACAAAACTAATTAGTTCTAGATGCATGTGTAGTTTAACAAAGCTTGCCATGTCAATTTGTTATTTAAAATTATTTGGAAAATACTAGTGTAAAGAATTGAAGAAGCTTTAAGAGCATATATGATGTATAAAATTCTTCTGGGGTAAATGCATATATGCATAAGTGAGGTGTGAAAATCAAAAAATGAAAATGTCAGTGACAACAGAAGACAAATCCAAATAAGACACCTACTAAGTATATCTCATGTACCACATTTGGATATTATATATTCTGCTTACACTTTCATGAAATTATTGAAAACATGGTAAATGTGTTTCAGTAACAGTTTGTCATTTTCTTTTCATTAGGATATGTTTCAGAGATCAGATTCTAAGGGTATGTTTAGTTGGATAACATTTCTCCAATTTTTATTTTCTAGTTTTCAAGAAGTTTTTAAAATTTTTCATTTTCTGGAAATGTATGAAAAATTATGAAAACGTGTTCAAATACAACCAGTTTTTCCATTTTATTTCTTGTTTTTCTTTCACATTATGGAAAATTTTGAAATACCGGGTTATCCATTATTCTCATTTTGGAAAAAAAAAATTGGAATACTCGTCCTTTTTTTTTTCAATGCAAAATTTTGGAAAAGTACTTTGGATAGTTTTCCAAATAGTGGTTGTTTTATGGAATAACCGCATTTTTCAAGCATTTTTTTAAAAAAACTGGGTGTCTGAACATGTTTTCTATTTTGCCTTGTATTCTTGAAATATTTTTCTATTTTTCCTGAGAAGCATGCTAACTAAATGCATCCTAATCCATTCCTAATCCTAAAAAATTGCAGTTATTTCTTGAACATGTAGATTTTTAGCTTGTAAATGAAATGTTATTTTTATTTTCAAAAAGAGGATAAAAAACGCAATAAGTATTCTATCCTTCTCCTTCATTTTGTTTTTATTATTTCCCTGTCTTCTGTATCTATTTTGAGTTGGTTGTGCTTGTGCCTGACTCCTGTTAAATGCTGACCTGGCATTTCAGATAGCACAAAAACCAAGCATATATGTACTAGATACCCCTGGGGTTCTGGTTCCAAGTATCTCGGACATAGAGACAGGGTTAAAGCTGGCTCTTGCAGGTACTGATATTAATTAACATCATGTGTCTTAAGTATTTAATTAATTAATAAAGTTTTACTTTTGTATCATCAAAGCATGTCTTTATTTGCTAATAGTAAGCACTAAAATACATTTCTTTCATCTTCATATGGTTGATTTGCGCAGATTCATTCAAAGCCTATTTAGAACTTTTTTTTTGAACTGTGAATTATGAAATGGAATTTGAATAGAAGCTTTAATTTGATTTTTCTTCCTCTCAGTTTCTTATTGGTTTACAAGCTAATTTGCAAATTTTAGAAGGCTGAAAATGGTTTTCCTTATAGAATTATGTAAGAGAGGTATTGTTATGAAGGACATGACCTTTCATATGCGTTTCTTATTTCTATATATAGCACATGAGTGAGACTTTGTCTTGATGTCTTGGTGAGCCGACTTTATTAAAATTTTTGACACAACGAAAATGTTGAAATTAGGTCTGTGGTTACTGGTTTCTCTAATATTGTTCATTATTTGTGCTGTCTGCCTTATTGTTCATGTGTTTTGCTAACAAACACACTGTTTGTTTGCTCTTTCTTTTTTTTGGCACTTATAAACTTGCAAGGTTACGACTTACAGTTTGAATTTGATTTTTTACTCCATACTCGTACAAAATGGTCCCAACAGCATTTAATGTGCTGATCTTTATTTTATTTCCATTTCTCAGGATTTGATTTTGAAGTCGTAACTGAAGTTTTAATTTAGACGCTTTGTCACATTTTTGTTTAAATTACTTGCATATCAGACAATCAATTTCCTCGTTCCTTACCTCTCATTTTCTTTTGTAGACAAAGTGATAGGAGAATGATTCTCTATTAAAGTTGATGACTTCTGTCCTATTGCATAGCTGCTGGCTTATATATTTTTTTAAATTAAAATACTGGATTTCATTTCTTCTATGACTATAATAACTGTTGAGGTTCTTACTTATTAATATCATGATGATAAATAAGCACAAGGCTGTTTTAGTGTGAATGTTAATTTGCATCTGTGAAAAGGAAAGGCATTTCACATCTTCCGATTCTTGAGTCTTATATGTAAATGTGCATTTATTAAGGGTGCCCTAAGTCAATGAAACTCTGATGATGTGAGCATTTTCAATGGGTGAAAAGCTCTCTTAAAAGTAAACAAAATTATGAAGTTCCAAACTACTATGGCCTGTGGGAAGTTGGAAAGGCATCTTTGTATTCAATGACTTCCATAGTTTGATCTTTTGTTCATCATAATCATCATCATATTTACTACTATTGTTCTTGAGATGACCATGAATTAGATGGCTCTTAATGTGGGATATTTTTTCTTTTCTTAAATCAACCATCTGAATTTTGTTGCAGTTGAAGCAGACAATAATTCTTAATTTTGTCCTACATCTTACACTAGTATTACTACATTCACCCAGATCAGTTTGGCCATATCTTATTCTCATGAGCTCTTTATTGAGTATGAGACATGTAAATCACCTTGAAAGGGGTCTAGATGGGATGGGGCATCTGCATTAGTTAGGTTTATGGGCATGATATACTTTAGCACATGTCATGGAATGTTTGTTCATGTAAACGTGGTTGTTGCATTGACAGGGTCTGTGAAAGATTCAGTAGTGGGTGAGGAGCGTATTGCTCAATACTTATTGGCAGTTTTGGATACCCGGGGTACTCCACTTCACTGGAAGCACCTGAACAACAGGAGAGCCGAAGGGGTTGAATATGATGTTGAGGAGAATCATATATATAATCTGAAAAATCTTAAGCCTAAGAGAAGAAATAATCCTTCAAATAGATGTGACTTGGTTTATGTTGAGGTAACAAGGAGAATTTTTCTGTAGTTTTTCTTCTGTGTAATGAAATATGATGCTTTAATTACCAATCCTGGGAAGTTACATGCCTTGGTTGACAAAATCCCAATTGATCGAACCAATTTGTTTGGGAATCTTTTGCATGAGTAGTTTCAACAATTTATGTCAGACGGTGTTTTTCTTTTTGTGAGAAAAAAATTTAGATGAGTTAGGTCGCGTCGGGCACTAACCGGGATTAGTCAAAGCTCGCTTATGAATCACCCACCAATAAGGTCTGTACGTCAGTGAGATTTGAACTTAGATCCTCAAGGATACAAGTTCAATTCTTAACTAATTGGACCAACTTTTGTTTGTGTTTTTAGCCCTTAGTTATTTCATCATTGTTTGATTTATGTTAAGTTATTGATTGGTGGATTTAATTTAAATCCTCTGATGGTGTGAAAACGGAAAGGTTGTTGATCCATGTGGTGCCATTTATTTAGTGGCATAAAAAAAAACCTTGGCCATTTATTTAGTTATGTAATAAAAAACCTCACCTAGCAATGCAACACTTATTTCTTTAACTAGTGTTTGGAATATCTAGTGAAAGCAAAGCTCACCTAGTGTGATGTGGGATAAGGTTATTGTTGTTGTTATTGTTTGGGGCATCCAGCAATCTGACATCTCATTTTCTGATAGCAACCAATAACTAGTCTTGTCTAAACTGAGATGAAGCACTTGATTTATATGTTCTTACTTTTTCTGCTATTACAAATAATTTTGTTTGTTTTTTGAAGGACTAACCTTCTCCGTTACTTGTACTTTGTCTTGCATCTAAGTTACCCAGAAAGGTTTTAAAACAAACTATGTTTCTGACATTTGGTGTTGCAGATAGTGAAGATGTAACTCATCTACGTTTCTCACGTTATCTTTCTTGACTTTCTTTTGTTCATCTATACTAGGATCTTGTAATGGAAGTTCAGTGGGCACTCCACTCAACTCTGACAGAATTCAATGGGAATGTAGAAGATGAAAGTGACTTAGAGAGCCTTATTGACCTGCAATTTGGTGCACTGCAGAAGGCCTTGAAGATACCTCACAAGGCTTCTGAAGCACGATTAATGGTGTCCAAGAAGTTCCTTACTCTCTTCAGAACTGGTAAGCTTGGGCCTTTCATTCTTGATGATGTCCCAGATCACACGCCTGTATCATAATATGATGAATTGAATCTTCCTTTTGTTCCTCTCCCTTTCTTGTGTATTAAATCTCCTCCTACCTTATCCATTTGTGGCATATATTATCATTCATTCCAAATTTTGCTGTAACTTGCAAATAGTGATGAATTTATATAGAGATTGAACTTCCTGTGGATGCGGGTGATGTGCCAGCATTTCAGTTCCATAGTCTATTGACCGAAAATAAAAGAGTAAAGAAGTTCCACGGGGCTAAGCAAATCCGGCACCTAATACAGTAATACACTCGAGAACTCTGCAAAACCTTTATGCATATTATAGTAAACTTCTTAGATACGCAACAATAATAGGTGGATTGTCACTGCAAACAAATTTAATAGTTTTATGCCAAAAAAGTGTCTACGCATTGAAGCAAGATGTTTTACCCGAAAACAAGGAGGAACAAGATCCTTTGCGTTATCATTACGGAGTTATGTTTCCTAAACTTTACAAGTTATACGAGTAAACATGCCACTATGAAGTTATTTTTACACTTAGTTAATCTTTAATTGTTAATAGTGTCTGAATATTTAAATTTTTTATTTAGTATTTCATATTTTTTCACTTGTTAATTTAGTCCTTACCTTGACCTTTGTTAAAATTTTCTAAAGTTTCTGAAGTGCTTTTTTGAAATCCATTTACGAAAACTGATCAACTAATTATATAATGATCAATATTGATTTGATATATTGGTTTGAGACATCTTCAAGTCTCGTTTGATGAATAAATAAAAAAATTGCTTTTTGTAGGACTCAACCGGTAATCATATGGGTCTTAAATCATTATCTCTACTAACTCTATTTAGTTATTTGTTAATAAGACAATTGAGAAATGTAAATTTTTTTGTAACTGGATTGTTTTGAACCTGAGGTCACCACTAATTGAAAAGTTTCGTAAGTTTTAGTGTTTTATCCTTCACTCAACATACATGATTGTTCCTTGTGTTTTTGTATCTGATCATTTTTTAAATTTTTTTCCACGAAAAGGGTTTTTTCTTTCGCTCAACATTAATGATTGTTCTTACTATATTTGTGTTTTTGCATACGATCATTTTTGTAATTTTTTAATGTATCCCTCAACGGAAAAATGTTTCCCTAAAGAATTGATAAGTCTTTTTCATAAATTGTGAAATCATTACACAACTTAATAGAGTTAGTGATGATATGACTTTGGGATACTTCTACAGATTTTAACAAATATAAAGGTCTAAATTGATAAAGAAATATATATAAAGGATTAAATTAGAAATTTAAATACATATAAAGAACAAAAAGTATATTTATCTTTAATTTATACTGTCATGCTTCAAATGTTACTCTTTTGTTTATTATTATAAACCCTAGTCTTTTTTTATAAGTTCCTAAAAAAGAAGTATTTATTGCCATTTTGTTTTTTTTACACTTTAGCACTTGCACTTAAGGAAAATGATATTTTAGATTTTATAAAAAGATGGTGTTTAATTATCTATTATACCTTTATTTAATATTAATTAGGAATACCATAGATTCATATGAGTTGGGCATTCCTAATTTAATGTTAAATAAAAATATATAGGGTAAAAAATGAATAAATCAAAACTTATAGTGTGCAAGAAAAAAATGGAGGGAGACATTTTTCTTATTTTTACCTTTAATAATTTAATATTTTTGAATTTGCACAATTAGTATAGGATAATTGAGTTTGACTTTTTATGACTAATGAAGTTTGACTTTAAATAAAGGTAAAATTAAAAAGATAATTTTTTTTTAAAAAATCATAGCAATAACAACCCTTCTAAAATTGTATGTCTTTATAGAGAGAGGCTTATACTATGGAATAGAAGAAGTATTTAATTGATAAAAAATGAAAAATATAATAAAATTAAAATTTTAAAATGATTAGATTAGTTAATCGCATCTAACTCATCAAAATTTAAGTTATACTAAAAAAACAAAATAGATCATATAGTTTATTTAAATTATCCTTTCGTATTAATACAACGAGTACAAAGCTAAGTGTTCACACAAAGAGTAATAAACACAAAACCCTAGGAAAATCCTCCTAGGAATTAGGTCTATTAATCTCTATAATGTGTCACTTGATTACAATAGATGAATAACATGTGCTTTTATACAAAAGTTATCAGGTGGGCTTTAGTCCATTAGATTAAGATATAAACTAATCTATTATTTGATATTAGAGAGAGATATGAGGGATTGGTAGGGACCACCCCTCATATTAAGGGGGGGGGGGGGGAACAGGAGCCCCTTAGCCACGAGCCTTGGGTGTGAGGCCGAGCGAAGTGGTTTAAATATAAGTCGGGCAATCCTTCCTTGCCTTGCTTTAGGTGAAAACGTGTGTAGGACGCTTGGGTTAATGTAAAAATTGGGATTCTTCATTCCCGGGTAAGGATTCCGAGTGAGGCGAGTCTTCATTTCTGAGTAAGGATTCCGAGTGAGGAGAGAGGCTTCATTACCGAGCGAGGAAAGTCTTCATTTCTGAGTAAGGAGAGAGGATTCCGAGTGAGGAGAGAGTCTTCATTACCGAGCGGGGAGAGTCTTCATTTCCGAGTGAGGAGAGTCTTCATTTATGAGTGAGGATTCCGAATGAGGAGAGAGTCTTCATTACCGAGAAAGGAGAGTCTTCCTTGCCGAGTGAGGAGAGTCTTGGTGATGTGGCAGGAGTATGATAACCGCCATTTGTTAACAAAGTGGTGGGGACACGCGCTTGTCATGATTGCGCCGTTTCTGCATCCCCAGGTCATTTAAGGGTATGTCGTTTCACCCAAAGTTGTCTTAAAGTGTTACATCCATCGATTTGGGGCTCTATAAATCCCCCACCATTGGATCCTGGATTACGTGGCTTCCTTTGGGGGCGTCAACTATCGCGTCCGTGCTCCTTCTTACCCTTTGGCCTTCCTACCATTGGATTAGGGGGTATAATCAAAGGGCATTTCCCCCTTATAAATTCATTTTTATCTTTCATTTCAAAATTTTTAGACTTTTCGTATTTCCCTTCTCTTCAAATTTTAGCAACTAAGAGTTTCTCTAAGCCTCTACTGTGACCTCTGTTATTGCATTTACGTTCATGACTTTGCTAAGATTTCCTCTTACCAGGTCAGTGTTTCTCCTTGTTTCAAGCTTTCTTTGCTTGTGAGGGTTGTCTAGCATATTCATGGAAGGGAACTACGACTGGGTAAAAGAAGAAGTATTACTGCTCTCTTCGTCTTTCCAGAGTGAGGAAAATGTGGCCCAGTTATGGGCGTTGGGGACCTTCAACCACTGTACCCTTGCCCAAAACGTAGAGTGTGTTTGCTCGCTTCCTGCTATACTGGACCCGCAACCCGGTTCAATTCCGTGTATCCTGGGACGACTTAAGTTTGTCCGAGAGGGCGGACGCCAAATTTCTGTCGGACGACTTTGGGATTTTCTTTAGCTCCCAAGCCTTGATCGCCCTATCCTCTCACCCAGATTCTCTCGACGCCTAGATAGGTGAGAGTGGTTCTTATTGCTGTTATGTCTTTTTGTTTTACGACTTGTTTTGTTTAACTGAGTGTACGCTACTTGTGCAACTGACATGGCTCCTGAGAAGCTCTCTGTGAAGGATTTGAAGAAGCATTATCCTGGGAGGGGTTCCCGAGCAGGAGGGAGCAAGAAGGTGCCACCAAAGGGCGAAAGATCTGCTGTCCACGAGGGTTCTCCCTGGGTTATTACCAACACTGTCCCCATCTTCGTGGTTCCGACCTCTTCGCAATTGGAGAGGGAGGCGGCGCGATCATCTAAAAGGCCCCAGACAGGGCAACCTGAAAGAGAAGCGGGGTCGAAGGCTATCAGGGTGAACCACTCTAACTCCCCTAGATGCGTTAAAGATCAACCAGGGGCAGAGGTTTCTCGGATTATGGTCTCCGACAGTCCCGAGCAGGAGGAGGAGATTCCCGAGCTTCAGAGTTGAGTGGGCCAAAGATCAGAGGCGGCCAGTTCCGTAGGGGAGGCTTCGGCGGAACAGATTGCCGTGACCCTTCCTAGTGAGACAGAGCTTGAGGAAAGGAAGTGGGAGCGCTTTGCCAATGGGACTCTGGCCAGTACTCATAATCCGGTTCAGTCGTCGTGGAATGTCCGTTTCCCTGTCCCTAGCTTTGTTGATCGGACTGTGGTCTTCAAGGAAGATGAGAAGAAGTTTGAAGGTTCGAATACGCCCTCTATGTGTCGGGCTATCGAGATGTTCAACCTCCGAGAGACTTTCATGACTCGGTTCTTGGAGAAGAAGTTCGTAGAGTAGGAGAAGGAATTGGGGATGTTACGGGCGGAAAAGGCTACCTTGCTTAAGGAGAAGGATCAGTTGCAGCAGTCTTGTGACTTTTCTGCCTTACAGCTTAGCAACGCCCGAAAGGAGGCCGGGGAAATCACCAACAAGCATGAGCAGACTAAGACTGAGCTGTCTGAGATTCAGAGAGGCAAAAAGCTGGTCGAGGTAGAGTTGGCGACCGCGGATGAGCAATGTGCCAACCTGGGCAGGAGGCTGACTTCTGTCGAGGAGGCTTATGGCTTGGTCTGTGAAAGCAAGGGAGAGGTGGAGAAGAAGCTGAAAGAGGCAGAGTTGGCTCTGGAGAATGAGAGGGAGGAGAATGAGTCTTATAAGGCTTTTGTTATGGAATAAGTGTCGGAGAAGTACGTATCGGCCTTTGAACTATGCCAGCAGCAGATACGGTTGTTGGATCCTACCTTGGAGTTGAACTTGGAAGGTATCGACCCATTCCGCGTCATTGTAGATGGCAAGATAGTGGACCTTCCCGATTCTGAGGACGAGGAGGAGGCAGCTGTTGATGCTACTGTTGGGGTCAAAATAAAGGATCATGCTGACCCGACCGTAACTTTTTCTGCCTCTAATGCTCCCGAGACCGAGACTGAGGCCTCCACTACTGACACACCAACCCCAACTGCTAACACACCGGTTGTTGATTCCCTTACCTAGTTATTTTTGTTTTATATGGTTCTTACTGTAAATGTACTCTTGACTTTAATGAATGAATAAATCATTTTTGACCCGTGTCTTTACCCGTACTTTAACCTTTTTGTTGTTGCTTGTATCGTGTATGCGTGTGTTTGGGAATCTTGCTTTGTGTAACGCTTGGAAACTCAGCGTATGTGCCGAGTGCTCTTTTCTTCTGGAATTTCAATTATTAATGAGAGTCTGTAGAGTGCCGAGGGGTGTGCTTACTTTTCACGTGCCTCTGACCGTGTGTTGTATGTTTGTGGGTAGGTGACATGGCTTTGCGTAAGTTGACACTAAAGGACCTGATGAAGCGTTATCAGGAGGTGCATCCGCAGGGGGTTGAGTCTAAGAGATCGAGATTTTCTCCAGTGGTGACAGGGGTATCGGGGCATCTGAGCCTTACCTGACTCTAGTGGTTGCTCCCGTCGGGGTTGGTATTGCTTCCGTTGGTGGGGGAGAGAAAGAGATGGGAGCCACTGCCCTGGTGACTAGTGGGGAGACTTCGAGGCCAGTCAGGGGTGTGATGTCTGAGCTCGGTCATTTTCCATCTGCGGAGTTCATTGCAAGGTCAATTCCGAGTGATGCGGCCTCGACCGATTGTCTTAGGGAAGAATTGATTAACGGGCCATTGGGCACGGACAGGAGCCCTGTTTGTTCTCTTTGGAACACACACGTCCCCATTTCACAGTTTGTGGATCACACCATCCTTTTCAAGGAAGACGGGGAAAAATATGCTTCTTCCGACCCTATTGTCATGTGCCGAGCTGTGGAAATGTTTGGACTTTGGGCGATTTCGATATCCCGGGCCCTCGAGAAGCGAATGACTGATCAGGACAAAGTGGTTGAGGCGTTAGCTTGAGAATATGATGCCTTGAAGAAAGAGAATGAGCTGTTGCGAGAGGGGAGGAAGAAGGATGCTGCTCGTGTTGGGGATATGTGAGAGCTGATAACCAGTATGAAGTCAGTCCTACAACGGTTAGAGTATGAATTAAGAACCGAGCGGGATTCAGCGGAGTCGAAGTTGGCTATTGTCGAAGGGGATTTGAAAACTACTGAAGCGGGGCGAGAATGGGTGGAGTCACAATTAGCAGTTACGGAGGAGAGACGTTCCTATTGGGACTGGAAAGTTTCCGAGGTCGAGGAGACATATAATACTTTATAGCTCAAAAAGCTTGCCTTAGAGAGGGACCTTCAGATGGCCTGATCGAACCTAGAGGCTCTGCAAAAAGAGATGGAGGAGAATCTTATTGCGGCGGAGAGGGATACTATTGTGAAGTATGTCAACGCATTCCAGCTGTGTCAGGAGCAGATCAGCGTTCTGAATCTTGCTGTTGTGCTGAATGTCAAAGGCCTCAACCTTTTCAAAGTGGTTGTGGATGGCCACATTGTCTCTCCACCCGACTCAGAGGGCGAGCAGACGGATACGAACAAGGGTGAGGAACGAGGAGTACCTAAGTAGAGGAACCTTGGCGGCCCGTCTTTCGTGGTGAATTTTGCATTGCGCCTTTTGTTTCTTTTTCTGTCATATACCTGTATGCAAACTTAATGAAATGAACTTGTATACTCCAGTTATTGTTTTCTATCATTATGTCGTATCGATGAGTAATTGAATTTTCTTTTACTCGTATTACGCTTGGATGGGTTTAGGTTTTTAAATCTTTGATCGTAGGGTTAGTTTCGTACTCAGATTCTTCATATACTTAGGGGGATTCAAGTTTTCAACACCGTGCGCAGAGGGGTTGCTTCCGCGCTTGGACTTTTCTTATACTTGAACGAAATCAAGTCTTCAAAAACGTGTGTCGAGGGATCGATTCTGCACTTTGACTTTTTCATATACTTGAATGAAATCAAGTCTTCAAAAATGTGTGCCGAGGGATCGATTCCGCCCTCGGATTTTTTCGTATACTTGAACGAAATCCAGTCTTCAAAAATGTGTGCCGAGGGATCGATTCTACGCTCGGACTTTTTCGTATACTTGAACAAAATCAAGTCTTCAAAAACGTGTGCCGAGGGATCGATTCCATGCTCGAACGTTTTCGTATACTTGAACGAAATCAAGTCTTCAAAAACGTGTGCCGAGGGATTGATTCCACGCTCGGACTTTTTCGTATACTTGAACAAAATCAAGTCTTCAAAAACATGTGTCGAGGGATCAATTCCGTGCTCAGACTTTTTTGTATACTTGAACGAAATCAAGTCTTTAAAAACGTGTGCTGAGGGATCGATTCCGCGCTTGGGATTTTTCGCTGTTAATTCTATCTTTACTTTGGAGTTGTTGGAGAGGGAGGCCCATCTTCTGGTACGCCTTCCAATGAAGTATATCAGATGAACTGCCCTGGTCTATGAGTACTCGTACAATCATTAAATCTTCAACTTCCATGGTCATCACCATGGGTTCGTCTTGGTTTGGTTCACCCCTGTGGAAATCTGACCTGTCAAATATGATAGTGGTTGAGTCGGGGTATTGCTGCAGTAAATTTACCTAACCCAACTGGTGCGATCCGTGTGCTCGGGTCCCTGGGAATCCACCCGAAATCGTATGTATGACTCATCGTGCGCCCCCCTTTCTTCTGCGGTCCTGGGAGAGCAGGAGCGAGGGGCTCGTGAGTGGTTCCGAGTCTGGAGTTCCACCTGATCAGGGTGGTCCCTTTCTCTTCTCAAAAAACCTTCTCAGGGATTGTCACCTTTCCACGTGACAAACCTTGTGAGGTGCCCCTGGCGAATTAAATATTCTATCTCATTATGAAGGGATCGGCAGTTCTCTGTAGCATGGCCGAAAGCTCTGTGGAACTCATAAAATTTGGATGTATCTGATCCTTTAGGGCCCTCTCCTGGGGGCGGTAGAGCTAGGAGTCCTGTATTGTAGACTTCATGTAAAATTCGGTCACGACAGTCCTTCAGTGGTGTGGAGTTTGTGTAGTGGGGGGCAGTGTAAGCCTCAACGTCCTGGTTTCTTCTGGGGCTTTTCTTTTTTTGCTCGGGATGAGGATTTCTCCGTTCTGCAGGGTTAGCCCGATCGATCACCTTGGTTCGATCGGCTTCACATTCATCGACAGCAATATGCCTTGAGGCTCTCGTACGAAAATCATCCATGTCTGATGGTGGCTTCTTTGCCAGGGAGTCAGTGAATTTTCCTGGGCGTAAACCCATTTGAATAGCATGTAGAGCCATCTCTGGGCTGAGATCTCGGATCTGGATGGCTTGTTCGAAGAAACGTGCCATATATTGTTTTAGTGATTCCCCCGGAAGCTGGCGCAGATTAACTATGTTGTGCGACGTCTGTTGCATGGCCCTGCTGGTGGAGAATTGGCTGAGAAACTTCTTGCTTAGGTCAGAAAAACTGGAGACGCCTTTTGGAGGAAGGTGGGAGAACCACCGTAGCGTCGATTTAGTCAAAGTTATGGGGAAAGTTTGGCAAAAAAGGGAATCAGACGCCCCCGTTACCAACATGGTGATGGTGTAGATGGTGAGGTGGTCTTCAGGATCGCTGCTTCCATCGTACTTTTTGATCATCGGGGGTTTGTAATTGAGGGGGGGGGGGGGGTAAGCGCTTCCATAATCGGGTCGGTCCAGGGATGTGCGGCGAAAGGTAGTTCAAGGTTATATTTAGCAGTCTCCATCTGGTATATGAGATTTGATCAGTGGTCTTTTGGCGAGCGGATCGTCCAACATTGTGACTGAAGGCTTCGTGCTCCCCTCTTTTTTGTCTTCTGAGTTCTGTATTCTCCTGCTGCAGATTGACGACCATTCCTTGTAGGGTTTCGACGATGTTGGTAAGGTGTTGTATCCGATCATCGTGATCAGATGAGGCTTGGTGTCAGTTGTCTTCTTCCCGTCGTGTGTTACGAGTGTTCACCATGGTTAACGCTTGTCTCGCCTCAAAATCAGGATTAGGGTTTTGGTGGTGTAGGATCCATTTTATCGGGCGCCAAAATATTCACACAAAGAGTAATAAGCACAAAACCTTAGAAAAATCCTCATAGGAATTAGGTCTATTAATCTCTATAATGTGTCACTTGATTACAATAGATGAATAACATGTGCTTTTATACAAAAGTTATCAGGTGGGCTTCGACCCATTAGATTAAGATATAAACTAATCTATTATCTGATATTAGAGAGAAATATGAAGGATTGGTGGGGACCACCCCTCATATTGAGGGGGAACACTAAGAAATGAATGTTGAAGTCTACAAAATTTGGACAAATTAATCATTGACTAGCAGTTCTAGCAATACTTTACATGTTTTAACTAATATTAATATATATTTTACATAAATATTTTGGTAAATAATGAAAAGACTCATTTCATGATTAAAATTATAAAAAAATTAAAATTACATCAGTATCTTAACTTTAATTACACAATTTTTTTTGATAGTTACGTTGTTAAAAGTAAACATACACCATTCCCCCAAGATTGTTTTAGTGGCTCTAGGTAAAAAATATGGTGGCAGCTAATGTGTCTAGGGAGGGAGACGAGATGATGAGCTTTGAGCGGAGTTGGAAGAGAATCTGTTTGAATAGGAATTGAAGTTGGTGAGGGAATTAGAGAAATCACTTGCTAGTATAGTGTTGAAGGGGGAGGAAGAGGATAGATGAATGTGGTACGGGGGAAAATAGGGTAATTTTAGGTTAAAATTCTTATAACTTCTTAATGGATTCTTATTATAAGGAAGATAAGTTTTTTGGGTTCATTTAGAATAACATTGTTGCTTTTAAAGCTCTTAAAGTTGTATGTTTTATGTCGTAAATAGTTCAACATAAAATATTAGTGCGGCATGAGTTGAGAATAAAGGTGCTCATCGGTCGAGTATGGATCAATTCAGGCCCAAATAACCCCATCTAACATTAATCGACAGTGCAAACTAGCCAACATCCCCGTCCATTTAGCTTTTTAGTTTGGGTGGGTTTCAAGTTTAATAGATTACAAGTTGATCAAATGGGTATAATCGGGTTTGAAAAAGGAAAGCAAAAAATCAAGAACAAGAATTGGTAGAGGATGACAGTGAAATCTAGAAAATAAAATTAGTGGTAAGAAATTTAGGCACATAATAATCTCAGACAAATTTATAAACCTAAATTATAACAAGAACCCTAAATCATTGCCTCTATTCACCTCATGTTTGCAAATGAAATCACTATGACTAACATTACCATAACCTTTTCATTGGTTCTAAGTCTATGTTCATCGTGTTTAGTTGATTGATCATCTCATTTGTCGTTGCCTTCCAGGCGTCAATATCTCTAGGGTATCATCATGCACGTCATCCCTTTGGACTCTTACATCGAATGTAATAACACCACCTTCTTCTTTGCATTAGGATGTGGACAAAAGAGTAAATAAGGATTTTGGATTTTCAATGAGTGAGAGACGATATGAGTTAGTGACAAATAAGATTGAGGAAGTAAAGAGAAAATGGTAGTGATAAGGAATTTAGAAACTCTAGTTGCCATTGTTTGTTTAGTGTATAGAGATTGTTTTAGCCACCAACATCATATTGTCTCTAATAAAGATCCATTTAGTGGCAATAAATGAATAATGACTAGGAGTTACCCTAAGTAGAGGTTTGGGGACGTGGGTTATTGATGAAACTAAAAGGTGTCACCTAGATTTATTTGAAATGAGTCGCTTACACTAGCTTTATAAAAGCTAAAGAGCATTCGTCACTTTCTTTATTGCTATAAATGTAGACTTTCCATTGCCATATATTCGTTGTGTTCTATCACTACATGTGTTATACTCAAAGTAAAACTATTTGCGATGACATGCATCTCGTCGCTGCAATGCTAGCAAACAACATCAATAATACCGTAGCTAAGTTTGGTGGGCTAAGATAAAAATAAGAGGGAAATTAATAATTCAGTGACAGGAAAGGTTTTCATCGTATATGTTTAACTATGGATCCATCATTACTAATTTAGCGACGATAGAGGTGTGTATCGCTTACATGGACTAGGAATCTAGAAAGTTGGGCTAAGATAAAAATAAGAGGGAAATTAATAATTTAGTGACAGGAGAGGCTGTTGTCGCTAAATGTTTAACTATGGACCCATTACTAATGTCGACTAGGAATTTGGAAAAGTGTTTATCGCCAATCCTATCATTGTGTTTAGTAGGCCAAGAAAAAATGAAAAGGAAGTTAACAATTTAGTGACAGTAAGTCTCCTATTGTTGCATGTTTCACTAGTGATTTGTCTTTGATCCCACCACTAGTGTGGACTAGGAATGTAGAAGATGCCCATTGCCAATCTTATTGTTGAGTTTGGTGGGCCAAGAAAAAATGAGAGGGAAATTAATTATTTGGAAAAGGAAAGAAGGGGCGTCGCTACCTATTTTTTCCAAATAGCATTGTTGATTGTGTCGCTAACAGACTTAGCATTGACTATTATTGTTAACCCCGCCATTGTGTTTGGTGACATTCCATAATCAAGGTTGTTGTTATTAGTTGGCCAGTTAAAGCCTAGGAGTTTTGTGACTAACGTTGTTGCTATTATACTTTAGGATGGTGATGGGACATATGTCCCGTTACTAATGAAAAGCACGTGGCCAACTTTGTAGTTAATTTGTGTCACATGTCAAGGTTTTTTTTTTGAAATTGTGACTTACACAACGATAAACTTAAGTTTCTGATTAACTTAAAACATTAACCCGAGCCCAAGCCCCCCTCACATCCTCTATTATCCTTTGCCCTAACTCTTTCCCTTCTCTCTACAATCACCTCTCTCACTATATCTCCCTTCTTCAGTGACATAACTATCACTTGATGACGACCTTTTGATGATCCCTCTTTGTAAGTAACCATCATTTCTCTCTTTCTTTTCGGCTTGGTTCATTTCCCTCCTTTGGTTCCCTATCTTTATTTTGATTTTTTTTTCATTTTAAAATGTAAGGCTCTAATAAAGCTTTTACTTTAACGACCTCTTACTCTAATGACTCATTCCCTCCCTTTCCCCATTTCTCTCTCCCTCCCTTTACACAAACGCGTGCAGACATACACGCACACAAAATAAGCTTAAGCCCCTATCCATTCTATGTATATTTTGCTTTAATCTTATATATGATATCTATTTATGTGAGTTCTTTGTTTATGTGTACTATTTGTGATATAAATGATATGTTTTCTTTATATATTTTGTGAGCTTTATTTTTGTTTCTGTGTGCATGTGTGCACTATGATTTGTTTTTATATTTTAGGTTCAATTTTGTTACTATAAGTATGAGTGTAGGCAGTGTGAGCGTGTGCAATGATTTATGCAGTTAATGTATGTGTGAGTGCAACGTGTGTAGTGTGGTGAAGTGTGTGCAGTGAGGTGAGTGTGTGCAGTGTGGTGAGTGTGTGCAGTGTAGTGTGGTGTGAGTGCAGTGAATGTATGTGTAGTGTGGTTAGTGTGTATGTGTAGTTAGTGTGAGTGTCAGTGTACTAAATATGTGTATGTGTAGTATATAAGTGTAGTGAGTGTGTGTAGTGTGTGTGAGCGAGTGTATGTAGTGTGTAATGTTGAATAGAAAATGAAATGAAGACAAAGAAATTTGAAAGAAAAAGCAACAAAGATGCTTAAATAGACTATGTAATGTGATTTTTAACACTTTAGACTTCTTCTATAGTGATGTTTATAAGTTTCAATTTGTTGTGAGTGTGAAAGTGCGATGTGAGTGCTGTGAGTGTGAGTGTGTTACTGCTATGCATGTGTGTGAGAGAGTGTAGGTGCAGTAAGTGTGTGATTGTGTAATTTGTATTCTAAGTTGTAAGTTGAAAATCTTAATTTTAATAGCAAGCAATTGAGTTATGAGAAATGTTATTCCTTGATTATGGTTTCTTAATTACGTATGGTCTTTGATGTTCATGTGTTGAAGGTTACATAAGTTCATACTAGAAAGGGGCTTGAGTAATGTAATTAAAAACTTTGATAAATTTTTTTCATAAAATAGATATTCAGACACATGTCTGATGCAACATCCAAAAAATTTAAACAAATACTTATTGAGAGAAATAATTAATAAGATAATTAAATATGAATTAATTGATATCCCAAAATTTAGAAATAATAAATTGGGATCTATTATGATTACTCATAATTAATTGGGACCTATAGAGCTGAATATAATACCCAATTAAAATACGGGTGTTAGACCAAGTATCTCCAATTGAAGTACTGTTAGTCAGGGCTGTTAAGGATATATATTAATGTGAATTCGAATATATATTTGGAATATTTTTTGGATAAGTATTGAGCCCGTACGATGATCCTGTCTGTTGTAAAACGGAAAAATTTTAATGAGGAGCGAAATTAAAACTCATATCCTCTCTTTTCCTTTCTTATTCATATTTTCTCTCCTCTCCCATAAGGTAAAAAAAATCCTTTTCTCTTCTTCTTCCCCTCCAAAAACCCATCAAAGTGGGTGTGTGCCTTGCTCCTCTCCATTTTTGTTTTTCTCTTACATGTAAGAAGGAGATTGTTGTGGTTGGAAGCTCTCCATATTTGTTTCCCTCTCTCACTCTTGGGAGCTCACTTGACTTTGGCTTGAGGTAAGTTCTCCCTCACCATTTTCTTGAGCTTAAGCCTTAGATTATGGGTTATTATGGTTGGAGAGAGTGTTATGTGTATGGGTTAGTGGGAGCTATTACTATGAAAAACCCTAAGGTGGGGTGTGATAAATGTAAGGTTTTATGAGGGTATAATGTGGTACACGAAAATGGAAGTTAATGAGGTGGAAGAGGAAGTGTGTTAATGGTGGTTGTTGGGTTTTAATGAAACCCTAACCCTAGGATTTGGAGAAAAAATATATAATGTTGTTATTAATGTTGAGAGAGTGATATTAATGATGAGATGATGTTATTAAGTGATATTAATATGGAGACCCATTAATGGGTATTGCCTTGAATGTGCATTAATAAATATAAACACCAAACCCATAGTGGTTGTGGTGAAATAAATGAAATTGAAAGTAGTTTGACAATGATAATGGCATAAACCCCAAGTAATTAATTAAAAACATGTAAAATCTTAATGGTTTAGATGGAAATAATTGTATGGTATGTTGTGTGATGTAGGAAATGACCCCATTGATGAATCGTGACCTTCAGACTGCAGTGATTTCTACTTCTCTTGAGGTAGGAGGGGGTAAATGTATTGATAAAATATGTGACTTGAAATGCATTTGGAATAGTTTGTGTTATATGGTGAATGATATTTGGGATGATGATTATGAGGTTGGTGTTGATTCATGGCACTGTGAATTTCTTGTGATTGATGTTATGACCATGATTGGATTGAATATAAATATGTGAACATCCTATGATATGAGAATTGATTAAAGTGTGTGTATGGATATTGTTTGCCACTAACCATTTATGTGAATAAAATCCAATAGTAATTGGTGGTAATTGATAATGAGGATAATATTGAAATCCACTATATGATGGTGGTGAGTTATTGATTGTGGAGTGGCATTTTAGGATGCACAGTGTGAGAATACATTGATATGGATTTGTATCCATGGCATATCATTATGTTGTCTGTTTTTGGATGTTAGGGGTTCCAACAGACGGGCCCAGTAGGAGGACGACCCTGTGCATAGGTGAATTATTGTTGTTCCCTAGTGATTCAGTGGAATCATAAAGCTGTCCATAGTTTGATGGCGAGGCACCCTATATGGCAGGCCCAGTGGGTGGGCAGCTCTATGATGAGCAACTGACCTTGGTCTCCCTATGGGGCATGACTCTCTTGATGTGTGTTCGGGAGAGGCTCGTAGCACTTTTGGCAAGTAAGGCCATGTTGTTGATCCGTAAGTCACAAGGTGACCAATGCTACATATAGGCGATATCAGTTTGGTATTGTGACATCCTCGATTAACTAGGACTAATTCCCGTACTGGAACATCCTACTTAATTAAGGAGTCATTAATTATTTGAAAAATAGAATGTTTTTTTAGTGACCATCAACACATAGTTCAAATACACATTATAACATACATTGATTCTTTTTAACAACGAGGTACTCAAAAGGGTACGAGGCTCGCAGGCTCCTAATAACAACTAGTACAATAACATAACATATTAAATGTCGGACCTACAACAATCTTGACACCAACATCAAGTATAAACAGATTATGTCCACGACTCAACATCCCCTACCGTAGGTAGTCCAAGTCTTGTTCGCGTTCACTCTGACCTTTAGCTGATGATCACAAAAGGGAAAGAAGAGATATAACACGAAAGGGGTGAGTATAAGCTCTTAACCCATATACTTCACATGTAAGGGTAGCTCTAGATATTATACAAACAAATACTAAACAGATACAAGGAAATCCAAAACATACATTAGGCAATCCCATAGGGGAATAAACATTAACAAAGTTAGTCACACAATTATGCTATGCTATGCATGTGTTAGGTTCATTATTACCAATCTGAATTTTGTGCTAGCATGCAATGGGCCTAACTTTCGCTCATAAATCTCACATATTCATATCCAAGTGAACAAAAATTCCACCTTATCCTTCTGCCCAATTAGAGCAACCAGAGCTTACCTCATTTTGTTTCCACAAAAGGGTAAGGACTCACAGTCCTATCAATAATGGATCTAACACATATCTCGTCAGAACGGGCACTCCACGATCATAGAAACCCTCCTCCGAAGTCGAAGTACATCAGAGTTACCATAGGCTATCCGGTCTCGGGCGTGAATCTGAGTCATTGGAGGTCCGCCCCCGATATACTCCCAAGACCGCCCTCAGGGGATCGAGACGCCTGCTGTTTCTTTAGTGTACCCATCACTGTATGCTCTAGGGGATTCTAACATCCCTCCTCAACTCCAAATGCAACATGCAATTTACTTGTCTTATCATAAAGGTGCCCGAGTACTAGATGGAACCTTACTCACCAAACGTATTTGTCCTTAAAGCGTATAAACTTCTTATAAATTCTTTTTAATGAGGAGAACATTAGGAACCAAGGCTTAGGTTCTACCTAACAATCCTTTTTAGGAGCACTAAGGTTTGGTCTTGAGGTTAATTTCAAAGGTAAAAGACTTCTAAGATCCTAATACCTAAATTTTAAATCTCCATTTTAGAGAAATATTGTAAACTATTTGTTTAATGAAATAAATAAAATTTCTATTTTCCTTTTCTTTTACTTTTAATAATGTGGATTTATATAGAAATATTTAATTTTTGAAAGAAATTAATGACAAGGTATATTAGCATTTCGGGCCTTTTATCGACGTCGTACAGTCGTATTTATTTATGGCGAAACTGACTAGATTGGCTTTAACTTTAAAAAATTGCTAAAACCTTAAATAAAAGTACCTTATTATGATTACTAAAAATCCCTTCTAGGTTTACACATAAAATGAAATTTTCTTAGGCAATTGAGAGTTATTAAAATTGTTAATTCTTTTCGTTCGTTGAAAACTTTGTTTTTGTCGTATTTTGTCTAGAAAATTTCAAATTCAGTGATTCCAAAGCAAAAAGTGCTTAAATTTTAAAATACTAATTAAATACAATAAAATTGAGTATTATTTCTTGCCAAAACAGGTCCTACATGAAAATTCACTAAAGTGCCTAAGTTCATCGTTTTAGCTTTCGTAAAAACGCATTTAAGACAAATGGCGCGTCGGAATTTATTCAAACCAATTTTCTCATTTGGGTAATTTTCCACTACTCCAAAAGTCATATTATACCTCATAGAATACACATCCAAAACAGTTTGTGTGACGTCCTACGTCAATTTCACATTTATTTACATCCGTTTAATTATTTTTCACAATAAATTTTCGCGTTTACTGATAGTTAATTAGATCCTAATGTAAAACAACATTTATTTTCCTTAAGCACACTCAGAATAATAAACGATAGCAAATAAATTAAATAATAAAATGGAATTATTTAGAATCAATGAAAGAAGCATATGAAGACAGGGTCATTCGCCTGAGCGAGACCCTGATTCGCTTAGGCGAAACTCGTGAAGGTCGCTTAGGCGAGTTCCGACTCGCTTGGACGAATTCTACATTTTAAACCTAAGCAAACTACGAGACTTACAAGGAAAATTAACAATTCAGTTTTTACTCGGAAATGGGTCCACTCGGTTATATCTCATTCAGAACCTCTTAACCTTCCTTCACTCGGAAAAGGTTCTCTCGGGTATACCTCACTCGGAAACCTTCTAACCTTACTTCACTCGGAAGAGGTTCTCTCTGTCATGGCTTACTCGGAAACGTCCTAACCTTCACTTGGAAGGGAGTGAGGGATACTCGCTTGAGCGAAATAGGCACATAATCAATTTCCCCGGCCCTCACTCGGACAAGACTGAATCCGCTCGGGCAAGATTCGTCTGGTAATCAACTATACTACAGCAGACACAATTCATCCCGTTTTCATCATTCATGACCCACACTTATTCACAAAACCTGCCCATAGCAATTTATCATATACACCTACTATTGGCTCCGTGCCAATATATATATATCTACTCATAAAAATCAACACCGACCACATTAACATCAATACCATACTACTTCAGCACCATGAATTCATATCCGATTAATCAACATACCAATTCTAAATTAGTTCAACACACAAGCAACATAATATATCATCACATACACGGAAAACTCATTATGCATTACACACATAATTCATTTCATAATCACTCGGTTCCTTGGCATCAATCCTCCAGTTGGCGCACCTCCAGGGCTCCGACCTCTTCCCTGTCACTGGTTACTAAATTGAAAGAAAGCCACAGCAAGGGTGAGTGTTTGGCATCATAATTAATCTAGAATGGAAATTAAATAACAAAATACGTGTATATAAACTCTATCTGACTGCTTTATCCACAAATTGCAAATCACTCTCGGCAAATATAGCAAATCACACTCGGCAAATATAGCAAATCATACTCAACAAATATAGTAAATCACACTAGGCAAATATAGCAAGTCACACTCGGCAAATATAGCAAATCACACTCGGCGAATATAATTAGGTACATACACCATCACACAATACTAATAATTCATCAATTATCACCACTGACTTTCACATAAAATCGACGCCTAGTATCCGGATACTAAAGGATCGGCCTTCAGCTGGGGGTCCTACTTGACACCCCGTGAACCCTGCTTGGTTCACCGAGTCCTGCTTGACTCTCTACCTCAACCACTGGGTCCTACTTGACCACTGGGTAGCTCAACTGGGCACAAAAACCACGGGAGCCGGAAACGAGGGGCTATACATACCGTCGGCCGTCCCACACCATATAATCATACATATATCATTCACATTCATCATATTATATAACAAGTGGCCATCAACAACAACACATACTTATCAAATGGGCGACCTACGTGTCAAGCCCGCCATCACATTACCACTAGGCGACCTACTTGTCAAGCCCGTCATCACAACGCCACTATACACATCGAATCATCACCATGCAAAACACTTTAACCTCACACTCATCATAATCCATACACAATTAACATGCAATTATTATCCATAATCTTTCTTACCGTTTTAATACTTAGTTCGGCGACCCGAACCCAAAATACACACTTATTCTAATTAATTACAACCCGAACACCCTGTTACCTCGATTCCAAGATTCAATGATTTGTTCTTGATGCCGATTGCGTTCTCTAAGTGCTGGGCTTAAGGTTCCACCTCTGAATTCAACACCCGCTTCGTCACTCGGTCCTCCGACGTTCGTTTGGCTACCTACGGAGGTTGAACGCAAAACCCATTAACATTATACTACTCTAATTGTTCTAAATACCATTTTCAAGCTCCCATGCACTAGAGGAGTGGAAAACAGAAGCTTCTCCCACCATGCATGTCCATCGGCTAGAGAGAGAAAGTGAAGAGGGAAGACATAACTCAACTCTAATGGGTCCATTGTACTCACCTTGAAGTCACGATCTCGGAAATGAGGTTATTTCGAAGTTTTGACGCGAACAGAGTCTTCCCTTGGAGCATGCAACTCTCGGCAGTGAGGGAGGAAAAAGGAAGAAAAGGAGAAGAAGAAGAAGGCTCGCGTGGATAATGAGGAAGAAGAAAGGAAATCCTTATTATTTAAGGCTCAGGGGCAAAACTGTCTTTTCCCTATTTCTTTTATATTTTCTTTGAAAGTTTTAATTAAACCTTTACCTCCTTCTAATTACACCTCATTTAACCTTTTTGTAATTAATCAACCAAATAAATTTATTTATTTCCTCACTAGTTAATTATTTATAATTGCCTAATAATTCATAAAAATATCAAATAAATCCCTAAAACAATTATTAATATTTTCCGCTACTCATAATTTTAATAAAATATTAGGGATGTTACAGTTTGGCCATTCTCTTCCATTTACTCATGAAAATACGTCTTATCCTGTTTCTAACTCATTGTTCGCGCTTATACTCAGTTCCCTTTTTATTCCTTTTTGATTTCAACATTTTATCCATAATTTCCTCATCATTTTTCATAATTTAAATCATTCCAAACATCCACCATGTCACACTACTTGAAAACTCAAAATCTATCCATATATTCATAAGTTAATTCTATTAATTCAACACACAAAACAATTATCACAAATATAAGTATTTGATTCCATAATTCACAAAAAATTCAGAATTTGAATTTACATAAAAAAAATTCATTTTTATCAACAAGATTTCAAGGATTAAGCCATGCATGTCAATTTTAAATACTAGGTCACTTAAGATAAAATTTTCACACAAAATCTATAAACTTTACGTCATTTATCTTAAAGGATTTTTTTTCAACAGCAACACAATCTTTAATTTACATATCCAAGAAGTCATTTCCTAAGCTCATTTAATTCACCTAAATTTTAGAAAAATTGAGAGGGTAGCACGTGAACATTAAATTAAAAGGAAAATTCATTTATTTAATATTTTAACAACATGCAAATGGTGTTTTGATATTTTATTAATTCTCTCCAAAAATTTAAATTAGTTAATGCTTATCAAAACTTATATTTTTAACACTAATTTTGCATCAAATCATGGAGGTATGACTCATTGATACATGGCTTCAAGGGATCATAGTTTTATACTCTTCCACTTAACATAATGGACATACATGCACCTTTCATGAAATTAAAATTTTCTACAGCAACAAAGATATTAGAAATAGCAACTCACAAATCAAAATTCCATAGAAATCATAGATCTAACAATAATTATAATGCAGCCATGGTACCCCCAAAGCAAACATAAATTTTAACAAGAGATTTTCATGATCAAATTTTTTTAAATGAATACTTTCAAGGGGTATCAAGGAGTAAACTTCTAAGGACATTTATGCCTCACCATGGATGTGAAAATAAGGATTGAAATGAGCAAATACTCCCCCTACCTTAGAGTAGGTTTCGGTCAAGAGAGGGAAAGACACCAAAAGCTTTAAAACTTGTCTTTGAGATCACCATAAGTTGTAGCATTAAAAGAAAAGGAAGAGGTGGAGGCTTGGTGGATGGGAAATGACGTGATGAGGATGAAGAAAAATGGAGGAAGTTGCTGATTCTGAAAGGTATTAAAAGAGAGTGAAGTGTTTTAAGACGTGTATTTTTTGCATGGAGGTCAAGAGAAGTAGGGAGTACTTTTGCTTCATGATGTTGGAAGAATGATGATGATTAACGTGAATGGAGAAGGTGAAGAAGAGGAAGAAGCTTGCTGGATTTTTTTCTTTGTGACTTAGAGAGAAGAGGAAGCAAGAGAGCAAGGTGTAGTCTTTTGAAAAAGAAAGAATTTGCATGGATCTTCCTTGGTGGCCAAGGAGTCCACGACTAAGAGAGAAGAGAGGAGAGGCGTCAAGCTTTCTTCATGCATGTCAATGTGTCTATCATAGCCATTAAAGTGTAGAGGAAGGAGTTATCAAGGGCAAGGTAAGTGTCCAAGGCTTGGTGTCATGTAATTGGTCCATTTTCATGCAAAGTTGAGGTGTCAACATCAGGTCCAGCAACGTGTTTGAGTTTTTAGAGGGTGTTGCAGGCTGAATTGAAAAAAATGTAAAACATGAAAATTATATATCATTGTCTTATCTTTAAAACAATATATGGCACACATAAATCTATCATTAGACGAAGGAGATATCGCTGTTTTACAAAAACTATCCAATGCTGTTACGGGATTTAAGTTTCTTACAAGAAATAATTTTCTGGGTCAAATTGGTGAGGAATTAGCCTTCATGACCTTCATTAAAGTTATAGGGAGTTTGGTCTAGAATATTTTGGTGAAAGAATCGCTTATTTCATGGTCATATGAGTGAGAAACATGGAAAACACTGAACATAGTGCAGACTGTCTCCTGGAAAACGTAAAACAGTATGGTTTTTTAAATTCTTGGGATTCGTTGGGCAAGAATAAACTTTCATGGTCAACATCAAAGTTGTAGATAATTTTGATATGGAAATTTTGGGACAAAACGACTCGATTCTAATAATGAGAGAAGAAATTATGCCCAAAATACGTACAGGTGCGCAGGTTGGCTTGCACGATTAACTTAAAAATAAGTCTTTTGGGTTAGGTGACGGAAAAGGAGCATCGTGCCCTTCATGAAAAACTGTAAGACATGGTATGAGAGGTGTACCATGATAAAATGACTTGGCTCAAATGCTTCGGATAACCCCTTGGCTAAAACTGAGAAAACCAAAACCGAGAAAAACGTACAAAATTAATAATTTAAAATAACATAGTTTAAATAATCTCATTAATTCACTAAGTTTTCTTAACTAATTAATAATTGTTGTTATTATTACTATTATTATTCACATGACTAAATTGAAAACAATCTTCTTTAATTCTCTAAATTCTTCCAGAATATTAGTCATCTTATTATACAAGCAAGTTAGCCAGAACCTAATCATCATTGTACATAAAATTTAACACAGAAGCAATGCATTCGGTCTTAGGGACCCATCACACAAAAATGAGAGTTGTTACTGGTACCAGTAAAAGATGATGTTATGCATGCAAAATTAAGAGATAAGTGTACACATTTTACTACTATAATAGGGGTATAGTAGCACACCTAGGTTTGACCCACAAATTATATGATGTTGTTCCCATAGTTGGATTTGCGATTTGATAATGATTCTTTTGTGCATATGCATTAGCTATAAGAGCATTTTCATATAGCTGGAGATATACCGAGTATTGGTAGCTCTTGGTGGCGATGAATGATTGATAAGGAAATGAAAGAAATTTATGGTACTAACTTTGAATGGCTGATTGTGATTGGTATGATTGCCAATAAATTGATATGTAATATAAATGCGTTGATTTGTACATGTGCTATGGCTGAAATGATTGATGATGAAATTGTATATGAAATGATATTGAGTATGGTTGGATCATTTGGTTCCATTATGGAACATATGTTTTGCACATGTATATATATTGTCATAATGTATGATATTGATTCATTTGGTATATGTTACTCACCTCCTAGTTGCTATTTTTAAAGGTTGATAGGTATGTTTAAAATCCTACTATTTTGAAGGTTGAGCTTGATGAAGGAAAATATTGTAAGAAAGCCTTTGGGCCTTGGCCAGCAATTATGCTTTGAAAGCACATTACATGTATATGTTTTTTATATCACAATTTAATAGTGATGGATGTTTATTTTGAGGGTCATATGTGAAAATTGGACCTTAAGTGTTTTAAAAGGCTAATTTTTGGTTATGACCTCCATGGTCGATGTCAATTGTGATATAATGGTTTTATGCTACATTGATGAATGGATGACGATATTATGTGATCTATGACCATTGGCAATGATCATGTGATATATATGTATATGATTGATATTATGGATTGTATGTATGATGAGGAAGTGAATAGGCCATATTCATATTTAACAGTTATGGCTTCATGTAGAGGCCATCCATACTTTGTAATGTATGTATGAGACTTGTGTGCATGGTTGATTAAGGCCAAATAGGCTTAGTTTGTAAATTAACATGCTTGATTTAGCCTAAGGGTGCTTGAAATGCCATTTGTGAATAGATTGATCTAGGAAATGAGTTTATGGGTGAGACTTGTTAGAGCAAGTCATAACTATACATATGAACATATGTCTATTGAGATTTTGGATCCTAACCTTGCCATTTGTAATTTTGTATGCCATGTAAATTGATTGTCATATGCTTACAATATGCATTCTGATATTCTCGCTTAAGTGAGAAAGGCCCTGATCGTATATGTGCTCCCTAGTGTATTTTCGCTCAAGCGAGCATGGTCTCGCTCAAGCAAGAACCAGAGTAATGGCTCTATGTGATTCTCACTCAAGCGAGTATGTGGAGTTTTGATTATTTCTATTTTTTACTCAAGCGAGAGATGTCTCGCTCAAGCGAGAGTGAAATGGTTTGATTTTATTAGATTTTTGCTTAAGCGATTGGTGACTCGCTCAAGCAAAAATATGAAGTTTTGATTCTGTTGAGATTTCGGTTAAGCAACTGGAGACTCGCTCGAGCCAGGATGCTATGTTTTGCTTCTGCAGGATTTTCTCTTGAGCGAATGTTGTGTCGCTTAAGCGAGTTGTGAGGGTTTGATACTTTGGCCCTGCTCGCTCAAGCAAGCTTACGCTCACTCAAGCGAGGCTCGGGGGCTCGCTCAAGCGAGAGTTTCCTCGCTTAAGCGAGACAACTTGAGTATATGGGACTAGGCGCGTGCCCTGTATACATATTTTCTTCTATTGTTAAACATATTTGTTTTCGTATACATGTTTGGGCAATTAATTCTTGATCCATTTTCTTAATCATAAAAACTTAGGTCTCTATTTTTTCGTGGTTTGATTCTTGATGTTAGGTCACATGTTCAAGGTTTGAAAACTCAAAAATTTTATTTGTATTTTTATTGAATTAATTATTACAATTACATCGGGATTCAGATCCGGGGGATCGACACCTTGACAACTGTGGTATCAGAGTGTTGGATGCTCAACGATAAATTTAAATGAACACTATCGAAGCATTATTTTCTCTTTACTAGGTTATGACTTCTCTTACCGAAAGGTATTGATTGCATATTAAAGTCTTGATATGAATTATCTCATGTTGTGATGATTTTTAGAAGATGAGTTGGCAATTTTATGAGTGGATCTTGGATTGTTTGGTTGTTGTGAATGAAGGTGATATTATATAATTATTAAACCCAGCCAAGCAATTCCTTTCCATTATTTACTATCGAATATTGACTTCATTATGATAATGTATATTGACAATGATTGTCTTTGATTCATAAATTCTTGAGGAACGAGATAAATGATTACTGAGTGTTGTTTGTATTATATGTCTAGATTGGCTGATGGCAAATAGATGCAATATAGATGCAGTCACCATGCATGAAGCTTTTAATCGATTCACTGATATACTTGAGCGGCAACAAAAACCTATCGATTAACCAAATCAAGGCCTTGACCATTTCCTCAAACGGAAGTCCTCCAAATTCTATAGGGGTTTCAAATGTAAAGATGCATATGTTTGGATTCATGATTTGGAGTGAATATTTGCTATCATGGAGTGTTTTGAGACTCCAAAGGTTGAGTATGCGGTATTCATGATCCGCAAAGAAGCTGAATCTTGGTGGATTCTAACTCGTGGTCGTATGATTACGGCGACACTCCTTTGACTTGGGAGAACTTTAAGGTGGAACTCCTAAGGAAATATTTCCCAGTTAGCTACAAGATCAAGAAGGAGCTTGAGTTCATGGAGCTCAAACAAGGAAGCATGTAGATGAAAGACTATGCCTCCAAATTTGAAAAATTATGCGTCTTCTATCCTCCATTTCGACAAAAGGGTACCAAAGCTTCAAAATGCGTCAAATTTGAGAATGACTTACGCCAAAAAATTAGGAAGGTGATCTGTCATCAAAAGATTAAGAGTTTTCCTACTCTTGTGAAGACATGTAGAATATTTGAAGAAAATGATATAGTGCCTAAGAGTCATTCCAGGCATGAGTATAAGTTGAAAGGTCAATCTTCTAGCTTCAAGAAGAAAGACCACTTTAAGAAGAATAGAAACTTTGTGTAAGATGCCTCTTTACATAGAGGAGGACGCGGTGTCGAAAGCCATGGTGCAAATGGTGGTCGTGGTAATGGCCAAGGTATTAGATGTTTCCGATGTGGCGGAAGTCATTTGGCTCATGAGTGTGATCATGAAGATACGGTAGTGTGTTGTAGATACAACTAATTGAGGCACATTCATCCTTGATTGTCCTTTGAATGCAACGGATGTGGTGGTGTGTAACGAAGCAAACCGTGGAGGCTATGGTGCTTTTAGAAGCCGTGGTCGTGGAAACGGTAATAGCGGCCACAATGGTAATCATAATGGTGGTAATGGTCGTGGAAATGGAAATGGCCATGGTAATGGTAATAGTGGCCAAAATGGTCACAAAAATGGTGCTAATGAATAACAAACTGTTGGAAGAGTCTTCGCCATGACCGATGAAGAAGTTGCACAAGCCGGTGATTTGGTTCAGAGTAAGTGCAAAATTCTTGATAAATGTGTTGATATGTTATTTGATTCTGGTGCAACACACTCTTTCATTTTGGAAGATTATGTGAGGTGATTAAAATTAGTATGATGAAAGGCTCTATAATGGTATCTATACCGACCGGTACTTGTTTACGGGCGGTCACTCAATGGGACGATGTGGAGATGATTCTTGAAAATAGGAGATTTATGGTCTCTCTTATTTGGTTGCCCATGAAGGACTTAGAAATTATTCTAGGAATGGATTAGTTATCTATCAATAAAGTTTTGGTGGATTTTCAGAATTGAAGAGTGGTCTTTCCTTCTCCAATACCAAGCGCTTTAGCGTGTAAGGTATATCCCAACATCTTGTTATGCTATGCATGGTGGATGTAGATAATGTTGTTCAATCCTATGATATTCTTGTTGTATCGAGTTTTTAGATGTATTTCCAGATGAGGTACCTAGTTTTCCCCCTCTACGTGAGGTGGAATTTTCGATTGATCTTGTTTTGGGTGCGGAACTCTTTATACGATGTATCCTATGAAATTGTCTAAATTGAAAAATAAAGTCGAGGAATTATTGGAATGAGAGTTCATTCGTCCAAGTGTATCTCCTTGGGGTGCACCAATATTACTGGTGAAAAGAAGGATAGAAATATAAGGTTGTGCATGGATTATCAACAACTTAATAAGTTGGCCATTAAAAACTGATATCCCTTACCTCACATTGATGATCTTTTGGATCAGTTGAAGGGTGCTAGGGTGTTTTTTAAGATTGACTTATGTTTTGGATATCACTAAATCAGGGTAAAGACCGAAGATGTTCTAAAAACCACTTTCACACTCGTTATGGCCATTATGAATATGTAGTGATGCCTTTTGGTGTGACAAATGCTCCTAGGATTTTCATGGATTACATGAATTATATTTTCCACGATTATCTTGATCAATTTGTGGTGGTGTTCATCGATGACATTCTTGTCTATTCCAAGAGCCATGAGGAACATGAAAGGCATCTTCGCCTTGTTTTGAACATTCTTCGTGAGAAAGAGTTGTATGCAAAGCTTTCTAAGTGTGAGTTTTGGTTGCCTGAGGTCCAATTTCTTGATCATGTTATCTCTAAGGATGGTGTTGTAGTTGATCAATCGAAGATTAAAGCCGTGATGGCTTGGGAAAGACCAACGCTAGTGACTGAAATAAGAAGTTTTCTTGGTCTTATCGGTTATTACCGGAGATTTATTGAAGGTTTTTCTCATCTAGCTTTACCATTGACAAAGTTGACTCATAAGAATCAACCATTTGTGTGGACTCTCAAATGCAAGGGAAGTTTTCAAGAGTTGAAAGTGAGACTCACTTTTGCTCTAGTGTTGGCTTTGCCTTATTTACTGGACAAATTCGTGGTGTATTGTGATGCTTCCAAGATTGGTCTTGGATGTTTACTAATGTAGAGTGAACCTATGCATTGTAACTCCCTCGGTTGGCTAGGACAATCCCTTCCACTAGACTTTCCTGGTCAACTGAAAGGTTACGAGTTTTAGAAAAATATGGAAGTTTTTTTATACATAAAACTTGGTGGAACAGATACATCTCATATACAACATAGTCATATACAACTCATGGTCGTAAATAGTAACTGTACAGGTGTTAGTCCTCAAATTTACAATAAAATCTTTAATAAAAATTTCATAAAAATAATAAAAATTAGCTTAAATTGTTAGAAAATTAGGTTTTAAATTCAATAAATAGAAGTTATTGGAAATAATCTACCCTGGACCAATTTTCTCTAGTTTTGCAGTGAAAAAGTAAAGAATTTAAAGAGAAAATTAAAGATCTGGAAAGCTGACGCGTAGCATCAACCCTACACATAGCGTGGAGACTTTTGATGCTGACGCTATGCGTCACATCCACGCGTAGCATCAGAGCTGCGTGGACTCCACAGTCAGGTTGGCCAAGCACTCAGCCAGTGACCCATTATTGGCTACTCCACTCTGCACAAACGGACAAGCCGAATTGGGAGACAGGTCCATATGGCACTGCATAATTGAATAAAATAATTCCATAGTGGCCACTTTAAGCTGCGTTTAATGGAGGCTGAGTCAGGAACCTGACGCGTAGCATCAGGTTAACGCGTAGCGTCAGGACCCTTCCTCAGCCCTATAAATAGGGCCATTTCCAACACTTCTAGGGATCCCATTCTGATCCAATCCCACTTTTCTCTTCTCTTATACACTCGAGTTTGAGTGTTTCTTTTGTGAGTTTGTAGTTCTAGAATAGTTTTCTAGATACTTGAGAGTGTTGTGTAGTATTGTGATCGTTGTATCGTGAAGTTTCCATCGCCTTTGTAATGTCAATCACTGTAAGTGTTGTTTTTACTTTCACCATGTGTAACTAATCTTTTTATGTTGGAATTGGTGAACTAATCTATTGAGTATGATGTTGTGAATTCGATCTCTGCATGTTTATGATTCAAGTCCATGTTAGTATTTCAATCTTTTATTAATATGAACGTCAAACGGGAGAATGATTTTCATGTGTATTGAAACTTATTTTATTAGTGTGAATGTCAAACGGGAGAATGATTATTCATGCCGTATTGAAACTTGTTTTGACGAAAGTAAAAGTTGGAATACCCTTGGTATCTCAATCCTATAGGGGTTGTTAACCATTGTTGCCATAAGGCTAGGACTTAATGCAAGTTTTTACTGAGAAAGCTCATGAGGGATCAGACTTTACGGTGAATTCTTAGAATTTATATCACGAGGGATCAGTTATAATGATTTTAAGTTGTAATGACATGAAACTTGATGATTAAATATGCATGTCTTGAGTTCCTCATTGTTATTCTAGATTAGGGATCCAATTTCTAACATAATTTGTCTATCTGTGTTTTATCTCAAGTATCTTACCTATTCTAAATTGCAACTTAACTTTTTAGATAGATCATTATTATCTTTTTACCACATGAACAACTCAACTATGCCATCTTGTAAATATTGTATAAATTGTATATAAATTATTCTTTTGTGTATAAGTTTTGATAAATTTACCATAGTAACTAGAAAATTACTGTAACTATTGGACTTTCAATCCCAGTGGAACGATATCTAAATTTTGAAAACTACAAACAATTGGTGCTTTTGCCAATTAAAAGTCCCAACAGTAAACACAAAGAGTTAACAGGTTTCCTGGGTCTAACAAGTTTTCTGGCGCTGTCGCCGGGGATTGAATTGATTTAGTAAAACCGTAAATTTTTAATTACCGTGGTAAAAATAATTTACCTTAGTAATTTTTTTTATTCATTCATTTTAACATTATTTTACTAACCTTTCTTTATTTAGTGTGTTTATGCAAACTCGATCTTCTGCAGGAAAGGTGTTCTTTGATCCTGAGATCGAGAAGTTTGTAAAGAAACTTAAAGCATTAAAATCTAAAAAAACAAAAATTTCTTCTTCAACTTCATCTTCTTTTGAAAAATCTAAAAATTTTAAAAATTCTAACATGGCTGCTGAAAGGAGAACATTGGGACAGTTTGCTACTATTAATGGACCACCTCGTGTTTCAGGGATGTATCAAGGACCTATTGCTGCTATAGAAATCAAACCAGCTACTTTAAACATTATTCAAAATAATCAATTTGCTGGTTTAAATAATGAGGAACCTTATGAACACTTAATTGTTTTTTATGAGTTATGCAGCACAATTGGTTTTGAACCCAATCAAGAAGAATCAGTCTACATAAGATTGTTTCCTTTTTCTTTGATTGGGAAAGCTAAAGAATGGTTTAAATCTTGTCCACCCGGTAGTTTTACAAATTGGTCCGATGTTGAGAGAAAATTTTTGGAAAGATTTTATTCTCCTTCAAAATATTTTGAAGCAATGACAGCCATACATTCTTTTTCACAAAATAATGATGAATCATTAGGAGAAACATGGGAACGATTCAAGGCACTTTTGAGGAAATATCCAAACCGCAACTTAAATGATGCCGAAAAGGTAAAGATAGTTTACCATGGTTTGTTACCTCAGTTTAAAATGATGTTAGATGCTTGTGCAGGAGGTTCTTTAATGAAAAAAACTGTGGAAGAAGCAATAGAAATATTGGAATCAATGTCCATCAGTGACCGACAAGCAAAACATGAAAGAGGTAATGTACAAAGAAAGCCAGGTATGCTCGAATTGGGGGTTAATGATGCAGTATTAGCTCAACAAAAACTGCTGACTCAAAAAATTGAGGCTATGAGCAAACAATTGGAGAGACTTCAAATTGCTCAAATGTCATCACCACCTCCTGCTCAATTAAAACAATGTATGCATTGCATAGGAGAGCAACCATGTGGTTACTGTGCCCCTGAAAGAAATGAGCAAGAGCAAGCTAATTTTCTAAACCATCAAAGAATACCTTTAGGTAATTTTCCTTTCAATCTTGGTAATTCTTTTCCTAACAATTACCCGCAGGGTTGGCAGAATCAGAATATTGGTTGGAAATAAGATGTTGGACCTTCTAACCGACCTCTAAACAATCAATTCAAACAACAACCACAATCCGATCAAACAGCAAGGCTAACAAGGATAGAAGAGTCTATCCAATAGTTGTTTCAATACATACAAACAAATGAAGCCGCACATAAAGCATCAGATATGCAAATGGGACAGTTAGCAAAAGAAGTAGCTGACATGAAAAGCTCTGGTTTTTCTGCAAACACTCAGAATCCAAGAGAACAATGTAATGCTATTTTTACAAGAAGTGGTAAAGTTGTAAGAAGTGATTGTGAAAAAGAGAAAAAAGAGAAAGAAGAAGAAAAAGAGAAAAAAGAAAAAGAAGAAAAAGAGAAAGAAGAAAAGAAAGAAGAAGAAGAGAAAAAAGATGAAGAAAAGAATGATGAAAAAGAAAAACAAAAAAAATCAAAAAATGAAAAAACAAAAAAATTAGTATTTGGGTCAGACACCTCCAGTTAAAGATTTACCTTATCTACATGCACCATCAAAGAAGGATAAGGAAAAGGAATACAAGAGATTCCTTGAAATCTTTAAGCAATTACACATAAACATTCCATTTTCTAAGGCATTGGAACAGATGCCAACATATGCAAAGTTTATGAAAGAATTGCTCACCAAAAAGAGGAGGTATGATAAAGAAATTGTTGAACTGGAAGCAGGTTGTAGCGCCATTATGCAACATAATATGCCAATAAAGTCGAAAGACCCTGGAAGTTTCACCATTCCTGTCTCCATTGGAGAGATGAACATTGGAAAAGCCTTGTTAGACTTAGGGGCGAGCATTAATCTAATGCCTTTAAGTATGATGAAGCGAATTGTTGACCTTGATCCTCAAAGAACAAAGATGACTCTGCAACTGACTGATAGATCAATTAAAAGACCCTATGGTATTGTGGAAGATGTACTTATGAAAGTTGACAAGTTTTACTTCCCTATTGACTCTATGGTATTAGACATGGAAGAAGATGTTGAAGTTCCCCTAATTCTGGGAAGACCATTCATGAAGACTGCTAGAGTGCTCATTGATGTAGATAATGGAAAGCTGGTAGTAAGAGTTCACGATGAAGAAGTAAACTTTGATGTTTTCAAAGCCATGAAACATCCCAATCCAAAACAAGATTGTTTTAAGGTGGATGTTCTCGACAAGGTCTGCTTCTCCATATCCACAGGTATGTCAATCTCTGATCCTTTAAATAAGTTATTAACTAACTCTGTGGAATTTTTCAGTGAAGAAGAAGAAAAACAGGTAGACAAATATCTTGAAGATCTTGATCAAGGGAAAGAAATTTTCCCTAAATCAAGAGAAATTGAAGAAATTCAAGAAGTACCTGTTGAAGAAATCAAGAGGCCTGAATTGAAAGTGCTACCTTCCAACTTAAAGTATATCTTTTTGAAAGAAGATCTAATTGAAAAGAGCATTAAGATATTCATGGATGATTTTTCAGTTTTTGGAAATTCATTTGAAACATGTCTAACCAATCTGGACACCGTATTGAAGCGGTGTATTGAAACAAATTTGGTGCTCAATTGGGAGAAATGTCACTTTATGGTGAAAGAAGGAATTGTACTTGGTCACAAAATTTCCTCTAAAGGTATTGAAGTAGACCAAGCCAAAATAGAGGTAATCTCTAAACTCCCACCTCCTGTGAATGTGAAAAGTATTAGAAGTTTTTTAGGACATGCTGGATTCTATAGAAGATTTATTCAAAATTTTTCAAAAATTGCTAAACCTTTAACAAATCTTCTAAATAAAGATGTTGAATTCAAGTTTGATGAAGCATGTCTTAAAGCTTTAAAATTCCTTGAAAGAAAAATTAGTTTTTGCCCCTGTAATTGTTGCTCCTAATTAGAATTTACCCTTTAAACTTATGTGTGATGCAAGTGATTATGCTGTAGGAGCAGTTTTAGGTCAAAGATATGAAAAAGTTTTTAGGGTTATACACTATGCTAGTAAAGTTTTAAATGAAAATAAAATAAATTATGCAACTACTGAAAAAGAATTACTAGCTATAGTGTATGCCTTGGAAAAATTTAGATCATATTTGATTGGATCAAAAATAATTATTTTCATTGATCATGCTGCAATCAAATATCTTTTGACCAAAACTGATTCTAAACCTCGGTTAGTCCGATGGATTTTACTCCTTCAAGAATATGATCTTGAAATCAAAGATAAAAAGGGGAGTGAAAATATGGTCGCTGACCATCTTTCCAGATTAATGAATGATGAGGTCACTGCCAAAGAAAAAGACATTTTGGAAGAATTTCCTGATGAAAAACTTTTTGAAATAACAAAACGGCCTTGGTTTGCTGATATGGCCAATTTTAAAGCAGCAGGAATTCTTCCAAATGATTTAACTTGGAAACAAAGAAATTTTTTTTTCAAAGATTCAAAATACTTTGTTTGGGATGTCCCGCATCTATTTAAAATTGGTATGGATAATTTGTTACGTTGTTGTGTACCCGACTGGGAAAAGAAAGATGTGTTGTGGCATTGTCATAAGTCCCTTTATGGAGGACATTTTAATGGAGAAAGAACTGTTGCAAAAATTTTGCAATCAGGTTTGTATTGAGCCTCCATTTTTAAAGATTCTCACTCATTTGTTCAAGCTTATGATAATTGTCAAAGAACAGGTAATGTTAATAAAAGACAAGAAATGCCTCTCACAAACATTCAGGAGGTTGAGGTATTTGATTGTTGAGGTATTGATTTCATGGGACCTTTTCCTTATTCTCAATTCAATCAATACATTCTTTTGGCAGTTGGTTATGTTTCAAAGTGGGTAGAAGCAATTGCTTCACCTAATGCTGAAACCAAAACTGTAGTGAATTTCTTGAAGAAAAATATTTTCTGCAGGTTTGGAACACCAAGAACTTTGATCAGTGATGGAGGATCACATTTTTGTAACAAAGTTCTTTAGAAAGTGTTACAACATTATGGAGTGAGACATAAAGTGGCCACAACATATCATCCACAAACCAATGGATAGGCTGAGATTTCAAATCGAGAAGTGAAAAGGATTTTGGAAAAGACTGTGTCTTCCTCCAAAAAAGATTGGTCACAAAAGCTTGATGATGCACTCTGGGCATACAGAACTACATTTAAAACTCCAATTGGCCTTTCTCCTTTTCAAATGGTCTATGGAAAAGCTTGTCATCTTCCAGTAGAGATGGAACATAAAGCATATTGGGCTTTAAAATTTCTCAACTTTGATCCAAATGCAGCAGCTGACAAAAGAAAGTTGCAGTTATTTAAATTGGAAGAAATGAGAAACAATGCTTATGAGACATCTAGAAGTTACAAAAACAAGGTGAAAGCCTACCATGATAAGAAAATTAAAAATAGACATTTTATACCAGGTCAACAAGTTTTATTGTTTAATTCAAGATTAAGACTGTTTCCTGGTAAATTGAAATCTAAATGGTCAGGTCCTTTTGTAATCAAGGAAGTTAAATCTCATGGAGCAGTTGAGATTGAAGATCCAACTTCCAAAAGAAGTTGGATGGTTAATGGACAGAGATTGAAACCATATCTGGGTGGTGAGATCAACAGACTCACTACCATTTGTTATTTGACTGATTTGTGATGTGCAAGATGTCTGGCTGGAGACATTAAACCTAGCGCTCAATGGGAGGCAACCCATTATTTATTTTCTTTATTTTAAGCTTATTTTTACATAAAAAAGGGAGTTTTTCAAAATTTTAGATAGAAATTTAATTTTGAAAAAAGGGTTTTAAAATTTTAAAAGAAAAGGCTTTTGAAAATTAAATTTTGAAATTTAAAAATCAGAACCCCATGCGTAGCGTCCCACTGACGCATAGCGAGGAGGTTCAAATTTCAACCTGACGCGTAGCGTCCTACCCACGCGTAGCGTCAGGGCCCATGTTCAGTTTTTAAAACTGAACCAGAGAGGCCCAATCTTAGGTTTTAAAACCTAAAATTTCCTCTCTGCCTCACTTTAATTTTTGAAAACCTAATTTTCAAACCCTCTTTTTCTCTCAACCCTTCAATCCTCTTCGATTTCTCAATCACTCAAAGGATTCCAAGTAAGTTCTCTAAATCTTTTCCCTTTAGTTTAAAATTTTAATTTCGATTTTTAGAATGCATGTGGTTAGGATTAGGATTAGAGAACCATTGGGAATTGATTGCTGTTAGAGTAAGGAAATTAATGGATTGAAAGTTGTTTGGAGGGGTTGCTGTTGCGCAATCCCTGTTTCTGTGTTTGAAACTGCGCACCTCACGCGTAGCGTCCCACTGACGCGTAGTGTAACATCCCAAATTTTAAAATAGAGAATAAATTAAGGGAATAAATATCGAATAATTGAATATGAACTATTTAATGTCCTAAAATATTAGAAATAATTTAATTAAGATTTTCAGAGACTGTTCGTGATTTATTGAGACCGGATAAGCAGAAAACTAACCCGGATAAAATATGGGTGCCGGACCGAGTGTTTCTGATTGAGATGCCGCTAGTCAGGGCTGTAGATAATATTATTGGGAATCTGAATATGTACTCGGAATAATTTTTAGAGTATGTATTGAGCCCGAACTGAGAGTCTGTTTAATGAAAAACGGAACAGTTTAGTGATAGGAATAAAAATAAAACATAAAACCTCACCTCTTTCACTGTCATTTTCTCGTGGCACACCTCTCCTTTAGGAAAAAAACACTCTTTGCTCTCACTTCTCCTTACTTTCTTACTTTCTTTTACTCCCTCTTCTTCATTTTCTTCCTTCCCAAAAGCTTGAACAAATTTGTGCTCCCCATCTCTTATTTTGTTCACCATTGGAGCAAGGAGGAGCATTGGGTGTTTGAAGTCTTCCCTTTCCTCTCCTCCATTTTCAAGTTCACCATCCTCTCCCTTGGTTCCCATTTTGTTTCTTGATTGAGGTAAGCTCCTTTTCATTTTAATGGTGGTTGAACCCTAGAATATGGATTACTAAGGCTTGGGAGAGTATTAAATGCATGTGGGGAGTGAAAGAAACCATTAAATACATAAACCCTAAGGTGGGGTGAAATAAATATGAACATTTATGAACAATAAATGAGGTGCACGAAAATGGGGTTGAAGAATGAGGAATATTGAAGTGCATTTATGAAATAGTTGAGCTTTAATGAAACCCTAACATATGATTTTGGGGGAAATGTGTAATGTAGAAGGGTTTAGCATTTATTGAAGAGAGAAGTGTTATAAATGAAGAGGTATTGACATTAAATGATGATTAAGGATGGTGATTGGAGAACATAAATGAAAACCCACTTGGAATGGGATAAATGTAAGGTTGGTGAATAGGGTAACCTAACTAATTAGGTTGTTACTTTGATAATAATGAATGGTGATTTAAGGGAAGGAATTCCCGAAGCCTAAATAGGAAAATAAATAAAAATCCATGAATAGCTTCCACATGATGAGAATCATGTGTACATAGATATGTATAAGTATATTGAAAAGGTTTTTGAATGAATAATTGATGTGGTCCTATAATCGATTGGTGTAGGACTTGATAACGCTTGTGAGGCGGGAACATCGAACCTGGAAGTCTACTTCTCTTGAGGTAGGAGAGGGGTGTATTTTCTAAATGTATGAGAACATGTGTGATGATAATGTATATGATAATGTAATGTGGCATGTTTACTTGAATGAATGTGGTATCATATGGTTGTGATGTGAAATTGAATTTGGTGCTTAAAATGATTGATTGTGGATTGAAGCCTTAATGAGACTAGGAGTGGTATAATATGTGATATAGTGCTATAGAATCCATGTGTGGCTTGATGAATGCTTGAAATCTGTGACTATATGGATTCTTGAAATTTTATGAATGGAATATATAAATGGATATGTTGACTATGGAAAATTAATGTTGAAATTGAGTATGAGTGTACCCTAAATGAGAGGGTGAGATAGCCCATATGAGATTGAGGCATGCATGAGCATTGCATACATGGCATGGCATGCATATCATGATGATGTTGATAAGTGGTTGCGATCACTTGATGTTGGAAATATAAAAGGGCTTGCGAGTTCATGTGATTATTGGACCGGTGGTTGCGATCACCTGGTGTTTGAAATGAAAGACCCTGCGGGACCATTGAGATTGAATGCCCATGGTTGCGATCATGAGGCGGGAGTACCCCTTGCGAGGCAGGAAACCATTATGAATTGTTGAACGTGGTTGCGATCACGAGAAAGCACCTTGCGAGGCTGCTAGAGGGAGTACCCCTTGCGAGGCGGGAAACCCATGAATATGAATGAATGATTATGGTGGTTGCGATCACCTGTTGGTATGAAATCGGATCCGTGCATATGCATCCTAAACACTAGCATGTGCATTAGCCATAGGAGCATGGCATAGAGTGATATCCTGTAGAGGAGATTGTGTAAAGAGTAGATGGAACTCCCTTTTAATACCAACTGGAAATGGGTTAATGGTTGATGTGTTCTTATGAATTTAAATGGATACATGTGTTCAGTGAATTTGATGAATGTTTGATTTAGTGATGATCAAATTTTCCTTGATGAGGAATGTTTATATTGCATTCATGTATATATTATCACAATAGTAGATTTTTATCATTGAGAAAGTATACTCACTCTCCATGTGGCATATCTTTTTAGCTCCTGTGTTGTAGGGCTTGCCTATGGAGCTCTTGTGTGGAGAAGTGGTGTGAAGGAAGCCTATTTTGGTAAAGAATACCTTGGCCGGCTAATGTCTAAATTTTATAGCTTGATTTAGACCTTGTAATGTAATAGATGTAATTATTATTTTGTATAGCCATGAATTGGTATAGATACTTGCATGGATGATGAATATGTATTGGTGATTTTGGAAGGTCATGTAGGAAAATGAGATCCTAGAGTCTATGGCTCATTTTCATTAGTGACCTTAGTCTTGATTAGATTTTGAAAATGAAGTATGACTGTGGTTAAAACTTATGAATGATTGATAGTCTAGATGAAATATTGCACATTATAGATTATGCTAAGTAGTAAGTTAGATTGGAATGTAATTCATGAATTGAGAGATAAATCTATGGGCAAGATTAATTAGAACAAGTTTTAAATGCTAAATGGGATGAATGAGATATGATGAATTTAAGTGAAATGGTTTAAACTGAGTTTTGGCATGATATGTTGTTGAATTCCCACGTTTCTGCTTTTTTTTTTATAATCTCGCTCAAGCGATATGGGTTCTCGCTCAAGCGAGAATCCTCCCTACATGACATTTGGCTACTGGCCAAATCTCGCTTAGGCGAGAGTTGGTCTCGCTCGAGCGAGACTGCCCTGGCATCAGGGGTTGGCCACTAGAGGAAAATTGCTCAGGCGAATGGGGTCTCGCCCAAGCGAGAGTGATCGGTTTTGCCACTGGACCATTTTCGTTTGAGTGAAGGGCCCTTGAATTTGGTGCTCGCTCAAGCGAGTGAACTTGGATTCGCTACTGGAGGAAATTCGCTCAAGCTCGTTGTCTCGCCCAAGCGAATCCTGCGGATGTCGCTCAAGCGAGATAGGGGCTCGTTCAAGCGAGTCGGCCCCTGATCCTCCACTTATTCCTTTCGCTCAATTCATTCTATGTCTCACCCAAGCGTCCAATTGGGACTCGCTCAAGCGAGTATGGCTCTCGCTTGAGCAAGGGGAGCCCTGACCCCCTCAAACTGTTTTATTTAAATTATTTTCCCTTTTCTTTACATTATATCTTCGTTTTACATAATCTTATAAACACCTTGGGTGTAATTTGAATTCCTTAATATTTCATAATGGTTGATCTCTTGAACTTAATCATATAGCATCACTTTGAATAATTTTCTCCGCTATCTTCGGTTGAGGATTCCTCATTCATGGTTCCTTTTACTTACCTTCTCATATCTCCATATATGAGATAGGTCTTTCATAGATCCAGGGTATTGACCGACAACTTTATCACTTATATTTTTCATAAATCAATAGTATTAAATTCGCAAAAAAAATTGACTTCTATTTTCAGGGTGTCAGAACCTGGTATCAGAGCATTATTCGCTCTGTATTGTTGTGATTAGTTGTTATTATTATTAGAACGTGATATGCAATTGATGAATGATTGCCATTGTTGTTTGACTATGTATGAATTGACTATGGACTAAATGTGATTGCTATAAGACCGGCCAAGCTTTCTTCACACTATTTTCCCTCAATGATGAATTCTATGTTTTTGTGAATGCATACAACACCATGATATGAAGATATGCTTTTATGAGCTCTAATATGAGTTGGTTGATATTGGACTCCATGATGGAGAGCCATAACTTAATTTTATGATGAAGTACTATAGTATGAGACTATAGAGGAGTTTTATGAATGAGTTTACTGATGTTAGTTAAATCTCATGTTATGATTATAGATATTGAGATGGCTCATCGTCGTCAAGATAATGATGACACTATAGCTAGAGCCTTGAATCGTTTTGCGGATCTCTTTGAGTCGTAAAACCGTGATAGACAAGAAGCGGAAAGACGACCTGCTCCTGTTGTTCAAGGTACTCAGGGCCTTGACATGTTCTTGAAGCGGAAACCATCTGAGTTTCATGGTGGATTTAGATCCGAACAAGCCTATGTTTGGATCCGAGATGTTGAGCGGATCTTCGATAGTTTTAAATGCACTGAGCTCCAGAAAGTGGACTATGCTGTTTTTATGATGAAAGATGAAGCTGAGACTTGGTAGAGACTCACCAAGAGTAGAATGAATGCTGCCGCTATTCCCTTGACTTGGGAAAATTTTGAATATGAACTTATGAGGAAGTATGTGCCCGAAAGCTACAAGAGTAAGAAGGAACTCGAGTTCATGGAACTCAAACAAGGCACAATGACGATGGAAGAGTATGCTTCCAAATTTGAAGAACTTTGTGAATTCTACCCTCCTTATCAACAAGAGGGAACTAAAGCCTTGAAATGCGTGAAGTTCAAGAATGGTCTATGCCCTGATATTCAAAGGGCTATACGTCACCAAGAAATCTGAAGCTTCACAGTACTTGTGAATAAGTGCCGCATTTATGAAGAACATGCTCCCCCGCAACATTCCAAATTTGACTCTAAGTTGAAGGGTCAATCTTCTAGTTTGAAGAGGCAAGGAAATTTCATAAGGGGACGCTTTCAGAGGGGTGCTCATTCCAATGTCCAAGCTAGAGGCGGTGGACATGGTAACACTTTTGGCCGGGGCAATGTAAATGCCAATGGACCGAGATGCTATAGGTGTGGTGGTCCACACTATGTTCGTGAATGTGTGCACCGTGAGGATGTGGTGTGTTTTAATTGTGATCAAGTGGGACATACCCGTCCTGCCTATCCTACGCTTGCAAGACCGGCTCCGGTACAAGCTAATACCCCCAACCGTGCTAATCGTGAACCGTAGAGGCCATAATGGTGGTCGGGGCTGTAACATCCTAAATTTTAAAATAGAGGATTAATTACCAGAATAAATATTAGAAATTTGTATGTGAAATTATTTAACATCCCAAACTATCAAAAATAATTAAATTAAGAATTTTGGGAATTGTTGTTGATTTATGGAGACCGGTTAAGCTAAAAATAAGCCCGGTTGAGATATAGGTGTCGGACCAAGTGTCTCTGATTGAGATGATGTTGGTCAGGGCTGTTAAGGATAATATTGGGAATCCGAATATGTGTTCGGTATAATTTTTAGATAAAGTATTGATCCCGAATGGAGAGCCTGTTAGTCATAAAACGATAAAATCTTAATGAATGAGTTAAAATTAAAAGCCAAAAGCCCAAAAGCCCCTCCCTTTTCACGTGTGTTTGTTGAAGCCCTTGGAAGCTCATTTTACTTCTTCTCTACCTTTCTTCTCTACTCTTCCTTCACTTTTTCTTCTTCCTTCCAAAACCCTAACTTTGAGTGGTGAGCTTTCTACTCCATTTTCGTTTTTGAAGAAGCTTGGAAGAGGACCATTGGAGCTGAATTCTTCTTCCTTTTCTCCTTCATTTTCGCAGCCCTCTTTTCTCCCCTTGGAACCCATTTCGTTTTGGGTGTGAGGTAAGCTCCTTTCACCATTTTTGGATGGGTTAATGATGATATTATGAGGTGTTATGATTTAGAAGAGTTGTGCATGTGAATGGGTGATTGTTGAAGCATTTAATGCTTATGCCCTAGAATGGGTTACCATAAATGTGAGTATTTATGAAGAGTTAATAGTGGTAGATGTATTTATGATGGTGAGAGATGAAGATTGATGATGCATTAATGAGAGTTGTTGGGTTTTGAGAAAACCCTAACTTTGAAATTTGGGAGAAAATAGTTAATGTTGATTTAAGAATATGTGTTATGAAGAAATACATGACATTGAGAAATATGAATGTTGGTAGATGGTGTTTTGTGAGGAGTTAGGACAAAAGTTGTCTTGTAACCCTTGAACTTAATGATGGTGGTTTAATGGGAAGGAATTATAGATATGAATATGACTAAATAGAATTGAATTGATGACTTGAGTAGTTGATTGATTGGGATTTTACATAAATATTGATGTAGGGCCTATTCCGAACGACGAGGCGGGAGCGTCTTATCAATCAGAATTCTTCTCTTGAGGTAGGAGAGGAGTCTTAAGTTTTAAATGCATGAATTTGAATGTTGTTTGATTGTGGTATGTATTGTCATGCATGTTAGCCTTGCTTGAATGTTGTGAGAAATGATGATGTGGTGTATGATGTAGATGATGTGTTTGGCAACATGCTTTGAATGCATTTAGAAGAAATTTCAATGTGTGGTGTGGTGGCATGAATTGTTTGATGAACGTGTGGTTAGATAAATATATGTCCACCGAGAAAGCATAACGAATGCTATTGATTTTGATGGAGAATAAATTGTATTCTTGTATGGTATTAAAGTTGAATGATGTGATTGATAACTATTGAGAACGCCACGCAAAGATTCAAATTAATAAGAATAACCAACAAGATTGAATCCATTAAAAACCTTGTGGTGATGTTGGTGACGATGATGATGTATGTTGAGTGGCATATATAGGATGCATAGAGTGAGAAATGCATATGATCTGCATTTGCATCCATGGCATACTGCATAGCCACCGTTGTGGAACATTAGGGGAGTTCCCTCGGCCGACCCAGTGGGAGGGTGGCTCAGTGCACGAGCAAGTTGTATTTTCCCCTGTGACTTGGTGTGAAGTCACGAAGCCGCCCATGTATTGCTTCGGGGAGCGACATGTGGCCGACCCTTGTGGGGGGTGGCTCTTTATGAGCAGGTGAACCCGGTGGTCCTTGAGATCACAGCCGCCATGATTTAATATCTGGCCAGCGCGCAACACCATATGTTGATATATTGAGTACCGCAGTCATGGTGAAAATGACCAGGTGTTGTAAGATGGGCGATGCGGTTTGGTACTAGTAAAATAATCGGTGAAGGCATGCAAATTTTAAGAATAAGTGTACACATTTTACTACTGCAGTAGGGGTATGGTTAGATGACCATGCTTGAATCCCACATTCGGTGTTGTAAATCCCACAGTCAGATCTGTAATTGTTGAAATATTCCTTTGTGCATATGCATTAGCTTAAGAGCATTTGCATATAGCAAGGAGGTATGCCAAAGATAATGAGATATGATGATGGATGTGATGAGGATGTAAAAATATATTTTAAGACAACATAAAAGTTATGAATACCAAATAATGGTTGTGTGATAGTTCAATTGTTGAGGGACGTGATTATGTCAGTGCTTGTGTACTTTGTTTGGAATTATGATGTTACTCATGATAAATGCATGATGGAATTGTGATGGTATATGGCTTGGTGAATGTGCAAAGTATACATGTTCAAATACATATGTACATAATCACATGGTATTCATATTCATACTTTTGGAATATAGACTCACTCTCCCATGTTGTCTATTTTTAGACTTATGATGCAGGTACTCATGGGAAGGAGTTGACATTTTGAAGTACACTTTGCTTGAGGAGGTAAATAGTTGTATAGGAAGTGACTTGGCCAGCGATACCTAAATTTTGTATAGCATATCATGTAATGTATGCTTGTTTTGGTAATTCTAGGTGATAAATGATTTTGGCGGACATAGGGGAAAATTGGATCTTGGTGTATGACCAATTTTCACTTATGACCCAATGATGAAATGAACGGAGAATGATGTGTGTTAATGTTTAAGATTTGAATGAATGAATTTGATAGGATTTATGGATACATGATGATGCAAAATAAGGATTTATGTTATGTATTAATGATTGGCAAATGTAATAGATGAAGTGTTTAACTTGGTATGAATTAATGGACTAGAAAGGAATTGAGGGAGTAAAGATGTATGAGACATGTTATAAATATACAATATGATGTGTAAGGCATGTTGAAATGAAATGAATTGGAGTAGAACAGTTTATGGTATAGTAGGTTGCATGAAATTTTCATAACTGGTTGTGTTCTGTATAATTCGCTCAAGCGAGTGAGAATCTCGCTTGAGCGAGATTGTTATGAATCAGGGTTTTGGCCTCTGGCCTGATTTCGCCCGAGCGGATGTTTATCTCGCCCAAGAGAGATTGTCATGGAATCAAAGGTTAGCCTCTGGACTATTTTCGCTCAGGCGGAGCGGTGGTCGCTCAAGCGAGGAGAAGGTGAATTAGTTACTGGACGATTTTTGCCCAGGCGGGAGATGCCCCGCCCAAGCGAAAATCGGCCAGAGAGTTTCCATCGTTTCTGGAGCAATCTCGCTCAAGCGGGATAGACTTCGCTCAAGCGAGATTGGTTCCTGAAGCAATTCCCTTCTTTCGCTTAAGCGTCTCGCTGGCTCGCTTATGGTTTCCTTTGCATCTCGCTCAAGCGAGACAAGGCTCGCTCAAGCGAGATGGACCCCTGATGCTCAAACCTTTCATTCGCTTAGCTTTCCTCCTCTTTGCTCAAGCGTAACCACACTGGCTCGCTCAAGCGAATGGGATTCTCGCTTGAGCGAGGAGCACACTGTTGCATATTTTCCCTTGGTTCAAATTTTTACATTTTCTTTGCAATAAAATTTATTCCTGTATTATTTTAAAAAGTATTTTGAACCCAGTATGGACCATGGAACTTTATGAAGTCTTTCCTCTTAAGACTTATTCATGCAACAATTAAATTAATTAATTCTTCCGCTGTTTTTAATTGGAAATTTACTATCAAAACACATTTTTAATTACCCTCTCATATCTTCATGTATGAGAGAGGTCTCTCATAGATCCAGGTGTTGTCTTAAATGTTCCACCACTCATTTTCTCATGATTGAATAACAATCTTAAATCGTGAAAAATTTACCCCTATTTTGGGGGCGTCTCAGGGGCCGTGGTAATGGAAACAATGGTGGTCGAAATGGTGGCCGAGGTGGCTACAATGGTGGAAGGCATGGTAACGGTCGAGGTAACGGCAATGGTGCTCGCGATGGAAATAGGAACGGTGGAAATCTCCAACTAAATGCCGGAAGGGTGTTCGCCGTGACCGGTGAGGAAGCAGCACAAGCATATAATAATTTAGTTGAAAGTAAGTGTGAAATTCTCAAACATGTAGCTCATGTTATTTATGACTCGGGTGCAACTCACTCTTTTATATCTGAGGATTGTGCTCGGCGATTGAGATTGCCGGTATGTTTAATGAAAAATGCCCTGGTGGTTACCACCCCAACCGGTACTTGTCTCAGATCGGTTAACCGGTGTAATAATGTTGATATGCTCCTAGAAGGGAGAAGATTTGTTGTGTCTTTTATTAACTTGCCTATGAAGGGATTGGAGATTATACTTGGTATGGATTGGCTCTCCACCAACAAAGTTTTGGTTGACTGTCAATAACAGACCATCATTTTCCCTTCTTCTGATGTGGGACAATTCGATATGCAAGGTATAGCTCAACTTTGCATATTACTATCTCTTGCCGATGGGACGAGTGGTCCCGATCCCCTTAACATCCTTGTGGTGTCAGAATTCTTGGATGTGTTTCCCGAGGAGATACCCGGTTTACCACCTCCACGGGAGGTTGAGTTTACTATCGATCTTATACCTGGGGTGGAACCGGTGTCTATCGCTCCTTATAGGATGTCTCCTATGGAGTTGACTGAACTCAAGAAGCAAGTTGAGGAGCTACTTGAGAAGGAGTTTGTTCGACCCAGTGTGTCACCCTGGGGGGCTCCTGTTTTATTGGTCAAGAAAAAAGACGAAACCATGCGGTTCTGTGTTGACTACCGCCAATTGAACAAGTTGACGATAAAGAATAGATACCCTTACCACGTATCGATGATCTGTTGGTTCAATTAAGAGGTGCGGTGGTGTTTTCGAAGATTGATTTGCATTCTGATTACTATCAAATTCGGGTGAGAACCGAAGACATTCTGAAGACTGTGTTTAGGACGCGATATGGCCATTATGAGTATGTTGTAATGCCATTTGGAGTGACTAATGCTCCAGCGGTGTTCATGAGTTACATGAACCGCATCTTTCATGAATACCTGGATCGTTTTGTTGTAATATTCATCGATGACATCTTAGTGTATTCTAAGAGCCGTGAGGAACACGAGGAACATTTGAAAGTGGTGTTGAACATCCTTAGAGAGAACCAGTTGTATGCTAAGCTCTCTAAATACGAATTCTGGTTGATGAGCATCCAGTTTCTTAGACATGTGATATCTGGAGATGGTGTTTCGGTGGATCCTTCCAAGGTTGAAGCCGTTATGGCATGGCCTAGACCTACGTCGATTATGGAAATCAGGAGTTTCCTTGGAATTGCCGGTTATTATCGGAGGTTCATCGAAGGTTTTTCCCGTCTTGCTAAACTATTGACGAACTTGACAAGGAAGAACCAACCTTTTGTATGGACAGTTGAATGTGAGAAATGCTTTGAAGAGTTAAAGATGAGGCTGACTTCTGCGCCTATCTTGGCATTACCTGATTTACAAGAAGACTTTGTGGTGTACTGCGATGCTTTTAAGCATGGACTTGGATGTGTTTTGATGCAGAAGGAACGTGTTATAGCTTATGCTTCACGCCAGTTGAGACCTCATGAAGTTAACTACTCGACTCACGACTTGGAGTTGGCGGCGGTTGTGTTAGCTTTAAAGATTTGGCGTCATTATCTCTATGGTTCGAAGTTCGTGGTCTTTAGTGACCACAAAAGCCTGAAATATCTCTTTGATCAAAAAGAATTGAATATGCGCCAAAAGAGGTGGATGGAATTCCTGAAGGACTACGATTTTAAATTGATGTACCATCTGGGAAAAGCTAATGTTATTGCCGATGCTCTTAGTCGGAAATCCTTACATGTGTCAGCCATGATGGTCAAAGAATTTGAATTGATTGAGGAATTTCGGAATTTAAATGTTGGGACCGAGATTCAATCTCCCAAGAAACTATGTTTTGCTACTTTAAAGATATGCAATGAGTTCTTAGAGCTTGTAAAGGAGAAACAAGGGGATGATGATTACTTACAGGAGGTGAGAAGATCTCAAGATGATGGGAAAAATTTATTCCTCGTGGAAGGTGTTGATGGTTTATGGTGAGTAAAAGGTCATGTGTATGTGCCTTTATTTTGAGATTTGAGACACACGGTGCTTGAGGAAGCACATAAAAGCATTTTTAGCATTCACCCTGGTGCAACCAAGATGTACCAAGATGTAAAGAAGAATTTTTGGTGGCCCAGAATGAAGCGTGATGTTGCCAACTTTGTAGCTTCGTGCCTTACTTGGCAGAAGGCGAAGGTAGAGCATCAGAGACCTTCGGGTACTTTGAGACCGCTTGATATCCCCGTTTGGAAGTGGGATGCAATTTCTATGGACTTTGTGTCCGGATTGCCAAGGACGAGGTCCAGATATGATGGAATCTGGGTGATTGTGGATCGTTTGATGAAGAGTGCACAGTTATACATTCAAGAGATTGTCAGATTACATGGTGTGCCATCAAGTATTATTTCCGATCGTGACCCCTGATTTACTTCTTGATTTTGGGGGAGTTTACATGAAGCGATGGGTTTGAAATTGAAGCTAAGCTCGGCGTACCATCCTCAGACTGACGAAAAATCTGAGAGGACTATTTAGAGTCTTGAGGACTTATTACGTGCTTGTGTTTTGGAGCACAGTGGCTCGTGGGAGAAATATTTGCCTCTGATCGAATTCACTTACAACAATAGTTTTCACTATAGTATTGGTATGGCACCAGACGGGGCATTATATGGAAGGAGGTGTCAAACCCCTTTATGTTGGTTTGAAGTTGGAGAGAACTTGGCCTTAGGGCCTGAGATTGTTGAGGAAACCACTGAACAGATTAAGATGATCCGAGAGAAGATGAGAATCGCTCAACACCGGTAGAAGAGCTATTAGGACAAGAGAATGAAGCCACTTGAATTTCAAGTTGGTGATCATGTGTTCTTACGAGTCTCGCGTGATAAAGGTATTGGTAGAGCTTTAAGAGCAAAAAATTGAGCCCTAAATTCATCGGACCTTATGAGATCCTGGAGCGGATTAGAGATGTTGCTTATCGGATTGCGCTCCCTCCACATCTTGCAAACCTACATAACGTGTTCCACGTATCGTAGTTGCGAAAGTATGTTCACGATCCTTTGCACGTGATCTCTATTGATGATGTTGATGTACGGGACGACTTGTCCATTCCTCCCGTTTCGGTCCGTATCGTCGAGTATTCTGTGAAGAGGTTCCGGTAGCATGGAAGCATGGAGGTATGAAGAAACTCACTTGGGAACGCGACGATGATATCCGTGAGCGGTACCCTCATGCATTCGAATCCGGTATGTCAAATTTCAGGGACGAAATTTCTTTTAGGAGGGGTGGATTGTAACATCCCAAATTTTAAAATAGAGAATAAATTAAGGGAATAAATATTGAATAATTGAATATGAACTATTTAATATCCCAAAATATTAGAAATAATTTAATTAAGATTTTCATAGACTGTTAGTTTTTTATTGAGACCGGATAAGCAGAAAACTAACCCGGATAAAATATGGGTGCCGAACCAAGTGTTTCTGATTGAGATGTTGTTGGTCAGGGCTGTAGATAATATTATTTGGAATCCGAATATGTATTCAGAATAATTTTTAGAGTATGTATTGAGCCCGAACTCAGAGCCTATTTAATGAAAAATGGAACAATTTAGTGATAGGAATAAAAATAAAACATAAAACCTCACCTTTTTCACTCTCATTTTCTCGTGGCACACCTCTTCTTTAGGCAAAAACACTCTTTGCTCTCACTTCTCCTCACTTTTTTATTTTCTTTTACTCCCTCTTCTTCATCTTCTTCTTTCCCAAGAGCTTGAACAAATTGGTGCTCCCCCTCTCTTATTTCGTTCACCATTGGAGCAAGAAGGAGCATTGGGTGTTTGAAGTCTTCCCTTTCCTCTCCTCCATTTTCGAGTTCACCATCCTCTCCCTTGGTTCCCATTTTGTTTCTTGATTGAGGTAAGCTCCTTTTCATTTTAATGGTGGTTGAACCCTAGAATATGGATTACTAAGGCTTGGGAGAGTATTAAATGCATGTGGGAGTGAAAGAAACCATTAAATACATAAACCCTAAGGTGGGGTGAAATAAATATGAACATTTATGAACAATAAATGAGGTGCACGAAAATGGGGTTGAAGAATGAGGAATATTGAAGTGCATTTATGAAATAGTTGAGCTTTAATGAAACCCTAACATATGATTTTGGGGGAAATGTGTAATGTAGAAGGGTTTAGCATTTATTGAAGAGAGAAGTGTTATAAATGAAGAGGTATTGACATTAAATGATGATTAAGGATGGTGATTGGAGAACATAAATGAAAACCCACTTGGAATGGGATTAATGTAAGGTTGGTGAATGGGGTAACCTAACTAATTAGGTTGTTACTTTGATAATAATGAATGGTGATTTAAGGGAAGGAATTCCCGAAGCCTAAATAGGCAAATAAATAAAAATCCATGAATAGCTTCCACATGATGAGAATCATGTGTACATAGATATGTATATGAATATTGAAAAGGTTTTTGAATGAATAATTGATGTGGTCCTATAATCGATTGGTGTAGGACTTGATAAAGCTTGTGAGGCGGGAACATCAAACCCGGAAGTCTACTTCTCTTGAGGTAGGAGAGGTGAAACAACCTGACTAAAATAAAGGCAAAACCGAGTCAGGGGAAAATTTTTCCAAAATTCAAACGTTCACAAATCAGTTTAGCGTAGGAGTTAGGGTAAAATAAAAAAAAATGAAGGCAAGGGGGGCAGGAACCGATCAAGAAAAAAGAAAACCGACCAGAGAAAGGGGAAGACCGGGTCAGGATGCCACACGCTGGCAAGACCCAGCTTCGAATGAACAACGCCAGCGGAAGACAATACATGAGCGAGCCCACACTCACTGGAGCGATTCCTTGTTCGCTGAAGCGAACCCATGCACTCGTGTAATTCCATCACTCGGAATCGGAATTTAAGTTCACTCGGTAACTGACTCTCTGGGGTCATGCTTCACTCGGCAAATTAACACTTAGCCGGATCCTTATTTTTATTCTGGCGGTTACACACATGTTCCACTCAGAAAATGATCCCCTCGGTTATTCCACTCGGAATCTATAAGCTTTCCCTCACACGGAAGTATTTTCCCCAGTCCAATACCACTCGGTGTATTTCAATCTCAATTCACTCGGAGGTGTTTTACCCATTCTTCACTCGGTATATTTCAATCTTCCTCACTCGGAGAATACTTTACTAGGTCAAGTCTCACTAAAGATTTTATAACCTCATCCACTCGGAGTCTATATAGTATGTCTCACTCGGAAGAGTTCCATCGACTAGGTTCCACTCGGCAAATACCTTGACCTTCCATCCCTCGGAAATGATCTCCTTAATCAAGTTCCACTCGGAATTACTCTAACCCCTCTTCACTCGGGACATACAACCTATTCACTCGGAACCCTTTTAACCGTTCTTACTTCGGTCAATTCTAACTCGGGAGACTTCACTAGGTTAAGTTCTACTCGGTATTATCTGGATCCTATCCCCTCGAAATAAGTTACTGAGATAGGTTTCACTCAGAACCATTTGACCGTTCTACCCTTGAAAGAAATTCACTCGGTCGGCTCTCACTCGGAAGTATTCAACATTCACCAATCGGAAAGGATGCATTCAACTATTTTCCCACTCTACAACACGTTGACCATCCTTCCCTCGGAAGTGGCCTTAATGAACATCACTTACTCGGAATCATGCAATCATCATTTGCTCGTCAAAATATAGGTGTATACTACTTAGACATTCACCTACATCATTACTCACTGAACAAAGTTAACACTTAGCATTATATATATGTATAAGTATAGTTATACTCTCAAATCCGAGAGAGTTCAACTCATACAAGCTTAAACAAAACATTATACTAAGAGCCGACCAAGGCTACAACGAAACCATTTACACAGTATATACATATATGTATACTTCCACTATACGGTGCACTTCCCAGGAATTGGTGCTCTCCCATCATTCACCATTCCGAGCAACATCCACTGAAATATAGCCACAATAGGGGTGAGCTTTTACATATAAAATGACAGTTATTGACTCGGATTAGTCTTTACATTCTGAACTATACAATTTGTATTTCTCAATCAACAATAATATCCACTGCCATTTATTTTGCATATTCACACGACATCATTCAATCAGAATTATCCAATCCACACATGGCCATATAATCCATATTATTCACAACAACATACGATCATAACGCACTCAACAACAGTATCAGTACACTTGTATTCATCCAGTCAGAATTCACCCCAATTCAATTCAAGACTGTATAAATCATGATATTCTTATTAACAACTACACATATACAATTCACGTTGAGCTCAACAACAATTATAAGTGTGCACACCTCATTTCAGTCGGATCCGATTATTCATTATTAATTTTTATTGTTGCAACATAGGCTCTAAGCCTTTTCTCAGCTCCAAGCTGATCCGGCCATTTTACTGGTACCAAACCGATTGCCCTCTCATGTAACACAGTCACTCCAAGCGACAACGGAAGTGTTACGGGCAGCCCCGAGTCCAACTCGGTAGGCTTGCCTTGAGTCCAACCCAAGGTCTTTCATCAAGCGTCCAACGTTAACGCACTCGGCGTTGCCTTGAGTCCAACCCAAGGTCTTTTATTATATTTGACACATATTCATCTAATTGCCAATTCAGTATTAAGCGTCCCACGCTATATGCTCTCAGCATTCGCAATGGCGAATCAGATGCATACGATTTTATTCATCAAGCGTCCAACGCTAATGCACTCGGCATTGCCTTGAGTCCAACCCAAGGTCTTTTATTATATTTGACACATATTCATTAGTACAACAGTGCCATTTCACTCGTTAACACCACATAATACATGTGTCTCAGGCAATTATTATAAAATCACACAATCTTATACCAGCATTCACATACATATTATGATAAAATAACAATCGGGGATTTACCCACTGCCTCACACTACAAGGCACTCAGCAATCATACTAACATTCACAGCAACAAGCATTTCATGCTTTCCAATATAAAAATTTCAAACGGGAATCGACCAACAGTCCCATACATATACACTCGGTATCAACAATGTCACTGACATGTATCACATGCATTTAAGTATAAAACTACAATGAAACTCAGCATAGTAATCCCTTCACACATGCACTCGGTATACACAAATCTAGTAACATTTACATGTATTCACTCAGCATCCACATGTTTATCAACATACATCTCATGGACGAAAATCGACATGCACCTCACAACTCACAATCATCACACATCCGGGCTATCACTCAATCGAAATGCCACAATCAACAAATTACAAACACAGCACAACACAGTGAAGCAATATCACCCGGAACCCGTCCATAAACCATGCATTTGAGATGTAAGTTAGCTCCCCCTACCTACTGAAGAGACTCAATTTTGGAAAGACAAAAGTTATCCTCTTCCTCGAGCAGTTCGTCTCAACCACGATGGACTACTCCCGCAAATCCAAAGCGCTTCACACTGCAGACTTCCTCACCGAGACTCTGACAGCTTCGAGTGGAGGGGAGGAAGAAGAAGAGAAGACAACGAAGAGGACGAAGAAGAATCAGGGAAGGGAAACAGAACAACGTCTCTGTTTCTCAAAGGAAAAGCTCACAACTCTCTCTCAATTCTTTCCAACTGGACGCGCATGAATGAACGAAGGAGAGAGGCCGAACTCTTTATATACCATTAGGGGCACATATGTCATTTTCCCTGGCCACCTTGTCTCATTCAACCGTTAGCCTAATCTGCAATTAATCCTTAATTAGTGACTTAATCTCAGCCGGTAAAAAAAATCAGGATGTTACAATTCTCCCCCTCTCAAAGAATTTCGTCCTCGAAATTCAAACACGAGCTTACCTCAATAAAATAACTCTGGGTATTGCTGCCTCATGGCATCTTCACGTTCCCAGGTGTAAGAAGTACATCGGTTTTGTTGCCATGCCACTTCGACCAATTGCACATCCTTGCTTCTCAAGCATTTTACCGACCGACCCACAATTTTAGTCGGTACAGCCACTGTAGTCAAATCTTCTCAGGTCTCGACCTCATCATCCGGTATCTCATGAGTTTCAGTCGGGTAAACACTTCCTCAACTGAGACACGTGAAACACATTATGTAATTTAGATAGATGAGTCGGCAATGCTATTCGGTATGCTACAGGACCGACCCGTTCCAGTACTTCATAGGGTCCAATGTACCTGGGATTCAACTTCCCACTCTTCAAGGCTCGTCCAACCCCTTTATTTGGTGAAACCTTCAGGAACACCTTATCACCGACCAAAAATTCAAGCGGCTTCATCCGCTTATCATGATAGCTCTTCTGTCCGTCTTGGGATGCCTTCATCTTTTCCCTAATCACTTGGATTTGTTCGGAAGTCTGCTTCATAATTTCCGGTCCCAACATTAAGCTTTCACCGGTCTCCAACCAACAGAGTGGGGTTCGGCATTTCCGGCCATACAAGGCTTTATACGGTGCCATGCCGATGCTGCTATGGTGGCTGTTATTATATGTAAACTCGACCAGGGGAAGATACTGCTCCCAACTACCCCCGTGCTCTAGCACACAGGACCTTAACAGGTCCTCCAAACTCTGTATCGTCCGCTCGGACTGCCCATCCGACTGGGGATGGTAGGCTGAACTCAGTCGGAGTTTTGTGCCTAATTCCTGGTGCAAACTTCCCCAAAATCGGGAAGTGAATCTTGGATCCCTGTCCGACACGATAGAAGATGGCACACCATGCAGTCGGACAATCTCTCGGATATAAATCTGGGCTAATTTCTGTAGTGAATAACTCATATTCATGGGTAGAAAGTGTGCAGAGTTTGTCAACCGGTCCACAATGACCCAAATGGTATCATAACCCGCTCGGGTTCTAGGCAATCCCATCACGAAGTCCATGGCGATTGAGTCCCACTTCCACATGGGAATTTCAAGAGGTTGTAAACCACCATACGGCTTCTGGTGTTCAACCTTCGACTTCTGGCAAACAATGCACTGAGCAACATAATCAACCACGTCTCTCTTTAATCCGGGCCACCAGAAGTGTAATCTCAAGTCATGGTACATCTTTGTAGTGCCCGGGTGGATGCTTAACAGACTTTTGTGGGCTTCATCGAGCACCATTTTTCTCAATTCTCCAGCACCCAGCACATAGATTCTACCCTTCACTCGGTAAATTCCATCCGAGCCCTCGATTAAGGACAGGTGCTTGCCCTTAGCCTGAGTCTCCTTCATCTCAGCTAAGTCGGAATCTGACTTCTGCTCCTGATACACTAGCTTCAAAAAAGCTATCTTCAACATACCAAGCGTTACCTTCCGAGACGAAGAGACGTTCACATGCAAGTTCATGTCTCGGAATTACTCAAGTAATTCCATTTCGTTCACCATCATCACTGCCACATGAATGGACTTCCGACTCAAGGCGTTGGCCACAACATTCGCCTTGCCCGGGTGGTACTTCAACTCGAAATCATAATCCTTCAAAAATTCAGTCCACCTCCTTTGCCTCATATTCAACTCTTTCTGATCAAATAAGTATTTGAGGCTTTTGTGATCGCTATACACTTCAAATTTCGACCCATATAGGTAATGTCTCCATATTTTCAATGCGAAGACCACAGCTGCTAATTCCAAGTCATGAGTCGGGTAGTGTTGCTCGTGTGGCCTTAATTGACGAGAGGCCTAAGCTATCACTTGGTCCTTCTGCATCAGCACGCATCCTAGACCGAGTCCGGATGCATCGCAGTAAACTACGAAGCCTTCTTGCAAATTCGGCAATGCCAACACCGGGGCTGTAGTCAACCTAGTCTTTAACTCTCAGAAGCTCCTCTCATACTCAGAATTCCACACGAAAGGGACATTATTCCGAGTCAACTTGGTCAAGGAAAGTGCAAGCTTAGAGAACCCCTCAATAAATCTTCGATAATAACTGGCCAGACCCATGAAGCTTTTGATCTCCGAGACCGATTTAGGCTTCTCCCAAGCTATGACAGCCTCCACCTTGGAAGGATTTACCGAGACACCTTCCTCGGAAATTACGTGCCCAAGAAAATGGATCCTATCCATCCAGAAGTCACATTTCGAAAGTTTGGCAAACAGTTGTTTCTCCTTCAATATTTGGAGCACCGCTCGGAGATGTTCCTCATGTTCCTCGGGCGTTTTGGAATAAACCAATATATCATCAATAAAAACGACTACGAATCGATCTAAGCATGGATGGAAAATGCTATTCATGTAATTCATGAATATAGCAGGGGCATTTGTTACACCGAACGGCATTACTACGTACTCGTAGTGACCATACCGAGTCCTGAACGCCGTCTTGGGAATATCCGAGTCCTTCACCCGAATCTGGTGGTATCCCGATCGTAAATCATTTTTGAAAAGACCGAAGCACCCCTTAATTGATCAATCAGATCATTAATCCTCGGTAATGGGTACCGATTCTTTATAGTGAGCTTGTTCAGCAGTCGGTAGTCAATACATAACCTCATGCTGCCATCTTTCTTCTTAACGAGTAACACCGGTGCACCCCACGGTGATACACTCGGTCGGATAAACTGTTTGTCGAGCAGCTCATCAATCTTCTTCTTCAACTCGGGAAACTCCGACGGGGACATCCTATAGGGTGCACTAAAGACCGGCTCGGCTCGAGGGATTAAGTCAATAGAGAATTCAACTTCCCTATTCAGAGGGACACTCGGCACATCCTCCGGGAACACCTCAGGGAATTCACCAATAGTCGAAATATCTCTCACTCGGGTTCTACCCTCTCCCTCAGTTAAACAAAACATCACAAATAACTGAGCTATACCTTGCACTGTGTAGTCGTTATCGATCTGCCTCAGAAAAATCACCTTTCAGTTTTGGTAATCCACCAGCACCTTGTTGGCTGATAGCCAATCCATGCCAAGTACGATGTCGAGGCCTTCTAGGGGTAAACATACTAAGTCGGCGGTTAAACTCCGATCGTCCAACGTAAAGGTTACATCTTTACACATCATTGACGTCCACACTTTAACACCGATCGGATTGGATACCTCCAAAGTCTGATCCATGTCAACAGCAGGCAATCTCAGCCGCTTTACGTAATCATCAGCTATAAAGGAGTGGGTAGCTCTAGAATCAAAAACTACATCAAGAGTATATCTACTGAGTGAGCACTTACTTTGCACCAAGTCATTTGCTTGTGCAGCTTCTTCGGCATTGATTGCATAAACTCGTCCTGCAGCCGGCTGATCGGCATTCCTCCCTCGGTTATTCGGAGCAAACATCATGTTACCCAAAGCTCCATTGCCTCGGCCACTATTCCCTCGGCCACTGTTTCCACGGCCTCTCCCTCGGAAGCTTCCACGGTGCACATTAGTATTCGCCTGTTGCAGTTGAGGACAGTCGGGGCGAACATGCCCTCTCTCATTACAATGGAAGCATATGACATCATTTCCAACATCACACTCCCGGGCAAAGTGGTTACCGCCACATCTAAAGAACTTGCCGTCCCTAGGGCGACCCCCAAAGCGACCACCACGATTTCCCCGACCTCTGAATCTAGAGGAGGGTCCGCCTCTTCCAACATTTCCCGGTTTCTTGAAGCGAGGCTGTTGTGGCTTCAAGGACGTGCCGGTCTTGCTGCTCTGGCCCGAGTGGGCTTTGTCATCCTCTTCAAAAATTCTACATTTGTTCACCAGCACTGGAAAATTCTGAATTTCTTGGTGCCTGAATGCTTTCTTAATCTCAGGCCTCAATCCACTTTCAAACTTTATGCACTTGGAACCCTCAGTTCGTGGCTGCTGGAACGGAGGATAGAACAGACATAGAACTTCGAACTTAGCAGCGTATTCCTCCACAGTCATGGAACCCTGCTTCAGTTCCATGAACTCCAACTCTTTTCGACTCCTCACTGTGTCAGGGATGTATTTCTAGAAAGCATGCTTTAAAATTCCCCCATGTTAACTAGGTGCCTGCATCAATCAATCGGGCCTTGGTGATCTTCCACCAACTCTCAGCTTCAGCTCGAAGCATGTACACTGCATATTCCGCTTTCTGGGCCTCGGTACAACGTAGGCCACCAAAGATTCTTTCTAAGTCCTGAATCGATGCGTAAGCAGACTCAGAATTGAATCCCCCTTCAAACTCGCTCGGCTTCTACTCCAAGAAGCGATCCAATCCTTGATCATCATCAGTCCGAAGCTAGTTCTGCCTCTCAAATATATCAGCGAAACGCTAAAATGCCGTGGCCATGGCTTCCATGCCGTGACGATTTGCCATAACTTATCTTGAAATTAACACCCCTTTCAAGGATAAGAATACCGAACTATTAAATTCCGATCGGATCTCAATTCCACATTTAACAATTTATAACGCAATTTCACACAATCTTTATAGCATATAAGCAGTATTACTTGGCCATGAGCCACACAATTATGCTTAAACATGTATTAAATCTGATGGGATATCATAAGAAATCATGACAACCGGTCATGTTACACACCACCGCTCACTCACAGTAAGCATACCTTGGCCTTGGACCTTTTGAGTCCGCTCTGATACCAAAATGAAACAACCCGACTAAAATAAAGGCAAAACCGAGTCAGGGGAAAATTTTTCCAAAATTCAAACGTTCACAAATTAGTTCAGCGTAGGAGTCGGGGTAAAATAAAACAAAATGAAGGCAAGGGGGCAGGAACCGATCAAGAAAAGAGAAAACCGACCAGAGAAAGGGGAAGACCGGGTCAGGATGCCAAACGCTGGCAAGACCCAGCTTCGAATGAACAGCGCCAGCAGAAGACAATACATGAGCGAACCCACACTCGCTGGAGTGATTCCTTGTTCGCTGAAGCGAACCCATGCACTCGGGTAATTCCATCACTCGGAATCGGAACTTAAGTTCACTCGGTAACTGACTCTCTAGGGTCATGCTTCACTTGGCAAATTCACACTTAGCCGGATCCTTATTTTTATTCTGGCGGTTACACACATGTTCCACTCGGAAAATGATCCCCTCGGTTATTCCACTCGGAATCTATAAGCTTTCACTCACACGGAAGTATTTTCCCCAGTCCAATACCACTCGGTGTATTTCAATCTCAATTCACTCGGAGGTGTTTTACCCATTCTTCACTCGGTATATTTCAATCTTCCTCACTCGGAGAATACTTTACTAGGTCAAGTCTCACTAAAGATTTTATAACCTCATCCACTCGGAGTCTATATAGTATGTCTCACTCGGAAGAGTTCCATCGACTAGGTTCCACTCAGCAAATACCTTGACCTTCCATCCCTCGGAAATGATCTCCTTAATCAAGTTCCACTCGGAATTACTCTAACCCCTCTTCACTCAGGACATACAACCTAATCACTCAGAACCCTTTTAACCGTTCTTACTTCAGTCAATTCTCACTCGGGAGACTTCACTAGGTTAAGTTCTACTCAATATTATCTGGATCCTATCCCCTCGGAATAAGTTACTGAGATAGGTTTCACTCAGAACCATTTGACCGTTCTACCCTTGAAAGAAATTCACTCGGTCGGCTCTCACTCGGAAGTATTCAACATTCACCAATCGAAAAGGATGCATTCAACTATTTTCCCACTCCACAACACGTTGACCATCCTTCCCTCGGAAGTGGCCTTAATGAACATCACTTACTCGGAATCATGCAATCCCCATTTGCTCGGCAAAATATAGGTGTATACTACTTAGACATTCGCCTACATCATTACTCACTGAACAAAGTTAACACTTAGCATTATATATATGTATAAGTATAGTTATACTCTCAAATCCGAGAGAGTTCAAGTCATACAAACTTAAACAAAACATTATACTAAGAGCCGGCCAAGGCTACAATGAAACCATTTACACAGTATATACATATATGTACACTTCCACTGTATGGTGCACTTCCCAGGAATTGGTGCTCTCCCATCATTCACCATTCCGAGCAACATCCACTGAAATATAGCCACAATAGGGGTGAGCTTTTACATATAAAATGACAGTTATTGACTCGGATTAGTCTCTACATTCTAAACTATACAATTTGTATTTCTCAATCAACAATAATAACCACTGCCATTTATTTTGCATATTCACATGACATCATTCAATCAGAATTATCCAATGCACACATGGCCATATAATCCATATTATTCACAACAACATACAATCATAACGCACTCAACAACAGTATCAGTACACTTGTATTCATCCAGTCAGAATTCACCCCAATTCAATTCAAGAATGTATAAATCATGATATTCTCATTAAAAATTACACATATACAATTCACGTTGAGCTCAACAACAATTATAAGTGTGCACACCTCATTTCAGTCGGATCTGATTATTCATTATTAATTTTTATTGTTGCAACATAGGCTCCAAGCCTTTTCTCAGCTTTAAGCTGATCCGGCGTTTTACTGGTACCAAACCGTTTTCCCTCTCATGTAACACAGTCACTCCAAGCGACAATGGAAGTGTTACGGGCAGCCCCGAGTCCAACTCGGTAGGCTTGCCTTGAGTCCAACCCAAGGTCTTTCATCAAGCGTCCAACGCTAACGCACTCGGTGTTGCCTTGAGTCTAACCCAAGGTCTTTTATTATATTTGACACATATTCATCTGATTACCGATTCAGTATTAAGCGTCCCACGCTATATGCTCTCAGCATTCCCAATGGCGAATCAGATGCATACGGTTTTATTCATCAAGCGTCCAACGCTAATGCACTCGGCATTGCCTTGAGTCCAACCCAAGGTCTTTTATTATATTTGATACATATTCATTAGTACAATAGTGCCATTTTACTCGTTAACACCATATAATACATGTATCTCAGGTAATCATTATAAAATCACACAATCTTATACCAGCATTCACATGCATATTATCATAAAATAACAATCGGGGATTTACCCACTGCCTCACAATACAAGGCACTCGGCAATCATACTCACATTCACAGCAACAAGCATTTCATGCTTTCCAATATAAAAATTTCAAACGGGAATCGACCAACAGTCCACACATATACACTCGGTATCAACAATGTCAGTGACATGTATCACATGCATTTAAGTATAAAACTACAACGAAACTCAACATAGCAATCCCTTAACACATGCACTCAGCATACACAAATCCGGTAACATTTACATGCATTCACTCAGAATCCACATGTTTATCAACATATATCTCATGGACGGAAATCAACATGCACCTCACAACTCACAATCATCACACATCCGGGCTATCGCTCAATCGAAATACCACAATCAACAAATTTTAAACACAACACAACACAGTGAAGCAATATCACCCGGAACCCATCCATAAACCATGCATTTGAGATGTAAGTCAGCTCCCCCTACCTACTGAAGAGACTCAGTTTTGGAAAGACCAACAGTTATCCTCTTCCTCGAGCAGTTCGTCTCAACCACGATGGACTACTCCCACAAATCCGAAGCGCTTCACACTGCAGACTTCCTCACCGAGACTCTGACAGCTTCGAGTGGAGGGGAGGATGAAGAAGAGAAGACGACGAAGAGGATGAAGAAGAATCAGGGAAGGGAAACAGAACAACGTCTCTATTTCTCAGAGGAAAAGCTCACAACTCTCTCTCAATTCTTTCCAACTGGACACGCATGAATGAACAAAGGAGAGAGGCCGAACTCTTTATATACCATTAGGGGCACATGCATCATTTTCCCTGGCCACCTTGTCCCATTCAACCGTTAGCCTAATATGCAATTAATCCTTAATTAGTGACTTAATCTCAGCCGGTAAAAAAAATCAGGATGTTACAAGAGGGGTGTATTTTCTAAATGTACGAGAACATGTATGATGATAATGTATATGATAATGTAATATGGCATGTTTACTTGAATGAATGTGGTATCATATGGTTGTGATGTGAAATTGAATTTGGTGCTTAAAATGATTGATTGTGGTTTGAAGCCTTAATGAGACTAGGAGTGGTATAATATGTGATGAAGTGCTATGGAATCCATGTGTGGCTTGATGAGTGCTTGAAATTTATGACTATATGGATTCTTGAAATTTTATGAATGGAATATATAAATGGATATGTTGACTATGGGAAATTAATGTTGAAATTGAGTATGAGTGTACCCTAAATAAGAGGGTGAGATAGCCCATATGAGATTGAGGCATGCATGAGCATTGCATACATGGCATGGCATGCATATCATGATGATGTTGATAAGTGGTTGCGATCACTTGATGTTGGAAATATAAAAGGGCTTGCGAGTTCCTGTGATTATTGGACCGGTGGTTGCGATCACCTGGTGTTTGAAATGAAAGGCCCTGTGGGACCATTGAGATTGAATGCCCATGGTTGCGATCATGAGGCGGGAGTACCCTTTACGAGGCGGGAAACCCATGAATATGAATGAATGATTATGGTGGTTGCGATCACCCATTGGTATGAAATCGGATCCGTGCATATGCATCCTAAACACTAGCATGTGCATTAGCCATAGAAGCATGGCATAGAGTGATATCCTGTAGAGGAGATTGTGTAAAGAGTAGATGGAACTCCCTTTTAATACCAACTGGAAATGGGTTAATGGTTAATGTGTTCTTATGAATTTAAATGGATACATGTGTTCAGTGAATTTGATGAATGTTTAATTTAGTGATGATCAAATTTTCCTTAGGGAGGAATGTTTATATTGCATTCATGTATATATTATCATAATAGTAGATTTTCATCATTGAGAAAGTATACTCACTCTCCATGTGGCATATCTTTTTAGCTCCTATGTTGTAAGGATTGCCTATAGAGCTATTGTGTGGAGAAGTGGTGTGAAGGAAGCCTATTTTGGTAAAGAATGCCTTGGCCAGTTAATGTCTGAATTTTATAGCTTGATTTAGACCTTGTAATGTAATGGATGTAATTATTATTTTGTATAGCCATGAATTGGTATAGATACTTGCATGGATGATGAATATGTATTGGTGATTTTGGAAGGTCATGTAGGAAAATGAGATCCTAGAGTCTATGGCTCATTTTCATTAGTGACCTTAGTCTTGATTGGATTTTGAAAATGAAGTATGATTGTGGTTAAAACTTATGAATGATTGATAGTCTAGATGAAATATTGCACATTATAGATTATGCTAAGTAGTAAGTTAGATTGGAATGTAATTCATGAATTGGGAGATAAATCTATGGGCAAGATTGATTGGAACAAGTTTTAAATGCTAAATGAGATGAATGAGATATGATGAATTTAAGTGAAATGGTTTAAATTGAGTTTTGGCATGATATGTTGTTGAATTCCCACGTTTCTGCATTTTTTTTATAATCTCGCTCAAGCGATATGGGTTCTCGCTCAAGCGAGAATCCTCCCTACATGACATTTGGCTACTGGCCAAATCTCGCTTAGGCGAGAGTTGGTCTCACTTGAGTGAGACTGCCCTGGCATTAGGGGTTGGCCACTAGAGGAAAATCGCTCAGGCGAGTGGGGTCTCGCCCGAGCGAGAGTGATGGGTTTTGCCACTGGACCATTTTCGCTTGAGCGAAGGGCCCTTGAAGGTGGTGCTCGCTCAAGCGAGTGAAATTGGATTCGCTACTGGAGGAAATTCGCTCAAGCTCGTTGTCTCGCCCAAGCGAATCCTGCGGATGTCGCTCAAGCGAGATGGGGTCTCGCTCAAGCGAGTTGGCCCCTGATCCTCCATTTATTCCTTTCGTTCAATTCATTCTATGTCTCGCCCAAGCATCCAATTGGGACTTGCTCAAGCGAGTGTGGCTCTCGCTTGAGCGAGGGGCGCCTTGACCCCCTCAAACTGTTTTATTTAAATTATTTTCCCTTTTCTTTACATTATATCTTCGTTTTGCATCATCTTATAGACACCTTGGGCCTAATTTGAATTCCTTAATTTTTCATAACGGTTGATCTCTTGAACTCAATCATATATCATCACTTTGAATAATTTTCTCCGTTGTCTTCGGTTAAGGATTCCTCATTCATGGTTCCTTTTACTTACCTTCTCATATCTCCATATATGAGATAGGTCTTTCATAGATCCAGGGTATTGACCGACAGCTTCATCACTTATATTTTTCATAAATCAATAGTATTAAATTCGTGAAAAAAAATCGACCCCTATTTTTAGGGTGTCAGACGTAGCGTGAGGCATGAACTGTAAGCCCACGCATAGTGTCCCACTGACGCGTAGCGTGGGAAGAATAAAGCTGATGCGTAGCGTCCCACCCACGTGTAGCATCAGCCCTGTTCCTGATTTTTTTTAATTTTTGTATTTTATTTTCTATTATTTGTTTTCTGTTTTTAATAAAATCTGTCCAGTATGCTTCTGTTTGTTGTTTGTTTATTTTTATTTTAAATTAATAAATTTTCTTGAATTATATGTTTGTTATACTTTCTTGCATAAAAATAAAAAAATAAAATTGCATAATTTTTTAAAAATACATGTTTTATGATTTTGCATGTTTGTGAAATTTACGCATGTTGATTTTTTGTGATAAATTGTAAAAATCCAAAAATATGCATGATTAATTTTTCTTATAAATTACAAAAATTCAAAAATATGTTGTTTTTATCTTGTTATGAATTTTGTGTGAATTTTGTATTATGTATAAATTTTTAATTTATTTCTTTAGAAAATCCAAAAACATGTATGTTTAAAATTTTTGTGTAAATATTTTGTTATTGTGTATGTATAAAATATAAAAACCAAAAATAATTGTTAAATGTTTGATATGTTTTTCAATATTATAATGTGTGTTTGATTTTTTTCTGCAGATGGCACCGAAGAAATCCATCTCTACTACTGGTCCTAAAAGACAGAGAAGGACCATAGATATTAACACCACCTCTGAGGACCCAGATCTTCAGGGTGAGGAGGTGTCGGGACCTAGAGATCCCACCAGATTTTGCACTGATGCGAAATGGGTCTGGTTTCACCAAATAAAAGGCCAAAGACTCATCTGGGAGAGAGTCTTGGATCTAAGTGATGGGGACTATCTAGAGTTGTAGGATGAGGTCCAGAGGAGGAGATGGGGACCCCTGTTTTCCCTACCTACTGAGGGGGATCCCATCTTAGTGATGGAGTTCTATGCTAATGCCTACAGGACTCGCCAGGACGCGCTAGACATTGGACATCAGAGGACGAGCTGGGTTAGGGGCCGACATATTTCTTATGACCGAGACACTATTAGTACCCTACTGGGTAACCCTTGGGAGCCTACTCCCGAGAGTGATATTTGTTTCTGGAAGGAGAACAGAAACAAGATCACGACTGAGGATAGTGATCTAGGATACTTCCTAGATCAGGTTGCTCACTTCTTGAGCAAGGATGGAATCTTCTTCAACTTGAGTAAAGTTGGGAGGACTCCATCTAACCTCCTCAAGACCCAGTTGACCCCTATAGCTCAGGCGTGGTCTCATCTCATGCTGCATAATATTACTCCTGTCACCCACCTTTCTTCTATCCCAGTTGATCGATGCTGCCTTCTTTACTCCATTCTCCAGGGCCATATTATTGATATTACGGAGCTGATTTCTGAGCAGATTCACCTTTATGCCCTTGGGTATAGGGTGAACCATCCTATCCCATTCCCTCTCATCATATCTGCCTTACTGAGGAGGCAGGGAGTTGTTGTGCCATCACCTGAGTTCACTAGTTCTTCGGGGAGAGTCCCCAAGGTTCTAGTGAACAAAGATTACTTCGTCTAGCAGTGCGAGCCTCCACCACTGGAGCAGGAGGCTTAGCCCAGATAGAGGAGGAGGAGACCACCAGTTTAGCCACCACCTGCTGATGTTGTCGTAGAGGGATTTGCCAGGATGACACTTGAACATCAGCATATGATGTAGATGATGGCTGCCACACACAGAGCTTACATGCATCTTCATGATTCATACTATCAGTACAGACTTCAGGGTGAGGGAGCACCATATGTTACACCAGCTGAGTTTGCAGCCCATGTGGCTTGGCCTGGTGATCTGCCGACATACCCAAGGTTCTAATAAATAAATCAAATTTTTGAAAGTAAGATAATTTATACACTTAAAGTTTTTACATAATAAAACTAATTTTGTAAAATCAATTATTGATTCTTTTGTAACTTAGGAATTTTGATAAAACTAGTTACAATAAGTTTATTAACTATCAAGATAACCCGGTGAGCCGAGAGATCTTTTCAACACTTGAGGGTTTATTCGACATAACTTCATTTGAATTGATTTTGCTTTAAATTTTTGATTTGTGTTGTTGTACAGAGAATTCAGGAAAATGATTAAGGCACATTTATTGGTGAAAAGAAACCTTGGGCCAAACAGCTTACCTTGGTAAAATTATTTTATCCTTTGAAAGCCAAATTTGAGCCTGAAAAATAAATTCTTTGGTACCCTTAGCCTATATCAGTTTTAACCATTCCCTATACTTGATTGATTAAAAGAGTAATTAAGCAAAATAAAAATATTTTGAGTGTTCTTACAAAAATGGGGAGTGAAAATAAGCAACTTGATTCTTTTCAAAATAATAATAATAAGAAAAATGAAAAAAGAAAAGTCAAAAATAGTGAAAAGAATCAAGTTGGGGGTATTTATTTCTCATCAATATAAAATGCTCTTTTATGATTTTAGGTTTTTGAATTCCAAAGAAAAACCATAATTTCTTGTAGCCAAAGCCTCATTACAACCCTTACAAAGACCTTATGATTTCTGAAATATCTCTATATGATCAACCATTAATTAGATGAAAATCAAAATTAAATTTGTTTGATTTTATGATCGAGTAAGTGAAACAGGTTAACCTTTGCATCGAGATAAACACTTGTGAGGTAAGCCTGAAATTATGCTTGATTTGTTAATAAAATATTGTAAGGAATTTTATCAATAAACTTTTGTTACATGAGATTTCTATAATTGATTATTTCAAAATGGTAAATTGTGAAATTACTTTTTGTGATAAATTCTTGGACTAACTCAAAAATTTGATTTCAAATTTTTATTTTTTGTTTTCTCTCTTGCTCGAGGACGAGCAATGTCTCAAGTTAGGGGTATTTGTTAGTCCTCAAATTTACAATAAAATCTTTAATAAAAATTTCATAAAAATAATAAAAATTAGCTTAAATTGTTAGAAAATTAGGTTTTAAATTCAATAAATAGAAGTTGTTGGAAATAATCTGCCCTTGATCAATTTTCTCTAGTTTTGTAGTGAAAAAGTGAAGAATTTAAAGAGAAAATTGAAGATCTGGAAAGTTGACGTGTAGCATCAACCCCATGCGTAGCGTGGAGACTTTTGATGCTGACGCTACGCGTTACATCCACGTGTAGCGTCAGAGCTATGTGGACTCCACAGTCAGGTTGGCCAAGCACTCAGCTAGTGACCCATTATTGGCCACTCCACTCTGCATAAATGGACAAGCCAAATTGGGAGACAGGTCCATATGGCACTGCATAATTGAATAAAATAATTCCATAGTGGCCATTTCAAGCTGCGTTTAATGGAGGCTGAGTCAGGAACCTGACGCGTAGCGTCAGGACCCTTCATCAGCCCTATAAATAGGGCCACTTCCAACACTTCTAGGCATCCCATTCTGATCCAATCCCACTCTTCTCTTCTCTTATACACTCGAGTTTGAGTGCTTCTTTTGTGAGTTTGTAGTTCTAGAATAGTTTTCTAGATACTTGAGAGTGTTGTGTAGTATTATGATCGTTGTATCGTGAAGTTTTCATTGCCTTTGTAATGTCAATCACTGTAAGTGTTGTTTTTACTTTCACCATGTGTAACTAATCTGTTTATGTTGGAATTGGTGAACTAATCTATTGAGTATGATGTTGTAAATTCGATCTCTGCATGTTTATGATTCAAGTCCATGTTAGTATTTCAATCTTTTATTAATATGAACGTCAAACGGGAGAATGATTTTCATGTGTATTGAAACTTGTTTTATTAGTGTGAATGTCAAACTGGAGAATGATTATTCATGCCATATTGAAACTTATTTTGATGAAAATAAAAGTTGGAATACCCTTGGTATCTCAATTCTATAGGGGTTGTTAACCATTGTTGCCATAAGGCCAGGACTTAATGCAAGCTTTTACTGAGAAAGCTCACGAGGGATCGGACTTTACGGTGAATTCTTAGAATTTATATCATGAGGGATCGATTATAATGATTTTAAGCTGCAATGACATGAAACTTGATGATTAAATATGCATGTCTTGAGTTCCTCATTGTTATTCTAGATTAGGGATCCAATTTCCAACATAATTTGTCTATCTGTGTTTTATCTCAAGTATCTTACCTATTCTAAATTGCAACTCAACTTTTTAGATAGATCATTATTCTCTTTTTACCATATGAACAACTCAACTATGCCATCTTGTAAATATTGTATAAATTGTATATAAATTATTCTTTTGTGTATAAGTTTTGATAAATTTACCATAGTAACTAGAAAATTATTGTTACTATTGGCCTTTCAATCCCAGTGGAACGATATCTAAATTTTGAAAACTATAAAGGATTGGTACGCTTGCCAATTAAAAGACCCAACAGTAAACACAAAGAGTTAACAGGTTTCCTGGGTCTAACAACAGGCTGATAGTAAAAGGGGCACGTAGGCTCTAATGAAAGAAATAAAATTAGCCTATCCTATTTATCCTTAGTCCAAGAAGAGTCTGGCTGATCCTCGATGCGAAGTCTGTGTCCATCCCCACGATGTTTGGAAAAATTTAGCGTAAGGGTGAGTTTCCATCTCCATAACAATCGGGAAGGTATTATATTGACACTTGCCCCTACACAAGACAATAATCCAGGATCGAGCTCCCTACTCTCATTAGGATTCCTAATAAGTTCATTTTAAGTTATCTCACTCCTATTAGTATTAACCAACCATCCCTATTTCCTCACCCCACTTTTAATATCACTAGTATTCACATAATCACAATTAGATAACAATGAGGAATCATAACATAATAATATAATTCACGAATTTATTCTTTCATCTTGTATTCTTTAGCTAGTATGATGCATGTGGGCCTATCTCCTCCTCATCAATCCCAACACAACACATATCATAGTCCCACGTTATGCCCTTGTCCACTAGAGTCACCAAAGCTCTCCATGTCTGTTTCCTAAATCAAAAGAGGTAAGGACTCTCAGTCCTGTAATAAATCATGGATCCAACACAGGTTAGACAGGCACTACACGGTCACGGTAACCTTCGCTCTGAGTCAAAGTATACCAAAGTTGCTATGGACTATCCGGTCTCGGGCGCGACTCCTAACCATTGGACGCCTGCTCCGGTATAATCCCAAGACAGCCAGCAGGGGGTCGGTGTGCTCGTGGTTCCTCAGCATTACCCCATCGTTGTTATTCTCTAGGGAGTCATTCCGTCCTCCACCCTTATCCTCCATGTATGATGCATGACTCACGAATTCATCAATCATCTTATTGGTCCTTAGTAAGGTTCCTCTAATGACTCCGTTTCATTTCTAATATCAGGCTTCTTTCATTTTATTAAATCGTAATTACTTTTTTTATTTTCTTTCTTGAAGTTTTTCAAATGCATAATGATCTTACCCGACACTTAAAAGTAAAACGAGATCTCACACTTTCCATAAAAACCATGGGGTGCATTGGCGCTACAATGCCCACTAATCATTTCGGATCCAAATTCCATATTTTCATAATCCAGTCATCTTGGATCCCTCATTGATACTGCCTTTTCATTATCTCTTTTCATTTCTAGTCAATACCTTTCACTTTGTTTTATCATCAATGCATCACACAACAGAATTCTTCATATTATACTCACAAGGTAATTTATTCAATCTATACACAACATCCACAATCACAGATTTTGTCATGTTACATAAACATCCATAACCAGAGATTAAATCATAATACATAGACATCTATAATCACAGATTTAATCATCACACATAATTAGTCATTTAGCAAGTACTATATTTAATGCCTATTACGCTAAGGAATCGTCATAAATTCAATTAACACTCCATGAAGAATTTAAGTACGAGTATTCACATTCAAATCTTGTATATTAGCTAATATGTCATCCTATCACCATTAATCTAGCCACTAAAATATATGGACATTCTAATTTAGCCTAATGATCTAAGGGTATCTTATGGAATGATGTAAAATTCTCATATATCTTTCAATCGTCTATCTTTCTGTTATTCATTTATATTCCATTCTAATTCCCAAGTGTCTAAGTTCTACCTTAATATGAAACTTAGGTTCGTACTAAGTGGCTTGCCACTTTCTTCTACTAATTAAAGTAACCTTACCTATTTTGGTAGCGTATCCTTTTATTCCCTATATTAGTTAAGTGATTTCTAGTATACTTCTCTTATTATGATTTATGTCACCACTAACCAATATTGTCCTTTGTTTTCTATGATCTACATTACCATTAATTAATAGTATTTATTTCTTTCTATATCATTATCGACCATTATACGTCTTTACTTATCCTAATCTATATCATTACTAACCAACATTATTATTTCCTTACTTTCTTCTCACCTAATGTTACTATTACATATAAGCCTATAGTTTTTCTAAATCATAACTTGGTCCATTTTAATTCTCTTTATTAATATAACTTAGTAGTACTACTTTTCTTATGTCATACCAAGATAGAATGCCTTATATATTCTTAAATCTCTAGTTCTTTTCTATGGTGTCTAATCCTTTTGTTACTAAAAGTTATAAGTTACCCATTCTCCTTTAAGAAAAGGATTCTTCTTAATAGGATTTGTAAAGTTATTTACTTTTCTTTTTAGGAAAAGTTTTCTTTTATTAGGATTTGTAAAATTACTCTTTTCACTCTAAGATAATATTATTTTCTCTAATATACCGAAACATCGTTTTAAATTAAGTCACTCCCTTTTACAAATTCCTTGCTTTTCTAAGAAATTTCTTTTAGCTCAAAATAATTGTTCTAACTTAATGAAATTCATCTAATAATATTTTATCAATTATAAGAAACAATTCTTACTAACTTTCTTAAGTTCCCAATAGCGTTAAATTTCTTACATACCATTTTTAGCGATATTAAGTCAGAATTATTTTCTTACGTGTAAATGACCAATTTATTCATGATATACTAGTCAATTAACTTAATTAAATCTAGTGGGACTTATCGGATTAAATCATACAAATTACATTAAGCCTCAAATAAATAAAAATTATATACAACCATATCGAATCATTTAACCGCGCCCACATCAATTCCTACCACTTAACCGAATCGCATAAAAATTTTATTTTATAATTTTTTTTCTTTTTAGTGAGTCGATGCATTTTCTTCTTTTCTTCAGCAACAAAGGACATCGTATATCTTTTGATCCAATCGTCAGATCGCAACGAAACTCAAGATAACGGATTCTAATTACGTGAGGAATAATATAGCGGAATTGAAATCGAACTAAAATGAGATGAAACCCCTCTTATCTCAGTGGGTAGTTTCGGTTTTGATGAAGGAAAAAGAGCCGGACGTTGTAAATTTTCTGATCGTTGCTAAACTTACTCTGGTCTCCCCCGATCGCTCCTGGATCCTTTAAAAGTCAACATGCAAGAATTAACAAGTGACCACAAGTCACAACCAGCTAAGGACATAATGGGACAGCCACAAATTTAATGAAATTGAAGGAATTGGGTTCTAAAAGTTTATCGTTTACTTGAAACCTTCGTCGGTCATCGTCGATCACCGTCGATCGTCCTCGAAACTCAAGATAAATAACATGCTATAAAATTTCAGCAAATGAGCCACAGTTTTAGGCTCCCAGAACAACAAGGAACCATCAAGTTTTCTAGAGATGAAAATAGATTTTTGACCCAAGAATTTCAAGAACAAGTCTAAGAGTAAAATGCAAAAGCTCTTACTTTGAGATGGCTTAAGGGCTCACGGGTTTAGCTTCCAAAAATAGGGAAAATTTCTACAAAATACATGCCAAAAATTTGGTCTTTATGAGGAAAGAAAAAGGGAAATTACATCTAAGAATCAAGGCCAAAACCTTACCATGATGGCTTGAGATGTCCATGGCTTTTGGAGGTGATGAAGCATGGTGGATGAGGGAAGCTTGAAAGTGATGATTTAAGGGTAGGAATAAGGATTTTGATGGTGGATGAAAGTGGAAGGAGGGCCATGGTTTGGAGGGTGAAGAAGGGAAAGGATGAAAATTTAGAGGTGGTATGTGGTAGTGATGAACCCGTAAGGAAAGAAGAGATATGGTGGTTGTGGATGGCTCTAGGTGGTTGAGAGAAAAGAATTATGGTGGCTATTTTTTTCTTTAGAGAGTAAGGGAGTGAGAAAATGGTTATGGTTCTAAAAAAATAAAGCAATTGGCAAGGCTTAACCATATAAAGTCATGAAGGGTATGGCTATGCATGTGATAGCATGGTCATGGCATGGTTAGAACTTGTTAAGCAAGTTGTAAATCCTTACAAGAGGAGTTAGGGAGAGAAGGACATATGGTATTCTGGCTGAGCAAGGAGTTAGTGTGAAGGAGACAAGTGGCCATGAGTGTTACAAGCTAATTGGACCACTCTTTTGCATGGGCTATGATGGTAGCTTCTGGGGAGTCAAATTGCATGGCAATTTCAAAGAGGTTACAATGGTTATTTGAAAAAATACAAAAAATAAAAGTTGTATATCTTTGTTTTATCTTTAAAACTATATATGGAACGTGAAAATCTAATATAGGAAGAGGGAGATATGCTCAAACTATAAAAACTGCTCCAGGCTGTGACGGAAATGAATTTGTAAACAAAATAAATTTACTGGGAAAATGGGTAAGGAATTAGCTTTCGTGCCCTTTATCAAGTTTGTAGATCTCTTTGATATAGAGTCATAGCAAAAAGAACGGAGTTGTTTCAATACCGTATTAGGGAGATATGAATTTTTTCCTAAAAGTGTGTAGTGTATCCATGAAATTGGAATAGGTTCACAAAGATTATGAAAACTGTACTGATTAATAAAGATTCAGCCTTCAAGACTTGCATGAAAAACGTAAGGAATTTTGTTATGGAGATTTTGACACTAGGTTTACACAAATAAAAGGTCGTATGAGAGAATTATGAAATTTTGAATGGACCATGCATAGGATAGAATGTTCAAATGATGAAATTTTGAGGTGGTCATGCTTAATCCTTAATTTTTAGGGTGACAGAGTGAGAAACAGAGTTTGGGGATAGAAATGAAGGTTAAAGATCTTTTCAAAATGAAGAGATCGAGACCAAAATCATCCAATTCCAAGATCGTATGCAAAAGTTGGGTTCAAAATACCGAAGGTGTTTGGGTCGAGCCTTAAGGTGGTTTCTGAGGAAACTGATTTATGGAAAAACAGGGTTGATAGAGTCTGAACCAAGCTTCGGCCCCTTCAGGAAAAATTACTAAAATGTCGAAATGAGTTACCAGGGACAGGTCGTGCTACCATCAGATACCCAAAAGTATATGCGCGATCAAATGTAAGAGGTACCTAAGGCATTGTTTGGGCCTGTCGAATCGAACCGGTTATCCTCGATTTGGCATGAAAGGGTCCTAACAAGACTAGCTTCCTTATTAGACTACTAGTCTCGAGTTGAATCACCGATATCGAATCGTTTACTGAGTCCCACAGTTCAATACTGAGGAACCCAATATTATTTTATTATTAAATATAATTCTTAAATAAATAAACAATTTAAGTATGTAAATAAAATAGGCTAAATGGTAAATTTAGCCCCTAGAATTATTGGGATTTTGGTTTTGCCCCCTGAAATGATTTTTCTTAGTATTGTCTCCCTAGAAAATTTTTAAGCTTAGAATATAACCCCTTCCGTTGACTACCTCTGCCAACTGATGAGGTGGAGCCTAGTCACATGTCTGTCATTGCATATGTGGCATGTGACTCATCATATTAACCTAGTGGAGCCTAGTCACATGCCATGTTACTGATTAACCTATTTTAATTAAAGGTTAATAAATTGGAGAATATTAACAAAATAAAAGAAGGGGTATAAACACGTTGGTCACTACTTCGTCTTCCTCACTTCGTCTTCCTTATTAGCATGAGCACTTAAAGTCTCAATTGTCTCTGAAAATGTTTCTATTTTCTTCTTTATCTCATCTATTGCAAACTTTATAGCATCCTCATTTCTAAGAGCAAAATCAGCATTCTGCAACAATGCTTTAAGTTCCACTTCCAATTTGTTGGTAAGCACCCGAATGTTGTCCAAGTCCTTCAGTGAAATGTAAGTACCAACCTGCATTGAGATGATTACTTCTCGTTGTCCCTTCAGAGCTTTCTCATAGCCCTTAAAGAGTGAGTTATGTGACATCCCAAAAATAGGGGTAAATTTTTTGCGTTTTTATTATTATTAATCTCTAAAACATGAGGGTGGTGAAGCCATTTAACAAATTCCCTGGATCTATCAGAGACCTATCTCGTATATGAAGATATGAGAAGGTAAGTTAAAGAAATTAACTCTTAAGAAATCCATAATTAATAATAGCGGAAGAATCTTTAGTAAAATAACATTATGGAATTAAATTCTTAAGAAGTCATTCATTTGAAATTTAATAGCCAAGGTTATCCCAAAGTGATCATGAAGTAAGATAGAATCATGAATTAGTATGAAGAAAAAGGAAAATAATATATTTCAAGCTATTTGGGAGAATCAGGTCCCTCTCGCTCAAGCGGAATCCCAATTCGCTTGAGCGAGCTTCGCATAGCACGCTTGGGCGAACCTTAAAATGCTGGGCGAAAGAAGAAAATGGAAATTCAGGGGCCACTTCGCTCAAGCGAACCCAACTCGCTTGAGCGAGTAACACAATCCTCGCTTGGGCGAAGCCAGCGAGCGTAAGGCGAAAAACGCCCAGAATCCATTCCACGCTTACTCGCTCGGGCGACACTATCCTCGCTTAAGCGAGATTGCTACCGAGAGCAATTTCCTTATAAACCCGAGAGCAAAACCTGAGGGCAAGACCCTCTCGCTCGGGCGAACCCTTAGCTCGCTTGAGCGAACACCAACCAAGGTCCAAACTCTGATTCTAATGCGATTTCGCTTGAGCTATATGTGCATCCGCTTGAGCGAAAATGAAATAATGTCCCAACGCTGATGCTGGGACGATCTCGCTTGAGCGAGTTTCAATCTCGCCTGAGCGAGAATCATCCAGAAACCAAAATTCAACACAAGGGCATTCTCGCTTGAGCGAAAAGCCCTCTCGCTTGAGCGAGTTTGACAGAAAAACAGGGGAAATGCAGAAATCATCCAACTCTCAACACCAAAACTCATTCTAATCAAATTTACCTAATTTCAACACTTCATATATATCATATTCCACATTTGAGACTTGTTCTAATAAGTCATTCTTATCAAGTTCCATTACAACTCATCTATTGTATAAATCAACTCACTAACTCTTCCATTTCATAAATCTAACATTTCATATATAAACTTCAGTCATTCATCAAGATATGGAGAGTTTCATCATTCATTCATTCATAGGGTCATGATTGAAAATGGGTCATAAACAAAAGATCTCATTTTCCTCCATGACCACCCAAACTCATTATTCATACAATTATCCATTCTAAATCCACACTATATCAACATACATTGTACTATATACATTACATCTATTCCACATATCTATGTAAACCAAAATATTGCCGGCCAAGGCATTCTTTACCAAAAAGGGGCCTTCTTCACACTCTTCCTCCACAATAGCTCCAAAGCTATACCTACAACATAGGAGCTAAAAAAAAATATACCACAGGGAGAGTGAGTATACTTTCTCAATGACGAAAATCCAATAAATAGAACAATATATGCATGAATGCAATACAACTATCTCCTTCTCAAGAGGAGTTTATTTAATATCAATCAATCAATCAACAATTTTTCATTCCAATACAACTATTTCCTGATTCTCTCAGAATTCTATCAATCAATCCACCATCATAATTTAGTAATTAAAAAGGGAGTTTCCATTCATATCTCATCATCAAAGTATCACACTATACCATGCTTTCAAACTGATGCACATGCTAATATCATGAAAATGCATATGCACGGATCCGATTTCATTGTCTCGGGTGATCGTAACCACCATATCATATACTCATTCTCAATGGTTTCCCGCCTCGCAAGGGGTACTCCCTCTAGCAACCTCACAAGGTGCTTCTCGTGATCGCAACCACGTTCAATATTTCACATAGGTTTCCCTCCTCGCAAGGGGTACTCCCGCCTCATAAACATTTCATATAGGTTTCCCTCCTCGCAAGGGGTACTCCCACCTCATAAACATTTCATATAGGTTTCCCTCCTCGCAAGGGGTACTCCCACCTCATGATCGCAACCATGGGCATTCAATCTCATTGGTCCCGCAGGGCCTTTCATTTCAACATCAAGTGATCGCAACCACTTATCAACATCATCATGATATGCATGTCATGCCATGTATACAAAATACTCATGCATGCTTCAAGCTCATTTGGATTATCCTACTCTTTCATCTAGGGTATATTCATTCTCAACCACACAATTTTCCATCAACTCATACACAAGAATCAATCTTCATATGAACTCAACCATGTACCATGCATAATAAGTCATCCATAGCCACACACAGGCTTCATCATATAAACACCAAATTCACATCATCATACATAATTCACTTCATATACACATAACATCACCTTTAACCACTCAAACATGTCATACTACATTAATACATATATTATCAGTACAGTTTTCATGCATTTAGAAAATACACCCCTCTCCTACCTCAAGAGAAGTAGACCTCTGGGGTTGATGTTCCTGCTTCACCAATATTGCCAAGCCCTACACCAATCATTTATAGGGCCACATCAATTATTTATTCAAACACCAATTCAATATATATATATATATACATAGGTGTACACATGATTCTTATCATGTGAAAACTATTTACCAATTTCATTCGTTTGCCTACTTAGGCCTCGGGAATTCCTTTCCTTGAATTACAATCTCTTAGTATCAAAGGCTACAACCTAATTATTAGGTTATTTCACCTAGTAGGTCTCCACCAACACCTTGGTGAGTTTCCACCTATTATAACTTCAAGTTAACATTATCATCATTTAATGTGTCTACCACCTCATTTATATCATTCTTCCCATCAACAAATGCTAATTTCTTCATTAATTGCAATATCCTTCAATATCCTACCTCTTCTCCTAGGATTGAAATTTAAGGTTTTCACCGACCCACCAACCTTCATAAATGATCATATATCTCCTTCTTTTCTCATCATAGTTATAACTACCTCATTAATCATTCATAAGCTTTTATTTATGTCAACTTATCTTTAGATTTCCACTTTTAAACTTTCTCCAACATTACCCATACATTTATTGTGTTCTAACACCAAAACTTCAACTAAACTTCAACTATATACTTATGTACATGGAAAATGATCATAATCTTACCTCAATGAAAGAAAAGAGTAAGTTTGCAAAAGATGAAGAGGTTCACACGAATTTGAGGAGGAAGGAGGAGGAAATACTTTAGTTCCAAACTTCCTTGAAGTCTCTTGAAGGTTGTTAATGGAGAAGGAAGATATATTCCCTTTTAATTTATAACTCAAAAGGAAGGAGAAGAGGAATTATAAAGAAGGAGAAGGAGAATATGTGAAGAAGAAGATAAGAAGAAAAGGGTGTCTACGTGAGGAAGAAAGAGTGAAACCGCCTCTTGAATGGGAAAAAAATAGAAATTTAGCATTTAAATTATTAACTCTTCATTAACTCTTCCGTTTTTTAACAAACAAGTTCGCCGTTCGGGCCCAAAACATATTCTAAAAATTATTCCGAATATAAATTCGGAATCCCATTAACATTATCTACAGCCCTGACCAACGGCATCTCAATCGGAGATACTTGGTCCGACACCTATATTTTATCCGGGTCAGTTTTCAGCTCATCTGACCACCATATTTCACCAACAGTTTCGAAAAACCTTCTGAACTGTCCTTTACAAGGGGTGTAAAGTTATGATTCTGAAATAGCTCAAAATGTACATGTCATGTCAATCTGATACAAGGATGTGTTATACAGATGCAAATACGGAGTGTCCTTGTGAATTGGGCGGAGTATAATCCACACTGGGACGGAGTGTAACTCACACTGTGGCGGTGTAGTAGTCCGCCTGAAGTTGTTTTCTTTGCCTTGACACAATTGGTGGTGGTACCTGCAATTATTCTCCGACGCTCAAGTCAGTATTTCAGAATACTCTTAGACTTAGAAAGCAAATCTGAGAGAATTATGCAAGTAAGAGAGTGTAAGGTTTAGAATTGGGGATCCCCCATATACCTTTTTGCTGAGGTTTATATACCTGTTACTGGTGCTCCATTATTGGTGGGACCCGTTCCCTGTTTTCAGGCATTATACTGGAAAGGTAGTGGGTCCCTGCGCCGTTTGCAAGCACTGTTATTGTAGTGGGTATTTCCACTTACTTGGAAAGCGTGAATGCTTTATTATTTTATTTGTTTTTCCCTTTAATGCGTGACAGCGTGATTCCCATTTTCAACCTCTCAAGACAGAGTCAATCTCGTGCCGGGGTTACAAGTATGGGCTCGCTACGCAGTATGGGAAATTCAATATTCCGCCTGTGTTGAGCCTATGGCTTGGCGGAGTAATATGCATTAGGGATATTTCATGCATGAGGTATTCGATATTTTCTTCCTTGGCGGAGTAACAAACCTTGGCGGGGTAAAACACCTTGGCGGAGTAACATGCCTTGGCGGAGTTACTTGCCCTGGTTGTATGTACTCCGTATAGAAACAATTATAATGTACTTGAAGCGTACTTTTCTTGTTCAAAATGCTGATCTGGCAAAGCATTGAAGCCATGCTTTTGGGGACCGGTGTTGGGACCGGATCATATGCCCCCTAGCTTGTTATAGTGACTGGCGGAGTCACTTTAATGAGTTATAACACTTAAGTTTAGCTTTTATAGGCATGGGTTTAGGCGGCGTTTGCTAGTTCAGGATTTTTCGGACAAGTGTTTTCGTGCATTTAATGCTTTCATCATTACTTGCCACGCCTGTCATTAATGCGCCTCGAAACTACGTTTTGCCGCTTCAATCTTTCATTGCCACGTATGCCCTCGTAACGATTGCCATTCCAATGATGGGACATAAATGCGTGGGGTGGCAGTTGAATACGTTTTCGAGGTTATTATCGTGGGCCTTGGGTTTTGAAAATACGGCCCAAAAGATGCTTGTCTCGAGATTCATCCAACGACTGTAATTGCGTTAAATTCATCCAACAGCTGTAGTTGCGTTTCTGAGATTAATGAGGCTTTACTCGTTTCCCCCCAAGCCATGCCTATAAATAGATAAACTCTTAGAAGGGGAAACTTTTCGCTTCATCTGCTTCTCTGTGTTTGCGTATTAGAACTGCCTTTTGAACGTTGCTTTCGTGCGAGTCGTTTGTTGTTACAGTTCTTCATTTCCTCAAAAACTTAAGGTAACTCTCTTTTTCCTCTGTCTCCTGTCTTCATTGTTATTGGGTTGGTTCTGTTCTCTTTATATGTGTGTTTGTTGAAACGAGGATGAGAGGAAAAAAGTCAGAGTCGTGCTCTAGGGTTTCTGTTCGTCTGATGTTTTCGGATATTGAGAGTGGAGATGAGGCTTTTTATACTGGGAGGGATGCAACATTTTACAGCAGCGTGGAGTCTTTTAGTAATGTTGTACATTCGTTTGTATCAGGAGGTATTCCTCAGATTGAAGTAAGAACGATGGCAGAGTGTCAAAACGTTGTGTTGCATGGGTTGGACTGGAAAAAGATGCTTGAGGTTGACCCTTATTGTTGGGTTGAGGAAGATGTTAAAGATGCTTCCTCTCGTCATGCGACAACAAGCGGAGGGGTAACGGAGTTGTCTGTGCCAGTTTGGAAGGATGAAAGGTATGAGAAGAGGTTCATCGTCCGTTCACCCAAGACGTATGAACGTATATGCCATCGTCCTCAAGATGAACGTACATTATACATGTACGATATTTTGTTTACCCAGTTGGGGGTACGATTTCCACTGAATAGATTCCAGATGGGCGTACTGAGGTTCTTGGATTGCGCCCCTTCTCAGCTGCACCCTAACGGTTGGGGAATAGTTCGCAGCTTCGAGGTGTTGGCTAAACATCTGGAGTTTACGCCTACTATGGCGTTATTCTTTGCCTTTTGCCGCATTATGAGGAGAGTAAATACAAAAACTGGCGGCATGGGCTTTATAACTCTTCGGGCAGAGCCGAAGATTGTAAATTTCAAGGCATCTGCTGACTCCGCCAAAGAAGGCGGACTTCACTTTAGGATGAGCTTTGTAAAAGTCTCTGTCAGGAAGAACAAGTCCGTTTTCTGGCGGAGTAAGGAGGGAATTGATAAATTCCCAGTAGCGTGGACACATGAGCGCTTCCTCCTGACCAAACAAGTTTATGAAGTTGAGGAGGGTGCCTTGTCAGCTACTTCTGTGGAAGTGCTCCGGACGTTGAAGGAGTACAACTCCGTCCACAAGCAGTTCTTATGCAAAAGACTGCTTGGGCGGGATGCTGAGGATTATTTAAGTAATTCTTTAAGACTTGTCGCTTAAATATTACTTTTGTTTTTTCATGCAGCTTCTAATCGTGTGTATGTATATTATTTTGCAGGAGAAATTGCTGAATTCCCTGGGATGGAGCGCATCAAGCAGATTCGTATGAGCCGCGAGGAAATTGACGCGGAGAACAATGTGTAGCCCAGGAGGAATTTGGCTGCTGCTCTAACAAAGATTCTTCCTTTCCCTGCATCCACTACTATAGTGAATTTAGAAGGTGGTGTAGGGTCCTCAGCAGTTGATGTTGAAAGGCGTTCTAAAAAACGCCAAGAACCAGAAGCTGTTGAGGAGGAGGAAGAGGAAGTGGATCCCCAACCTTTGCTCAAAAGAAAGAACAAGGGCAAGAAGAAGGTTGGGGAAGGAGCATCAGCTGACACCGCCATCAACTTGGAGGAGACTCAGGAGGTACCTGTTGTGGGTACTACTACTGATATGGGCGGTGTTGAAGGCGTCCTCGAAGAAGATGTCGTGGGGGAGGAAGCGGAGGGAATTCAAGCCTCTCCAAACCAAGTTGTGGGAGATGAGGCAGAGGGATTTCAAAGTTCCCCAGTCCGCCCGGCTGAGAATCCCGCCTTGGGCTTGGCTACTCGAGGGACACCAGTTTTCTTTATTGATGTTCCAGGGGAGTCATCCAGGCGATCCGTCTCTCTGCCTTTGGCGGGGTCTCGACTGAATCCCTTCTTGTATTTTGCAAATATGGGATCCCGCCAGTCGGAGAGGCGTGATCCGGAGTTCATCCTCCGCCCCGACATCGACTTCCAAGAGATTCCAGACGCTGCTGCAGCTGCAAGGTGGCACCTTGTAGAAATTGATGGTTTTCTAGCCTCTGTGCCACGTATTGCTGATGTTGCTGCTGAGGCCAACATGTTTCAAGAATCTTTTCATGATTCTGTTGAAAAGATACGCAGCTTGGAACATGATAATGAACAGCTGTCGGAGGTGATCAAGGCGAAGGATAAACACCTTGACACCGCCGATTCCGACATCAAGAAGCTGGAGGAGGAGCTGGCTCGGGTGAGAGCTGATAAAGTCTTGCTGGAAAGGCAAGTTTCTGGCTTAAAAGAGCAGAATGTAAAGCTGGGCGAAGAGGTGGGTGGACTCTCCCAGGTGAAGGCTGACAATGTTCTGCTGAAACAACAAGTTTCAGATCTAAATCAGCAGAACCAAAAATTGGGCGAGGGTGTGAGCGAACTTCAGCAGAAGTTGGTTTCCTTTGAAATCGATAGGGCTCTTGCTGCAGACGCCTGGGCTACGGAGTTGGACGAAGCAGCTACCGCATACAGCAACCTTGAAAAACAGGTTGAGGAGTTGAAGGCTGAGAAGGCTGTTTCAGATGCTGCCAATGAGAAGCTTAACAAGGATTTGAATTCGGCTTTGGATGCAGCTGAAGCAGCAATTGGTGATGCCTTCAGTATGGCTATTCGCCAACTCCGCCATCGTAACCCAGGCGTTGCTCTTAACACTACAGGCACTCATCCATACTATGAATTTATCAATGGTGAATTGATGGTGCCTGCTTGAGGGGGTCATGTTCCTGCACCTGATGTTGAGTATGTTTTGGCGGACTTGCCCCCTTCACAAAGTTTGTCAAAGCCAAATGAGAGTCAGCTCAGCTCTGCCCACTAAGAAGGAGTGCCACCCGAGCCATGAAGATCAGCGTCGGAGTCCTTTTACAAATTTTTGATATTGCCTTGTTCCAGGATAGGCTCTGGATCTTTATCAGTTTTTGGCAATATTCAATGAAATATATTTTCTGTAATCTATACTTATTCATATAAGCAATGTTTGAGTCCGTCATATTTATGCCTCGTAAAATGATATTAAGAAGGCAGAGTATTCATTTGAGGACTTAATGGAATATGACTAAGTATAACGAGGCGGAATAGCCTTTTTGAAATTCTGGTGAAGTAAAATTCAGTAGGGAGGCGAGGTAGCCTCTTAGGAATTTCAATGTAATAAAATCAATAATAAGGCGTAGTAGCCTCTTGAGAATTTCAATGAAGTAAATTCGATATTGAGGCGGAGTAGCCTCTTGAGAATTTCAATGAAGTGAATTCAATAATGAGGCGGGGTAGCCTCTTGAGAATTTCAATGAAGAATATTCTGTAATGAGACGGAGTGGCCTCTTGAGAATTTCATTGAAGTGAAATCAATATGGAGGCGGAGTAGCCTCTTGAGAATTTCAAAGAAGAATGTTCTGCAATGAGGCGGAGTGGCCTCTTGAGAACTTCAATGAAATAAAATCAATAAAGAGGCGTAGTAGCCTTTTGAGAATTTCAATGAAGAATATTCTGCAATGAGGCGGAGTGACCTCTTGAGAATTTCAATGAAGTAAATTCAATATGGAGGCGGAGTAGCCTCTTGAGAATTTCAATGAAGAATGTTCTGCAATGAGGCGGAGTAGCCTCTTGAGAACTTTAATGAAATAAATTCAATATGGAGGCGGAGTAGCCTCTTGAGAATTTCAATGAAGAATGTTCTGCAATGAGGCGGAGTGGCCTCTTGAGAACTTCAATGAAATAAAATCAATAAAGAGGCGTAGTAGCCTTTTGAGAATTTCAATGAAGAATATTCTGTAATGAGGCGGAGTGGCCTCTTGAGAATTTCATTGAAGTAAAATCAATATGGAGGCGGAGTAGCCTTTTGAGAATTTCAATGAAGCAGGATTCCGTAAGGAGGCGGAGTAGCCTCTTAGGAATTTTAATGAAACAGATTCCGTAAGGAGGCGGAGTAGCCTCTTAGGAATTTCATTGAAGTAGATTCCGTAAGGAGGCGGAGTATCCTCTTAGGAATTTCATTGAAGTAGATTCCGTAAGGAGGCGGAGTAGCCTCTTAGGAATTTCATTGAAGTAGATTCCGTAAGGAGGCGGAGTAGCCTCTTAGGAATTTCAATGAAGCAGGATTCCGTAAGGAGGCGGAGTAACCTCTTAGGAATTTCAATGAAGTAGGATTCCGTAAGGAGGCGGAGTAGCCTCTTAGGAATTTCATTGAAGTAGATTCCGTAAGGAGGTGGAGTAGCCTCTTAGGAATTTCATTGAAGTAGATTCCGTAAGGAGGTGGAGTAGCCTCTTAGGAATTTCAATGAAGCAGGATTCCGTAAGGAGGCGGAGTAACCTCTTAGGAATTTCAATGAAGCAGGATTCCGTAAGGAGGCGGAGTAGCCTCTTAGGAATTTCATTGAAGTAGATTCCGTAAGGAGGCGGAGTAGCCTCTTAGGAATTTCAATGAAGCAGGATTCCGTAAGGAGGCGGAGTAACCTCTTAGGAATTTCAATGAAGCAGGATTCCGTAAGGAGGCGGAGTAGCCTCTTAGGAATTTCATTGAAGTAGATTCCGTAAGGAGGCGGAGTAGCCTCTTAGGAATTTCAAAGAAGCACAATTTTACAAGTGTTGGACTTACTTGAACTCGTTGAGTAGTGCTTGAGTTTGTTGATTATGTACTCCATAAAACATTGGTAGTTTGGCGGAGTCAAGTTTTGGATGGAGCATTCATCCCTTTGAATTTGAATTGGAGTGTAACTCCTGATCAAATGAAAATTGTGGAATCCAGGATTGGTATGGTGCAGCATATAGCTGTGACACCAATTCTTCCTGCAAGAGCTTGGTTGAACTTTTGAAGAGGTATGGTGTAGCATATAGCTGTGACACCATATTTTCCTACAAAAACTTGGTTGAACCTTTGAGGCGGTATGGTGCAGCATATAGCTGTGACACCATTTTTTCTATAAGAAGCCTGTAGGACCTTGGGGCCGAAATGGTGCAGCATATAGCTGTGACACCAGTTCTTTCCATAGGCGGCCTGCAGGACCTTGGGGTCGGTATGGTGCAACATATAGCTGTGACACCAATCCTTTCCCCCCAAGGAGTTTTTTGGACCTTAGGGTCAGTATGGTGCAGCATATAGCTGTGACACCAATCCTTTCCCCCCAAGGAGTTTTTTGGACCTTAGGGTCGGTATGGTGCAGCATATAGCTGTGAAACCAATCCTTTCCCCCCAAGGAGTTTTTTGGACCTTGAGGTTGGTATGGTGCAGCATATAGCTGTGACACCAATCCTTTCCCCCCAAGGAGTTTTCTGACTCCGTTTGTGAAGCTTTGTTGCATGTTGGATGATCTTTATGGAATAAAGAGTTATGCTTTTATGCTTCAATTGTTGGAGCCGGTGTCTTATCTGCATGGGAACAAGTTCTGCCATGGATAATCAATTGAAAGTTAGAATGAAGATTGAATGTAGGAAGGCATTTCATTAATAATGGAACTACATAAAGAGCTGAGTTGGGGTATGTCTCTTCGAAACTTTTTCAAGGAAAGCGTATCTGGGAAGAACCTTGAGTTAGGAAGAAAAGATCATACCATATTACCCAACTAGCTGTAATATATGCGTAAATTTAAAATGTTCCATTTATTCCTGACCGGAGTGCCATCTAAGTTTTCTAGGCGGTATGTGCCTTTGCCCAAAACCTCGATGACTCGGTATGGACCTTCCCAGGTTGGTGCCAATTTGCCTTGGTGTGCAAATTTATTGCCAATATTGGCCCTTCTTAGGACCAAATCTCCTTCTTTGAAACGGCGTTCAAAAATACATGTGTTATACCGTTTGGCGGCCTTTGCTTTGACAGCTTGGTCCCTCACAAAGGCTTCTTCTCTCAACTCCGCCAAAACCTCGAGTTCATGTGCGAGGTTCTGTTGATTGGCTTCCTTATTGAAATAGAGGACTCGAGCTGAAGGGGCTGCCAATTCAATGGGGATGACAGCCTCAACTCCGTATGTCAGCCGATATGGAGATTCATTTGTGGTGGAGTGAGGAGTTGTTCTGTATGCCCATAAAACGTGGCATAACTGATTTGCCCAATCTCCTTTTGCCTCACCAAGGCATTTCTTGAGGCCCTTCAAGATTTCTCTGTTGGCAACTTCAGCTTGTCCATTGGTTTGAGGGTGTTCCACAGAAGAGAAAATCTGCGTAATGCTGAGATTTTCTAGAAGTTCAGTGGACTTGCGATCTGCGAACTGGGTGCCATTATCAGTGACTATGCATCCAGGGACTCCGAAACGTGCAATGATATTTTCATATACGAATCTTCGAGTCCTGGCTGACGTTATGTGCACCACTGCTTCTGCCTCAATCCATTTAGTGAAGTAATCAACACCAACTATCAAGTATTTGATTCCGTACGTTTTGGCTCCCGAGTGTTATCAGGATCAGGAGAACGATTACGAGATTTTTTCTCAAACTTCTCTGGTTCATCTTGAGATTTACCCTTGAACAAATAATGTTTCAGTTTGCCTTCACGAATGAGTACCTCAATGGTATTTTTGAGTTGCTTGCACTCCTCCGTGGTATGGCCAACTGACTCATGGAACTCACAATATTTCTTTGGGTTCCCACCGCGTCTGATTGGAGGTGGACGTTGAATCCCATAAATGTTAAGGGTAGTCCATCCTATTTCACGCAAGATTTGTTCATATGACGTGTTCAGGGGTGCATAATGAGCAAAATTGAACACACGTCTATCTTGTTGTTTGAAGGGTTGGTTCCCTGCTTTGTCTTTCTAAGGTAACTTATCATTCCTGGATGATTTTTCTTTACCTTTGTCATGGTGTGGAGTTGCGGTGGGTGGTTTATTGCAAGATGCAGTGGCTTCCAGATGCATCTCAATACCCACATACTTGGATGCCTTCCTGCGAAATTCCTCCATCGTAGATGGAGGTCCCTTTGCCAACGACAGAGCAAAAGGTGACTTTGGCTGCATAGCCTCGATAAGGATATGCAACTGTATTGCTTCTGTCAGATCAGGAACCATGGCTGCCTCCTTATAGAATCTCTTAAGGAAATCCTTCAGAGATTCTTTGTCACCTTGCTTGATCTGAGCCAAGGTATGAGAGGTTCTAGGTGCATCCCTAGAGATCACAAAGTGGCTGCCAAAAGCTGTAGCCAGGTCCTCCCATGAATCAATGGAACCTGAAGGTAAACTCTTGAACCAACTAAGAGCTTCACCTGTAAGGGTTCTGGGGAACATCCTGCACATGACATCTTCTTCTGCACCTAGGAACATAGCCTCGTAGATGTAAGCATCTAGATGCTTAGAAGGGTCTGTTTCCCCAGTGTATTTTCCTATGGAAACAGGTTGCATGGTCTGCAAATGTCTGGGGACATGCGCATTCATGAGCCTTTTTGAAAATAGGATACTCATCTTGTACCCCAAGGGGGATGCAATTGAGCCTGCTCTCCTTCCCTCTTGGTGTTGAGCATTTGCCAGTGGAAGGCTTCGTTGCTCTTCCATGTAAGTAGGGATGCGAGAGTAGCTAGGAGTACTTGATTCCTCCTGTGCATGCGCCTCATGATGCGGCTGTTTTACAGGACCTGCTCTCTCGTGAGTATGATTTGTCTTTTCACGATGAAGCTCAGCAATTTCTTCTCTCAGCATCCTGATCATGTCATCTCTCGGATCTGGAGAGTCAGCATGCGTTGCCTTTTTGTGAGCATCGTTGTCAAAATTGAGACGTCTAGGATTGCGTGGAGGAGAATCCTCAGTCTGCACTTCTGGTCCTGGTCTTTCCATTAATGATGAATATGATGGAAATTGATCAAAGATTGTGGGAATACCAAATTTACAGGTCCCACTGGGCGTGCCAATGAACTATCCTTTACAAGGGGTGTAAAGTTATGATTCTGAAACAGCTCAAAATGTACATGTCATGTCAATCTGATACAAGGATGTGTTATACAGATGCAAATACGGAGTGTCCTTGTGAATTGGGCGGAGTATAATCCACACTGGGACGGAGTGTAACTCACACTGTGGCGGTGTAGTAGTCCGCCTGAAGTTGTTTTCTTTGCCTTGACACAATTGGTGGTGGTACCTGCAATTATTCTCCGACGCTCAAGTCAGTATTTCAGAATACTCTTAGACTTAGAAAGCAAATCTGAGAGAATTATACAAGTAAGAGAGTGTAAGGTTTAGAATTGGGGATCCCCCATATACCTTTTTGCTGAGGTTTATATACTTGTTACTGGTGCTCCATTATTGGTGGGACCCGTTCCTTGTTTTCAGGCATTATGCTGGAAAGGTAGTGGGTCCCTGCGCCGTTTGCAAGCACTGTTATTGTAGTGGGTATTTCCACTTACTTGGAAAGCGTGAATGCTTTATTATTTTATTTGTTTTTCCCTTTAATGCGTGACAGTGTGATTCCCATTTTCAACCTCTCAAGACAGAGTCAATCTCGTGCCGGGGTTACAAGTATGGGCTCGCTACGCAGTATGGGAAATTCAATATTCCGCCTGTGTTGAGCCTATGGCTTAGCGGAGTAATATGCATTAGGGATATTTCATGCATGAGGTATTCGATATTTTCTTCCTTGGCGGAGTAACAAACCTTGGCGGGGTAAAACACCTTGGCGGAGTAACATGCCTTGGTGGAGTTACTTGCCCTGGTAGTATGTACTCCGTATAGAAACAATTATAATGTACTTGAAGCGTACTTTTCTTGTTCAAAATGCTGATCTGGCAAAGCATTGAAGCCATGCTTTTGGGGGCCGGTGTTGGGACCGGATCACCTTCTTTAAGTCGTTTCAAGAATTTTGGGATATTTATTAGCCCAAAGTTAATTATCCAACATTTATTTTCCTAATTTATCTTCCTATTTTAAAAATTCGGGGTGTTACAAGTTACACCATTTTCCTACAGACCCTATGGGAACAGCCAAAGCCGCCACCAAGGCTGTTACAACTGGCGGTGCAGCAATAGAAGCCGCCACCACTGAGAAAATCAACACGGAAACAAAAGCAGCCAAGAAAATAGCATTTAACACCCTCTTCCACGTCCTAATACCTCAGAAGAACACAAAAGATCAAATCCAGCTTCTAAAAATGTAAAATCCAAAACAAAACAAAAAAACTGATATTTTCCCCTCTGCCTCTCACCAATCAATGACAGATAGTCCTAAGATTCAGCAAATGCTTCCAAAAATTGGTAAAGTTTCAAAATTTAAGAAGCTGGGCTCAACTGGATCTGTTGCTAGCTTGAGGCGTGAAAAAGAAAGATGCGTTGACTTGGGTTAGATCTATTGCTAATGGCTATAAATTATAAACACCCCAATCAAAGTTTCAATTTTTATGAGTATATTAATGTCTCTGGCCAGCCCCAATATGCAAGAACTTTCGGTTACCTGGAATTTAGAAGTTTTTGAATAAATTGGTGTCACTTATTCAGACTTTCCAGGTGGAGATTGATGCCCCAATTTTGGAAAATTAGCAATACTTTGCAGAACCAAGAAGACTTCACTGGCTTGTGAAGTTGCAGAGTATGTATGAAGTCAGACAGGAATCGCTTGGCTGTGTCTTTGGTTCCTTTGTTGATTGCTGGGTTGGGCGATATGTGTGTTTTGTTTGTTTGAGGTAGAATTAAAGACAAAATTAAGAATAATGAGTATTTCTATCGTTTTATTAATCCTCACTTCGTTCGTGTTGGTGGTGACCAACGTGTTTATACCCCTTCTTTTATTTTGTTAATATTCTCCAATTCATTAACCTTTAATTAAAATAGGTTAATCAGTGACTTGGCATGTGACTAGGCTCCACCTCATCAGTTGGTAGAGGCAGTCAACGGAAGGGGTTATATTCTAAGCTTAAAAATTTTCTAAGGAGACAATACTAAGAAAAATCATTTTAGGGGGCAAAACCAAAATTTCAACAATTCTAGGGGTTAAATTTACCATTTAGCCAATAAAATATTATTATAAATATATTTTTGAGATAATTAAATAAAAATATTTTATTATTTAAATGTTAATAAACAATTAAATAAATTCCAATAAAATATTATTATAGTCAATTATACATATATATATATATAATTAATTACACATTAAGATACTTAAAATATACAATAATCAATTATTCTATAGAGATATCATAAAGATTATTAACCAATTAGTACCAAATTAAAATAAAATAAGCATCATTAATTATTAAACAACTATCACATAAATAATATTATAAAATTTTCTAATTTAATAAATAAATAAATATTAAACACTTTCGTTTTAAAATTAAGTAATTAAATATTTTAATATATTTTTAAAATAATTATTGATTGAAATTAGATATTAATTACTAAGATTAAGTATTATTTATTAAATATTATTAGTAGAAAATAATTATCAATTAAATTATTATCAATAATTTAATACTCAATAAAATAATCAATATCGATATATTATTTTTAAATTAAACAACGATGTCAAACGTTATTGCGATTATTATTATTTTCTTATTTTGACTTTTCCTACTCGTTATATTCTCTCGGTATTCTTATATCTCGTATTAAATATCTCAACTAGCTCTGCTTTTTACTATTTTTCTTGTGCTAAAACTGTTCGGGGAACAGGCCAAGGCCTCAAGCTTCCTACTGAAAGCTCAACAGAGTATCCTCAGGGGTCCTGAGGGTCTGGTTTCCTATTCTTAAAAATCAGGGTTGTTACATGCATCGAGACAATTACGACCGCATGAGGTTAACTATCCCACACATAATCTTGAATTGGTGGCGGTTGTCTTTGCTTTGAAATTATAGTCGCATTATCTGTATGGCTCTAAGTGTCACACCCTAATTTTCTGGACCCGAATCCCGATGTAATCAAGATAATAATCAATAAAAATGCGGGTAAATGTTTCACGTTTAAAATAGTTTCCAAAACACCACGATGATTACATCAAGACCCGAACCACAGAAAACCGAAGAGTGAGATTTAATAATTTATAAGCTGGATCGCTAATCAAAACGCCCACATATGTATACAAAATAATTTGAGTTTACAGCGGGAAAAGAATATGTATACAGGGCACCCGCCTAGTTCCATATATGAAGATATGGAAAAAGGCTCAAGCAATTATGCAATTTCATAATATAAGCCTATTAGGCCACAATCGACCACTCACATAAGTCATAATCATACATCATCAATTGTAGGTAGCCTCTACATGAGGTATTAATCATTAAATCGAATTATGAACTATCCAATTCCTAGTGTCCTTACATTCCTGATGCCTCAAATATTTATATATGATTATACACCACTTAAACCCACTAATCACATTACATAATTGACCTCATACATCACCCAATTGGTATCATTTCAATTTTCACCATCATCAATATACATCGATATATACATGTTTATAAATCTCTATTTATCAACCTCAATATATACAAATCATTCACCACATCAAGTTTAGCAAATGCTTCCGGCAAAGGCATTCCATTACCACCATTTACCTTCTTCAAGAGCTTTAATTCAAAAACCCAAACTCATCCCATGGTAAACCTGCACCACAATGCTAAAAAGGAGACAACATGGGAGAGTGAGTTATACATTCAAAATGACGAATATAAATACATTGTGATTATGTGTACATGCATTCAACCAACATGTGTGCTTTGCTATAAATCATCAATTCATCATTAAACCATCATCAAGATATTATCATATTAGGCATACAAGCCTCATTGTTCACAATTCATGTCAAGCACAAGCACAAGCACATACCCATAGCCCTACATCATTATGAGCATTCACAATTATCATCAATTAAGTCATTAAATCTTTAATCAACTTACACTCTCTCAAGAGGTTCTCATCTCTTTTTGGTCATCTCCATCTCAAATGCCATGTACCTATGGCTAATGCATATGTTAACTGTTTAATGCATATGCAATGGATCCATTTCAATCACCCATGCACACATGGTATCTCAAGGGATCGCAACCACTTATAATCAATCTCATATTGGTTTCCCACCATGCATAGGGTACTCCCTTTTCATAGAATTCTGCAAGATTTTTCATTGTGATCGCAACCACATATCAATAAGTTCATATCGATTTCCCGCGATGCATGGGGTACTCCCTTCATAGTCCCGCAAGACCAATTTCATTTCAATACACTGATGATCACAACCACCTTTATCATATCAATCTATCATGTGATTGTAACCACAAACTCATTCCCCCACGTATAGGGTACTCAATCTCATAGAATCCCACAGGATCTTTATCATTTTGGTATACTTGTGATCGTAACCACTTTCATCATTCTCAACATACTGGTGATCGCAACCACCTTTATTCATTCACATCGGTTTCCCACCACGCATGGGGTACTCCCTTCATATAGTCCCGCAAGACCATTCACTGTTATCGTAACCATATAATCAATCCTATGACATGCCATGAATGCAAAAATGCAATAATGCACATGCCAATCTTAACCTCGGAAGGATTCCTCACCCTTTTATTTAGGGGTATATTATATATTTAGTTTTGTCATCGTTGGTAGGTAATTAATCACAAGGCCCCTCAAGGCACAACATTCATATTTTCATAAATCCACACATAGCATTAATCCACGCATGGAAACCAACAAGGTATTTCAGAACATACATTCAGCAGTTACCATTGCATCTCATACATATGAGTTAATACTTCCATTAATCATATTGGCATCACAATGAACAATGATAATCATCACCACTTATTTCAAGGGCATGTTCAACAACGACATCCCTTTTCATTCAACATTAACATCTATCATTCATTATGTGTGGCATCATCTACTTTTAATCATCATCAACATCATATAAAATTTATTGATTTACACAACCCATTGCCATTCAATTGTCCCCTCATTAATTTCATCATCACACAAGGTATGTCATATAACCATATCATTTACTTTTCATCATGATTCATAATATATCAATAGTGGTGAAGCATACATGTATTCATAACATAGCATAGGCATACACGTACCTTGCCAAGGCCTTAAGCCATTCCATAAGTCACCACTAAGGTACTCCATACATGTACCCCTAATGAAATCACTTGTTTTTACATAATAAAAAAGGTTTTAGGCAATAATGAGCCCATGGAACATTTCAACATGGAGACAAGAGAAAGGTTCACTTTTAGTCTCAAAAATAGGGGGACATGTCACAATTATCATCTATTAGTCCCAATTTAGCAATCATAAAAAGTTGGGTTCAAAACCCTCTTAAACTTAAGTTTTAAAATGTAGTGGGTCTGGTATTTTACGCCTCATGAGAGTTAGAAAACTCCAATTAAGGTAAGACCAATTTTATCACCTCCATAACATTATTATCTATAACTTTTATGAAGAAGTTGGAGGCCAAAAATGTCACTAAGGTGCCCAAACGAGCCAAAAACAACAAAGAGATTACAGCAGTTGGCCATAACAGGGCCATGAATCGATTCATCTAAAAGCCCCAAATTTGAAAAACAGAGGGGTGTAAATCGATTCACTCCCCTCATGAATCGATTCATGCATCCTAGACCCAAAACAGTGCAAACAGAGGCCTTGAATCGATTCAAACCCCGTATGAATCGATTCAAGCATTGGAAAATTGAGGAACAGTAAATCCAGTGAGTCTTGAATCGATTCAAGGCTTCATGTGAATCGATTCAAGTACATCCAGTAGCCTCTGAATAGATTCAAACACTATTTTGAATCGATTCATGACAGCACAGACCTCTTTTTATGCAGAAAAAACCCTATTTTTGAAATTCTAATTCCCCTAACTTTTTCATACGAATTCCAATACCCATCAAATTTTAACACCAACTTATATACATTATTTGTGATGTGTGGCCACTAGTCGCACTAAAAAATTCTAAAAAATGAGGGACTTATGCATATAAATGTGTTGTACCTATTTTGAGGCACTTTTGTGCAACTCAAGGGCCTATTCTCATTGGAATTGGCCCACTCTAATCCCTACAAGTCGTAAACTACATATATGGTCTATTGGATCTATCAGATGTCATCAAAATCATATAAAACTCAATTTGACTCTATGAGTTCCTCAATTATGCATTATCTTTCAATCTTATCACTAATGCCATCACAATGACTATCACATTCAATGCCAAGCATCCATATAATTTCTAAATTCACAAACATATACTTCATCCCCTCAAGGATGGTTCATCAAGAACACATCATTCCCATCAAAGGGATAACTAAACATTTATCATCAACATATATACACATATATCAATCACAATAGCCAATAATTTACCACTCACACCATTTCACTATAAACATGGCAAGGCAAGCATGAGTATCATGATATACATAAATCACTAATTATTCTACTTATGCATTTGGAATGTAAAACTCCTCTCCTACCTTGAGAGAAGAACCATAATTCAAATGCTCCAATCATTTTTCCACATCGTCCGAATTACAATCTACACATTACACATATGCACTTCATATAATCAATAAGCCATTCCAAAGCACCATCATAATTTCAAACAATGTAAATATATCTTAAGTCTTAATATCAAGTCCTAGACTTTCTAAGACACCAATTCGTAACATTGTATTAGGTTTCAGGAATTCCTTCCGAAAAACCATGATTCTCTAAATCTAAAAGGGCTAACCATACCCAACAACAACAACAACAACATCTCTTTCACCATCACTTAAAACTATCCATTTGCCATTCAAATTCATCATGAGCCTCTTAGCTCCTTTCAAACCATTATCAATTAATAATTTCAATGGCACACAAAATGGTCTAAGACCTCATCCAATCACAATCTTATTTATTTGTTTACCCTATCACAACTAGCATGGTTTAGTGCTTACATTCCCCTTTTCATACTCATATCAATACCTATCTATAGGTTTCACCATTAAAGGTCCTCTACCATTTTCACTATCATTTATCATCATACAAATCATCACCTAACATTGAGTACCTCATATTCACTTCTCAAAAACCATTTCTTCTAGCCACAATATACACACATTCCTAAATCTTAGGGCCAAGGTTCATTAAAATTCAAGAATAACCTTCATCACATATGCCTTATCCCAAGTCATCCACCATATCCTCATGGTTTCTCAAATCCTCAACATCAATAATCAATATTACTCATTCAAAAACTCATTCTCATATATAAAATCACTCCAATATTAATAACTCACAATTTTCTCAAGAATTTCCCAAAGCCCCAAAATTTCAATTCCTAGGGTTTTCACCAAAAATCCACAATCATCAATTCCAACCATTTATATGCATTATCTCAAGCATCCATAGGCTAATAACATAGCATTCTAATCGTCATCATCAACAGCAACAATCCCCAATGGTTTTCTAACCTAGGGTTTGGTTCCACATGCCATTATCCATTAAAATAACATCTAATCTTCCATTACAATACTTAAATAAACTCAAAAGCATCAATAAAAGCCATGGGTGTTCAAAAATCATACCTCTCTTTCAAGCCCAATGCCAAACTCAAAAATAAGGGAAAAAGAAGAAGAGGAGAGCCAAGCTTTGCTCCTACGTCCTATTCTTGCTTCATGAATCCATGATATCCAATTAATTTTGAGTGGGTGAGGCAATGGAGGAAGGTGGTCACGGTTTGGTGGAGAAGAAGAGAAAGGAGAAGAAAAATGAAGAATAGTGGAGGGAGAAAGAAGCCAACAAGAAATATAAGAGAGAAATAAGAGTTGTTTTAAATTTTTGATCCATCATTAAAACTCCATTTTATAATAAACAGGATCTTTGTTCAGGCTCAATACTTTATCTAAAAATTATTCTGAATATATATTCGGATTCCCAATAATATTCTTAACAGTCCTGGTGATAGGCACCCGCAAGCGTACGGGGTATCGCGTAATAAAAAGAGATATCATTCCCATAGAGATTGTGCCCAAGTACTAGTTTATAGCAGTGGTTCAATTATCTAGAAAATTCTTAAGACAATTTTTAATTCAGAAGATTTCTAAAAACAAAATAAAAATAAATGCAAACTTCAAGAATTAAACTTGTTTACTTTGAATTAGAACAAATGAATGGTGAAACTCTTGGGATTCGGTATGTGATCACGTCATGTATTAATTTTACCTAAGACTTTCCTATTTATTAATGCATGTTCTAAGGTAGGATTTCCGAATTTAATTAAGCCTTCCTCTCGGAACAACATTAATATACCCAACTAATAAAGAACCGCGTTCAATTTATTATTTGGGCTCATTAAGAACAATGAAATCCCACGTAACCTCGAAGCGTCATTCTCACTTTCATGACCCATGACCCTAAGTTCAATTTCATGCGTTGAAATAACCAATTAATATTTCGATTATCTTAGTGTTTAAGTTCAATTGACCCTATCTCTAGATCTTCAAAAGCATTAAGCACTCATGGAAATTGAATAGAAACTAGAGATTAATAAACAGAACAAGTCTCAGGATCAATTCAATACAATAACATGTGACACCCTTAACCCAAGATTGGAGTTTAGTTACACATGCCTAATTCAACACAGCCCATAATAGAGATCATATTCAGAGATTACAAATTAAAGGGAAGTCCCAAGGAAAAAGAAGAAAAGAAAGTAAAAGCTCTCACTATTGCTTGTAAATCTCCTTCTGAAATCTGCCAATCGATGTTCTTCAATGTCTATGGTCTTGATCCCCTCCAAAATCCCTTGAAAAGTTCTCTCTTTTTCTTCCAAAAAGTCTCCCAAGATGTCTATGTGTTTTAGCCTCTCAAAAACTGCCCCCTTTTATTTAGAAACTGCTCCAAAAATTAAAGTAACTGCAAAACGTGCAAAAACCCACTAGAAATGGGAGTGGGTTTTTCCAAGGGTCCAAAAAATCAGTTTTTTCACCTCCGGGCAGAGAGATCCACGGCCAGTGGGAAAAACCCACTGGCAGTGGGTTTCTAACAACAACACACACGGCCAGTGGGAAAAATCCATTGGTAGTGCATTTTTTATGGCTCAATTCTCCGACTCCAGAGAGGTCCCACTGGCAGTGGGTTTTTCAGGACTTCCTCTTTTTGCGTTTTTCTCCCTATTTTGAGGCCCCAGAATATCCATCTTGGTAGATCCTTTCTCTATCATGCTTTGGAAGGTGGATAAGGCTTTATTTTTGAGCTCTTAGTGGCTTGACTCCTTTCCATGCATCCAATGCTTCCTCGAATGCTTCTTGTTTTTGAATTTATGCACCTGTAACTAAGCTATTCCTGTAAAACTTAAAACACCCGAGTAACAAATGCGGAATGAAGGAAAACACTTGGAATTAAGGAGAAAAACAACACAAGTAACCTAGAAAACCTAAACAAAACACCACTAAAACAATGCAAATTAAACAACTATTAAAACACCCTAAACTAGAACATTGCTTGTCCCTAAGCAATTATCATTAACACAAACATGAATAATAAGGAATGAAGAACTCAGAACAACTTGAGGAACCCAATTTGAAAAGTTATTAACAAATGATTGCAAGATTATCAAAATAGGAACCACACAATTATTCATGCCATGCTCACTATACTAGGCTACAGATACACATCCTTTTATTTCTCTCTAAGTATTTAAGCTTGTGTATAAGTATCACTCAAGTCATAGCATTTCAAGACACTACCATAGGCTTGGCAAGTGACATAAATCTCAACAGTTATTTAGAAAAACAAGTTATGGTCAAAAGGTCTTTCATCTGGTTGTAATGGGGCCATGGGTTCACAGATGCGGGAATGGATACCAAGAAAAGGAAATTCAAAGGGTTATATTCAATGAAATCACTGAGAATAATAAAGTTTTGGAAGGCAGACCAGAGAACACATTTTCTTATCCCTTCTAAAACTTTTAAAGAGTCCTTTTGTTTTCATTTTTAATTTTGACTCCTTTCTCAACCTTGTTTTCATTCTTTTGTTTGTTCTTCCAAAAAAAATTTCTTTAGTTGGAAACACAAGTTCATTTTGTTTATTTTTGTTTCCCAACTAAAACTAACTTTTCTTTTAGCCATTTCATTCTAGTTACCATCCTTGAATTTATATTATTTTCTCAGGAATTTATCAAATCAATTACCAAAGGGTTTCAAAAAAAAGTCAACAATTTAGGCTCAACAGGGGGCAACTAATGGTGTATTGTAACATTCAAAGTTCAGAGGCTAAAGAACAAAACCTATGATGCCTTTTTCATTCCATAACCTGTAATCACCAACCATTTTGAATTGGTCGCAAGTCAAGTTCTAGAATGCTTCAAATGTATGACACACTCAATACAAGAAAATAGGGGTTTTGTAAATGTTTATTTTCAATGCATACCCCTTTTTAGCTCAAAAGCTCTCAAAATAAATGGTGAATAGAACTAGCCAAAGAAAATACAAAATCATAAAGCATAGTACCTCCTGACAAGCTAGAAATCATCATAACAAAATATTTGTGTTTTTTGTTTTTTTGTTTTTTATATATATATAGATTCCAAAAGGTCCAAATTTCATCATTCTAAACTGAAACAATTTGTGGCAACAATAATCGCTTGCAAACTAGCTATGTTATCCTAGATAGAGATACAATAAAAAACAAAATGCAATCAACCTACATCTAGCATGATCAAATAAATGAAACCAAAGGAAAAATGCAACATGCAATCAAACTAAGTCAAATGAAATCACAAACTGAAAAAACTCAGAATAAGTTTCATGTACCTACCACCCCAAACTAAACGTGAGCAGTGTCCGCACTGTTCAGTCCGCACTGTTCAGTAGAGGGAGAGTAAGGTACAGTGAAAGTTACCTTTCATGGAGAAGAAGGGGGAAAGTGCCCCTGCTGTGAGTGCCACGTATACATAGCATCCACTCGTTGGGCTATGTCATCGATCCTACTTCTTTGCCGAAGTTGCTCAATAGGCAAGGACTCTAGACGGGTGTTCATTCCTTGCATCAAGGAATACATCCGTCCCATAGAAAAACCGGAGTCGGAAGTGGATCGGGACGGGCCAGCTGAGTGGTCATGAGGAAGGGGCATCTCGGTGTCCAAGGGGGTATCCTCTTCAGTACTTGAAAACAAGAAAGAAGTCTTGCCCTCCAGGCTAGTGAAGCTAGGGTCAGGCAAGGGGTGAGGCATAGAAATTCTTGGAATAACCAAACAATAAATGTTACGTTCCATCGTAATCATACCCATGTGTATCATTTCATCAATATCAACCCTCTTAGGTTAACACAACAGAGTATCATCATCCAAATTTATTCCCACATACCTAGCAAGTGGGTTAATGTAACCAGCCATGATGAGCTTGCCAGAGGTGGCCCGGCCAACTCTAGCGAATTGGCTAAAAAGCCATTTAGTGGAATGGATGGGGGTCTCATGAATCATGGCATATAAAAAGTATAATTCAGCAGCCCTAATAATACCTGGGCTGTCAAATCGCCCAAAAATGGAACGGGCCATAAACCTTTGCAAGTATTTAAAAACTGGATGATGGATAAGAGAGGCTTTGGTTGAGGATGGATCATAGTTATCTTTGGCTTGTGAAATTTGGGACCAAAAATATTTAGCCTTAAAGTCCCTAGGAATGCGAGAAGCATTCACACGAGCATGCATCTCTTCAGGAACAGAGGGAAAACCATAGATGGCATCCACATCTGCTAAATCCATCCTAAAATCAAAATTATTTAGCCTAAAAGTGATCTCCCAACCGGAATCATTTGCACAAGGTTTTATATCAATTGAGCTAAGGAACTCTAAGGTGGTACGCTCATAACTTGGTTCAAATAGTTCAATAAAAGTTTCCCACCCCAAATTTTGACAAAGTTTGTAAATGTCCTCATATAGCCCAAGTTCAAGTAAAGATTGTTTGCAAAAGAACCTTGAGGAGATAATTTCCCTAGAGGCCAAAAAAGCTAAGCGCATTCTTTGGTCATCCAATGTGCACTTAATATCATCTATACTAGAATAGTTAGATGACTTACCTTTGTTCTTTCTCTTTTTGCAAACATTCTTGGTTCTTCCAGAAGACATGTTTTTGGTACCTAAACTTCAAATTCAAATTCATCCACTAAACATGTCAATATGGGCAACAAAATAGAAGTTTTATAATGGGTAGGCATATGAAGGCCCAAACAGGATAAAACAACCTATAAGTATGTACAAGGAAGAACAAAGAGTTGTTTTTGGCATTTTGTCAAACACTTGGTGGGCATAAAAATATGAACTAAGAAATCCATGAAACATGCACCACCAAGTCTCCCAATTTCACATATCACACTTCACACATGAATAATAATGCAATAAATGTCCATTATGTGTCATGGAGTCTTAATCATGAAGAAAAAAGTGCATGTGGGTTTCAATGTATAATGATGAACATGATAAAGCCAAACAAGAAATTGATCGCATACCCATATGAATTTTTCATCAAAATAAACACATATGAACATATATAAACACTTTTACATGATCAATTTCATCAAAAATCACCCAATATAACAAGTAGAAGACAACCCCAAACTAAGAGAAAGAACCGCAAATCTGAATAAAAAAATAAGACTTACTTTGATGAAAGATGTAGAAAGGAGTGATGTAGAGTTTGTGTTGAGTAAAAGAAATTGGGGGAACTTGAGTGGGGTTCAAGCAATTTCTCAACCTAAGAGTGATTTGCAATGGTAGTGTGATGGAATGAGGGAGAGTGAAAGAGCGGAGGAAACCCACGGTCATTGTGTGCATTAAATAAAAAAAACTGCAGTTGTATGAGAACCCACGGCCAGTGGGAAAAACACACGGCCAGTGGGTCTCGCTGCCTTGGGCTCTAAAAGTTGCACATTGGACTTGTTTGAAACTCATGGCCAGTGGGAAATTCCCATGGATAGTGGGTCCTGCTGTCTTGGATCTAAAAAATTGCCACATTGAACCTATGTGAAACCCACGACCAGTGGGAAATTCCCACGACCAGTGGGTTTCTCTGTTTTTTGCCCAGAAAAAATTTTTCTTTTTACATGTATGACACTTGCAAAAAACCCACTACTAGTGGGAAAAACCCACTGGCAGTGGACTTTACTGTTTTGTCCCCAAAAAAATTTTGCACTTTAAGTCAGAGGAGTCCACTGCCAATGGGAAAAACCCACTGCCAGTGGACTTCACTATTTTCAAACATTAAACTCCCTCTTTTACACATAAACTTGATTGCATTTGTTTGCACTTGTCCTAGGAATCACATGCATGCATTCAAAATAGAAAAAAAAATACAAGAGAAATATGAACAAAGATAATCAATCATGCAATTGAGATAGGATTACACATCATTTTTCATCAAAGATAAATCAATATGTAATAACCCCAAAATGAATCACAGAAGGAAAACAAGAAATAATAAAGAGATTTTTTTCTTAATTAATTTTTTTTGTGAAACAAAACACACAAATTCAAATAAGAAAAAGAAATTTAAGATTACCATGGAACCATGGGGTTACCTCCCCATAAGTGCTAAGTTTAACATCTTCAGCCGGATGCTATACCTAAATTTCAACCAAAAACCTATTAGAGCCATGAAATTCATACCTCAGTGTAGAATTTAAAGGCTTAAGTTCCACATTTGGGTTCACCACTTTGTCACACATGACTTCAGTATCATTGTTCAATGGTGCATAACCCTTACTACATTTGGATGTTCCTGTAGGCTCATTCAGAAAAACAAAATCAAGTGGATCCTTAGGAAGAATCTCTTCCTTCACCACTTGGTCAACTAATTCAATGTTACAGCAAACATTATCATGAAAAGGTTTTTTCAAATCATCTATCAATTTAAATTCAACCTTTTGGTCCCTTACAGTCAGAGACAACTTACCATTTTTAACATTAATCACGGCACCTGCAGTTGCTAAAAATGGCCTACCTAATATAATGGGGATCATAGAATCCTCATCCATTTCTAGCACAACAAAGTCAGCAGGGATAAAAAATTTTCCTACCCTAATAGGAACATCCTCTAAAATACCTATAGGATACTTAATAGATCTATCAGCCAATTGTAAGGTCATCCTAGTAGGTTTCAATTCATTCAATCCCAGTTTCATAGAAATAGACAGAGGCATCAGGCTAACACTAGCTCCTAAATCACATAAAGCTCTATCTATTGGCATATCACCAATCATGCATGGGGTGGAAAAACTACCTGGATCCTGAAGCTTGGGTGGTAGCTTTCTTTGGATCAGTGCATTACACTCTCTAGTAAGTGCTACAGTACCCTCCTCTTCCAACCTTCTTTTATTGGACAAGATATCCTTCAGAAACCTTGTATATGTAGGCATTTGTTGCAAAGCATCTGTGAAAGGAATATTAATGTATAGTTTTTTCAAAACTTCTAAAAACTTACCAAACTATTTGTCCAACTTGGCCATAGCCAAGCTCTGAGGGAATGGAATGGGAGGCTGATAAGGTTTCACCTCCTCCTTCTTTTCACTCTATTTTTCCTCCTCTATTACCAGATGAGAAGAAGACTCTTCCCCTTTCTTCTCTTTCTTGGCCTCCCCTTCAGTTATCCCAACTGCACCATCATACTGTGTGCCACTCCTAAGAGTGATAGCCATGGTGTGATTAGATGGTCCTGTTTCGGGCTTTCCAGGAAAAGTTCTTGGCATTCTTGTTGAAGATGAGGCTTGTTGGGCAATTTGGTTCTCCAACATCTTATCAAGAGAGTCCACCTTGGAGGTTAACTTCTTGATAGCCTCGGAGAACTCATCATTTTGCTTAATTTGAGTGGTCACAAATGTCTCCATCAAGGACTCCAATTTTGATTTCTGTGGAGCATAGGGTCCTTGTTGTGACCTGAAGTTATTCTGGTTGCCTTGATTTCCTTGGAATGTGGAAGTCTATATTGGAATCCTGGTGGGCCTTGTTGTCTGTAATTATTCCCAAAATTTCAACCATAGCTCCCAATATCATCCACTTATTGCATTTCAGCTTCGGGGCCTTGGGATACACCAAGCTGACAACCTGTTGTGCTATGACCTGTAACTCCACACAATTCACAAACCATATTAGAAGCACCTGTTCCTAACTTATCAAATTTAATAGACAGAGCTTCTGCCTTAGTAGTTAGAAGGGAAATTGCATCTAAAGAATACTTACCTAGAGTTTTTGATGGTAAACTCCTTTCAGATGACCACTGGTAGGTGTTTTGTGCCACCTCTTCTATAAGATTATACCCCTCCTCCATATTCTTGCTCATAAAAGCGCCGCCAGCTGTAGCATCTAATGTAACCCTTTGGTTCAGGGTCAAACCATTATAGAAGATGTGGACCATCAACCATCTTTCCACTCCATGGTGTGGGCATTCTTGAAGCAACTCTTTATACCTTTCCCATGCATCATATAGTGTCTCATCATCTTTCTAGGTGAAAGTGATGATCTGCTTCCTCAGTTGGTCGATTTTTCTCCATGGATAGTATTTGTTTAGGAAGGCATGAGATAGCTGCTCCCAAGCAGTGATCGATCCCTCTAGAAGTGAATACAACCATGCTCTAGCCTTATCCCTCAAAGAGAATGGGAAAAGCCAGAGCCGGATTGCATCACTTGAGACGCCATTCACCTTGAGTGTATCACAGTACTCAAGGAAGATTTGGAGGTGTAGATTCAGATCTTCAGATGGTAAACCTCCAAATTGGTTTTGTTGGACCATTGAGAGTAAGGATGGCTTCAATTCAAAGTTGTTAGCCTCAATGGTTGGCCTTGTGATGCTAGGCCTCCTACCCATTGCATTGGGTGCTGTAAAATCATGAAGTGCTCGGTTGTTGGGATTGTCCATTTGCTCTTCGGTGTTTGAACTCGAAGCTTGTTGCTTGTTTTGTTCAAGCTGTTTCCGAAGTGCTCTGATCTTACGGAGAGTTCATTCTATTTCTGGGTCAAAAATATGTTCGAAACTACGACTCCTTCGCATAAATAAACCTGCACAATCCACAAAAACACCAAACCCAAGCGTAATTCTGCAGAAAAAAAAGATAAAAATAATGCAGAAAAATAAAAGGGAATCTAGTCTAATCAAAAACACCGCTTAGCCAATATTAGGGGAACACAATCCCCGGCAACGGTGCCAAAAATTTGATAGGCACCCGCAAGCGTACGGGGTATCGCGTAATAAAAAGAGATATCGTTCCCACAGAGATTGTGCCCAAGTACTAGTTTATAGCAGTGGTTCAATTATCTAGAAAATTCTTAAGACAATTTTTAATTCAGAAGATTTCTAAAAACAAAATAAAAATAAATGTAAACTTCAAGAATTAAACTTGTTTACTTTGAATTAGAACAAATGAATGGTGAAACTCTTGGGACTCGGTATGTGATCACGTCATGTATTGATTTCACCTAAGACTTTCCTATTTATTAATTCATGTTCTAAGGTAGGATTTCCGAATTTAATTAAGCCTTCCTCTCGGAAAAACATTAATATGCCCAACTAATAAAGAACCGCGTTCAATTTATTATTTGGGCTCATTAAGAACAATGAAATCCCACGTAACCTCGAAGCGTCATGCTCACTTTCATGACCCATGACCCTAAGTTTAATTTCATGCTTTCAAACAACCAATTAATCTTTCGATTATCTTAGTGTTTAAGTTCAATTGACCCTATCTCTAGATCTTCAAAAGCATTAAGCACTCATGGAAATTGAATAGAAACTAGGGATTAATAAACAGAACAAGTCTCAGGATCAATTCAATACAATAACATGTGACACCCTTAACCCAAGATTAGAGTTTAGTTACACATGCCTAATTCAACACAGCCCATAATAGAGATCATATTCAGAGATTACAAATTAAAGGGAAGTCCCAAGGAAAAAGAAGAAAAGAAAGTAAATGCTCTTACTATTGCTTACAAATCTCCTTCCGAAATCTGCCAATCGATGTTCTTCAACGTCTATGGTCTTGATCCCCTCCAAAATCCCTTGAAAAGTTCTCTCTTTTTCTTCCAAAAAGTCTCCCAAGATGTCTGTGTGTTTTAGCCTCTCAAAAACTACCCCCTTTTATTTAGAAACTGCTTCAAAAATTAACGTAACTGCAAAACGCGCAAAAACCCACTGGAAGTGGGAAGAACCCACTCAGGGGTCCAAAAAATCTGTTTTTTCACCTCCAGGCAGAGAGATCCATGGCCAGTGGGAAAAATCCACTAGCAATGGGTTTCCAACAGCAACACACACGGCCAGTGGGAAAAACCCATTGGTAGTGGGTTTTTCTGGACTTCCTCTTTTTACGTTTTTTCACTAATTTGAGGCCCTGGAATATCCTTCTTGGTAGATCCTTTCTCTATCATGCTTTGGAAGGTGGATAAGGCTTTATTTTTGAGCTCTTAGTGGCTTGACTCCTTTCCATGCATCCAATGCTTCCTCGAATGCTTCTTGTTTTTGAATTTATGCACCTGTAACTAAGCTATTCCTGCAAAACCTAAAACACCTGAGTAACAAATGCGAAATGAAGGAAAACACTTGGAATTAAGGAGAAAAACAACACAAGTAACCTAGAAAACCTAAACAAAACACCACTAAAACAATTCAAATTAAACAACTATCACCTGGCCAATGACATCTTAATCAGAGATACATGATCCGACACCCATATTTTAACCTTGTATAATTTTAGCTCCTTTTAGTCTCTATAAATTATGAACATCCATAACAAATCCCAATTTAATTATTTCTAAATTTTTGGGACATGTATTAACCTATATATAATTATTTACTATTTATCCCTCTTAATTAATTATTTTTTTTATAAATTTTGGGATGTTATACTAAGTTTGTGGTCTTTCGTGATCACAAAAGTCTTAAATACTTGTTTGATCAAAAAGAGCTATGATGGTGAAAAGTCTTAAGATATCATCCAAGAAAAGTAAATATGGTTACCGATGCTTTAAGCCGAAAATCATTGCATGTATCCGCTATGATGGGGAAAGAGATGGAGCTAATTAAACAGTTTAGAGACTTGGATGTATGTGTGGAGGTTTATACCCCAAAGAAACTTTCTCTTGAGGCATTAAGGATTTCAAATGTATTCCTTGAATGGGTGAAGACGCAACAACCAAATGATGAGTATTTGATGGAGATGAAAGAATCTCAAGCTAATGGGAAGAATTTGTTTATATCGAAAGGTTCCAATTGTATTTGGCGTGTGAAGGATCTCATCTATGTCTCAGCGATTGGTGATATGAAGAAAACTGTATTGGAAGAAGCTCATAAAAGTGTATTCAGTATACAACTTGGTGCTACCAAGGTGTATCAAGATTTGAAGAAGAATTTTTGGTGGCCCGGTATGAAATAGGTATGGCTAGCTATGTTGCTACCTGCATTGTTTGTCAAAAGGCTAAGGTCAAACATCAAAAGCCATCTAGTGTACTTAGACCTCTTTTTATTCCTGTTTGGAAATGGGATGACATTTCTATGGATTTTGTTTCTGGATTGCCCAGAACGCGTACTGGATATGATGCAATATGGGTAATTATTGATATGCTGACAAAGTGTGCTCACTTTCTGCCCATGAATATGAAGAGTCCACTGGAGAAATTGGTACAATTGTATATTAAGGAGATTGTTAGACTACATGGTGTGCCTTCAAGTTTTATGTCGGATCGCGACCTGCAGTTTTTTTCCCAATTTTAGGGAAGCTTACACCAAGAGCTAGGTTCTGAGCTCAAGCTTAGTTCTGCTTATCATCCGCAAACGGATGGACAATCTGAAAGAACGATTCAAAGCCTTAAAGATTTATTGCGGGCATGTGTGTTGTAGCATAATGATTGTTGGGAAAGATTCCTACTATTAATTGAATTCATATACAATAATAGTTATCATAGTACTATTGGTATGGCCCCATATGAAGCTTTGTATGGTAAAAAATGTAGAACTCCTTTGTGTTAGCTTGAAACTGGTGAAAATTTGGTGTTAGGACCAAAATTGATTACGAAAACAAATGAGCAAGTTAAAATGATATAAGAGAAGATGAAGATTGGCCAAGATTTTCAAAAGAATTATTATGATAAGAGGTGAAAGCCACAGCCACTTGAATTTCAAGTTGGTGATCATGTGTTCTTGAAGGTGTCAAGAGACAAAGGTATTGGAAGAGCTTTGAAGAGTAAAAAGTTAAGCCTGAAGTTTATCGGACCGTTTGAAATCCTTTAAGGGATTGGCGATGTGACATATAGGATTGCCCTTCCTCCACACTTATCAAATTTGCATAATATGTCTATGTTTTACAATTGCAAAAGTATGTATATAATCCTACGATGTGGTTGCCCTTGATGATGTTGAGATTAGGGACAATTTGTCCATTCCTCTGGTGTCTGCTACTATTGTTGAACATTATGTCAAGAAATTACGGAACAAGTTGATTCCTTAGGTGAAAGTATGTTGGAAGCATGAAGATGTAATTACAACCACATGAGAGCGTGAGGACGATATGCGGAGGCGATATCCTGAAATATTCGAGTCAGGTTGGTAATTCCAAGGATGAACTTTCTTTTTAGGTGGGTTGGATTGTAACATCCCAAAAATTTAAACAAATACTTATTGAGAGAAATAATTAATAGAATAATTAAATATGAATTAATTAATGTCCTAAAATTTAGAAATAATTAAATTTGGATCTATTATGATTACTCATAATTAATTGGAACCTATAGAGCTGGATTTAATACCCAATTAAAATAGGGTGTCAGATCAAGTATCTCTGATTGAATTACTATTGATCAGGACTATTATGGATGTTAATATGAATCTGAATATATATACAGAATAATTTTTTAATAAGTATTGATCCTGTACGATGATCTTGTCTATTGTAAAATGGAGAAATTTTAATGCAGAGCCAAATTAAATCTCATATCCTCTCTTTTCCTTTCTCGTTCACGTTTTCTCTCTTCTCCCACAAGGCAAAAAAAATCCTTCTTTTCTTCTTCTTCTTCTCTTCTCTTCTCTTTCCCCTCCTAAAACCCATCAAAGTGGGTGTGTGCCTTGCTATTCTCCATTTGTCGTTTTCCTCTTGCATGTAAGGAGGAGATTGTTGTAGTTGGAAGCTCCCCATTTCCCTCTGTATTTTTGTTTCCTTTTCTCACTCTTAGAAGCTCACTTCAATTTGGCTTGAGATAAGTTCTCGCTCACTATTTTCTTGAGCTTAAGCTCTAGGTTATAGATTATTATGGTTGGAGAGAATGTTATGTGTGTAACACCCTAAGTTTTAAAGAAAACAATTTATGGAATAATGGTAATTAATTATGTATGGTCCAAAGATTGTGGGAGAACTAATTAGACATTAGAGGTGAATTATCAGTAAATTAAGATTTACCAGAGTTGGATGATTTAAGGAAAGATATGGGACCTACTTGGTCAAATTAAATAATTGTTGGGTCTAGAATACTTTGAAAATTATTGTGGTTATAGTGGTATAGTTGAAATAATTTTTAGTGTTAAGGAAATAATTATTCGGACTCAACGTATGTAAATAAACGGGGAAAAAATACGAGCCAAATGTAATTAAAAGAAAGTGTAAATTCCCATTCCCCTTTTCCACTTAACCGTAGCATCTTTTCCTCTCTCTTTTGGTCCTTTTATCCATTGGACAATGGGGAATTATTAACCATTAGTAAAAGCAACTTGGAGCACTCTTTTGTCCATTGGGTAATACCCAATTTACACTAAAATTCTTCTCTCTTTCCCTCTATCACCGTGGAGCCTTTTTCTTCTCCCATCTATGTTTACTTTTTTTCTTCTCATTCACTCCATGGCAAACCGTCCACTCCCTTTCACTATTCCATTCTCTTACAAAAATCAACAACTAAACTTGGAAATGTGAAGCATTTGTGGAGCATGGAAGCTTGCATGGACAATCTTCCCTCTCCTCCCACTCTCATTTTTGTTTTTATTTGGAGCTTGGATGACAGGTAAGATTTTGAACCCATTTTGCCCCATTATTGATTTTTATGATGCTAAGTTTGAAATATGGACATTAGGCTTTGTGGGTGTTAAGGAAAATGATGAACCCTAGGTTGGATGGTTAGAGAATGTGATTATTGATAATGGTTTATGTTATAAATGGATATGGGTTAGTGGATCTATGATGAATCAATAAAGATGGTGAGTGTTAATTATTGTTAGGTGATTTATGTGAAAAACCCCAAGTGTTGATAGTTTTGGGGTTTTGGCCAAATTAATGAGTTAAATGATTATGATGCCTTATAATGATTTTATATAGGGAAATGAGTGTTTGAAAAGTTGATATTGATTCTTGAGGTTTGGGAGATGTGAGCATGTAAGTGTATATGTGATTAGAGGAGTTGAATCCCTTCAGTGTTGGCAACTATGATGATGTTAATAATGGTTGAAGACCATTGGTGGAGGATTAAGGAAATGGATACTTGAGTTGATGAAGTCTAGGGCCTTGATATATGCCATTTTGAAATTGTTGAATTGGTAATGATCTTAGATGGAGCCAAAAGGCTTATAATGAGTTTGAATAAATTGTGATGATAGTTGAGTGATTCATGAAATGATTTAGAAGACTTATGGATGAGAGGTAATGATGTTGTTGGGTATAGTTAGCTCTTTTGAAACCTAAAGAATCTTGGTTTTGGGAAAGGAATTCCTGAAGCCTAACATAAGCGTGTGAATTGGAGTTTAGACAAGTCTAGGACTTGATAATAAGTTTTAAGAAATGATGCCTTATGATGGCATATTAATTTCATGTATAAATATGTGTTTGTTGATAGGATTGTGTTTTGGACGATGATGCGGAACGATCGAGACGATTGCGTAGCGGTTCTTCTCTCGAGGTAGGAGAGGAGTTTGCATTTCAAATTTGCATGAGTGAATAATTGTTAATTATATGTATGTATGAACTCATGCATTGCCTTGCCATAAATATGTTATATGTTGAATTAATGATGTGATGATTGATGGCTTGGCTTTTGTTACTAAGGAATGGTATATGTATATATGTATGTATAGATGTGAAATAAAGATGAATGCTTGATTGTCCCTTAATTGGACATGAATTGATTATTGATGAAAATCTATGAATAGATAAATTATTTGAGGTGTAAAGTATTGTTTGTGATAATTATGCAGAAAGATGAGTGGGGTAGTGGTGAAAAGCATTTTAAAACCCCTTTTATGTAATTGAAGAATTAGGATTAAAAATAAGAGGTATGGTTTGTTGGGATAGGCCTAAATGCATGATTAAGTATGTGTAGGGTGTTAAATTAGGCCAACTATATGTGTAAGGTGGATTGTGACATGCAAGTGGAGTGGAAAACCCAAGTTTGGGCGTGTCTTGATGATCTCGCTCAAGCGAGATGGATTTTCACTCAAGCGAGAATCCCCTGCATCAGAGGGGTGGTCTCTGGCCTAATCTCGCTTAGGCAAGGAGAGGTCTCGCTCAGGCGAGACATGTGTGGAATAGGTGAATGCGCTACTGGAGGAATCTTGCTCAAGCGGGCGTGGCCACGCTTAAGCGAGTGAGATGGAAAATGGTTCTAGATAAATCTCGCTTAAGCAAGAGGCGAGGCAAGTTGAATCTCGCTTAAGCGAGCGAGCCTAAAATGAGGTACTGGACAATTTTCGCTCAAGTGAGTGTGAGTCACTTGATCGAGCACGAGGGGTCTGATATTAAAACTCTACTCGCTCAGGCGAGTGGCCAGCTGGGGGAGTCTCGCTCAAGCGAGCGAGCATGGAAGCGCAGCTGGGAACATTTCGCTTACGTGGAAGGGCTCGCCCAAGCGAGCTATGTTGATCTCGCTCAAGCGATATGTTGATCTCGCTCAAGCGAAGGAAATCTCGCTTAAGCAAGTTGGCCAAAATGGAATTTTATTTCATTTTCTTTGTTTTGGGATTATGATGGACCCCTTCCTGTGCGTTGTGAGATAATTGAGGAGATGTGTATGGGGTATTTAATGATGACATGACATGGTGGTGATTGGAATTAATTGATACACTTGGAATGAATTATTTATGATACTTTTACCACCAAGGATGAGATATGAAAAATGATAATGAGGATTTGATGATGGGGTTATGAGATACACCCTAGAGTGATTATGAAACCAATGAGAGAATAGTTAAATGACGTAGTATTTCTTATAAACCGATGAATCGGAGATGATAATTGTAATGTGTAATAATGAATGATGTTGTGGATCCTTTCCTTGAGTAAAAGATGATCGTTATTATTAATGAATTATCGTATACCATTATGTGTGATACAAGTGTGATCTTGTATGTGTGGTTTGAAATATAATAATGAGATGTTGTGAACGCCACACCAATATACATATATATATAGATAGATGAAATAATGGTAATGAATAATGATATGAAAAACCACTAAATGATTATGTAGTGATATTGATGAAAGATTAATGAGTGTTAATGATGATTTGTGATGTTTGTGATACCATTATGGTTGATTGCAATTGTTGACTTGCAAGTATAATATATGATATATTGAGATAAAAATGCCACATATAAAACTTGAAAACAATGGCTAAAACCAACAATGATAAAATCCACTAAGATGTGTATGGTGGTGTTGGTGATTATGACGATGATGTTTGATGAGTGGCATTTAGGATGCATAGTGTGAGAAATGCATTTGATTTTCATTGCATTGCATCCATGGCATATCATTCGCTGCCGCTAAGGAATATTAGGGGGTTCCCCCGGTTGGCCCAGTGGGAGGGCGGCTCAGTGCATGAGCATTCTTGTTGTTTCCCCTGTGACTCAGTGTGTGAGTCACGAAGCTGCCCTTAGTTTGGTGATGAGGCACCCTATGTGGCTGGCCCAGTGGGCGGGCAGCTCTGTGATGAGCAAGTACCTCGGTGTCCGACGGGGCACGACTCTCTCGATGTGTGTTCAGGAGGGGCCTGTAGCATTTTTGGCAGTTGAGGCCATGTTGTTGATCCGCAAGTCACGGGGTGACTAGTGCTACAGATGGACGATAGCGGTTTGGTACCAGTAAAAGATGTTATGGATATGCTTGCATGCTTTGAGATATGTGTAGACATTATTCTACTGTAGTAGGGGCATAGTAGCACGCCTATGCTCGTCCCACACTTGGTGTTATTTCCCACAGTCGGATCCACATTTGTTGTCTATTCCATTATGAATATGCATTAGCCATAAGAGCATTTGCATATAGCATGGAGATATGCCAGAAGATGATGATTGGGATTGTGGTATGGTGTCGATGAGATGGGTAATTGAATATCTAAAAGACCATATAAAATTAATGAATGATATGATTACCACAAAATAATATTGAATATGACGATGTGTGTATTATGGCCCAATGTAATGAAGGGCATATTTGTTTATGATTAATGATAATGATGTTAGCCCATAGTGGCTTTGAGAAAAAACCTGAATGGTCAATGTTGATGTTGTTGGCCCATTGTGGCATTGGGATTAATGTGTATATGTCTGCTTTGCTATGACTTAATTAGAGAATGTGAAATATGTATATGTCGTTGAATTTATAATTCGTAATGATCATTGATGTGTTTAGCAAAGCATACATGATGTTGATATGCATATGCACATAATTTCAATTGTATTCGTATCATCATTTGAAATGTATAACTCACTCTCCCATGTGGTCTACTTTTTAGTATTAATGTAGGGACGTCATGGGATGAGAATATTTTGAAGAAAAGCTTTTGTGAAGGTAAAATAGTTGTAATGGAATGCCTTGGCTGGCAGCATTTGTAAATCATAGAGTTGTGTATAAAATGGATATTATGATGTTGCTAATCACTGATATTGATTGATGAACTGTGAATAATGTATATATATATATATATGGATGATGTATCGATATTGGAAGTATTGGATGTTTACCAATCTGGTGTATAATAGGATGTTGGTTTATTAATCCTCTAGGTATGAACAAGTATGAAAATACATAAATTGAGGATTGAATTGATTATGGTCAATTATGAAATATAAATATTGGAGATGTATGTTGCATGACTATATAGATGGATATGTAGATGCATATATCTTAGGCATTGTATGTTCATGAAATTATGTGAAAAGATGATGGTTGTCTATTAGGCTTATGATACACCATTACATGCTTTGTCGAGCCTTTTTCCATATTTTCATATATGGGACTAGGCGTGTGCCCGGTATACACATTCTTCTTTCGCTGTAAACTCTGTATTTTGTATACCATTATGGGCAAACTATTTAACAATCCAGTTATAGATTATCAAATCTCACCCTTTGGTTTTCTGTGGTTCGAGTCTTGATGTAGTCGTGGTGGTGTTTTGAAATTATTTTGAACGTGAAAAATTTATTCGTATTTCTATTGTTTAATTATTTAGATTACATCGGGATTCGAGTCCAGAAAATTGGGGTGTTACAATGTGTATGGGTTATTGAATGGGAGTAATTATTATACAAAACCCTAAGGTGGGGTGTGTAAATGCAAGGTTTTATAAGGGTATAATGTGGTACACAAAAATGGAAATTAATATGGGTGAAGAGGAAGTATATTAATGATGGTTGTTGGGTTTTAATGAAACCCTAACCCTATGATTTGGAGAAAACATATGTAATGTTGTTATTAATGTTGGAGAGTGATATTAATGATGAGAGATAGTGTTATTAAGGGTAGATGACCCTTAATGTGGAGACCCATTAATGGGTATTGTCTTGAATATGCATTAATAAATATGAACACCAAACCCATAGTGGTTGTGGTGAAATAAATGAAATGGAAAGTAGTTTGATAATGACAATGACATAAACACCAAGTAGTTAATTAAGAACATTTAAAATCTTGGTGGTTTAAATGGAAATAATTGTATGGCATATTATGTGATGTACAAAACAACCCGTTGACAAAACAGGACCTTCAGACCGTAGTGATTTCTACTTCTCTTGAGGTAGGAGGGAGTAACATTTTCTTATTAAACACATGACACACAAGAGTTGATATCGATTGTTAAAAGATCATAATGTATCATGCAAGATAATATCTCCCCTTTAATCATGCAATAGATACCACAAAATAGTTCATCTAACTTTCAGAGCATCGTGGCAGTGTGAGCAAGCATAATAAGCATAATAATATTTTCTCTTTTTAACAACATGTTATTCTATCATATTCTTTCATATTATTCTCATGATATCTCTCCCTCTTTATATCTTATCTCTCCCCCTTTATATCTCCCCCCTTTGGCATCATCAAAAATAAAACAATAATCATAGTAATTTTTCCTTTTTGGCATAAATGACATTCTATTATTTTTACTAATCCTTCCACTAATCTCCACCCCTTTGGCATCATCAAAAAGATCATCATCTTAGTTATAATCTATGCCATCAACATATAAACACATTTATTCGAATAAGAGAGATTTAGACTAAGTATTTTATAAAAGGTAGTAGAATTCAAATCAAAGCTCAAAACATGATCAAGTATCACCCACATAATTCATTCATCAAGTAAGCAGAAAGTTAATTGCTAACTCATTTTCAATCATGTAATTAATATCACTTTCAAGTATGGTAAGCGTCACATGATTCTTTCTAAGTAAGCATACATATCATTACTTGCACATTTGTAAATAAGTCAAATATAAGTAAGCAAGTAATTTTCTCCATTATGATAGGAAAATAAGCACATAATCATCTTAAATAAGCACATAATTTTCTCCCATTTTGGCATTATCAAAACACACAAGGATATTCTTCCAAGTAAGCATATAGGAGAGTAGAAGCAAAATTATAAGTGCTATAAACATAACTATAGAAAGTGAAATCAAGGATAATCATTCATGTGTATGCTCCCCTTTACTACTGTAATTGATATTACTTGTAAAATATACCACTTATTAGTGTATGAAACCTATTTAATCAAGTGTGATACCGCTTGTAGGTCAATTTAATCAAGTCTGATACCAACTGTTATTAACACATGTAATTGGATACCAATTGTTAAGCTAATTGATACAATTGTTAAGCTAGTTGATACCAAGTGTTCATTTTAGCCTATTTAAACAAGTCTAATACCATTTGTTTGTTTCTTAAGCACATGATCTCCTTCTTTTAATAGATACCACTTATTCAAACAGCAGATATCACAATATGAATAGATACCACTTGCATATACCAGTCCAAATATTGCTTAATGCATTTCTAGGTATCAAAGCAGTAACATAGAAGATTTTTCAACAATTTTGCTTATGTCTAAGTATCAGAGCAATGGTGGAATGATTAATACAGCTTGTTGGCTTACTCATGCATTTGTATTAAAACATATGCCAATATATCTATATTCTTTTTCACATGACCCTTTTTTCTCAAATATTCTCTTCTTTACTTGTGCCTATGATGTCATATATAGGTCTAGTCAATCATTTACCTAGGGCATATAAAGCATGTGATTGTACAAGAGAATGCATTTGGCATAAATCATTTACAGTACTTAAGGATAAGTCATAGAATCATATCATTTTCATAGTGTGGCTGTAAATGTGTAATACAAGTCATGTACTCATTGTAATCAATTTTCCATAACATATATGTCATACCACTTGTTATCTTGATGCTATGTATGACACCACTTGATGTATTTGCCAATTTAAGCTCTTGATATCAATTTATTGACATTTAAGCATTTTAGCATTCAAGCATACATCATTCTTGATTCAATTATTCAATAATTCTTTTCAAACTCAATGATGCATATTTTCAAATTTCTTTTCATAGTCAAGATCATGCATCATCAAACATACAACGCAGATAAGAATTATAATGTCAATCAAGATAGATACCAATTGCTCAAGCATGGTGTATTAAAGAAGATCATGTCATGCATTATCACATATCATGCATTGTTTCTTATCATTTCATGCATTGTCTCTTAATATGCCATGATGCATAGACATTTAACATATCATCATAATCATGCATTGTCACTTAACATATTCTCTTATTCATGCCTATGATATTACTAGTCATGAAGTTAAAGTCTAGGCAATCACTTGTTATAGCATACATAGAGCATACCTACTTTCTTTTAGGCATTATCAAATACAACATATAATCACATAGAAACATTTTGCTTAAGATAGTTCTAACTTGTAAAGATTTGTCATAATCAACTTGTCTTAACAATTTCTTGATATAAAGTTCAATGCCACTTGTTATGAAAAGAGACTTGCTTGTTAGGAAAGTTATATGACATACCACTTGTTAAAACAAATTATGCAAAAATTATCAAAGCATAGATACCACTTGTACACACAATATATGTATTTACTATCAAAGCATAGTGTCAAGTATATAATCAAGATTATGTCCCTATGATTTCTCCTTCTTACTAATTCAATTGATACATTCTGTTAAAGGAAGATGTTTGTCACTTAGATACCACTCGTTAAACAACATATCTCTTATTCAATAAATGATACATCATCAAGAATTCATAAATCATTTAAGACTTTGCATCTAAGATTTAAAATTTCAGCATTTTGATGTTTCAATCCTTCCTAACACACATGGATGCAAACAACTTTAATCTCAAGTTTTTTTTTATGGAATCAAAACATGTTATCCAAGCAATTATTTATCAAACTTATTGCCAATCATTTAAATCATCAATCATCAAAATCAAAATCATAAGGATATGCACATACATCATTGATCCTAAGATTTTAATGAATTTAAGGGGTTTTTTTAAAGTTATTCATCCATTACGAAACTTAACACCTTTCATGCACAAACTCACATATGAAATCAAAATTCATTATGAACAAGTATGGAATTTGGCTTCTAAAAATTCTCAATAAACTATTAGCCAAGTGCATAAATGTTTCAACATAATTAAGCATACAAACACATAGCAAACATGATATTTGTTCTACTAGAGTAAGGATTCGATCATAGCTTGGAATTTTACAATTCCTACATCCTTATCTTTCTCATTCTTTGTTCTTTTAGAGTGAAGATTATTGTAACACCCCGAATTTTTAAAAATAGGAAGTTAAATTAAGAAAATAAATATTGAATAATTAAATGTGAACTAACTAATATTCCAAAATGCTGGCAATAATTTAATTAAGACTCTCTAAGACTATGGTGAGATATTATGACCGGATAAGTTGAAAACTGACCCAGATAAAATATGGGTGTCAGACCAAGTATCTCCGATTGAGATGCCGTTGGTCAGGGCTGTAGATAATGTTCTTGGGAATCCAAATATGTATTCGAAATAATTTTTAGAATATGTATCGAGCCTAAACTGTGAGCCTGTTTATTTAAAAACGGAAGAGTTTAGTGAAGGATTAAAAATGAGAACAAAAACCTTCACTCTTTTCACTCTCACTTTCGTGACTCACTCTCTCCTATTAGGCAAACACACTTCTTCTCCTTCCCTCATTCTTCTCTTCTTCATATTTCCTTCTCCCTCCCTAAAGACTTGAACAAATTAGTGCTCTCTCCCTTTCTCATTTTCGTTCATCAATGAGCTTGGAGGGGGACATTGTGGCTTGAAGCTTCTCCCTTTCTACTCTTTATTTTTGTCATCCTCATCCTCCCTCTTGATTTCCATTTTCGTTTTAGAGCAAGGTAAGCTCTCTATCACTTCTTTTGTGTTTAGAACCTATGGAATAGAGGGTTGTGACTAGGGAGAGAATTAAATGTTGTGGGTGGTGAGAGAAAGCATAAAATGTATGAACCCTAAGGTGTGGGTGAAATAAATATAGGTATTTATGTGTAATAAATGACATATGTGGATGATAGGGTTAAGAGATTATGAGTATGGTAGTGCATTTAAGATGGGGTTGGGTTTCTACAAAAACCCTAGATTATTAAATTGGGGGAAATGTGTAATATTGAAGGGGTTAGCATTTATTGAAGGGAAAAATGTTATAAATGAAGAGGCATTAACATTTAATGATGACTAGAGATGGTGGTTGGAGGATGTAAATAAAACCCACTTGAGATAAAATTAATGTAAGTGTGGCAAATGGGATAACCTAACAATTTAGGTTGTTACTTTGATAATAATGAATAGTGGATTAAGGGAAGGAATCCCCAAAGCCTAAGCAAGCAAATGAATAAACTTATGATAGTTTCCACATGATGAGAATCATGTGTACATAGATATGTATATGTATATTGAAATGGCTTTTAAATGAATAATTGATAAGTCCTATAATAATTGGTGTAGGATTTGATAACACGAGTGAAGCAGGAACATCAAACCCGGAAGTATACTTCTCTTAAGGTAGGAGAGGGGTGTATTTTCTAAATGTATGAGAATTATGATGATACTGTATGTATTAATGTAATATGGCATGTTGTCTTGATTAGATGTGATATCATGTATTGGAAATGAGAATTGTGTATGGTGTTTTTTTAAAATGAGTGTTTATATGATGAAGCCTAAATGAGGCTATGAATGACATGTTATGTGATGATGTGTTATTGACTTTATGAATGATATGATGGGTATCCTAAACTTTCGGTTGAAGTGTTTTCTTGAATATAAGAATTGATGTTCATGATTGAACTTGTAGATAATTATGAGGTTGAAAATAAATGTACCCTAGATGAGAGGGTGAGATAGCCATATGAGGTTGAGGCATGCATAAGCATTGCATACATGGCATGGCATGCATATCATGATGATGTTGATAAGTGGTTGCGATCACTCGATGTTGGAAATATAAAAGGGCTTGCGAGTTCCTGTGATTATTAGACCGGTGGTTGTGATCACCTGGTGTTGAAATGAAAGGCCCTGCGGGACCATTGAGATTGAATGCCCATGGTTGCGATCATGAGGCGGGAGTACCCCTTGCGAGGCGGGAAACCTTATGAAATGTTGAACGTGGTTGCGATCACGAGAAGCACCTTGGGAGGCTGCTAGAGGGAGTACCCCTTGCGAGGCGGGAAACCATTGAGAATGATTGTAAAGATTATGGTGGTTGCGATCACCCGAGGAAATGAAATCGAATCCGTGCATATGCATTTTAAACACTAGCATATGCATTAGCCTTTGAAGCATGGCATAGAGTGATACTCCGATGATGAGGTTATGTGAGGTGTAGGTGGACATCTCCCTTTAAAATTACTAATTATGATTGTGAACTGGGTTGATATGATTCTGAGAAATTTAATGAATAATTGTACTTGAATGAGAATTGATGGTTGAATGATTTAATATTGGATGAACTCCTCTTGAGGAGGGGATGTTTGTATTGCATTCATGCATATATTGTCTTATTTGTTGGATTTTCATCATTGAGAAAGTATACTCACTCTCCCTGTGGTATATCTTTTAGCTCCTGTGTTGTAGGGCTTGCCCCGGAGCTATTTTGAGGAGGAGGAGTGTGAAGGAAGTCTCTTTTGGTAAAGAATGCCTTGGCCGACAATATTTTGATTATCATAGTTGTGTAAAATGGTTGAATATGTATGACTTAATTCATATCTTGTGTAATATGGATTTGGAGTAGATATTTGTATGAATGATGAATATATTCATATAATGGTGATTTTTGGAGGGTCATGGAGGAAAATGAGAACTATAGTGTGTAACTCATTTTCCTATATGACCTTATGTATGTATGAAGGATTAATTTACAATGAAATTTCCATACATGTTGATGAATGAATGAAGAATTATATTTGAGTATTAATTTTATGAAGTAAAAGAGATGATAAATTGATTTTTATACGTTTGATGAGTTGTAATGGAAACTTATGAGTATGATGGTTTAGAACAAGTTTAAAATGACTAATATGATGATTGAGATGTAATGAATTATGGTAAAATAGATTGAGTTAAATTTATGTAGGTTGTGTTGTGTAAATTCCAAGTTTCTGCATGTTATCTGATGATCTCGCTCAAGCGAGAGTGAATCTCGCTCAAGCGAGATTGTCCCAGTATCAGTGTTTGGTTACTGGATGAAACCTGCCCAGGCGAGTGGGGTCTCGCCCGAGCGAGGGCGAGGGGAATTAGCCACTGGACAAAATTCGCCCGAGCGAAGGATCATGAGGATGGCATTCGCCCTAGCGAGGCGAGTGAAAAAAAACTGAGTGAGAGATGGGTCAGTCCGGATTGTTTTTGCCGAGTGGAAAGCCGAGCGAGAGATGAGTCTGTTTTGGAAGGATTCTGCCGAATGAAAACCCGAGTGCTGGGAAGCCTTACCGAGCGAGCGAGTATAAGCTCGGCTCTGGAAGTTTTTCACTTAGACGAGGAGGTCTCGCCCAAGCGAGTAATGGGTAATATTGATACTGGCCGAATTTCGCTGGAGCGAATGGCCTCGGTGGAGGTGCTCGCTCGAGCGAGTCAGTATTGAATTCGGTTCTGGACGATTTTCGCCCACGCTCGCTGGCTCTGCCCAAGCGAGGCTTATGTGTCTCGCTCAAGCGAGTCAGAATTCGCTTGAGCGAAGTGACCCCTGTAACTCCCTTTCTCTTTTCGCTCAGCTTACTCCTGTCTCGCCCGAGCGTTCTATGTGTGACTCACTCAAGCGAGTGGGTATCCCTCTTGAGCGAAGGGTGCCTGGATAGCCAAAAATGCATTGTCCAAATTATTTTCCTTCTTCTTCATATTAAATCTTGATTCTAAATTATTTTATGAATACTTGGTTATAAAATCGGGCTTCTTAATTTCAAAATGGTTGATCTCTTAAAATTTAATTACATAACATTAATTTACTCAGCCTTCTTCCGTTGTTTTAATTGAGGAATTCTTTGAGGTTAATCCTCCTAACTTACCTTCTCATATCTTCACATATGAGACAGGTCTCTGATAGATCTAGGGAATTAAATGAACAGCTTTACCACTTGTAACTATCATGAATTAATTACAGTAAAATTGCGAAAAATTTACCCCTATTTTTATGGTGTCACAATTATGAATCTTGATTCTTTGGTCATTTGTCAATGAGAAATTGCCGATTTAAAGTATGCCTACAAAGTTTACAGTTTTATGGTACCCTTTAAGAGTTGGGTCCTTTCTTGTTAGTTTAGGATTTCAAAGTTGTTTTTGGAATCCATACCTTTCTTGTACACTTTTGACGAGATTTCTTTATAAAACAATTAGAAGACATATAACTATATATTCCATAATAAAAACATTTTGCATCCAAAGAATAAGTTATAGTAGAATTATAATGGTTCCTTTTATATTCTATGTGCTTCCTTTTAAAATAGTTAGACATTGAGTTCCCTTTTCTTTCATGGTTTGTACATCTTAGAATGAGTTTAGATTTTTCCTTGTAGAGTGCAAGGGGATTCTTGTAATGATCTATTATTCTTCTACCAAGTGTATACATTTGATTTTCAAGAGGTGCACTTAGATATGTTTGACTATTTGTGAGCTTACTAAGTGCTTCTTTTAGTTCTTTATTCTCTTTTTCAAGAAGCATAAATTTATCAATTAGCATACATTCCTTATTATCATTACAAGTCCTAGGAGAGACATTTGAAGTTATTAATTCATCATTTTGAATTCTAAGATTTTCCTTTTCTATGTGAACATCATGCAATTCATTTTCAAGTTTCAAAATGGTTCGGTTCGTTTTGAGCATGCATATCTCTTTGATAGTAAAATAAACTTTTCATGAAATTCATCAAAAGATTCTAATAATTCATCTTTATCAATTTCACTTTCATCATCACTAGATTCGTTTAGAGAACTTACCTCATCATCTTTGGAGTGCTTTGTCATATGGCAGAGGTTGGTAAATTCTTCTTTCGATTCATCGAGCTCTTCTTCCAGTTCTTCTTGTGGACTTGTTTTGAACTCTTTATTTTGACTAGAAAGAGTACTAATTCTTGTATCTTTATCATCATTAGAATTTTCATAAATAGTTTCAAGAGTTTCCCATATTTCTCTAGCATTGTCACAATTTATAACTCTAGAAACTTCATTAGGTCCTAATGCTAATCTTATAAGAATTTTAGCTCTTAGATTAATTGTACCTTTCTTTCTTCTTCCTTAGTCCATAAGTTTATGGGCTTCATACATTCTATATTATCAACAATGTATTTGGGAATAAAAGGACCAAATTGAATAGCATTCCATACCTTGATGTCATAGGATTGGACAAAGATTTTCATCCTTTCTTTCCAAATAGCATAGTCTTTACCATTGAAGATTGGAGGTCTATTTATTGTACCATTTTGCGGAAATGCATCATAAGAGGTGGAGGCCATCTTGATCTCCTGCAGCTGTTAAGCCTTGTGGCAAGAGTCAAGCTCTGATACCAATTGTTAGCCAAGGCCTCGATACTCAAGAGGGGGGTAAATTGAGTATTTCAAATTTTTTCGTGGAATCCCTTTCAAAACAGTTCTTAGTACACAAATGATGCAATATAAAAGATGTAATAATTATGAAGCATATATCATACTAAAATATTTTGAGTTGAAGAACCAAGTATTTCAAGAATTACCTAAACTAATAACTTGCCTTGTTTATCAAAATCAATTCTTGAATATTGTCTCTTCAACTCAAAATATTTTAGTATGATATGCGCTTCATAATTATTACGTCTTTTATATTGCATCATTTGTGTACTAAGAACTATTTTGAAAGGGATTCCACGAAAAAATTTGAAATACTTAATTCACCCCCCCCCTCTTGAGTATCGAGGCCTTGGCTAACATTTCTAAATGCATGATTGCATCCATTATTGATGTATATGTATAAATATGTCTCTATAATTTGGCTTGGATGAATGTATTGATGAAATATGTGACTTAAAATGCATTTGGAATAATTTGTGTTATGTGGTGAATAATATTTGGGATGATGATTGTGAGGTTGATATTGATTCATGGCATTTTGAATTTCTTGTGATTAATGTTATAATCATGATTGGATTAAATATAAATGTGTGAACATCCTATCATGTGGTAATTGATTAAAGTGTGTGTGTGGATATTGTTTGCCACAAACCATTTATGTGAATGAAATCAAATAGTAATTGGTGGTAATTAATGAGGATAATATTGAAATCTACTAAGTGATGGTGTTGAGTTGTTGATTGTGGAGTGGCATTTTAGGATACACAGTGTGAGAATGCATTGATCTGCATTTACATCTATGACATATCATTAGATGTCTGTTTTGGGATGTTAGGGATTCTAACAGGCCGGCCCAGTAGGAGGGTGGCCCTGTGCACGGTGAATTATTGTTGTTCCCTAGTGATTCGGTGGAATCACGAAGTTGTCCATAGTTTGATGGTGAGGCATCCTGTGTGGTGGACCCCATAGGTGGTGGATCTGTGATGGGCAAGTGACCTCGATGTCCCTATAGGGCACGGCTTTCTCGATGTATGTTCGGGAAGGGTGATAAGTGATTTAGAACACAATAAATTAGATTTAATTCATTTAGAATTTTATATCATTTTGCACTATATTTCCCTAATTTTCATGATTTATGCTTTCTTTCCACTGTATTCTGCTCGGGTATTTTTATTTTGCAGGAGTTGATATAATTGAGACTATTGAGGACATATTTTGGAATAAATACATGCAAGGAAAAATGGATGACAAAGAAAAAATTTTCAGATTTTTTCATGCTATTAAATTTTTACAAATTTGGAAAATAATTTTAAACTCCTTTTTACATTAACTTCAAAGCTTGAAAAGTTTATAAATTTTTTTTTATCTATGTAAACTTTGAGATTTCCATTTGTAAAAATTTAATATAATTAAAAAAAAAGCCATTGGTCATGCAACTAAGGAAATACCAAGTTTTTAAATTTTTACTTCAAATAGTTTCATGACAATTTTAGTTCCATTTTTTGCCTAAGTATTTTCACATTTTAAGCATCTCCAAAGGCAAAAAAAATGCTTCAATTTGTTAAATAAACATGATTTTAAAGTGCAGAATTTTTTCCATGATTTCAAGACCATGTCCCACCAAATAGTTTAAAGTCAACAAATTCATGCAATTTGGTAAATGGTTCACGGTTTTGCAAGGTTTAAAGGCAAGGAATTTGCATTCTTTATTCAAGACACCATGGTCTGTGTTTGAATATGTTTTCAGGATCACAGATTTTGATAATGACAAAGGACTCTTGAAGAAAAACTTGGAGAAATAAGAAAATGCATCAGACCTGCAAAAATACGCATACTAATCGATTAGGGAACCATATCTAATCGATTACATAATTCCTGTTTCTCATCTAATTGATTGCACCAACAATACTAATCGATTACAGTGCCTCTGTGTAAATTAAAATGCATCAGGTGTATGAACCTAATCGATTACAGGACACATACAATTGATTACAAAGCTCCTGGAATGACAGCTAATTGATTATACACAAAGCCAATCGACTACGAAGCTGCGTAATCAAATTAAATGCATCAGGTGCCAGGCCTAGTCGATTACAAGATGAAGCACAATCGATTAGAAAGTCCCTGTTTCTTAGCTAATTGATTACACAGTAACACATAATCGATTACAGCACGAATAACACTGCAGATTTCAAAAGCTAATCGATTACAGCTCAAGGCGTAATCGATTAGGGTAGTGCTAGAAATTGGGGAAAGTGCTTTTTAAGTGGAAACCAACTCATTTCTCCATAGATCTAAGGCACCCACGAGCTGCAACGGCTAGGAACTCCATTATGCTCATCTCCAAGCCCTATAAATGCAAGACTCCTTCAAGCTACTCAATGCATCAATTACATCCATCAAAGGAAATCAATTCTTGAATCTTGTGAGTCTTATCCTTGTATAGTTTCATTTTTCTGAAACTTAGAACTTCAACTTGTATATCCTCTCTTGTTGAGAGTTAGAATTTGAGAGAGCTTTCACTTGTACATCTACTCTATTAAGAGAGTCACTTGCTTGTAAACACTACTTCAAACACAAAGGTTTTCACTCTAGGTTGAGTGGTCACAAAAGTTGGGGTTCAACTTTTGGGTATTGAGAGTTTGACAGATTGGGTGGGTTTCCTTGTGTTAGTGAGGATTGAGTTCTTGAGTGTGGGACACTAGGAAGCTGTAATTGCTCATAGGTTGTAATCTCTAAACTTCAATAGTGGAAATCCTTCAAGTGGGTTGCTTGAAGGCGAGACGTACACCGGGATTGGTGGAACTCGTTAAATTGGTTTGCAAGCTCTTCTCCCTAACTCTTTTACATTCATATACTGCATTGAATTGATTTATGTTGGTTGATTGGGATTTACATACTTGAGCTTGCTTGAATTAGTTAACCTTGAACATTGCATACCAAGTGTTTGATAAATTGCCTTATCTATATTTGCGTCTTGTTTTGCATTGTCTTTTGTACTTTACTTGATCTTACTTCCATAATCTCTAAACTTGTGATAAAAGAATCAAGTTCAAAGGCATTTCAAGCAAAGTTTTAAAAACTCAATTCACCCCCCCTCTTGAGTATTAAGGCCACTTGAATAACAAGTGGTATCAGAGCTTGACTCTTGGTAGATCAAGCTTAACAGCTTCAAGAGATAAGATGGCCTCAAGTTCTCTAAACCTTTTTCCCGAGGGTAGTGCCATAAATAGACCTCCCGCTTTCAATGGGGAAGGCTATGCCTTTTGGAAGGAAAGAATGAAAATCTTTATTCAATCTATTGATTTAAGAATTTGGAATGCCATTGAAAATGGTCCTTATACACCCATGCATACTGTCAATGATAAAAATGTTGAAAAACCTATGGAAGAATGGACTCGTGATGAGGAGAAGAAAGTGCAATACGGCTATAAGGCTAAAAATCTCATCACTATGGCATTAGGTCCCGATCAATTTTTTAGAATAATGACTTGTCAATCCGCTAAGGAAATGTGGGATACTTTACAAGTAACTCACGAAGGTACTAGTGATGTAAAAGACTCCAAGATCAGTACCTTGACTAGCCAATATGAAAGTTTTAGAATAAATTCAAGGGAAACCATAGTAGAAATGCAAAATAGATTTACTCTTATAATCAATCATCTCATTACTCTTGGTAAAGTTTACACTAACAAAGAACTTGTGCACAAAGTCTTGAAAAGTCTTAGAAGGGAATGACAACCGCTCGTCACCGCCATCAAACAATCCCCAAGTATCAATGAAATGTCACTTGCCACACTCTTCGGAAAACTACAAGAGCAAGAGTAAGAACTAAGAGTTTTGAAGCAAGCGGAGGAAGAAGAAAAATCCTCCAAGAAGAAAGGCTTAGCTCTCAAGGCCACCTCTACACATGAAGAAGAATCATGTAGTGACCTTGATGAAGAAGAAGAATTTGGTTTGTTTGTGAAGAGGTTTGGAAAGTTCATGAAAAACAAAAGATTCCAAAAAGAACTTCAAACCCCAAGGTAAGAAACTAATCTCTAATGAATCCTCTTCTTCACCAAATTGTTTTGAATGTGGAAAAGAAGGGCACTTTAAAGTAGATTGCCCAAATCTAAAGAAAAAGAATAAGGAGAAAAGAGGAAGAAGAAGAGCTTACATCGCTTGGGATGAAAAGGATGTAAGTAGCTCCGATGAGTCCGAAAACGAAGAAGCGAATCTTTGTTTAATGGCCAATCACTAAGAAGAAGATAATGAGGTAAGTCTTCTTGATTTAGATAAGAATGAATTACTAGATGCTTTTGAATAGTTGTATGATAAATTTATCAAGCTTTCTAGTAAATACAAATTGTCAAGAAAAACCATTGACACTCTTGAAAAGGATCTCATAGAAGTTTGTAAAGAAAATAAATGTTTGAAAGATGAATTAGAAAATGTTCAAGCATGCTCTAGGACCAAACCATGTGAATTTGTAAAGAAATGTGACATTCTAGAAACCAAGGTCTTAGACTTAACTAGAACATTAGAAAAATTTACAAATGGAAGAGATAACTTAAATATATTACTTGGAAATCAAAGGTGTATGCTTGATAAAACCGATTTAGGATACAACTCCACCAAAAAGGAAAAATATTACAAAAACTTCTTTGTACCACCAAAGAGATCATCATCACCTTTCATGAGATGCAATCATTGTGGTTTTAAAGGTGATAATTCTTCAAATTGTAATGTTAGAAAATTAGGACCAAAAGTTATAAGAAAGGTATGGGTTCTCAAAGGGACATTACCACAAGCTAACCTAAAAGGACCCAACATACAATGGGTACCTAGTTCTCTAAATTAATCTTGTTTTGTAGGTATGTTTCAAGGCAAGCAACACCCATTGGTACTTGGATAGTGGGTGTTCAAAGCATATGACGGGAGACATAAGCAAATTCACATCATTCACTCCCAAAAGAAAAGGAAGTGTGACCTATGGAGACAACACCAAAGGAAAAATTTTAGGCGTTGGAAACATTAGTAAAAACTCCTTTACTTCTATTAGTGATGTATTATATGTTGAAGGCCTCAAACACAATCTACTTAGCATTAGTCAATTATGTGACAAAGGATATAGAGTTTTGTTTGAATCAAATTGTTGCATAATTAAACATAAGATTAATAAGGAAATCAAGTTTATAGGTCAAAGAATTGATAATATTTACATGATTGATATGGATAGTTTGTCCTCAAATGATGTACAATGCTTCATGACTAGAGAAGATGAAACTTGGCTATGGCATAGAAGAATAGCTCATATACATGTAGACCATTTAAACAAACTCGTTTCTAAAGAATTAGTAATTGGTTTACCAAAGCTTAAATTTGAAAACAAATTTTGTGATGCATGTCAAAAAGGAAAACAAGTGAAGGCATCCTTTCAATCTAAAAACATTGTTTCCACTCAAAAGCCTTTACAACTTTTGTACATGGATCTATTTGGACCTTCCAAAATCAAAAGCTTTGGTGATAATTACTATGGTTTAGTGATTGTAGATGATTATTCAAGATATACATGGAACTTGTTTCTTGCTCATAAAAATGAAGCATATCATGCATTCAAGAAACTTGCTAAGATTATCCAAAATGAGCAAAATTCAAAAATAGCATCCATTAGAACCGATCACGGGGGAGAATTTGAAAACCAATCTTTTGAAAAATTTTGCGAAAAATATGGTATCAATCACAATTTTTCAGCTCCTAGAACTCCACAACAAAATGGAGTAGTTGAAAGGAAAAATAGATCCTTAGTAGAGCTTGCAAGAACCATGTTAAATGAAAATAACATTGCGAAACACTTTTGGGCCGATGCGGTAAATACCGCTTGTCATGTTATGAATAGATGTTTAATAAGGCCTATTCTAAAGAAAACCCCCTATGAACTTTACAAGGGAAGAAAACCCAACATTTCATATTTTCATATTTTTGGATGCAAATGCTTTATGCTCAATAATGGAAAGGATAATCTAGGAAAGTTTGATGCTAAAGCTGATGAGGCAATCTTCCTAGGATATTCATAATCTAGTAAATCTTATCGAATCTTTAACAAACAAACAAACACCATTGAGGAGTCCATTCATGTCAAATTTGATGAGAATGGCCATAACTCCCCGAGAAAGGAAGATGTTGATGATATTGTAGGTACTCTTCAAGATTTAACCTTGAATGACAAGGAAGAAGAGAACAAAGACAAAAATGCAACACAACATGAGGAACCACAACAATGGATTACTTTGAAGGACCATCCCTTAGACAAAGTCATAGGTGAAATGACTAAAGGTGTAAGTACTCGAAACGCCATTAGGAATGCATGTAATCATTTAGCCTTTGTATCACAAATAGAACCCAAATGCATTGATGAAGCTATTATTGATGAACATTGGATGTTGGCCATGCAAGAAGAATTGAATCAATTTGAAAGAAATGAAGTTTGGGAACTTGTGCCAAAACCCAATGATCACCAAATAATAGGAACAAAATGGGTGTTTAGGAATAAATTAGATGAAAATGGTATAATTACAAGGAACAAAGCTAGGCTAGTAGCTAAGGGTTACAATCAAGAAGAAGGCATTGATTATGAAGAGACGTATGCTCCGGTAGCTAGGCTAGAAGCCATTAGATTATTATTAGCCTTTGCATGTTGTAAAGACTTTAAATTGTACCAAATGGATGTCAAGAGTGCTTTCTTGAATGGATACATTCAAGAGGAAGTGTATGTTGATCAACCTCCAGGTTTTGAAAACTATCAATTTCCAAATCATGTTTTCAAACTAAAGAAAGCATTGTATGGCTTAAAACAAGCTCCAAGAGCTTGGTATGAAAGATTAAGTAAATTCTTTTTAGAAAACAACTTTGAAAGAGGAAAGGTTGACACAACATTATTCATTAAGCACAAGAAAAATGACATACTATTAGTTCAAGTGTATGTTGATGATATAATCTTTGGTGCTACTAATGAATCATTCTGCAAAGAGTTTGCTAAGCTAATGCAGGAAGAATTTGAGATGTCCATGATGGGGGAACTTACTTTCTTCCTTGAATTGCAAATTAAACAAACTAATGAGGGCACTTTCATTAGTCAATCAAAGTATTGCAAGGAATTACTTAGAAAATTCAACATGGACAAGGCAAATGATATTGCCACACCTATGGACACTTCATGTTATTTGGACAAGGGTGAGAAAGGTAAGGATGTTGAACTCATAAAATATAGAGGTATGATTGGATCCCTACTTTACTTAACCGCTAGTAGACCTGATATCATGTTTGTTGTTTGTATGTGTACAAGATATCAAGCATGCCTAAAAGAATCACATCTCACTGCAGTTAAAAGGATAATGAAATATCTAGTTGGAACTCAAAATGTTGGCTTATGGTACCCCAAAGGGGTTGAATGCACTTTAGTTGGTTATTCTGATTCCGACTTTGCAGGATGTAAACTTGATAGGAAAAGCACTAGTGGAACATGTCACTTGCTTGGTAGTTCTCTTGTTTCTTGGCATAGCAAGAAACAAGTAAGTGTTGCACTATCTACAGCTGAGGCAGAATATGTTGTAGCTGGTAGTTGTTGTGCTCAAATCCTTTGGATGAGACAACAACTTCTGGATTTTGGTGTTATGTTAGACCATGTGCCTCTTAAATGTGATAACACAAGTGCTATTAATATTTCAAAGAATCTTGTAATGCATTCAAGAACCAAACATATTGAAATTCGACATCATTTCATTAGGGATCATGTATTGAAGGGTGATTGTGTGCTTGAACATATTGAAACCACTAAACAACTTACTGATATATTCACCAAACCACTTGCAAAGGAACAATTCATACACATTAGAAGAGAATTAGGAATCTTAGACATTTCCAATTGTGTTTGAATGCTGAAACAATTTTGATAATTTCTTGATTTACAATGTGATAATACTTAATATATTGATTGGGTGCCGTTCCACTTGAAATCTATCAGTTCAGACCACTTCTAAGCATTCATAATCAATTAGTATGATCAGTATAGTCGACTATAAACTTTTTGTTCCCCTGATAATCAATTACAGACTCTTAAACAATCGATTACACAACTTCTGGTTCATCAATAATCGATTAGAATCTCATTACTAATCGATTACTAAGCCTTTGTTTCCTGTATAATCAATTAGACATTCAACAAAATCAATTATTGACGTTTTAGCTTCAAGATAATCGATTATCATCATATCCTAATCGATTACAAAGTTTCTGTTTTTAAGGCAATCGATTACTCCACCGGCCACAATCGATTACCTCTGTGCAAAAACGTTTCTGTTCCCCAGAATACACACCCTAATCGATTAGCATCAGTTGCCTAATCGATTAGTATCGTATCAGGTGCAGATTTTTAATGCAGAATCTGTGTGATATGTGTTTGGGCCAATTATTCATCATCATTATTACTCCCTCTCTCATCTCTAAACCCTATTTTTCCCTATAAATACAACCCCTTTCATTCTTTTATCTCACACCACTCCTCTTCCACTTTCCCAAGTCTCCAAGAGCTCTTCCATTTTTCTCATCTTCTTCTACTTCTTCTCTGCATTCCCTCCCATTGCCATGTCTTCCTCAAGATAAGTGAAGAGGGCTAGGTCCTCCATTAACCAACCCACAAATCCCCTAGATTTCTCTGGGTTCTTCACTTCACCAAGAGACCTCCAAAACTTCATAAAGAAATTTTCTGAGAAAGACATCATCACTCCCCATTTCATTGATGCCCCAACTTTTGAAAACCCCTGTTTTACCTTCACTCAACTCCTTCACCACTACAATCTCCTTCCATTCCTAACTCTCAAGGAAGAGTTTTATTACCCTGAACTCATAAGGGTATTTTTCTACAATGTGAAAATAGTTGATGGCATTTTGGAAGCTAGAGTCAAGAATGTGACTCTCAAAATCACCAACCAATAACTCTCTAAGATCACACAAATTCCCCTCTCTACTGCTGAATTTGCAGGGGGTAATCCTGAGGATAAGTGGGATTTCAATCCCATTCTAGCACGTGAATCTCTTTGGAAGGCCAACCGTCCCCTCAGCAATCACAAATTGGTAGGCCATTTAACTCTTAACAATCGTCTCCTCTACTTCTTTATGGTTAAAATGCTTATCCCTCGCGGTGGAAATTATGCCTTGGTTGAGGAAGATGATGTTCTACTCATGTAGGCCATCATCAACCACAAGGACATAAACTGGATTCAACTCATCAAGCTCCACATCCTGAAATCCAAGGAGCAACACAAACTGCCTTATGGCATCTTGCTCACAAAAATCTTCAAGGCATATGGAGTAGACTTGGCTGGAGAACTTGTTGAAAAAGTGCCCTCTCAAGCTTGCATTGGGATTCACCATCTCAATAAAATGGGTATGGTTCGTGTAGCTGGAAGATGGATGCTCAAAAGTGACAGAATTCATGGCAGCAGTGCATTTGAGGAAGATCATCCCACCCCTACTGTTGATCCTACTCCTACTCCCATTCCTACTCCCGCAGCTCAAGGCGAATTATCCGCTCCACCTGATCCCTTCACTGCCTTGTATGCTCATCTTGATAAACGTTTTTATCGAATTGAAAACTCCCTCCAACAATTTCAAATGACTGAGCAGCAACATTTTGAACTCATGCAGCAGCGCTATGAGGAGTTATCTCACCAAATTTCTGAACTTCGCTTTTTCAATCTGGATAACTAGATCCGTTTTATTGTGCTTTATTTGAATTATTTCCTGTTTCTTTTATTTCTGTCAACTTTCAATTATGTAATTTCCCTTTTTCAATCACTAAAAGTTTCAGTTTCTATATTTCTCTCTATTGATTTATTATTTTTGATGATTCTAAAGGGGGAGAAATATTTGAGAGTTCATATCTGCCTGCTATAATAAAGTGAAATCTGATTGCATATAACAACAAATGGTTAACAAATTTGAAAATTATCTCTAAGGCATAAACTCTCTTAGATAGGGGGAGATATTTTGAAATAAAGATAAATCTAAAATAGATAAGAAGATAATGCTGAAGAGATAATATTTTCATATTAAGAGATAACATTGTGAAGAATCTAAATATGTTTTTAGAATTAGAGATAACAAATAAGTTTTTGAACTAACAACCCTAGATGAACATGGTTTGTCATCATCAAAAAGGGGGAGAATGTGTTTGAATATGTTTTCAGGATCATAGATTTTGATAATGACAAAGGATTCTTGAAGAAAAACTTGGAGAAACAAGAAAATGCATCAGACCTGTAAAAATACGCATACTAATCGATTAGGGAACCATATCTAATCGATTACATAATTCTTGTTTCTCATCTAATCGATTGCACCAACAATACTAATCGATTACAGTGCCTCTGTGTAAATTAAAATGCATCAGGTGTATGAACCTAATCGATTACAGGACACATACAATCGATTACAAAGCTCCTAGAATGACAGCTAATCGATTATACACAAAGCCAATCGACTACGAAGCTGCGTAATCAAATTAAATGAATCAGGTGCCAGGCCTAGTCGATTACAAGATGAAGCACAATCGATTACAAAGTCCTTGTTTCTCAGCTAATCGATTACACAGTAACATATAATCGATTACAGCATGAATAACACTGCAGATTTCAAAAGCTAATCGATTACAGCTCGAGGCGTAATCGATTAGGGTAGTGCTAGAAATTGGGGAAAGTGCTTTTTAAGTGGAAACCAACTCATTTCTCCATAGATCTAAGGCACCCATGAGCTGCAACGGCTAGGAACTCCATTATGCTCATCTCCAAGCCCTATAAATGCAAGACTCCTTCAAGCTACTCAATGCATCAATTACATCCATGAAAGGAAATCAATTCTTGAATCTTGTGAGTCTTATCCTTGTATAGTTTCATTTTTCTGAAACTTAGAACTTCAACTTGTATATCCTCTCTTGTTGAGAGTTAGAATTTGAGAGAGCTTTCACTTGTACATCTACTCTATTAAGAGAGTCACTTGCTTGTAAACACTACTTCAAACACAAAGGTTTTCACTCTAGGTTGAGTGGTCACAAAAGTTAGGGTTCAACTTTTGGGTATTGAGAATTTGAGAGATTGGGTGGGTTGCCCTTGTGCTAGTGAGGATTGAGTTCTTCAGTGTGGGACACTAGGAAGCTGCAATTGCTCATAGGTTGTAATCTCTAAACTTCAATAGTGGAAATCCTTTAAGTGGGTTGCTTGAAGGCGAGACGTACACCGGGATTGGTGGAACTCGTTAAATTGGTTTGCAAGCTCTTCTCCCTAACTCTTTTACGTTCATATACTGCATTGAATTGAGTTATGTTGGTTGATTGGGATTTACATACTTGAGCTTGCTTGAATTAGTTAACCTTGAACATTGCATACCAAGTGTTTGATAAATTGCCTTATCCATATTTGCCTCTTGTTTTGCATTGTCTTTTGTACTTTACTTGATCTTACTTCCATAATCTCTAAACTTGTGATAAAAGAATCAAGTTCAAAGGCATTTCAAGCAAAGTTTTAAAAACTCAATTCACCCCCCTTCTTGAGTATTGAGGCCACTTGAATAACATGGTCCACAAGTCCATTATTTTCCTTCATAAATTCAAGGAGGAGTCCCACCATGGCCTACCATAACAATAAAGCTCGCATTTTGGCAAAGGAATTCACGTTGGAAACCATTCAAGTTTGGTTGTTTTATGCTTTAAAAATTCAGCAATAATGCATCCAAATGGCAAGGCACGTTCACAGTTTCATAGTGCAGTTTTTGGACTCAATATGCTTGCAATAAAGTGAAGAAAAACAGCCAAGAAAACAGCCCCCATTGGCAACGTGAATTGCACTAAATCATAGTCCATTATGCTTTGATTTTTCATGATTAAATTCCTTTAATAATGTAGAATTTTTTAATGTAAAACTCCTCTTGTAAAACACTATAAATAGGCTTAGTTTCAAGGGGTTTGGACACACCAATTCACTCCAAGAACATCTTGGGTAGTTCCTAAGTTAAGAGATACAAATCTGAATTTTTACATTCAGAAAATAGTGGGAAACAACAGAAATTACGACGAGAAAAGTAGTGGTGGAATTACTTGCGGGCTTTTGGAGAAACCCGTAGGTCTTTCTTTTACTGTATCATGTGTTGTATGCTTTGTTATTCTTTCACTATGTGTATGAATTTGAGTTACTTTATGGGTAACTAAATTCTCTATCTTGGGATGAAGGGGGTGTGACAATATTTTATGTTAATGTTATTTTGACTTTGATTTAAATAAATTTATGTTTTCCATTTAGTTCAAATTATGCTCAATGCTCTTAGTAATTCCTAACAAGAACCTAAGTGATAAAACTGTATACTTGCGGGTATATTAGTAAGTTTAAGTAATTAATAGAATCGAGAGATTTATTGTTACTGAAAAGCTTTTGAACTAAACCTAAGGTTTTGAAATACTTTTTGTGACCTCGATAAAACCGTGAAAGTAATCAAAAATCTTTTGAGGAATAAAAAGGGATTTTCATAAAACAGTAAAGGGCCTATCTTAGGGATTAAACGTGGTTCTCCGTACGTTAGGTACATTAATAGGATTCCAAGAGGAACATATTAATTAGCTTAAGGAAAATCTGCCTTGGAAAACTTAATTTGTTTCTTATTTATGAAAAGTCAATTCATTAACGTAAAATAGAGTCTCGATCCCCCAAAATCCCAAGATACTCTCAACTCTGATTTTTATGTGTCAAGTAAATTTTGTTTATGAATTTATTTTTTATCTGTGTTTTATTTTACAAAAACATTGAAAATCAATTGTATGGATAATTAAATTTCAATATGCTGGTACTTTGAAAACAGCCCCTGTGGATACGATAATCTTTTATATCACGCGACTTAACCTGTGCGCTTGCGGGCCCTGTCAAAGGGCCTGTAGCACTTTGGGCAAGTGAGGCCATGTTGTTGATCCGTAATTCACGAGGTGACCAGTGCTACGCATGGGCGATGGCAGTTTGGTACCAGTAAAAGACGATGTTATGCATGCAAATTTAAGAGATAAGTGTACGTATTTTACTACTGCAGTAGGGGCATAGTAGCACACCTATGCTTGACCCATGAATTATACGATGTTGCTCCCACAGTTAGATCTATGATTTGATAATGATTCCTTTGTGCATATGCATTAGCTATAAAAGTATTTGCATATAGCCAGAGATATGTCGAGTATTGGTAGCCCTTAGTGGAGATGGATGATTGATAAGAAAATGGAAAAAAATTTCTAGTACTAACCTTGAATGGATGGTTGTGATTGGTAAGGTTGCCAATAAATTGATATGTAATGTAAATGTGTTGATTTGTACATGTTCTATGATTGAAATGATTGATGATAAAATTGTATATAAAATGATATTGAGTGTGGTTGGATCATATGGCTCCATTGTGGAACATATGTTGTGCACATGTATATATATATATTGTCATAATGTATGATATTTATTCATTTGTTATATGTTACTCACCTTATAGTGGCTATTTTTAAACGTTAATATAGGTATGTTGGAAATCCTACTCTTTTGGAGGTTGAGCTTGATGAAGGTAAATATTGGAAGAAAGCCTTTGAGCCTTGGCCAATAATTGTGCTTTGAAAGCACATTACATGTATATGTTTTGTATATCACAATTGAATAGTGATAGATGTTTCTTTTGAGGGTCATGTGTGAAAATTAGACCTTAAGGTTTTTGAAAGGCTAGTTTTTGGTTATGACCTTCACCATGGTCGATGTCAATTATGATATAATGGTTTTATGCTACATTGATGAATGAATGATGATATTATAAGATCTATGACCATTGGCAATGATTATGTGATATGTGTGTATATAATTAATATTATGGATTGTATGTATGATGAGGACATGAATAAGCCATATTCTTATTTAATGGTTAAGGCTTCATGTAGAGGCCGGCCATAATTTATAAGGTATGTATAAGATTTGTGTGCATGGTTGATTGAGGTCAAATAGGCTTAGTTTAAAAATTGACATGCTTGATTTAGACTAAAGTTACTTGAAATACCATTTGTGCATAGATTGATATAGGAAATAAGTTTATGGGTAAGACTCTTTAAAGCAAGTCATAATTATACATATAAACATATGTCTATTGAGACTTTGGTTCCCAACCTTGCCATTTGTAATTTTGTATGCCATATAAATTGATTGTCATATGCTTACAATATGCATTTTGATAGTCTTGCTTAAGCGATAAAGGCCTTGATCATATATGTGCTCTCTGATCTATTTTCGCTCAAGCGAGCATGGTCTCGCTCACGTGAGAAGTGAGTAATGGTTCTATGTGATTCTCGCTCAAGCGAGCGGGAGCTCGCTCAGGTGAGTATGTGGAGTTTTGATTCTATCTATTTTCCACTCAAGCGAGAGATGTCTCACTCAAGCGAAAGTAAAGTGGTTTGATTCTATTGGATTTTTGCTTAAGCGAGTGGTGACTCGTTTAAGCAAAAATATGAAGTTTTAATTTTGTTGAGATCTCACTCAAGCGAGTGGAGACTTGCTTGAGCAAGGATGCTATGTTTTGCTTTTGGATGATTTTTGCTTGAGTGAATGTGGTGTCGCTCAAGCGAGTTGTGGGGGTCTGATACTTTGGCCCTGCTCGCTCAAGCAAGGCTCAAGGGCTGCTCAAGCGAGAGTTTCCTCGGTTAAGCGAGACAATCTGCAATGAAATTCTCTTCTTCCTTTGCTTATTTTTGGGCCTTTTCTTATATCTTCATCTATGGGACTAGACATGTGTCCTGTATACATATTTTCTTCCGCTATTAAACATATTTGTTTCTGTATACATGTTGAGGCAATTAATTCTCAATCCATTTTCTTAATTCTAACAACTTAGGTCTCCAGTTTTCTGTTGTTTGATTCTTGATGCAAGGTCACATGTTCAGGGTTTGAAAATGCAAAAATTTTATTTGTATTTTTATTTAATTAATTATTTTGATTACATCGAGATTTAGATCCGAGGGATCGGTTCCCTGATATCTAAGTTTTCGTAAAACTTAAAAATAGAGAGTAAACACAAGAGAAACTTTAAAGACAATAAAGAGAACATCACACAAGTAACTTAATACCAGTTCATCTCTTATCCAAAGCTACATCTAGTCCTTACTCAAGCCTAACAAGATATTTTATTAACTGGTTCAGAAGCTAAATATAACGCACACTTACTTATATCGATCCCAAGTATTCTTTCACAACTTATCCTTTTCAGACTAACTACCCAAGTATTATTTGTTAACTTAGCCTCTCCGGGCTAATTACCCAACTATCATTTCTTAAACAAGTCTATTTAGGCTCAACTAACTTTACAATAGAAGAGAGATTTTCAAAGTCTTTAAATAGGCCTTTGGGGTGTTTGAGCATACAAAACTGAATTGACTACTCAGGATATAAAATAATAAAAAACTCTAAGTAATTTCCAAGTGAGAATAAAAGAAATTTACACAACTTATAGAATGCTTAAATGAGAAGAGATGTAGAAAGTTGGGGCACTTTGCATTCTTCAAATAAGTTTCTTTATATAGGTTTCTTGGAGAGAGACGATGAGAGATAAAAAGCCTTCATCCAAGGGCAACATGACATTTGGACATAGCTTATTGAGATGACTTGTAAAACATATTTTTCCTTTGTCAGTTTGGATACTTTGGTTGTCCAACTTTCTTTTTTGATATATAAGTAGAACACTCCTTTTGGTCAGACAATTCTTTTGAAACTTTGATTGATTGGATAGTCATACATGAGTTCAGAACAGTTATAATTAGGATCCAGGCACGAGCTTTGCCTTATGGCTTGTATTTACTATCTTCTATATGGGGTGTCTGAGTGCTATGAACCTCTATACAACTTCTCAATACTTCTTGTTTCTTGACTTGTGGCTTGTATTTTTTACATGTTAACCTTAGGCAGCCTTGAAACATTAGTCTAATAAATAGTGTAATGTTTTTATCATAATCAAAACTTTTGAGGGGTCCTTAGAACTTCATATGTTCTTTTAGGACTTAACATTCTCCAATTTTTTGATTGATGACAAACATTATATTATTTTGATTTATAACCATAGACAAATAATGAAAAGGAAAATTATTTGACAAGTTAGAAAACATATACCCACTGAGTTCATGCATCTAAGCAGGTTGCTTGAGATACTTCTAAGCCAGATATAACATTTTATATTAAGAGTTCAGATGATCTAAACATTATACAAAACACAAGCATGTTTAATCAGAGTAATTTAAACATATTTAATCAGAGCACAAGTCATACTTCAAAAGATATAATCATTAAACATGTCAAAGAAATTTTAAAAGAGGACATTAGGAATTTTAAACTATGCATAAATTAAAGCAAAATATTCAAAAATGTTCTCCTTATTTTTTCATCAGACAAAAAGGTCCTACTGGCCTTACTTTAAGACACATTTACAAGCATGGAAAAAAGTTGACTTGATAGGTTGGAGAGGCCTTGAGGGGAGAAAAGAAGATAGAAAGAGAGAACTTCATATTCACTCAACTACAAACCAACAAACTTAAATATGCTAATTTTGCATTTTCAACATTGGATTAGGCTAATATTTTGAAATCAAGTTGAGAGCCAAAATACTCCAATCACAACCAATATTTATTCCCTTATTTTTAGGCAATATAAGAGGGTTTAAGTCATATTTTGGGGGCATCTTTGATCTGTGGAAGACTAAGGGGCACTATGTGAAGCTACTTTGACATTGTGGGGAGGCTTGAAGATGAAGGATCTCTTCTGATTTTCTTTCCTTTTCTCTTTCTTTTCATTGATCTTTTTGTATTTTTTTTGATTTTAGGTTAGCCCTCATGAAAATTTATGACAAAACCTTTTTGTTGTTGGGTTTAGGTCTAACTATAACATCCCAAATTTTAAAGAAAGTAAATTTATTGGGTGAAGATAATTAATTATTTATGGCCCAACAATTATGGGAAAATTAATTAGACGTTAGAGGTGAATTATCGGTAAATTGAGAATTACCAAAATCAGATGATTTAACAGATAGTGTGGGACCCACTTGACTAAATTGAATAATTGATAGGTCTATTATACTTAGAAAATTATTGTGGTTATGGTGGTATAGTTGAAATAATTTCTAGTGTTGAGGAGATAATTAATTGGACACGGTGTATGGTGTTAATCAGGGAAAATACGAACCAATTAGAATTAAAAGAAAACCAAAAATCCTCTTTTCTCCTCTTGTTGTAGCCGTCCACTTCTTCCTCTCTTCTTTCACTCACTTTACACTCTATTACACATTGGTTAAAGGATTTTATAATACAATGGACAAAAAGGTAAAGAGGTATGGCTTTATCCAATGGGTAATGACCAATGTTTGGTCATCTTTTCCCCTCTCTCTTCTCCCAATAGTGTACACTTCTTCTTATCCCATCTATCTTTATTTTTCTTCTTCTTTTCCACCCTCTTCTTCTCCAAACCATCCACCACCCCTCTCTCTTCCATTTCTTGCCAAAATTAAAAACAAAGCATGGATTCATGAGGCTTGTATGGCATAATGGGGTAAATATTTGGTGGTCTCCTCTCTTCCTCCTCCCTATTTTTGTTTTGGCTTTAGCTTGGATGGTGAGGTAAGATTTTGAACCATTCTATACCATTGTTGGTTTTATGATGCATATGCTTGAAACATTAATGTTGGGTTATATGGGTGATGAAGAAAATGTTGAAACCCTAGGTTGAATGGCTTGAAAATTATGATTCTTGGTCATGGTGTTATGTTGGAAATGGATGTGGGCTATGGTTAGCATATGGATTTTTATAATGGATTGAAGTTGTTGATTTAGTGGTTTGATGAAAAACCCTAAGTGTGATGATTTGGGGGTTTTAGCTAAATTGGTGATTTTGATGATTTGGGATGCTTTGGAATAATTTTATATGAGGAAAGGAATTTTTAGAAGTAATGGAATGAAGTATTGATATTGATGAAATTTTGAACTAGGTTCAATATGCTTGAATGATGATTTATGCATGTGAAACCCAAATCATAGGTTAGAAGACCATTGGGACCATTGATTGCTGTTTACAAATGATTGGCACTTTGATGATGGTATTATGCTTGTAGTGATGTATGAAAGTTGTTGAATTGATGCTTGCCAATTTGTATGAAACCCTTGCGAAATGATGATAATTGGGACTTTTGGCATAGATAGTTGAATTGGTGATTTGGTTGTCATGAGAGTGACTTTTGGGTTTAGAAAAAATGCTTGGAGTTATTGGTGTTGATATTTGAGGTTGTTGGATTTTAATAAGGATTTGATGAGGCCTTAGGCCATGGCATGTGCCATTTGAATTTGTTGATTAATTATGGTTATTGGAGGATAAGATAGCTATATTGAATTTTGAGTGATAATGATGGCAAATGGATAATTTATATGATGATTGGATGTATTATGAGTAAGGGATGTGATCTTGTTGTTGTTGGGTGTTGGTAGCCCCTTTTAGATTTAGAGAATCATGGTTTTGGGAAAGGAATTCCTGAAACCTAACAAAATGGTATGAATTGGTGTTTTAGCAAGTTTAGGACTTGATATTAAGCTTTATAATAAGCTAGGAATTGTTTACATTTATGATGGTGCCTTGTAATGGTTCATGATCGAATGAATGCATATATGTTTGATGTGTAGATTGTGTTTCGGATGATGATGCAAAACAATCAGAGCATTCAAGTTGTGATTCTTCTCTTGAGGTAGGAGAGGAGTTTACATTTGAATTGCATGAGTTGAATAGTTGATGATGAATGTATATGATTTATACTCATGCTTGCCTTGCCATGATTGTATAAATATGATAAGTTAAGTAATGGTTGTTGAATGGAAAGATTGGCAATCTATTGGCCTTAAAAATGATATGAATATGTATGTGTGATGGCCTTAAGAATTGTGAATCTCTTGGAGGGAAATAATATAGTTCTCGGTGAATAATTAATAATGAAATGGAATATGTATATGAATATATAGATGTATGATCTATTGAGTTAAAACTCCATACATAGGTGATTTAAGCATAATAGATGTTGGATTTGATGAATGGGGCCATGGGATGGTGTTTCTCAAAGTAAGAAGGCTGTTGGGAATGCATGAATCAATTCATGCTAGGACTTGAATTGATTCAATGCATTCTGTTTCCAAAAATAAGGACTTCCAGGGCTTTGAATCAATTCATATGTTTGCTTGAATCGATTTAGAGGCTACTGGATGAGCTTGAATCGATTCATACGAAGCCTTGAATCGATTCAAGACTCCCTAGAATTACTGTTCATCAATTTCACCATGGTTGAATCGATTCATACGGGGTTTGAATTGATTCAAGGCCCTCTGTTTTGTTGGTTGGTGCTCTAGAATTGCATGAATCGATTCAAGGACCTACCTGAATCGATTCATGGTATATTTTTGGCTCATTTGTACTCTATTTTGATGTTGTTTGATATGGTTGAGCCACGACATGTTTATAGATTCGTTTGCATACATTTTTAATATGTTTTAGCAATCCAAACGCGAGGGCATTGTCATGACCCTCATATATCTTGGCGTTAAAATTGAATTGAGTTGTTATTGTTTAAACCTTGTTTCATCATGTAATAACATGTGATCCCATAAAGAATGCATGATTATAGTGTGTCCTTAGTGGTGTTTAGTATTGAATATGTATATGAATATATAAATGTATGATCTATTGAGTTAAAACTCCATGCAGAGGTGATTTAAGCATAATGGATGTTGGATTTGATGAATGGGGCCATGGGATAGTGTTTCTTAAAGTAAGAAGGCTGTTGGGAATGCATGAATCAATTCATGCCAGGACTTGAATTGATTCAATGCATTCTGTTTCCAAAAATAAGGACTTCTAGGGCTTTAAATCGATTCACACATTTACTTGAATCGATTCAGAGGCTACTAGATGAGCTTGAATGGATTCATACGAAGCCTTGAATCGATTCAAGACTCCCTGGATTTACTGTTCATCAATTTCACCATGCTTGAATCGATTCATACGGGGTTTGAATCGATTCAAGGCCCTCTATTTTGTTGGTTGGTGCTCCAGAATCGCATGAGTCGATTCAAGGACCTACCTGAATCAATTCATGGTATATTTTTGGCTCATTTGTACTCTGTTTTGATGTTGTTTGATATGGTTGAGCCACGACATGTTTATACATTCATTTGCACACATTTTTAATATGTTTTAGCAATCAAAACGTGAGGGCATTGTCATGACCCTCATATATCTTGGTGTTGAAATTGAATTGAGTTGTTATTATTTAAACCTTGTTTCATCATGTAATAACATATGATCCCATAAAGAATGCATGATTATGGTGTGTCCTTAGTGGTGTTTAGTATTGAATTGGATTATTGGTAAGTATAATTGCGCCCATATCGTGTTGTGAATACATGTGTGAATTCCACCGCTAATGACAAATTATGATGATTGAAAATAGAAAGTTGAATAATGTTGATGTATGGCATACCCTCGTATCATGATGAAGCTAATGAGGGATGATTGCGTAACAATGCAACTATTATACATTGATGAATCAGAGATGATATCGATAATGGACAATGATGGATGATATTGTTGATCCTTTCCTTGAATAATAGAATGAGTGTTATTATTGATGATTGTTGAATGCCATTGTGATGGATACAAGTGTGATCTTATGTAAGTATAGGTTGAATTATATTGATGATTTGTTGTAACACCACACTAATATATGAAAAAATGGTAATGATCCAATAAGATGAAAATCCATTAAGATTTATGTGGTGATGTTGATGAATAAAAGATGAATACGGATGCTAGGCATTCCTTTAATATTGATGAAAGATTATTGAACGCTATTGTAAACGCAGAACGAGTTCCTCGATCGAAGCAATTGTAGCTTCGCCCTTAGGAGTCCACACGAGCACTCCCACCAGAAAAATAGAGCTCCGAATGCTAGTACAGAAATTTGTTTATGGTCTAATTTCTGAGTAGTAGCCTATGAGCATCTCATGCTCTATATATAGGCTTAGGTCTTAACCTGAGCTCTCATTAAACATTGGGCTCCTGACTCATTCTAAATGAGTTAGGCCCAAATAGTTTTATTTTCAGTCCAACTAAAATAAAACTATCCTCTGGTGGGCTTACTCTAAGTGTGTGACCCTATAGGTAAAATATTCGGTTATATTAATAATAAACTATTTTATTATTAATATAAAATAATAAACTATTTTATTATTAATATAAAATAAGAGCGGTATCTAGCAATACATCATTATGTCCGAATATTATTTATCATCGACATGACCTATAAGTGATAATTATTTTATATATTTATTCCTTTTGTCACGATATCTAATTGGGCCCAAGGCATGGTCGTTGTCATCCTTGTATGCCCCAATTGATTTTACTTGATACCAGAGTAGACTTTACAGAATAAATATCTAATATTTATTCGTCCTAGCATGGCCATGCATTTCATTAGTCTCACTCCATCAAGTGGCCTATAGATATCACTCCTGTCACATAGAAAAGACAAATTCCATCTACATCACTCACATCCCTCTGTATAATTTATCTATTGCCTAATCACAATCTTTATGGTCATCTTATTACAGATAACGTTTGATTGTATTAAAACAATAAACTCCTTATGTAAGAATCGTAGTGATTTCAGGTCGAAGGACTATATACCATTATCACATTGAGAACCGTTTATGACACTCATGTAACGATCCATGCAACGTTCTCATGGTGGGTCTATCCAGTACAACATTACTCTTAATATGTACCTGTGTAAAGACTTGATATCATATATCCATGATTTGTGAGATCAAATCATCAGTACATTCACACACTAATCTTAATGTATTTACATGTCCCCATGTAAATACTTGATTAGGGACGTTTTAGGAATAATTCTCATATGACCTATTATTCCAGGATAAATAGCATTAGTCTAAAACTGAAAATACTAATTTTATTGATAAGTTAAAATTGATACATTAATAGCTCATAGTGCATACACCAACAGATGATTGATGAGTGGCATGATAGGATGCATAGTGTAAGAATGCATTGATTGGCATTTGCATCCATGGCATATCATACACTGCCAGTAAGGAATATTAAGGGATTCCCCCGGTTGGCCCAGTGGGAGGGCGGCTCAGTGCACAAGCATTCTATTGTTTCCCCTGTGACTCGGTGTAAGTCGTGAAGCTGCCCTTAGTTTGGTGAAGAGGCACCCTATGTGGTAGGCCCAGTGGGCGGGAAGCTCTATGATGAGTAAGTTACCTCGGTGTCCGACAGGACACGACTCTATCAATGTGTGTTTGGGAGAGGCCCGTAGCACTTTTGGCAAGTGAGGCCATGTTTTTGATCCGCAAGTCACAGGGTGACTAGTGCTACATATGGGCGATACGATTTGGTACCAATAAAATTAGTGATTATACATGCATTAAGAGATATGTGTACACATTTATTACTGCAGTAGGGGCATATTAGCACACCTATTCCTGACCCACAATTTGGTGTTTATTCCCACAGTCGGATCTGCATTTGTTATTATTCCATTATACATATGCATTAGCCTAAGAGCATTTGCATATAGCATCGAGATATGCCAAAAGGTGATGATGATTGAGATTGAGATGAGGTGATGATGAGATGGGTAAATGAGTTACCTATAAGACAACATGAAAAATATGAATACAATGAAAAAATACTGAATATGATGATGTTGTATGTGATGGCCCAATATGATGAAGGGCATGTTTATGTATGATTGATAATGATGGTGTTGGCCCATTGTGGCAATGAGAAAAGATGTATATGTGTCCTTGCTTTTCTATGAATTGATTGATGAATATGAATATGTATATCATTGAGATAAGCGAATTATGATGATTGTGGATGATTTTAGCAAAGCATAGATGATGTTAATATGCATATGCACATAATCTCAATTGTATTCATATTTGTCATTTGAAATGTATAACTCACTCTCCCATGTTGTCCATTTTAGCATTGATGTAGGAATATCATGGGATGACATAGTGATTTTAAAGTAGAGCTTTTGGGAAGGTAAATAGTGGTAACAGAATGTCTTGGCCGGTAGCAATTGCAAATTATTTCATTGTGAATAAAATGTGTATAGTGATATTAGTGGATGTATTGTAAATAATGATATAAGTGGACGACGTTCGATATTTGGGGTATTTGAATTCATACCCGCTTGATGAATGAAATGATGTTAGATGTGTAGCCCAATTTGGGAATGCATAGGTGTTGATGATACATGATTTGAGGTTGAATTGAATGTTGTCAAGTATGGAATATCATTATTGAGGATGTATGTTGCATGACCATATATATACATATAGATATATACATATTCTAGGCAATGCATGTTTATGATTTATGTGTAAGATTGGTTATGGCCTAAATGGCTAGTGTTGTATATTGCATGCTTACCGGGTCTTTTCTCATATCTTCATATATGGGACTAGGCGTGTGCCCTGTATACATATTCTTCTTCCCTTGTAAACTATTATTTTTGTATACAATTATGGGCAATTTATCTTACGATCCAGTTATAAATTTTCAAATCTCACTCTTCGGTTTTCTGTGGTTCGGGTCATGATGTAATCGCTAAGGTGTTTTGAACTATTTTTTTTAAACGCGAAAAATTTAGTCAGATTTTATTAATTAATTATCTTTATTACATCGGGATTCAGGTCCGGAGAACCGGAGGTGTTTCATTACCCATTCTATCTCTAACTATGTATTGAATACTTTTGTATGATTTATTCTTTTTAATCAATGTTAATATTTTATTTCATATACCTAATGCATGTTTAAAATAGGAAAATGTTTCAAGTGTGTGTTTAGGGTTTTTTAGCAGGTTAAAGAATGAAATACTCATTAATTTGTCCATTTAGGGATAGAGTTGAATTTAATGGTTGTTAGGCTAATGACTAATGCATGGACTTTTACCAAATAGTCAAGGGATCGATATTTTGGGGAAATGATTCAAGATTTATTCACCGAGGAATCAAGTTTAGTGAAATTTATGATGCATTGGTATGATTGAATTATGTAGTTGTACTAGGTAAGATAACATATGTTTGAGAGGGAGGATGGTGAAACATAATCCTAACTCTTTTGTTTATATTTATTATTAATTTATATTTTTTATATCAACATTACACTATCTTCCACTAACAACAACTAATTATGCATACTTGTGAATATATTGTGTATAGTCTTGTAGTGATTTTATAAGTATAGTTGGTACACACATCTCTGTGGATTATCATACATGTCTTTATGGATTATCGTACACCTCTATGTGGATATGACACTCTTACTCCTAAATTAAAACTATAATAGATATTTGGTACATTTGTCAAAGTCCCAATAGAAGGTCTGTGTTATAAAAGGTGACCTCGTGAAGATGACACACACAATGAAAGGTCATAACTATTGTACAAGAGTGTTTTGGTGTCAAGGTTGTGCCTGATACAGCAAAACAAATATCGTAGGTTGGGAGATTATGGCTCTATGGTTAGTTTCTTTGGTGAATGAAAGGAGATAACAACACAATGGTTATCACAGAGTATATGGATTCCACATGGTGTAGAGAATACTTTGGTTTGATCTTTGTGGTGGCTAAACATAGGATGTGATTAGGGTCTGTGCTTTTGAAGAGGAAAAGAAAGAATGACTATTGGTTTTGAAATTTCGTTCATGAAATATTAAACTAGATGATCGGCCTCCAATTGCAATTGCGGAAGTTCAAAGTCGATGAGGATGAAGGGAAAGGGAATGAGATGAATTTTAGTTTTATTCTCCAATCATTACTTTGTTTTGGCAAATAAGGGTGTAAGCTTGGGGATTTAGGGCGCTTAGTTTGAGAATTCATTGATTTTAATTTTGGGTGTTTTTATTATGATTATGATTTGGTGTGGTGAAGAGGAGGAAGATAAAGGGTGAAATTTTCTATAATGAGGATAATGTGGGTGAAGGCTGAGAAAGAAAGTAAAGGGTAGGGGTTAGTTCATGGAGAGAGAAAGTCAAGAGAAAATACGGGGGAATGAAAGATATGGTTTTATCATCAATTATTATTTTATTTTAATGACCCATGAAAGTGATGACGTGATATTCAGTTTGCCACATCATCATTTAGAAAATAAAACCCAAATATAGAGACAAATTTCAAACGACCTAATTTTTCAAGTGATAAAAATTGAACAAAATTTTTTATAAGGATTTGATTTAGCAGGTATATGGGTATTGTACCTATGTGTGTATATATGTACGTACACCGGCCTAGTGGGGATCTAATATTATCTGCTCAAGTTTAGTTGAGAGGACAAGGTCCCGATATCTATTGTCCAATTAGATATCCTTCACGTTGTGGTGTGAACTTAGGTGTCACATATAGGGATGGCAAAACGGGCCAGGCCGGTCAGGCTGGCCTGTCAAACCCACCAAAATTGACAAGGCAAACACTATTTTTAATCCTGCTATCCCACCACAATCTGGCCCACCTAGCTCGTCAACCAACGGACCAATTAGTAAGTAGAGGGCCAGCCGGTTGGGCCCCCACCTATATATACGTCTATTTTTTAAAATCAAATCATAAAAAGGGGATGGACTTGGGCCTGTTTTGGTCTGTTGAAATTTTAATTTTAGATTAGGTAGGGTTTGAGTGGGATTAAGAGCTTTCATAAGATTTCCTCTTGTTTTCTCTTCTCTATGCGGCGCAAATACCTTAGTCACGAACCCCTTGAAGCTGCGTGCGTGTGTGAGTGAAACTCATAAAAGGGAACCGCTTGAAACCTTCTATTCCAGCTATTATGTTTGCTCTGCATAATGTGTGCACGTCAAAGTATGGAACAGGAACAGATCAACGACAACAACTTGTCCGCTTGTGAGGTATGAAATTATGTAATGAAACATTTCTTTTTTGTTTGAAGTCCTGACTCTATTTGGGTCCTTGATTTGATGCAAAAAATTTAGTTTAGCGAATGCCATGTTTTATGTTTAGGTGTCAAACTCAACCAATCAAAGGATTATGTGTATGTTGGGAGCTAAGAATTAAGATAGTGGGATACTTAGACACTAGCATTTTAGGTCAGTTCAATGCTTGTGGACAAAACAAGTGGTATATATGTTTGTGATAGGAGACATATTAAGAGATGCCAAATTAGTAATTAAAATGAGAATTTCATAAAAAAATTATATCTTCTCAAAGTTCAAATATGGTTGTTGATTAGGAAAAAAATTTACCTACTGGCGGGCTAGCCCACGGGCCTAACATTAAACGGGGTGGGACAGGAGTCATAGCTCGTTTAACCTGCCCTGTTTATTGGCGGGCCTTGACGGGGTGGGCCAGGTCCCAGCGAGCCAACCTGTTTTGCTATCCCTAGTCATATAGAATACTCTAACACTCAAGTAAGTACGATGTCCAATATTAGGCTTAAATATAAGGACCAGATTAACGTACCTTATGTGCAATGAATGTTGGATATTTATAGAGGTCAAGGATGGTTCCCTTTTAGTGATAGTTATGTCTGTACATTCCTGTAAAGTGTTGATAAAGCTGTCACTAGAACATTAATCTCTTACACATTTGACTGTAAGTGTGTTTTGGTGTAAATCAGTATTGGCTTTGATTCTCTTGGAGATAGTGATATAAATATCATACCAATATATCTTGTACTTTGGGGGAGTTGTTATGACACTAGGAGTCACATGTTGTATGTCGATATGAGCCTTTTGATACTGGTATCAGTATTGTGCCCAGATCAAGATTAATTCTTTTATTTACGGGGATCAAAAAAATTTCTTTTCTAAGTGACAAAATTTTAAGCAAACCTTTATTTTATAAAAATATTGAGGGTAAATGCATAAAACGAAGGTGAGCATGAGGTGTCATATGGATATGTGAATATACTAAATGTTTGGGTTAAAAGTTTTTAGTGGATTACTTAAAAACAATTTTTGAATATGTTAAATCTAGTTTTAACTGAAGTTTATTCCCTTGTAACAAACAAAATCTTGTTTCCAGGATATGTGGTGTACAACATTTCCAATCTTTGAATTTTATTTTTCACTATAATTTTGTAAGTGTTGGTAAGCTTTAAATATTAGGGTTGAAACTGATAACGAACATAAACAATAGTATGTTATATTTCACATTTGTTTTAAATCGGATCCTTGAATTTTTTGTTAGTTAGGTCCCTTATGTTCGAAAACAGTTTTGTTGAATTCCTATTTGACTTTTGACTAACTTTATTAACATGATTAACATAGGTACTGAAATAGGTATTTAGCTTATATTTCGCATTGTTTCAAGCTAGAACCTTAGGTTTTTTTAGCCAGCTCTCATATGTTTGAAAATAGTTTCTGTTGGCTCCCCTCCTTTGACTTTTGGTTAACTCTATTATTATAGGGTATGTTTCATGTTTTGTGGTTTAGTAGTTGGTCCATTTTACGGTATGGTCATGGATCAAAGTCCTATATAACATATTTTTTTATTTTACTCATAAATCAATGAACACTTGACACATGTAGTCTCCATGTTAGTAGGACTAGTTAAATAAGCATATGACCTATGGAATAGCTACATCAACAAGACTAATGACATGTCACATATCCATTTAATAATGATAGCCAAAAGTTAACTGTGGAGACCTAACTAGAAAAAAAACCCACAACTCGAGGGTCTAACTTGAAACATAAGAGACTGAAAAAAGTATATAACCATTTGATTATTATATTATTTACATTATTTTAAATAGGCTAGCATATGAACCTTAAAAGGCTTATTTAGCGGCGTGAAGTTTGGGTCTTTAAATTGTCCATATTAAGTACGTCATTAGGCTTGTGTGGCGCCATCAAACTTTAGCAATACTCCATCCATTTTTATTAGTTTAAGGCTCTGTGTAATAATTAAGAAAATGATTAGAGGTTCTAGTTTCAATGATTTTTGATTGTCTAATTTCCTAATATACCCTCACCTTAATCTCTCTTCTATTAATTTACTAAGCCATAATTAAGAATTATATATATTGGTTGAGTACATTAATATGAATAGGTGAAAATGCAATGTTTATTATAAGGGTAATGTTGACAAAAAAATAAATGCATCTTACATTCAGAAAACAACTAAGAAAAGTGAACACCTTTAAAATTCTAAAATGACTAAAGGAAAAAAAACATGCAAAGTATGTTGTACAAAAAAATGTGCAACATCTCACTGTAGTGTTATGCCAAGGAAAGTGTGCAATATAAAAGGTACCTCAGACACAACAAAACTTTTAAAATGACCATAAATATCGATAATGACTTTTTGAAACAACACTATTGGGGAAAAAGCCAACATATTAAAATAATTGTTATTCGTTAGGAAAATATTTTTGTGCTTATTCCATAAAAATAGAAATAGTTTTGTAAAGGTTAACGTTTGTTTACTTTTAAAAAATATTTTTGTTTTTATTTTTTATTTTTAATCTTGATTACTAAACTAGTCTATACCAGTATAGGAGATCCGGTATACGGACCAGCCCTTAGAGTATGTTGATTGCGGAGTTTATGTTATACCGGTCCAATGGGGATTCGGTATTATGCCTTCTATTCCACTAGGGAGATAGAAGTCTTGGATTCCTAGGAAATATCACCAATCCTATGCATTGTGGGGTGAAGGAAGGTGACACCTGTAAAGACACTTTGAAGCTCAAGTTAGTGGAATATTCAAAGAATGAATATCGATGCTTAATTGTAAGTTGGGAACTAAAAAATTCTACCTTTCCTCTACTGATTCATGGGTATTTATATTAGCTAGTAGCGGAAAAGTTGATTTGGCCCGGGGGAACGTTTTGTATGATATGTTAGTATGATTCTAATCTTTGTTGAAAAGCTGATACATGGCGCAGGTGCCACCTAACGGCTGTACCTTTCCTATCTGTCATTTTGTAGGTTGTTTTCTGGCATGCGGTTACATAAGTTAACCCTAATCCACTAGTATCGAGAGAGTGGCTCGTACCGGTGTTAGATCGTGGGTCTCATACACAATCCTGGAAGCAGATGTTAGGTTACAACTTTGTGTGAGATGTCGTTCATGCATGACGACTATAGGTGCAAATTACCATCTTGCCTATAGGCCGGTATGGAGATCGAATCATTTTCCCTCACTCAACTACATCCAAATGAATAGGGCTTGGTTAGAAGCCTGGAAGTCCTAGCAAACATTTTAACTTTACGCCCATTGTGGTAATGTTTTTCTTTTACTACTGAGCCGTACATTGGATGAACAAGGATAGAGGGCTTAACTTTATTTTTTTGTGGTATGACTCAAAGATTGTCAATTTTGAAGCCTTCACAGAATTTTCCAAGACGAAGGGTGACAGTTTCCAAATATCTTATGTGAAAATTCGTGTGAATCCCAACAAATCAGTGTTCTGGGAAAACAGAAACAGGATAACCAAGTTCTTGATTTCTTGGACACACGAACACTTTCTGCTAACAAGAGCTGCATACGTCATCAATGAGAGTGAACTGTCTCCCACCTAGGTAAAAGTCATGAGTGATATGCACGAGTACTCCACAACTTAAAAATTTGCATACAAGTGCCTCTTGGGGACAAAATCCCAACATGACGCTCATTTAAGTAATAATTTTGATGTTCACTCTTTTTTTGTTCTTAACTTATCTTGAATTACTCCTTCTAATATCTAATGTCTTCCTCTTTTGTTGACAACAAATTGAATCCTGTAAAGCAATAGCCAAACAAAAAGATTTGAAAATGGGGGTTATGGCTGTTGCTATTGAGAACAATATCTAACCCAAGAGGAACGCACCAAATGCTTAACTTAGACCATCACCCTCCCAGAAGAAGAAACTAGGGCGACCCCAATATTAGAGGCCCAGTAGCAGGAGCATGTTATCCAAGAAAAGAATGGCAAAAAGCATGCTGCTGAGAGGAAGAAAAATCCTAACCCGGTAAAAAAATAAAAAATTCCAGAAAGAAACGGCTTCGTGTAGGATGAAGTACCAGATCACAGGGTCTCTTAACAACTAGAATCTACTCCCACCCTTACTGCTGTTGAATCCGATAAGATACTTGAACAACATCAAGTCGAGGTGTCTTCACCCACGTCAAGGGCCTGACTCTCTCCCTACATTCTATATCAAGGTGCTGAACTTAAGGCTCCAGCCAACTGCCTCCATCAGGGTCTGGAAGTGTCCGAGATGAAGAAGGCTTGTGAAGCTGCCTTATGGAAATTGGCCGAGGTCAGTGGGGTCATTGAGTTGTTATCCTGAGTGACTGATAGTGTTAAAAAGGCAACACTATATTTCAATAAAGCACAACAGGCTAATCTCGAGGCATGGAAGGCTTTAAAAGAAGTTCAATACGCCTAGGAGAGGGTTAAAGGCTGAGATAAACCTCCAGGTTTAAAGGGATGAGGAAATATTTCTCTTAAAGCAAGAGATGAAGAACCTGAAGGAAGAAAATAATAAGGTGAAGGAGGGGGCTGAGAAGGTAAAGAAAAATGTTGAAGACTCTATGGCCGAGACAGAGAGGTTGAAAGTTGAATATGTAAATGCTGAAGAAGCTTGGGCTAAAAAAAACAATAGCTTTCAACCGACATGGAGGCCATCATAAAAGAAAACATAGAGACGACTTCACTCTAGATAGCTAACCAACAGCTCAGTTAGGGACTTAGCTGCTTCTCAGGCTAAGGTTACTGAGGCTCTCTAACTATACGACATTATCGTTGGGGAGTCGTCCAGTGCCACTATAAGGCAAGTCTGATACCAGAACTCCAATATCAACCTCAACATCAATGAGATCAATCCTTTCTACAAGTTCCATTGTGGAAGGTTGTTCTTGATTGTAGGTGGAAGATATCAGGAACTAGAGGATGTTCCTTGTAACACCCTAAATTTTAAAATAAAGGATTAATTTATGGAGATAAATATTAAATAATTATATTTGGGTTATTTAGTGTTCCAAAATATTGGGAATAAATAAATGAAGATTTTTGGGAACTGTTTATAATTTATTAGAACCGGATAAGCTGAAAATGAGCCCGGTTGAAATATGGGTGTCAGACCAAGTATCTCCGATTGGGATGATATTGGCTAGGGCTGTTAAGGATATTATAGGGAATCTGAATATGTATTCGGAATAATTTTTGGATAAAGTATTGAGCCCAAACAAAGATCCTGTTTGTCATAAAATGATGAATCTTTAATGAGGGATTAAAACTAAAGCCAAATGTCCCATTTTTCTCTTCTTAATCCCGTCAAGTTTTTGGTCCTTCTTAACAAACACCTTGCTTCTTTTTCTTCTCTACTCTCCTCCTTGATTTCCTCTTCTACTTCTCTTTAAAAACCCTAAGCAAAAGGGTGATGGCTTTCTTCTCCTTTCCCATTTCCGTTCTTGAAGGAGCTTGGAAGAGTTTGGAGCTTGAAGTCTCACCCTCCTTTCTACTGATTCTCGTATGGCTCCATTTCCCTTTGGAAAACCCACTCCCTTCTTCTCTTAAGGTAAACTCTTGCTATTTCTCAAGAGTATGAACTATGGGTTTTTGGGTTTTGATGTTGGGAAAGTGATTTAGTGAGTGTTGTAGGGTTTTAGAGAAACCCTAACCCTATGATTTGGGGGAAATTCAAAATATGAATGTAGAAGTATTTATTATGTTAAATAATTATTATCGGTGAGGTGAAATGATGTTATTAATGGTAAATGGCCATTAATGAAGCCTAATGATTGTTGGGAACCATTAATGTGGGAACCCATTAATGGGTTTGACATTAAAAGTGTATAATAATAAATGTAGGCGCCTAAACCATGGTGGTTATGGTAGAATGAATGAAATAAATGGAACTTGAGAGTTAAAATGCTGGAAGACACCAAGTAAATGAATATGAGCATTAAACCAAGGTGGTTGAATAGAAAATAATTGTGTGATATATTGTGATGTAGGAAATAACCCCAGTTACAAGGTGGAATCATCGGACCGTGTTGATTACTACTTCTCTTAAGGTAGGACGGGGTAACTATTCTAAATGCATGATTTCATCCATTGATAATGTGAAAATATGTATATATGATTGTGTTTAATGATTGCTTGGGTGGACGATGTAATGATTCCATGATTTGAGTGCATTTAGAATGATTAATGTTATGTGGCATGTGTTTGGAATGATGAATATGATATTAAACTGGTCTGAGCCGGAGTCAACAATCTGGTGTGGGACCAACCACGACAGTCAATAGATGACTAAGGTTTTAGACCGGTGCTGTATGTATCCAGTATGATTATCCCTTATGTTGATATGGAGAATGGATTCCATCCGATATGTGTGGTGTTAACACGGACATACCGGTATAGGGAGATCGTCTATATGGTCTTATCAGTCTAAAGTTTTACCTGTTGAGTCAGTATTTCACACAGAATAGATGAAGTGATATCTGTATTCTGGTACCGGTATCGAGACCGGATCAGACATTATGTTGATTATGTTGATGAAATATGTCATGATGGTTTGAGACCATGTTTTGAATTAAAATCAATGATGTAAAATATCCTAAATATGTATATGTGAATTGATAAATGTGATTACCACTAACTACCGATGTGTATAAGTTCTAACGAGATTTGGTAAAGATTGAGAATACTAAAATCCACTAAGTGGTAGTTATAAATGCACGATTGATTGAGTGGCATTTAGGATGCACAGTGCGAGAATCCATTGATTGGCATTTGTATCCATGGCATATTATTCGCTGCTTATATGGAATGTTAGGAGTTCCAATAGGCAGGCCCAGTGGGAGGGCGACCCGGTGCATGGGTATACTGTTATTGTTCCCTAGTGATTCGGGGAATCACGAAGCTGCCCTTAGTTTGGTGACGAGGCACCCTATGTGGCAGGCCCTATGAGAGGGCAGCTCTATGATGAGCAGTTTACCTCGGTGTCCGACGGGGCACGGCTCCCTTGATGTGTGTTCGGGGGAGGCCTGTAGCACTCTGGAAAGTAAGGCCATAATGTTGATCCGCAAGTCATAAGGTGACTAGTGCTACAGATGGGCGAGAGCGGTTTGGTACCAGTAAAAGTATGATGTTGTAAGCATGCATAAATTGAGATATATGTGTACATATTTTACTACTGTAGTAGGGGCATAGTAGCACACCTATGCTTGTCCCACATTTGATATGTTGTTATGTCCCACAGTCGGATCCGCATTTGAAAATGATTCCTTTGTGCATATGCATTAGCTTTAAGAGCATTTGCATATAGCTGGAGATATGCCTAGCTGATAGCCCGTGGTGGCGATGGATGAATTGTTAAATAGAGGGAAAGTAAGCCAAGGTACTAACATTAAAAGTGTGATGATTATTGAGAATGTTAAAGATATGTTATATATGATATTGCCTTATGAATATACTTAATTGGACATGTATTGTGCTGAGATGGAATGACGTATCATGTGTGTGAAGCTTGTGATGTTTTCTTGAAAAATGAATATAATGCACACATGTATAAATATCATCATAATGTATGACTTTGTTACATTTGGATTATGTTACTCACCTCCTAGTTGCCATTTTTAAGTTTGATGTAGGTATGATGTAAAACCCTACTCTTTTGGAGGTCGAGGATTGATGAAGGTAAATGTGGAAGGAATGTGGGTGAGCCTTAGCCGGCATATATGTATTCATTTTATGTAGCATATGGTGTGTATATGCTTATTTTTAAAATTAACTTGATAATAGTTGATTTTGGAGGTCATATAGGAAAATTAGACCTTATATGTATGGCTAATTTTCATTAATGACCTTGATAATGTATGAATGATATTATTATTATGAAATTATATTTCTATTGCTTAACAAATCGATGAGGCATCTTTCATCCTCTTTTGGTATATATTTTAATAACTCTTAAAATTAATTACATCTTCTGCTTTTCCCTTGTGACGGCCTCAAGTCCGGTCATCCGAGGAGCACTCTAATACCGTCTCATATCTTCATATATGAGATCGGTTATTAATGATCCGGGTAATTACTCGGCATTATATATATTGAGTTTCTTCTCCTTAAAGTTAATTCAAATCGCGAAAAATTTACCCCTATTTTCAGGTCGGGGTGTTACAACCTGGTATCAGAGCATCAATTGCTCATTGATGAATTATATGAGTTACATGTTGTTAAAGAGTGATTGTCACTTAATGTTGACATGTTATAGTTATAGTTAAGCATTATTGGAGCTTGAATTGCTCACTACTTTATATTGTGGCTGATATTAAGCCTAACCAAGCATTTCCTTTTACATATTTACCTTCAAACTATGAATATGTTATGATGATATTTGTATAATGATTGGTATATATTGAGGAAAGAAACACGCGATTTCTAATTATGATTATATTGTGTGTCTAGATTGATTTATGGCGAATAGACGTAATATTGATGCAACTGCTATGGATGAGGCCTTCAATCGGTTTGCCGATATCCTAGAACGGCAACAACAACCCACTGGGTAGCCAAATCATGGTCTTGACCGATTTCTCAAGCTTATGTTTGGATCCATGACTTAGAATGGATATTTGCTAGTATGGAATGTATTAAAGTTTAAAAGGTTGAGAACGCGGTGTTTATGGTCCGAGATGAAGCTGAATCTTGGTGGATTCTCACTCGTGGGCGTATGATTGTGGCTCACACTCCTTTGGATTGGGAGAACTTTAAGGTGGAGATCCTTAGGAAATACTTTCCTGAGAGTTACAAAAACAAGAAAGAGCTTGAATTTATGGAGCTCTAACAAGGAAGCATGTCAGTGGAGCACTATACCTCAAAGTTTTAAGAGCTATGTGTGTTTTACCCTCCTTTCCAACAGGAAGGTACCGAAGCTTCAAAATATGTTAAGTTTGAGAATGGTTTGCGCCAAGAGATCAAGAAGGCGATTTGTCACCTAGAGATTAGAAGTTTCCCTACTCTTGTGAACAAGTGTAGAATTTTTGAAGAGAATAATGTGGCTCCTAAGAATTATTCGGGGCATGATCATAGATTGAAGGGCTAATCCTCTAGCTTTAAGAAGAAGGGTGATTTCAAGAAAAGTAGACAATTTGTGCGTGGTTCCTCTTCTCTTAGAGGTGGACGTGGTGGTGGAAGACATGGTGCTAGTGGTGGCCGAGGCAATGGCCAAGGACTGCGATGTTTACGGTGTGGTGGAAACCATTTAGCCCGTGAATGTAGAAATAAAGAAGTTGTGGAGTGCTATCGATGCAACCAATCGAGACACATTCGTCCTGATTATCCTTTAAATATTGTAGATGTGGTGGCTTGCAATGATGGAAACTGTGGTGGCCATGGTGCTTTTAGAGGCCGTGGTCGTGGAACCGCTAATGGCGGCCGCAATGGTGGTCGTAACGGCAACGGAAATGGTGGCGACGGTCATGGTAATGGGAACGGCCGAGGTAATGGTAATGGTGGCTGGAATGGTCACAATCATGGTGCTAATCACCAAACTGCTGGAAGAGTATTCGCTGTTGTGACACCCCAACCCAAAGATAAGGGTAACTTTTTCATAAATTTCAAATAGTTATGGGTAGAAGAAATTCAATATATAAGTATAACGCAGAGTAATTACCTTGGATCATTAATAACCGATCTCATATATGAAGATATGAGAAAGGTATCAGAGTGCACCTCGGACGACCGGACTTGAGGCCGTCCCAAGGGAAAAGCGGAAGATGTAGTTAAATATATGAGTTATTTAAAATATATACCAAGAGAGGATGAAAGATGCCTCATCAATTTGTTACACAATAGAAATATAATTTAATGATAATAACAATATCACTCATACATTATCAAGGTCATTAATGAAAATTAGCCATGCACATAAGGTCTAATTTTCCTACATGACCTCCAAAAACAACCATTATCAAATTAATTTAAAAATAAGCATACACACACTGTATGCTATACAAAATGAATACATATATGCCGGCCAAGGCTCACCCACATTCCTTTCATATTTACCTCCTCTAATGCTCGACCTCCAGAAGAAGTAGGGGTTTACATCATACCTAGATTAGACTTAAAAATGGCAACAGGGAGGTGAGTAACATAATCCAAATGAATCAAAGTCATACATTATGATGATATTTATACATGTGTGCATTGTATTCATTTTTCAAAAAAGCATCACAAGCTTCACACACATGATATATCATTCCATCACAACACAATACATGTCCAAGAAATTATATTCACAAGGCAATATCATATATAACATATCTTTACATTCTCAACAATCATCACACTTTCAATGTTAGTACCTCGGCTTACTTTCTCTCTATTTAACAATCATCCATCGCCACCACGGGCTATCAACTAGGCATATCTCTGGCTATATGTAAATGCTCTTAAAGCTAATGCACATGCATAAAGGAATCATTATCAAGTGCGGATCCGACTATGGGAAAACAACAACATATCAAATATGGACAAGCATAGGTGTGTTACTATGCCCCTACTGCAGTAGTAAAATGTGTACACTTATATCCAATCTCATGCATGCTCAACAACATATTTTACTGGTACCAAACTGCTCTCGCCCATCTGTAGCACTAGTCACCCTGTGACTGTGGATCAGCATTATAGCCGTACTTGCCAAAGTGCTACGGGCCTCCCTGATGAGTGCTTATTTTATGATTAAATTCATGGCTCAATTAGAACTATTTTTTGAATAACTTAACAAAATTAATAAATAATTGAGCATGATTTTGAGTATAAAGGGAGTATTAAGGAAAGAAGCTTCAAATCTGAAAATCAGGAACAACTTGTCAAAAGCCTTGAAGAAACCAAGAGCATCAAGCAAAGGACACTTGAGCGTGGTACAGTACATGCCTGAGCGTGGAAGCCACGTTGCCCATGCACCCAAGTGAAACAAGGAACTCACCAACAGCCCCTCACGCTTGAGCGTGAGCCCGAGCTCGCTCAAGCGTGACTTCATGCATGACTGACGCTCAAGCGTGGCACCAAGAAGCTTAAAGCGTGACTGAAATGGAAGAAGGAACAGCATCAGGTCATCTCACGCTCAAGCGTGAGCAGGAGCCGCTTGGGCGTGACCTCGATCCCGCTTGAGCGTGGCTTGAGCGTGGAGTACATATGTTAAACCAAGGAACCACGCTTAAGCGTGGGCAAGCAAGCTCAAGCGTGACTCACCCAGCGTGGGCTTCTTAATTCTTTATTCACCCGTAATGCGATGCAAACTCATCCACTTTCTGCTGTTTCCACCAGTCTCTGAAAGATGCCGCATGGGTTCTACGTAAGTGGGTAAGAGAAACTAAGCCAAAAACTCCTATAAAGCAAGCTGCAAACAGGGCATCATCATCAATCTCCTATCATCTGATACATCATTTCATCCTCTGTATTTTTCATTTTCACACTTTCCATTTTCTGTATTCATTTCTTTGATGGTGAAAATACAAGGCATGAGTAACTAATCTCCCTTATGGGATTGGCTGTAATCCATTCAACACTGAAGTAATGCTGTCGTAAGTTTTCATTGAGTAATGAGATTTGATAAAGTTTCTGTATTTCCTTCTACGTTTAATGCCTGAAAGTACTTGATCACTATTTTCTTATTCTAAGTTTTCTTGAGTATGCTGGGAAGTGACTTTTGAGAGCAGACCCTGAAAGAAATGCTTGTTGTGAGTAGGTAGCCAGGGATGGCGTCTAACGCAACAAACGTCAAAACAATCGATCGGTAATGCTGGAATAGTTTCCAAAGTGACTGAGGGATCAGCGGTTTGGAAATCATTCTTATGAATTTTGTAGTCGAGGGATCGATGCAAATGACTTTGATTGTGACGTAGAACTTATCTTTTCGATTTACTTATATGGAAACTTATGCAGCTTACAGAGGTGAAGATGTGATGAAGCCAATCCCTGTTTTACAAAACTGATTTTTCCAACATCATTTACTGTTATATTTTGCAAAGTGCTATCCTCTGTTATTTTGTTACTTACTGTTTTTCATTCAGCAACATTCACAACAAATCAAAACTGAAACTTTCTCCCTAATCAATTCAAACTAAGATCTTCATTCTAGCACCTCCTTAGTGGAACGACAACTATACTATATTACAACTTCTGTGTTTAAACTTGGCACATCCATTTCATTGAGTTCATATTATACAAACTTGATTCTCTTTCAGAAAACTCAATAGAACCAAACACTTACCAAGTCTTGGTGCCGTTGCCGGGGAGGTGATTTAAGTTTGAATATTTTAGCATTGAATTGACAAGACAGTGTAAATAAACTTGTTGTAATTTGTTTTTTATTTTTTTAGTAACCTTGCTACTTTGAGTTCTTGATTTATGATCTTGAGAGGACAGGGTACAAAAGAACAACTTGCATTTGATCCTGAGATAGACAGGTTCCTCAAGAAAATCAAGAAAGCCAAGCAGAACTTCCACGTAGGATAAACTTCCTCTGTTACAATGGAGGACAACAGCAACAATCAAAATCCACCAAGGAGAACACTTGGAGATTACACATTGCAACAAGGACCTAGACACTACTCAAGCATTGCTATACCAAATACAATCAGGGCTATAGAAATGAAACCTGCTTTCCTTAGTTTAATTAGTTCCCATCAATTTCATGGAATGTCCAGTGAAGATCCTTACACTCACTTGGCAACATTCTATGAATTGGTAGGAACAATGGGATTTGAACAGGAAGTAATTGAGGCAGCATACCTAAGATTGTTTCCTTTTTCTCTTGCAGGAAAAGCCAAAGAATGGCTCCAGTCACACCCAAATCAAAGCTTGAACAGCTGGGAGACAGTGGAGGAAAAATTCCTACACAGATTCTTCCCACCATCCAGATTCATCAAGGCTAAATCAGATATCACAACATTTAAACAAAGCCATGATGAACCCTTTTGTGAAGCATGGGAACGCTTCAAATCTCTCCTCAGAAGATGCCCAAACCATGGACTGGAAGATATTGCCCAATTGAATATCTTTTATAGTGGTTTAAAGGGTGATACTAAAATGATTTTGGATGCAGCAGCTGGAGGAACCATGATGACAGTAGATGCAGAACAAGCTACAAGGATCATTGAAGCATTATCATCCACAGATTACCAGGCTCAGCATGACAGAACACAAATCCAAAAGAAGGGAGTGTTGGAACTTAATACAACAGATGCCATTTTGGCTCAAAATAAGATTTTGACACAACAAATTGAAGTTCTCACACAGCAAATGGCAAAACTCCCGCAACAACTGCATGCTGTACAGTCCTCTACAGGAAACCAACAAGCACAAATGAGATGTGACTTTTGTGGAGGAGAGCATCAGAATGGACACTGCCAAGGAGAGCAAGGAGACCAATCTATCCTCTATATGAATAACCAAGGTAAGCAAAGTAACTTCAATAACAATGCTTACCCCAATAATTTTTCACAGGGATGGAGGAATAGTCAAAATGGTGGATGGAAGCAAGAAGCAAGCACATCCAACAGACAGCAACCTTATCAACAAGGTCCTTCATTGACAGAAAGGACATCAAAACTAGAGGACACTCTAGAAAAATTCATGCAGGTCTCAATCACCAACCAAAAGAACACTGATGCTTCGATAAGAAACCTGGAGACACAAGTGGGACAATTGGCTCGCCAAATCGCAGAACATCACAACTCCCAATTTGGAGCCAATACACACCCAAATCCAAAAGAGCAATGCAAAGCAATCACAACAAGAAGTGGAAAGGTCGTTGGACAGAAAGAGAATGACAAGGTGGAAGAAAAAGTAGAAAAAGAAAAAGAAATAGAAGAGGAAGTTAGTGAAAAAAAGAATAATGATGTAAATATGAAGGAGGAGGTTGAAAAAGAAAAAAAGAAAGAAATAAAAGAAGGGAAGAAGAAGGTGGACGACCCAACACCACAACTGAAGAGCTTGCCGTATCCAAAGAACCCTTCAAAAATGGACAAGGAAAGGCAATTTGCAAGATTCATGGATATCTTCAAAAGGTTATAAATAAACATACCTTTTGTGGAAGCCATGGAGCAAATGCCAACTTACGCTAAATTTATAAAGGAGCTGTTAACAAAAAAGAAGAGATTTTCTGAAGAAACAGTGGAGCTTGCAGCAGGCTGTAGTGCCATCATCCAAAAGGCACTGCCACAAAAAACAAAAGATCCCAGAAGTTTCACAATCCCAGTAACTATTGGTACTCTACCAGTAGGAAAAGCACTCTTGGATCTAGGAGCAAGCATTAATCTAATGCCTCTCTCAATGGTGAAAAAAATTGGAGATCTTGAGGTGAAGCCAACCAGGATGACCCTCCAGCTAGCGGATAGGTCTATGAAATTTCCATATGGCATAGCTGAAGATGTACTGGTAAGAGTTGACAAGTTCGTGTTTCCTGTAGATTTTGTCATAATAGATATAGAAGAAGATGCAGAAGTACCTCTCATTTTGGGGAGACCCTTCATGAAGACCACAAAAGTAATCATTGATGTGGATGACGGGAAGTTAAAAGTGAGAGTGCAAGATGAAGAAGTAAATTTCAATATGTTTGATGCAATGAGATACCCAAAAGACAAACAACAGTGCTTCAAAATTGATGTTGAAGAAGAAGCCATCAGAGAGCAGACCAACGAATGGTTCAACAAAGATCCACTGGATGAGCTGAACGTTGGAGCAATGGATGAAGACAAGAACAAGGACAAGCAAGATGCTCAAAAAGAAAGTCACTTTAAAAGGCTGTCTGAGGAAAAAAAAGAAGTTGTTCCACCAAAAGTGGAGTTAAAAGCTTTACCTCCACACTTGAAATATGTCTTTCTTGATAATGATAACCAAAAACTTGTTATTATTAACAGGGAATTGACAGGTGCAGAAGAGAAACAGTTGATTCAAGTGTTGAAGGAACATTCGACAGCGATTGGATGGAGGCTGGAAGATTTGAAGGGAATAAGCCCAGCTTACTGCACTCATCACATTTACATGGAACAAGAATTCAAACCAATTGCTCAGCCACAGAGACGCTTGAACCCAACTATGAAGGAAGTAGTAAAAGGGGAGGTAATCAAGTTACTAGAAGCTGGTATAATTTATCCTATTTCTGATAGCTCTTAGGTTAGCCCTGTGCAGGTTGTTCCAAAGAAAGGAGGAATCACTGTCATACAGAATGAAAAACATGAATTGATCCCTACAAGAACTGTCACAGGATGGAGGATGTGTATCGATTACAGGAAACTAAACACTGCTACCCGGAAAGATCATTTCCCTCTGCCCTTCATGGATCAAATGCTAGAAAGACTTGCAGGTCAAGCATACTACTGCTTTCTAGATGGATACTCAGGGTATAACCAGATCGCAGTTGCACCTGAGGATCAAGAAAAAACAGCATTCACATGTCCCTTTGGGGTATTTGCATACAGAAAAATACCCTTCGGATTGTGCAATGCCCCTGCAACATTTCAAAGATGTATGCTTGCTATCTTCTCTGATTTGGTGGAAAAATACATAGAGGTTTTCATGGATGATTTCTCTGTTTTTGGTTCATCATTTGATCAATGTCTGAATAATTTGACTATTGTGTTGAAAAGATATGTAGACACCAATTTGGTTTTAAATTGGGAAAAATGTCACTTCATGGTGACTGAAGGCATTGTGTTAGGACATCAAATATCCAAAAGAGGTATTGAAGTGGACAAAGCAAAGGTAGAAGTGATCGAGAAATTACCACCACCAGGAAATGTAAAGGGAGTCAGAAGCTTCTTGGGCCATGCAGGATTTTATAGAAGGTTCATCAAGGACTTCTCAAAAATTGCAAAGCCTTTGAGTAATCTCTTAAACAAAGACACTCCTTTTATTTTTGATGATTCTTGTTTACATGCCTTTGAAACTCTAAAGCATAAACTAACATGTGCACCTGTAATAGTTGCCCCTGATTGGGGACTAGACTTTGAAATGATGTGTGATGCCAGTGATTATGCTGTTAGGGCCGTATTAGGACAAAGAAAGGCTAAAATTTTTCATGTTATACACTATGCCAGTAAAGTTTTAAACCCTGCACAAACAAATTATGCAACAACAGAGAAAGAACTCTTAGCAATAGTGTATGGCCTGGAAAAATTTAGACCTTATCTGATTGGTTCCAAGATTACTATTTTTACTGACCATGCTGCCATTAAATATCTGTTGAATAAGCCTGACTCTAAGCCCAGACTAATTAGATGGATCTTGCTAATGCAAGAATTCAACCTAGTAGTGAAAGACAAAAAGGGCAGCGAAAATTTTATTGCAGATCATTTGTCCCGACTTGTCAATCAGGAAGTCACACGGCTCCAACCTGAAGTGAAGGAAGAATTTCCTGATGAAAAGCTACTGATGATAAAAGAACGGCCATGGTTTGCAGACATGGCCAACTTTAAAGCTGCTGGAGTACTGCCTGATGACCTTTCATGGCAGCAGAAGAAGAAGTTTCTAAGGGATGCAAAGCAATTCATATGGGATGACCCCTACCTATTCAAACTTGGATCAGATCACATCTTGAGGAGATGTGTGTCCCAAGAGGAGGCTGAGAGCATCCTATGGCACTGTCATAGCTCACCCTATGGAGGACATTTCAATGGGGAAAGGACAGCAGCAAAGATTCTCCAATCAGGTTTTTATTGGCCCTCTTTGTTTAAAGATGCTAATGTTTTTGTGCAGCATTGTGAAGCATGTCAGAAGACAGGAAACATATCAAAAAGACATGAGATGCCCTTGACTGCCATCCTTGAAATAGAAGTCTTTGATTGCTGGGGCATAGATTTTACTGGGCCATTACCAATGTCATTCTCAAATGAGTACATAATTGTGGCAGTAGACTATGTCTCTAAGTGGGTGGAAGCCATGGCATGTACTAAAGCTGATGCCAAGACTGTCATCAAATTTCTTAAGAAACACATTTTCAGCAGGTTTGGCACCCCAAGAGTTTTAATAAGTGATGGAGGCTCTCATTTCTGCAACAGTCAACTCCAAAGATGCCTTGAACATTATGGAGTCAAGCACAAAGTAACTTCCCCTTACCATCCTCAAGCCAATGGCCAAGTGGAAGTATCCAACAGAGAAATTAAGAGGATACTTGAGAAGACAATCAGCCAAAGCAGAAAAGACTGGTCATTGAAGCTAGATGACGCTTTATGGGCCTATAGAACAGCATACAAGGCACCAACTGGATTTTCACCTTATCAGTTGGTATATGGTAAAAATTGCCATCTTCCAGTGGAACTTGAACATAAAGCATTTTGGGCACTAAAAACCCTCAACTATGGCCCAAAGGCATCAGCTGAAGAAAGGAAGATTCAGATGCACAAGTTGGAAGAATGGAGGAATCATGCCTATGACTCATCCAGGATCTATAAAGAGAAAATGAAGGTTTACCATGATAGACACATCATGAAGAAAAGTTTTCACCAGGGACAATCTGTTCTTCTTTTCAACTCAAGGATGAAACTATTCCCAGGAAAACTCAAGTCTAAATGGTCAGGACCCTTTATTGTCAGGGAGGTGAAACCTTATGGAGCTATTGAGTTGCAAGATCCAAAATCTGAAAGAACTTGGGTCGTGAACGGACAGAGAGTAAAGCCCTATCTAGGGGGAGAAGTGGAGAAGGTTGCCACTGACATCCTGCTAAAAGACCCATGATCAAACTCAGGCGTCGAGCTAATGACGTTAAACAAGCGCTTATTGGGAGGCAACCCAATCTTTTGTGTCTTATTTCTTTGAAAATTTTTCATAAAAAAAAAAATAAAAAAAAAAATATATATATATATATATAATAATAAATTTCTGTTTACCTTGTAGAAGAGTCTCAAACAAAGGCAAACAAAACTGGAGCTGGAGGTTGAATGTTGAATTCAGAGAGACATGAGGACATCACCACGCTCAAGCGTGGATAATCTAGCTTAAGCGAGCCAAGGTAAGTCCTAAGTCATCCTCATCAAGCTTAAGCGTGAGAGTCAAGCTTAAGCGTGGCACCTCTGCTAATTAAGTTTTCAACAAAATAAACCCGATCTCGCTTAAGCGTGACCTTTTACGCTTAAACGAAAAGGACCTGGACAGCAATCAGAGGCTACCACGCTTAAAGCAAGACCCCTGCGACCAAGCGAGAAGTTAAACTAAGCATCAGGTGGTTGATCACGCTCAAGCGTGATACTTTGGCGCTCAAGCGCAACATCCCTGAGCTCAAGCGTGCCAAACATGCGCCCAAGCGAGACATTGAATAGAGCATCAGGTATTGAAATGTTGCTACACGCTCAAGCGAGATAAACACCAGCCTGAGCGAGGAAAGTATACCTTGGAATAATGCACACACGCTTAAGCGTGATAACCATGCACTCAAGCGCGCAACTCTTACGCCCAAGCGTGACAGAAAGACGCTCAAGCGTGAAGTCTTCATTCTCAGACGCTGGACCCAGGCCGATCACGCTCAAGCGGGGATATATGGCGCTCAAGCGTGGAACTCTCGCGCTCAAGCGTGACATCATGACGCTTAAGCGTGAGAATGCAAAACAGCCCCTGATGCTAATAAATGCAGAATTTTGAAACTTCCCACTCTCTCACTCGCATAACCGTTCAATAACCTTCTGACTCTCTAAGTTTTATAACTGCACTCTCTTCTCCAATAATTGTCTTTTCCCATTTCATTTCATAAATCACACTTTTATTTTGCAAACCATTCTCTCTAGCACGCTCGGATCCTCCCAGGTAACCACTGCACTACCCTCTTTTTGAATTAACAGCATATGATTACTGTGTTAGGGAGGATTGATACCTTTCTTTTTGCACACATTGATATCTTTTCTCCCTGTTTTTAATAACCACCATGATCTATGCTTGGTTGTTTTTTCTGGATTGTTCAGAGAAAGAGGTTTAACGTTTGGCTCTTGTGTTTCACTGTAATGCATGTCCCTTTTCTGTTTCACATTCCTCTAATGCATGCTGAATGTTTGATAAAAGTACTGAAAGGAAGAATCTTAAGTGCAAAATGGTTCTTAATTTTCTTGCAGATGGCCAGAACCAAGCAAACTGCACCAACTCCCCCTGCCACCACTTCCCCAAAAAGAAGTTCCCGAAAGAACAAGGGCAAAAGACCACGAACAGATAAACAAGATGATGCTCCAAGATTCAGGAAGCAAGGCAACAGCAAGCGGTATGAAGACATCTCAAATTGGACATTCATACCAGAAAGGAAAGTAGACTTGGCCTTGGGAGAATGCGATGCCTTCCTGCAGATCATAAGAAGGAGAAATTGGTTAAAAGTATGTTACCCAAGGGAGAAATTTGACCCTGAAGTGGTAAGAGAATTCTATGCAAACGCCTGGACAAGAGATGGAGGGGGGGAACGAAAAACCTATGTGCGGGGTACCTGGCTCTCATATGACAGAGACACCATCAATTTCTACTTGGGGATCATCATGACCTTAGGAGAAGGGGAAATCTGCGAATATGCTGCCATGGTTGCAAGGAACCAGTTCATTGCCACACATGACCTTGAAGCCGCTATCTGTGTTCCAGGACACCACTTTCAAATGGGGCAAAGAGAGACACCACTGAGAGTTTTAAGAAAGGACATGACTACTGTTGCTCAAGTTTGGACTTCCTTCTTATTAGCTAACATAGCACCTAACGCTCATGTTTCTAATTTGATTTTTAGTAGGTGTTATCTCCTATACTGCATTCTGAGAGAGGACATCTCTATTGATCTAGCCCAAGTACTATCGGATGAAATCCACAAGTTTGTGATTTCTGACCAGAAGTACTCCCAGGCAGGTCAAAAGGTAAAAGGGAGTCTTGGTTTTCCTGCCTTTATCACTGATTTTTGTGCAGCTTATGGTGTTGAGGTACAAGACCTCAAACCAATCAGGCCTTCAATAGACAAACGCTTCATTGAGCGTTACTGCAGCAATCCAGCACTCCCTGCAACTGATGCACCTCCTCTACATGCCCCACAAGCAGCACAGCAAACATTCAGCACTGCACCTGCCCACCCCCCCCTCAGCACTGAAGCCAACCTGATTTTACAAGGCATTCACATCCTGAAAGTTCAAAACAGCCATCTCCTAGCCCAGCAGAACGCTCAGCATAGAGGTTTGTTACATGTTCACAATGGCCTTTATCATAGCATTCCTGCAGGTCAACACAATCCATGGATGCCACCTGCCCAGTTTGAGGCCCTGCTTGCTTGGCCTGGGGACAGGCCTCCGTTTGTGGGAGGAGGTGAGGCTACACAGGAGGATAGGCCAGGAACTTCAACTCAGGGACCTCCAGAAAGAGACTTGGGAACAGAGGAGGACTCATCCGAGGAAGAGTGAAACTTTTTAATGCTTTCAGTTCTTGACAATTAAAATTGCTACTTAGTTTGACAATTTATAGCTTTACTTTACCTTTAGTACATACTTTATCTTTAGTACAACACACTTTAGAAATTGTTTGAGATTATATGCCTGTGATTATTCCTATCTTCTTGTGATTATTCTTGTTTGTTTTTGATTATTCCTGTTTTGATGATTAAGACTTTGAACATCCCTGAAAACCCCAACCAAAGATTTCACTTTTTGAACAAAGAAAAGTTTCTAAGCAGCACAATGTTTTTAGGCAACAACACTGATTTTTTTTTAGGCAAAATGACTTAATTAAGAACCAAGGAACTGGAATGCATGTATTGTTGCTTGTTTATATGACTTGAACCCTTTTCTGTTAGAATAAGGAAGTAACCTTTATATCTTGATGAGAGGTGAGAAAAATCTAAACACTTGAGAGCCTCATTTGAATTTGTTAAATTAGCATTGACTGATTTTCTAATTAAACCTTTTTCTTAAGAAACAAGCAAGGAAATGATAAGGCAATTTTGAAAAATAATTAGCCAAGAGCCAAAAAGCTACCCTGATAAAAATATCCGATTTTTTTGGCAGCCCATCTTTGAGCCATAAAAGCATGAAAATTTTTTTCTCTGCCCTGAGCTAAGCATAAAAGCAAAAATTCTACCTCACCTGCATGTTCATCTTGAAAAAGAGCATAAAATAATTTTCTCAAAAGAAGATGAAACAAATGGAGGCAGGAGAAGAAAATGCAGAAAGAATAAGTAAGCTCTCCAAAGATTGTATAAAAGAGCTGGAGTAAAACAAAAGAAAATTCTGAAGTTTCAATGCAGAAAAGGAGCCTTCTAAATCAACCAAAAACACTTACGCTCTTCTTTAAAAACATGCGTTTTGAAACCCAAAAAAACCAAAGTTTCTTGTTAACCCAGCCTCATTACACCCTTAAAAGACCTTCTGATCCTTGCTATTCATTTGAATTTTGGTTTTACTAGAAATGACGGGCAATGTTAAGAGAACATTTCTAATGATGGATGAGCGAAACAGACACAGGGTAAGAAATAATGAGAAATTCTATATTCTTACAGCAATGGGTTACATGCTTTATGAATAAGGTAATGGTGCATTACATTTTAAGGAATTGGTATCATTTGTCTAGATATTAAGCCAGATTATTGCCTTTTAAACTTTTGTCTGCAACAGAAACTCAGATTTTTAAATGCTTGTTTTCCCTTTTCAAATCTTCTTTTTACTTGAGGACAAGCAAAAATCTAGGTTGGGGAGAGTTTGATGAGTGCTTATTTTATGATTAAATTCATGGCTCAATTAGAACTATTTTTTGAATAACTTAACAAAATTAATAAATAATTGAGCATGATTTTGAGTATAAAGGGAGTATTAAGGAAAGAAGCTTCAAATCTGAAAATCAGGAACAACTTGTCAAAAGCCTTGAAGAAACCAAGAGCATCAAGCAAAGGACACTTGAGCGTGGTACACTACACGCCTGAGCGTGGAAGCCACGTTGCCCATGCACCCAAGTGAAACAAGGAACTCACCAACAGCCCCTCACGCTTGAGCGTGAGCCCGAGCTCGCTCAAGCGTGACTTCATGCATGACTGACGCTCAAGCGTGGCACCAAGAAGCTTAAAGCGTGACTGAAATGGAAGAAGGAACAGCATCAGGTCATCTCACGCTCAAGCGTGAGCAGGAGCCGCTTGGGCGTGACCTCGATCCCGCTTGAGCGTGGCTTGAGCGTGGAGTACATATGTTAAACCAAGGAACCACGCTTAAGCGTGGGCAAGCAAGCTCAAGCGTGACTCACCCAGCGTGGGCTTCTTAATTCTTTATTCACCCGTAATGCGATGCAAACTCATCCACTTTCTGCTGTTTCCACCAGTCTCTGAAAGATGCCGCATGGGTTCTACGTAAGTGGGTATGAGAAACTAAGCCAAAAACTCCTATAAAGCAAGCTGCAAACAGGGCATCATCATCAATCTCCTATCATCTGATACATCATTTCATCCTCTGTATTTTTCATTTTCACACTTTCCATTTTCTGTATTCATTTCTTTGATGGTGAAAATGCAAGGCATGAGTAACTAATCTCCCTTATGGGATTGGCTGTAATCCATTCAACACTGAAGTAATGCTGTCGTAAGTTTTCATTGAGTAATGAGATTTGATAAAGTTTCTGTATTTCCTTCTACGTTTAATGCCTGAAAGTACTTGATCACTATTTTCTTGTTCTAAGTTTTCTTGAGTATGCTGGGAAGTGACTTTTGAGAGCAGACCCTGAAAGAAATGCTTGTTGTGAGTAGGTAGCCAGGGATGGCGTCTAACGCAACAAACGTCAAAACAATCGATCGGTAATGCTGGAATGGTTTCCAAAGTGACTGAGGGATCAGCGGTTTGGAAATCATTCTTATGAATTTTGTAGTCGAGGGATCGATGCAAATGACTTTGATTGTGACGTAGAACTTATCTTTTCGATTTACTTATATGGAAACTTATGCAGCTTACAGAGGTGAAGATGTGATGAAGCCAATCCCTGTTTTACAAAACTGATTTTTCCAACATCATTTACTGTTATATTTTGCAAAGTGCTATCCTCTGTTATTTTGTTACTTACTGTTTTTCATTCAGCAACATTCACAACAAATCAAAACTGAAACTTTCTCCCTAATCAATTCAAACTAAGATCTTCATTCTAGCACCTCCTCAGTGGAACGACAACTATACTATATTACAACTTCTGTGTTTAAACTTGGCACATCCATTTCATTGAGTTCATATTATACAAACTTGATTCTCTTTCAGAAAACTCAATAGAACCAAACACTTACCACTCCGCCGATCACACATCAAGGGAGCCGTTACCCGTCGGACACCGAGGTAAATTACTCATCACAGAGCTGCTCTCCCACAGGGTCTGCCATATATGGTGCCTTGTTACCAAACTAAGGGCAGCTTCGTGATTCCCCGAATCCCTAGGGAGCAATAACAGTATACCCGTGCATTGGGCCGCCCTCCCACTGGGCCTGCCTATTGGAACCCCTAACATTCCATATAAGCAGCGAATGATATGCCATGGATGCAAATGCCAATCAATGCATTCTCACACTATGCATCCTAAACGCCACTTAATCAATCGTCGATTCACTACTACCACTTAGTGGATTTCAGCTTTCTCAATCTTTACCAATCCTCATTGGAATTCACACACATCGGTAGTTAGTGGCAATCATATTTATCAATTCACATATACACATTGAGATATTTCACATCATTGATTTTAATTCAAACAAGGTCTCAAACCACCATAACATATTTCATCAACATATTAATATGAAATCCGGTCTCAATACCGATACCAGAATACGGATATCACTTCATCCATTCTGTATACAATACTGACTTAGCAGGTAAAACATCAGACATCAAGATCGGTCTCCTCTCATTAGGATACCGGATAATCATACCAGATACATATAGCACTAGTCTAAAACTTGAGTCATATATTAACTCTCATGGCTGGTCCCACACCGGATTGTTGACTCCGACTCAGACCAGTTTAATACTACATTTATCATTTCAAACATATGCCACTTAACATCAATCATTCTAAATGCATTCAATTCATGAAATCATTACATCGTCCACACAGGCAATCATTAAGCACAATCACATACACATATTTTCACATCATCAATGGATAAAATCATGCATTTAGAAAAGTTACCCCCTCCTACCTCAAGAGAAGTAGTAATCACCGCGGTCAAATGGTGTCGCCTCAAAACTGGGATTATTTCCTACATCACAACATATCACACAATCATTTTCTATTCAACCACCTCGGTTTAATGTTCATATTCATTTACTATATGTCTTCTGACCTCATAACTCTCAAGCCCCATTTATTTTACTTATTCCACCACAACCACCACGGTTTTGGCATCTGCATTTATTTTTACGCATATTTAATGTCAAACCCATTACCGGGTTCCCACATTAATGGTTCCCAATAACCATTAAGCTTCATTAATGGCTATTCACCATTAATAAGACCATTTTGCCTCACCAAAAATAGTTATTTAACATGATAAGTGCTTTTTCACTCATATTTTGCATTTCCCCTAAATCATAGGGTTAGGGTTTCTCCAATAACCCAACAACACTTATTAAATCACACTCCCAACATCAAAACCCAAAAACCCATAGTTCATACTCTTGAGAAATAGCAAGAGCTTACATCAAGAAAAGGAATGAAAGAGTTTTCCAAGAGAGGGAAAACCACATGAAAATAGGGGGAAAGAATGATGAGACCTCAAGCTCCAACTCTTCCAAGCTCCAAGAACAGAAATGGAAGAGGAAGGATGGCACACCACTTTGCTTAGGGTTTTTGGAGAGAAGAGGAAGAAGTGAAGGAGAAGAGTATAGAAGAAGAAAAAGTAAAGTAGATGTTATGGGAAAGCCAAGAATCTGACGGGAATAAGAAGGGAAAAATAGGCCATTTGGCTTTATTTTTAATTCCCTATTAAATATTCATCATTTTATGATAAACACGATCATTGTTTGGGCTCAATACCTTATCCAAAAATTATTCCAAACACAAATTCAGTTTCCCAATAATATCCTTGACAGCTCTGACCAATATCATCCCAATCAGAGATACTTGGTCTGACACCTATATTTCAATTGGGCTTATTTTCAACTTATCCGGTTCCAATAAATTATAAGCAGTCCCCAAAAATCTTAATTTATTTATTCCTAATATTTTGGAACATTAAATAACCCAAGTATAATTATTTAACATTTATCTCCTTAATTAATCCTTTAATTTAAAATCTAGGGTGTTACAATCCACCCCACCTAAAAAGAAATTTCATCCCCGAAATTTAACATACTGGATTCGAACACATTAGGGTAGCGTACTCTTATATCGTCCTCACATTCCCATGTGAACGTCTCAACATTTCCGTGCTTCCACGCAACTTTCACCAAGGGTACCAATTTGTTCTGTAGCTTCTTCATAGAGCGTTCAACAATATGAATGGAAACAGGAGAAATGGACAAATCGTCTCGTACATCAACATCGTCTATGGGAATTACATGTAGAGGATCATGGACATATTTCCTCAATTGGGATACATGGAACACGTTATGTAGGTTAGCCAGGTGTAGAGGAAGTGCAATCCGATATGCAACGTCGCCAATCCGCTCTAAAACCTCATAAGGTCCAATAAACTTAGACTTTCCACTTTTCAACGCCCTTATCTCTTGACACTCTTAAAAACACATGATCGCCAACTTGAAACTCAAGTGGCTTCTGCCTTTTATCATAATAACTCGTCTGACGATCTTGGGCAATTTTCATCTTTTCTTGTATCATCTTGATTTGTTTATTTATCTCCGTAATCAACTCCGGCCCTAAAGCCAAACTCTCTCTAGTTTCAATTCAACATAACGGAGTTCTACATTTTCAACCATATAACGCTTCATAGGGAGCTATACCAATAGAAATGTGGTAACTATTGTTGTATGTAAATTCAATTAGTGGTAGGAATCTTTCCCAACAACCACCATGCTCCAACACACAAGCCCGCAACAAATCTTTAAGGCTTTGAATTCTCCGCTCGTATTATCCATCTGTTTATGGATGATACGCCAAACTAAGCTTCAACTTGGAACCCATTGCCTCGTGCAAGCTTCCCCAAAATCGGGAAGTGAACCGCGGGTCGCGATCCGACACAATACTCAAAGGCACACCATGTAGCCTAACGATCTCCTTTATGTACAACCGGGCTAATTTCTCCAATGAACTCTTCATATTCATGGGCAAGAAGTGAGCACACTTCGTCAACCGATCTACAATCACCCATATAGCATCATTTCTAGTACGTGTTCTGGGTAATCCAGAAACAAAGTCCATAGCAATATTGTCCCACTTCCACACCGGAATATCAAGGGGTCTCAAATAACCAGATGATTTTTGATGTTCAACCTTCACCTTTTGACAAATAATGCAAGAGGCTACATAATTAGCTACATCCCGCTTTATACTGGGCAACCATAAATTCTTCTACAGATCTTGATACATTTTCGTGGCACCAGGATGTATGCTCAATACACTTTTGTGACCTTTTTCAAGTACCAATCTTCTTAAATCACCACCAGATGGAACATAAATCCGACCTTTCACACGCTAAATGCCATCATGGCCTTCCGTCAAAAATGAATTTTTCCCATTAGCTTGAGCTTCTTTTATCTTAATCAAATACTCATCCTTCAGTTGTGTCAACTTTACGGTCTCAAGAAATATATTTCCTACCATCAACACCTCAAGGGACATCTTTTTCAGGGTACCCACGTTCAAATTTTGAAATTGCTCGATGAGCTCCATCTCTTTCACCATCATAGCGGAAACATGCAACGACTTCCAACTTAAGGCATCGGCAACCACATTTGCCTTTTCGGGATGATACCTCAGTTCGAACTCATAATCTTTCAAAAAGTCCATTTATCTCTGTTGGCGCATATTAAGCTCCTTCTGATCAAATAAAGACCACAAACTTAGAGCTATACAAATAGTGCCGCCATAACTTCAAGGCAAACATCACCGCCGCCAATTCAAGATCATGTGTGGGGTAGTTAACCTCATGCGGTCACAATTGTCTCGACGCATAGGCTATCACACGTTCTTTTTGCATCAACACGCAACTAAGACCAAGCTTAGAAGCATCACAATACACCACGAAGTCATCCAATAAGTATGGCAAAGCTAGCATAGGAGCAGAAGTGAGTCTAACTTTCAACTCTTGGAAACTCCTTTCACAATCAAGACTCCATACAAATGGCTGATTCTTTTGGGTTAGCTTCATCAAAGGCAAGGCCAATCGAGAAAATCCTTCAATAAATCTTCTGTAATAACTGGCAAGACCAAGAAAAGTTCTCACATTGGTCACAGACGTCGGTCTTTCCCAAGCCAGCACGGCTTCAATCTTAGATGGATCAACTGCCACACCATCCTTTGAGATAACGTGTCTAAGAAATTAGACCTCGGACAACCAAAATTCATACTTGGAAAGCTTCGCATACAACTCTTTCTCTCAAAGGATATACAAAACAAGACGAAGATGCTCTTCATGTTCCTCGTGGCTCTTGGAATAGACAAGAATGTCATTGATAAACACCACCACGGATCGGTCAAGATACTCATGAAAGATGTGATTCATGTAATCCATGAAAATCGTAGGAGCATTTGTCACTCCGAATGGCATCACTACATACTCATAGTGTCCATATCGAGTTCGGAAGGCAATTTTAGGAATGTCCTCGGTCTTTACCCAAATTTGGTGATATCCGGAACGTAAGTCAATTTTTGAGAATACAACGAAATCCTTCAATTGATCCAGAAGATCATCAATGCGAGGTAGGGGATATCGGTTCTTAATGGTTAACCTGTTAAGTTGTCGATAGTCCACACATAACATCATACTTCCATCCTTCTTCTTCACCAATAAAACAGGCGAACCCCAAGGAGACACACTTAGGCGAATAAATTCTCGTTCTAATAACTCTTCAACTTGTCTCTTCAACTCGGTTAGTTCTATAGGAGACATTCGATATGGCGCTCGAGAAATAGGTTCCGCTCCCGGAACGAGATCAATAGAAAACTCCACCTCGCATGGAGAAGGTAAACCGGGTACCTCATCAGGTAAACCGGGTACCCCGAGTGTATCTCCTTCGGGTGCGCCTATTTTATTGATGAGAAAGAAGGATGAAAGTATGAGGCTATGTGTGGATTATCGACAACTTAACAAGTTGACCATTAAGAATCGATATCCCCTACCTCGCATTGATGATCTTTTGGATCAATTAAAAGATGTTGTAGTATTCTCTAAGATTGACTTGCGTTCTGAATATCACCAAATCCAGGTGAAGACCGATGACATTCCAAAGGTGGCTTTTCGAACGCGATATGGCCACTATGAATATGTGGTGAAGCCATTTGGTGTGATGAATGCACCTGCGATTTTCATGGATTACATGAATCGCATCTTTCACGAATATCTTGACAAATTTGTAGTGCTGTTTATCGATGACATTCTTGTCTATTCCAAGATCCATGAAGAACATCTTCGCCTTGTTTTGAATATCCATCGAGAGAAAGAATTGTATGCAAAGCTCTCTAAGTGTGAATTTTGGTTGTCTGAGGTCCAATTTATTGGACATATTATCTCCAAAGATGGTGTTGCTGTTGATCCATCTAAGATTGAAGCCGTGATGGCTTAGGAAAGACCGACGTCTGTGACTAAAGTAAGAAGTTTTATTGGTCTTGCCGGTTATTACCGAAAATTTATTGAAGGAGTTTCCCGATTGGCTTTGCCTTTTACAAAGCTAACTCGTAAGAATCAACCATTTGTATGGAGTCTTGATTGTGAAAGGAGTTTCCAAGAGTTGAAAGTTATACTCACTTCTGCTTCAGTGTTGGCATTGCCGAACTTATTGGATGATTTTGGGGTATACTGTGACGCTTCTAAGCTTGGTCTTGGTTGCGTGTTGATGCAAAAAGAACGTGTGATAGCCTATGCATTGAGACAGTTGCGACCGCATGAGGTTAACTACCCCACATATGATCTTGAATTGGCAGCGGTGGTGTTTGCCTTGAAGTTATGGCGGCACTATTTGTATGGCTCTAAGTTTGTGGTCTTTAGTGATCATAAAAGTCTTAAATACCTATTTGATCAGAAGGAGCTTAATATGCGCCAAACAGAGATGGATGGAGTTTCTGAAAGATTATGAGTTTGAATTGAGATACCATCCTGGAAAAGCAAATGTGGTTGCCGTTTCGGAACTTAAACGTGGGTGTAGAAATATATACCCCGAAAAAGATGTCCCTTGAGGTATTGACGGTAGCAAATGTATTCCTTGAGACCGTGAAGTTGCAACAACCAAAAGATAAGTATTTGATCAAGATAAAAGAAGCTCAAGCTAATGGGAAAAATTCATTTTTGACAAAAGGCCATGATGGCATTTGGCATGTGAAGGGCCAAATTTATGTTCCATTTGGTGGTGATCTAAGAAGATTGGTACTTGAAGAAGCTCACAAGAGTGTGTTGAGCATACATCCTGGTGCCACAAAAATGTATCAAGATCTAAAAAAGATTTTCTGGTGGCCCGGTATGAAGCGGGATATGGCTAATTGTGTAGCCTCTTGCATTATTTGTCAAAAGGTGAAGGTTGAACATCAGAAACCATCTGGTTACTTAAGACCTCTTGATATCCCGGTGTGGAAATGGGACGACATTGCTATGGACTTTGCTTTTGGATTACCCAGAACCTGTACTGGACATGATGCTATATGGGTGATTGTAGATCGGTTGACGAAGTGTGCTCACTTCTTGCCCACGAACATGGAGAGTTCATTAGAGAAATTAGCACAATTATACATTAAGGAGATCGTTAGACTACATGGTGTACCCTTGAGTATTGTATCGGATCACGACCCGCGATTCACTTCCCGATTTTAGGGAAGCTTGCACGAGGTAATGGGTTCCAAGTTGAAGCTTAGTTCGGCGTATCATCCATAAACGGATAGACAATCTAAGCAGACAATTCAAAGCCTTGAAGATTTATTGCGGGCTTGTGTGTTAGAGCATGGTGGTTGTTGGGAAAGATTCCTACCATTAATTGAATTTACATACAACAATAGTTATCATAATTCTATTGGTATGGCTCCCTATGAAGCGTTATATGGTCAAAAATGTAGAACTCCGTTGTGTTGGCTTGAAACTAGAGAGAGTTTGGCTTTGGGCCCGGAGTTGATTGCGGAGACAAATGAATAGATTAAGATGATACAAGAAAAGATGAAAATTGCCCAAGATCATCAAAAGAGTTATTATGATAAAAGGCAGAAGCCACTCGAGTTCCAAGTTGACGATCATGTGTTTTTGAGGCTGTCGAAAGATAAGGGTATTAGAAGGGCGTTGAAAAGTGGAAAGTTAAGCCCTAGGTTCATTAGACCTTATGAGGTTTTAGAGCGGATTGACGATGTAGCATGTCGGATTGCACTCTCTCCACATCTTGCTAATATACATAATGTGTTCCATGTGTCACAGTTGAGGAAATATGTCCATGATCCTCTACATGTAATTCCTATGGACGATGTTGATGTACAAGACGATTTGTCCATTCCTTCTTTTTCCGCTTGTATTGTCGAATGCTCCGTGAAGAAGCTAGGGAACAAATTGGTACCCTTGGTGAAAGTTGCATGAAAGCATGAAGATACAGAGACGTTCACGTGGGAACGTAAAGACGATATAAGAGCACGGTACCCTGATGTTCGAATCTGGTATGTTAAATTTTGGGGATGAAATTTCTTTTTAGGTGGGGTGGAATGTAACACCCTAAATTTTAAAATAACGGATTAATTTAGGGAGATAAATATTAAATAATTATATTTGGGTTATTTAATGTTCCAAAATATTAGGAATAAATAAATTAAGATTTTTGGGAACTATTTATAATTTATTAGAACAGGATAAACTGCAAATGAGCCCGGTTGAAATATGGGTGTCAGACCAAGTATCTCTGATTGGGATGATATTGGCCAGGGATGTTAAGGATATTATAGGGAATCTGAATATATATTCAGAATAATTTTTGGATAAAGTATTGAGCCCAAACAAAGATCCTGTTTGTCATAAAATGATGAATCTTTAATGAGGGATTAAAACTAAAGCCAAATGGCCCCTTTTTCTCTTCTTATTCCCGTCAGCTTCTTGGTCCTTCTTAACAAACACCTTGCTTCTTTTTCTTCTCTACTCTCCTCCTTGATTTCCTCTTCTACTTCTCTTTAAAAACCCTAAGCAAAAGGGTGGTGGCTCTCTTCTCCTCTCCCATTTCCGTTCTTGAAGGAGCTTGGAAGAGTTTGGAGCTTGAAGTCTCACCCTCCTTTCTACTGATTCTTGTATGGCTCCATTTACCTTTGGAAAACCCACTCCCTTCTTCTCTTAAGGTAAACTCTTGCTATTTCTCTAGAGTATGAATTATAGGTTTTTGGGTTTTGATGTTGGGAAAGTGATTTAATGAGTGTTGTTGGGTTTTAGAGAAACCCTAACCCTATGATTTAGGGGAAATACAAAATATGAGTGGAGAAGCATTTATTGTGTTAAATAATTATTATTGGTGAGGTGAAATGATGTTATTAATGGTGAATGGCCATTAATAAAGCCTAATGGATGTTGGGAACCCATTAATGGGTTTGACATTAAAAGTGCATAATAATAAATGTAGGCGCCTAAATCGTGGTGGTTGTGGTAGAATGAATGAAATAATTGGAACTTGAGAGTTAAGATGCTGGAAGATACCAAGTAAATGAATATGAACATCAAACCGAGGTGGTTGAATAGAAAATAATTGTGTGATATATTGTGATGTAGGAAATAACCCCAATTACGAGGTGGAATCATCAGACCGTGTTGATTACTATTTCTCTTGAGGTAGGAGGGGGTAACTATTCTAAATGCATGATTTCATCCATTGATGATGTGAAAATATGTATATATGATTGTGTTTAATGATTGCTTGGGTGGACGATGTAATGATTCCATGATTTGAGTGCATTTAGAATGATTGATGTTATGTGGCATGTGTTTAAAATGATGAATATGATATTAAACTAGTCTGAGCCGGAGTCAACAATCTGGTGTGGGACCAGCCACGAGAGTTAATGATGTGGATCTTGATGAGGACCGGCCAGGGCTGAATTCTTGATGATCAAGGACTGATTGGTAGCTGCCAAATGGTGAAAAATAACACGGACCAGGACTAGAAAGGTAGAGCTTTTCACGTAGGAAAGAGAACAAGAGTGCAAAATTAATTTTGAAAATACAATCCCTAGAAAATCTAGGTTAGCTTAACTTCCTCCTTTTTTCTAAGGTTCTTGATCCTTGATGATTTAAAATTATGAAGTTGGTTAATTTGATCCCAGGGTTCAGATTAAGATAGAGTTAATTAAGGAAAGAATGGCTGCACTTACACTTGATCAACATGGGAAACAAATTAGCAGCAAAGAAATTGGGAAAACAATGAAACTAGGTCATGGTCACTTTTAATCTTGTATAATTTTGATGTTTAAGTGACAAACCATAGGAGATGAATTAAGTTGGGTTAATTTTAGGATTCTGGACAATCTCCTCACGTGAATACCATGGCTGAGACAAAGATGAAAATGCAAGAAGAAAAACACAAAAGGAAGAATCACACCTCCATAAATTGATTAGCATTCATACAAAAGCTTCACACCTATGCATGGCCAATCTTCCTTGATTCACACAAGGACTATGAGCATCACACTCACAACCTAAGTTTTCAAACCTAGAAAAAATTCATCAAAATTCCAAATCTTCCAATTCCATGTTACGTGAGATGTTTTGTGTAACTTGGCTGAACATTTTCCAAGCCATAACCGTCCCACTATCCACCATAAAGCAAATCGCCTATGTCCACTAAGCAAAAGGGAAAATGTTGAAAAATTTAAATTACATCAAGGATAACATAAAAATTAAAAGAAAAAGGGGTCTTGGTAAGGTTTGAACACAGGTCATTCAACCCCTACACTACCCAAGTCTTGAACGCTAGACCATTTATGCTAGGCCCTCCGCTATTCATTTTTCCACATGATCAAATGGGCAAGCTTGACTTGCGTTGGCTCCTTGGTTATTTCTTCTTGGAGTGTGAGAATCAACCTTTGTAATGTGGCTTTGGTCTTCTTTGCTTTGGATCTCGTCATAGGTCCTCCTAGCCCTTGCAGTGAGTTGGTGTTGTCCTCATCATTCCCTCCCTCTTGAGCAGGATTTGTCCTCAAATCTAAGTCTTCATCACCTGTATCAAATAAAGACAAATCAGCCACATTAAAAGTAGAAGACACATTATACTCACCTGGCATTTGGATTCTATAGGCATTATCATTGATTCTCTCCAATACTTGGAAAGGACCATCTCCTCTTGGAAGCAGCTTGGATTTCCTTTATTCAGGAAACCTCTCCTTCCTCATGTGCACCCACACCCAATCTCCAGGTTGGAGGACCACCTTCCTCCTACCTTTGTTGGCTTGCTTAGCATAGCTCTCATTCTTCTTGATGATTTGAGCTTTAACCCTCTCATGCAGCTCCCTCACAAAATCTGCTTTAGCCTGTCCTTCAGTATACTTAAACACAGAAATGTTAGGCACAGGTAATAAATCAAGTGGAGATAAAGGATTAAACCCATAGACAACCTCAAATGGAGAACAATTAGTGGTGGAATGGACAGCGCGATTATAAGCAAACTCAATATGGGGTAAGCAAGCCTCCCAACGTTTCAGATTTTGCTTTAAAACTGCTCTAAGCATAGTACCTAGTGTCCTATTGACCACTTCAGTTTGACCATCAGTTTGGGGGTGACAAGTGGTAGAAAACAACAACTTAGTTCCTAATCTTCCCCACAAACTCCTCTAAAAGTTACTCAAAAACTTAGAGTCCCTATCACTTACAATACTCCTAGGCATGCCATGTATCCTAATGATCTCCCTAAAGACTAGTTCAACTACATGGCTTGCATCATTGACCTTTTTGCATGGAATAAAATGAGCCATCTTAGAAAACCTATCCACCACAACTAGTATAGCATCTCGGCCAGCACTTGACTTGGGCAAACCAAGCACAAAATCCATGGACAAATCTACCAAGGGTGTTCAGGAACAGGTAGGGGAGTGTATAAACCTTGGGGGAGTACTTTAGACTTAGCTTGTTTACACTCAATGCATGACTCATAATGCTTGGCTACATCCTTTTTCATGTTAATCCAATAAAAATGTTCATGCAAGATATCATAAGTCTTATGCACTCCAAAATGACCCATTAAACCCCCCTATGTGCTTCCCTCACTAAAAGCTCTCTAATGGAAGATTGGGGAATACATAACCTATTCTCTTTAAACAAGAACCCATCAAACCTATAATACTCATCCTTAGGCACCTTTTCACATTCCCTATACTTCTGGCCGAACTCACTATCCCCTTCATACAGCCTCTTTAGAACTTCTAACCCAAGCAATTTGGTCTCTACCATAGAAATAAGGGCATACCTCCTAGACAAGGCATCGGCAACTACATTCCCCTTCCCTTTCTTGTACTTAATGACATGGGAATTGTTCTAGGAACTCAACCCACTTGGCATGTCTCTTATTAAGTTTGCCTTGACCCTTAAGATACTTAAGAGACTCATGGTCACTATGGATAACAAACTCCTTGGGGAAAAGGTAATGCTGCCAAGTTTTGAGGGTCCTCACTAAGGCATAGAGTTCTTTGTCATAAGTAGAGTAATTCAAGGTTGCCCCACTTAGTTTTTCACTAAAGTAAGCTATGGGATGGCCTTCTTGGAGCAAAACAGCCCCTATACCTATGCCAGAAGCATCACACTCTATCTCAAAAGACTTGGAAAAATTGGGCAATGCTAGAATGGGTGCACTAACTAGTCTTTGCTTAAGGGTTTGGAAAGCTTTCTCTTGTTTTTCCCCCCACTTAAAGCTCACATTCTTCTTCACTAACTCATTTAGTGGGGCTGCCAAGGTGCTAAAATCCCTCACAAAACGCCTATAAAAACTAGCTAGGCCATGAAAGCTCCTAATCTCACTCACAGTCTTTGGTGTTGGCCATTCTTGGATGGCCTTCACTTTTTCTTGGTCTACCTCTACCCCTTTAGAACTCACTACAAAGCCTAAAAACACCACATGATCTTGGAAAAATGTGCATTTTTCAAGATTGGCATACAATTGCTCTCGCCTCAAAGTAGATAACATAGAATGCAAATGATGAACATGCAAGTCTAAATCAGCACTATACACAAGTATGTCATCAAAATACACTACCACAAAGTGTCCTACAAATTCTTTAAGAACATGATTCATCAACCTCATGAATGTACTTGGTGCATTAGTTAATCCAAAAGGCATAACCAGCCACTCATACAAGCCAAATTTGGTTTTAAAAGCAGTTTTCCATTCATCCCCTTCTCTAATCCTAATTTGGTTGTATCCACTTTTTAAATCAATTTTGGAAAAGAACTTTGCACCATGCAATTCATCAAGTAAATCATCAAGCCTAGGAATGGGATGCCTATACTTAATAGTAATGCTATTCACACTCCTACAGTCACTACACATGCGCCACGATCCATCTTTCTTAGGCACTAAAATTATAGGCACAGCACAAGGAGGGATAGAATCTCTTACCCAACCTTTATCTAAGAGAGCTTCCACTTGCCTTTGTATTTCCTTGGTCTCCTCAGGGTTGCTCCTATAGGCTGGCCGGTTTGGAATGGTGGCTCCAGGTATCAGATCCACCTGATGTTCTATCCCTCTCAAAGGTGGCAATCCACTGGGTAGGTCTGAAGGAAAAACATCCTTGAATTCCTACAAAAGAGAAGAAATAGAAGAAGGCAAAGAAGAGAAACAAATGGGGTTAGTATTCAGACTAGGCTTGCAAACCAGCACGTAGAGTGGCTGCCTTGCAAGCAACACTTTCCTCACCTCTCTTTCTTTTGCTATCTCTCTCTTATTCTTTTTCCTTTCTTTTTCGCTCTTTTCTCTTCCTTTTATTTTTCCCTTCTTTTCTTCACTCTCTTTTCTCTCTTTTTCCTCTCTCAAGCTCTCGGTCACACTCAATCCCTCACTCTCATGCTCTCTTTTTTCTCTCATAATTTTCTCTTTCAATCTTAACTGATCATGACACACCTCCTGTGGGCTTAAAGGTTTAAGCACCACCTTTTTTCCTTGATGGGTGAATGATATTTTGTTGGAGAAACCATCATGAATGGTCTTGTTGTCATGCTGCCACGGCCTCCCCAATAACAAATGACATGCCTCCATAGGCACCACATCACACAGGATCACATCTGAATAAGTTCCAATGACTATAGGCACCTCCACCTGCTGCCTCACCCTTATTTCTCCATCATCACTTAGCCATTGTAACCTATAAGGTCTAGGGTGGGGTTTGGTAGGGAGATTCAACTTGGATACCATCCTAGTACTAGCCACATTGGCACAACTCCCACTATCCACAATCACCATGCAAAGTTGTCCCTGTACAGCACACCTAGTGTGGAAAATGTTGTCCCTTTGGCTTTGGTCTAAGGGTTCTATATGGGATCCTAACAACCTCCTAACCATTAACAATCCCCCCTCATTCACTTCTGGTTCTACATCCTCTCCCTCCTCACTCTCATACTCCTCAGGTGTATCAGACTCACTAGACAATTCACCATCCTCCCTTATCACTACCATCCTCTTTGTAGGGCATTCATAGGCATAATGCCCCTTACCTTGGCACTTGAAGCATGTAATGTCCCTAGTCCTCTTAGGGATTGGTTCCTTACCCTTAGAAGTATTATGATCAGCCTCCTTAGTGGCCTTAACATCCAAGGCCGAGCTACCTGCTGCCTTGGCCGAATAGGGTGCTGCCCCAAAGCCCTCCCTCTTAGCTTTGTCCTTCCACCCAGATGTGGGGGTAGGGGCAATTCTCCTTGTAGCTCCCTTCCTTTTGAGTTGCCTTTCTACTTGAAGGGCCTTATGCACAAGGTCATCCATCTCAATGAATTCCTGCAACTCTACAACATCACGAATATCAGTAGATAAACCAGCTAAAAATCTAGCCATAGTTACCTCAGGATCCTCTTCTAAATTGGCTTGGAGCATTAGCATCTCCATCTCCTTGTGGTACTCCTCCACACTCCGACTCCCTTGAGTGAGTCTTTGAAGTTTAAACTTCAAATCTCTCTCATAGGAGGCAGGCACATACCTCTTCCTCATCAATCTCCTCAAGTCTGCCCAAGTACTCACTGGTGGCTCTCCATCTCTTTGCCTCTCCCTCTGAAGTTTATGCCACCATACCAAGGCATAGTGTGAGAACTCAGCGGCTGCCAATCTCACCTTTTGCTCCTCCTCAAACTCTCCACAAGCATATACGTTTTCGATCTTAAGCTCCCAATTCAAGTATGCCTCCGGATCATTTTTGCCTGCAAAAGAAGGAATGTTTAGTTTTATCCCTTGAAGGGGATTGCTCCACTGTTCCCTAGTCCTCCTATCTTCTTCATGTCTTGGCATCCTTCCTCCATGCCTCCTTGGACTTCTCCTTTCATTCTCTAACTGGTCAATTCTCTCATGTATTTCGTCAGTGGCTTGTCGGAATAGCCTCTCAAGATGTTGAGTTAGAGCTTGCATTTGAAATGGATTAAGGCCTCCTTGTTCACCCTGTTCTGCCATCACTAAAACACTTATACAAGGTGAAAAACAATTATAACAGTTGCTGTTTGGACCTCACAAATAATTTCTCTCAAGTGTTTCACTCAAATTTTGGCTTTTTCTAGTAATGTAATTTTCACTCTAGCCTTTTACCACTCTTGATGCTATTTAATCCTTAAGAGTCACAAGTATAGTTCAGCCCACACACAAATGCTCCACCTAATGCAATATGCTAATGATGGCAAATAGAGATATGATCCTATCACTAGAAGCCAACAAAACAAGACACCAAAAAGGACACACAAACAATTACTAGAATTGGACTACAAAGAAAGACAAAAACATACAAGACTCAAACACTTAGGATACGTTTTTTGGACACTATGGAAGCAAGCAAGAACACGAATTGCAGCAAGCATGGACAGACAAACAATTATAAATTGAGATACTCAAATTCAGAAATCAAATTAAGAGGCTAAAACACACAAACTAGACAAGAATTTGACAAGAAACAAGAAAGAAAAACAAAACAAGAACTCACCTAGACACTAGCAAGAAGGTCACAGTTTTGAGACTCAACATGGCAGCAATCAAATTCAAATTTTACAAAATTGGACAGCAAAACAACATCAATTTAGGTCATACATATTCAGATTTCAATTCTGGAATTTTCTTAGAAAATTAGGGTTTGCAATTTGGGGAAAATTTTTCTAGCCACCATAACATGAAATTAATGCTTGGTTTCTTTTCTTTCACAACCCCAACCCTCAATTTAGATGTTCAGAAATTGAAAAATGACCTAGAGGCAAAGGAATTTCGAATTACCTTTTTGGGTGCTGTCCAAGAAATTTCAAGCCCTTGACTCCAAGAGCTTTGATACCAAATGATGTGGATCTTGATGAGGACCGGCAAGGGCTGAATTCTTGATGATCAAGGACTGATTGGTGGCTGCCAAATGGTGAAAAATAACACGGACCAGGACTAGAAAGGTAGAGCTTTTCACGTAGGAAAGAGAACAAGAGTGCAGAATTAATTTTGAAAATACAATCCCTAGAAAATCTAGGTTAGCTTAACTTCCTCCTTTTTTCTAAGGTTCTTGATCCTTGATGATTTAAAATTCTGAAGTTGGTTAATTTGATCCCAGGGTTCAGATTAAGATAGAGTTAATTAAGGAAAGAATGGCTGCACTTACACTTGATCAACATGGGAAACAAATTAGCAGCAAAGAAATTGGGAAAACAATAAAACTAGGTCATGGTCACTTTTAATCTTGTATAATTTTGATGTTTAAGTGACAAACCATGGGAGATGAATTAAGTTGGGTTAAGTTTAGGATTCTGGACAATCTCCTCATGTGAATACCATGGCTGAGACAAAGATGAAAATGCAAGAAGAAAAACACAAAAGGAAGAATCACACCTCCATAAATTGATTAGCATTCATACAAAAGCTTCACACCTATGCATGGCCAATCTTCCTTGATTCACACAAGGACTATGAGCATCACACTCACAACCTAAGTTTTCAAACCTAGAAAAAATTCATCAAAATTCCAAATCTGCCAATTCCATGTTACGTGAGATGTTTTGTGTAACTTGGCTGAACATTTTCCAAGCCATAATAATAGTAACATCAGAAAATAAAAAATGAAAATAAAAAAAAGAGATGTTCACAGCTACCTCTCTTTACTTTCTTTTCACAGAAATATGAATGACCTATTCATATCATGGAAAGGAAGTAAAGATATGAACAGCGTTGATCGGATTGGGCTCCTAAAAACAAATTGCTTTGACGACAAAGAAGTTAGATCGGTGTCAACTTTGACAACCAAGAAAATTTGAAAGTGTCAACTTTGGATAAAAGTTTAAAGAGGTGTTAATTCTGGTTACAAGGAAAACTTAAATGGGGCCAACTTTTGTGACAAGAAAATTTAAAGGTAGCAATCCTTGGCGATAAAAGCTTGAGAAGGTACCAACTTTGGCTACAAGAAAGCTTAAATGGGGCCAGGTTTGGCAATAAGAAAATTTGAAAGTGCCAATCCTTAGTGATGAAAGCTTAAAAAGGTGCCAACTTTGAACAGATGCCAACTTCGGCAATGAGAAAGCTTAAAAGGTGCGATAAAAACTTAAATGGGTGCCGACTTCGGCAATAAGAAAGCTTAAAAACTTAAAGAGGTGCTAACTTCGGCAATGAGAAAGCTTAAAAACTTAAAAACGTGCCCACTTCGGCAATGAGAAAGCTTAAAAGGTGCGATAAAACTTAAAGAGGTGCCAACTTTAGCAATGGGAAAGCTTAAAAGGTGCGATAAAACATAAAAAGGTGTCAACTTCGGCAATGAGAAAGCTTAAAAGGTGTGATAAAACCTTAAAGAGGTGCCAACTTCGGCAATGAGAAAACTTAAAAGGTTAAAGAAGTGCCAACTTTGGAAATGAGAAAGCTTAAAAGGTGTGATAAAAACTTAAATAAGTGCCAACATCGATAATGAAGACAAGAGACTTAAAAGGTTCCAATTTTGGAAATAAAGAAATAAAAACTTAAAAGGTGCCAACTTTGGCGATTAAGGAAAAGAAGTTTAAAAAGGAGCCAACTTGGGAGATAAAGACAATTAAACGGTTACAGCTTTGGCAATAAAGATACAAAACTTAAAAGGTGCCAACTTTGGCAATTGAGGAAGAAAAACTTAAAAAGGAGCCAACTTGGGTGATAAATATAATTAAAAGGTGCCAGCTTTGGCAATTGAGGAACAAAAACTTAAAAGGATCCAAGTTTGGAGATAAAGGCAATTAAAAGGTGTCAGCTTTGGCAATTGAAAAACAAAACTTAAAAGGAGCCAACCTTGGTGATAAAGACAATTAAAAGGTGCCAGCTTTGGCAATAAAGATAAGAAACTTAAAAGATGCCAGCTTTACCATTGAGGAATAAAAACTTAAAAAGAAGCCAACTTGGGCAATAAAGACAATTAAAAGGTGCCAGCTTTGGCAATAAAGATACAAAACTTAAAAAGTGCCAGCTTTGGCAATTAAGGTGTCGAGACTTAACATGACTGTCTACTACAAAAACTTGTAGAAAAAGGGGAGCGGTGCAAAGACAAAGTAAATTGATATTTAAGGAGATTCTCTTGAAACCATGACCCCTGAGACGACTCACGACTGAAAATAAAACAAACGAGGTAACCCTAACTTTGGAGCACGTGCTTTGCTCAGTCTTGGTGATGATTGCTCAAGGCAAGATCGAGTAACAGGAGGGTCTTGTCCTTATGACTTTAAATGGTTATTACTTTCTCATTTTATTTATTAGGGAAAAACACATGTTTTATCACATCAATAAAACTCATAACATGAACACGTATCGAAAGGGGTGAAATTTTATTCTTGTATATCCAATAAGTATAGAGAAAGGAAAGCAGGAAAAGCAAATGAAACAAACAGAGTCAAATAGAAAGGGTCAAGAGCAGACAAATCGGGGAAGGTTCACAGATCCTCCAATGAATCCCTAAGAACAGCACACATGTCAATCCTATATCACGACTTCAGGTTCACCCTTCGACTCTGCCTTTCAGAAGGTAGTTTAACCATGATCCACGTGCCCCGGCTTGGACTTGTACTTCTTGCATGGGAAGTTTTAGTCGTATTACCAAAATTTTGACCCTAATTTTTGCCTGAGCCGCCTTTTCAGGCTTTCAACTTACCGGGTCGCTTTACTTTTACCTAGGCCGCCCTTTCAGGTTTTCAGCCTAGCGAGCCTTTCTTTCTTTATGACATGTTTTTTTTAATCAAGGTTGTGTCCTTTATAATCAAAAGGTTTAAGTTGATTTCATTAAACTGAGCCTGTTTGGCCTCTCTTGAGTTAATGTCATCCTTTAGGGGAACAGATGTCACTTCAAACAAGAAACTTTGCTCTAACATCATGCACCAAAGGGAATGGGGTGAGCCCTTTTTCGACACTAATGAGAGGGGTCCATTCTAAGTCTTCTTTTTGTTTTGCTCTTTTTGTTCATTTTTTCCTCTTTTTTGACTTTTGTCACACCGTGGTTTTCCAGACCCAAATCCCGATGCATTCAAGATAATTAAATAATGAAAATGTGAGTAAATTTTTCACGTTTAAAATTATTTCAAAACGCCTCAATGATTACATCAAGACTCAAACCACAGAAGACTAAAAAGTGAGATTTGATAATTTATAACTGGATCATAAGATAAATTGCCCATAATTATATACAAAAATAATAGAGTTTATAGCGGAAGAAGAATATGTATACAGGGCACACGCCTAGTCCCATATATGAAGATATGAGAAAAGGCTCAAGAAAGCATGCAATTATATAACACCAACCTATTAGGCCATGATTATTTTCATACATAAATCATAATCATGCATTGCCTAAAATATATTTATATGTACATCTATATGGTCATGCTACATACATCTCCAATATCCATATTCCATAATTGGCCATATTCAATTCAACCTTAAAGTCATATATCATCAACACTTTCACACACCCAAAAAGATTACATAACCAACACATTTCATTCATGAAATGGGCATAAACTTCAATACCCCAAATATCAATACATCATCCATTTATATTATCACTCATAATACATCCACCAATATCAATGATTATTAACACTATCTTGTACACTTTATTCACAATACAATAAATTACAATTGCTTCCAGCCAAGGCATTCCATTACCACTATTTACCTTTACCATAGCTTTACTTTAAAAATATCCTCATCCCATGGTATTCCTGCATCAATGCTAAAAATGGACAACATGGGAGAGTGAGTTATACATTTCAAATGACGAATATGGATACAATTGAGATTATGTGCATATGCATATTAACATCACGTATGCTTTGCTAAAATCATCAATAATCATCATAATTCATTCATCCCAACAATATACATAAACCATATGTATCAATCAACTCATAGCAAAGCAACATATATACACATCATTTCTCAATGCCACAATAGGCCAACATCATTGTCATCAACCATAGACAAACAAGCCTTTCATTACATTAGGCCATCATATACAACATCATCTTATTCAATGTCATTTTGTTGTATTCATATTTTACATGTTGTCTTTTTAAGTATTCATTTGCCCATCTCATCATCATCACATCTCAATCTCAACCATCATCATATATCATCATCAATCATCATCATATCATAACACCTTTGGCATATCTCCATGCTATATACAAATACTCTTAGGCTAATGCATATACACAATGGAATTATCAACAACAAATATGGATCCGACTGTAGGAATAAACACCAAATGTGGGTCAAGCATAGGTGTACTCCTATGCCCCTACTACAGTAGTATAATGTGTACACATATCTCATAATACATGCATAATCACCAATTTTACTGGTACCAAACCGCTATAGCCCATATGTAGCACTAGTCACCCCGTGACTTGCGGATCAATAACATGGCCTCACTTGCCAAAAGTGCTACGGGCCCCTCCCGAACACACATCGAGAGAGTCGTGCCCCGTCGGACACCGAGGTAACTTGCTCATCACAAAGCCGCCGGCCCACTGGGCCCGCCACATAGGGTTCCTCGTCACCAAACTATGGACAGCTTCGTGATTCCCAGAATCACTAAGGAACAACAACAATTTACTCGTGCACTGGGTTGCCCTCCCACTGGGCCTGCCTATTGGAACCCTAACATTCCATATAGACAACGTATAATATGTCATGGATGCAATGCAATGCAAATCAAATGCGTTATCACACTATGCATCCTATCATGCCACTCATCAATCATCATCATCATCACCAACACCACCATACAATTCTTAGTGTTGTTGGTTTTAGCCATTGTTTTCTAGTTTTAAGTGTGGCATTTTATTTCAACATATTTATATCGTACATGCAAGTCAATACTTACAACATTCACAATGGCATCACAAATATCAATAAAATTCATCAATCTTTTATCAACATCACCATATAATTTCTTGGTGGATTTTTCATCTCATTGATCATTACCATTGTTTTACATTCTAGTGTGGCATTCATAATATCTCATCAATACAATCCAAACCACACATACAAGGTCACACTTGTATTAAACATAATGGTATTCAACAAATCATCAATAATAACAATCATCCATCATTACTCATTATCAACATCATCTCTGATTCATCGATTTATAACAAACACATTGTCATGAAATCATCCCCTTATCAGTTTCATCATGATAAAAGGGTGTGTCATACAACCACAATATTTTAACTTTTCATTATCAAAATCATAACATATCATTAGTGGTGTATATTCATGTTTTTATAACCTATCATAGGTACAGACATATTTTCCATTGTCTATATCAATATCAAACACCACCAAGACACACCAACGTCATATACCCCTAATACAATCTCTTGTTTTTACATAAAAAGGGGTTTTGGGTAATAATAAGCTCATGACAAATTTCAACATTAAAAAATGAGAAATTTTCATTTTTAGTCTTAAAAATAGTGGGACATGTCACAAATATCACTTATTAGTCCCAATTTCACAATCATAAAAAGTTGGGTTCAAAACCCTCTTAAACTTGAGTTTTCCAATTCAGTAGGTTTGGTATTTTATGCCTAATCAGAGTTATAAGACTCCAATTAAGGTAAGATAAATTTTCACACCTCTGTAACATAATTATCTACAACTTTCATGAAGAAGTCAAAGGCAAAAAATGCCATTAAGATACCCAAACGAGCCAAAAACAACAAAGGAAAAGCAGCAGTTGGAAATTTCTGATAGTGGCAAATTCCACTGGCCGTGGAAATCACTATTTGGACCACCCAAAATAGTAATTTTTTCCATCTTTTGAGGTAGAATGATCCACTGGCCATGGATCTCACTACTGTAGGCACCATTCTGCAGCTTTTTGACCCTTAAGTTTTTTCCAACTTTGGGACCCCTTTTCACTAGGCTATTCAACTCCAATTTGCATGAAAGTTTATACACAACTTAGCTACACTAATATCATTTATGTGACAAAGTTTTAAGCCCAAATTCCATATCAATCAAAATCTAAGCTATAGGGTAGTTTTATACATATTTTGGGCATTTTACATGACATACCAGAATGCAATGGCTAAGTTTTGGTCTAAACTCTCTATGGACCCATATTCACATATATAAATGTGACTTTCTCCAACAAGTCTCATCTAGCAACTCATTTTCTAGATCAAGATATGCTCTAGTGATAATTCATGCCCCTTTTTAGCTAAACCAAGCATGTCAAATTACAAACTAGGCCTATTTGGCCATAACCAACTATGCACACAAGTTTCATACATTATTATGGAATTTGGATAACCTCTACATGAAGTTTAGCCCATTAAATGAGAATATCACCTATCCACTTCCTTGATTATGCATAAAATGTACTTTGTGAGCTATAATATGACCCAAACCATTTATACTTTATTTCATTATCGATCATTCATTACAAACGCATCAATTCCCATCAAGGGACCACTACACATTCATCATTATCTTATACATATATATATATAACTCCCAAAAATCAACAAATTGCCAAGAATATCATTCATCACATTGTCAATCATCCTATAATTCCAAAAAAATTATGGCAAGGCAAGCATGAGTATAATCATATACATTAACCGTTAATAATTCAACTCATGCAATTGAAATGTAAAATCCTCTCCTACCTTGAGAGAAGAACCGGAATGATCCGCACCTTCCAAATGTTTCGCCATATTTCCCGTGATACCATCTCCTATCAACACACATACATACACATGTATTTAGTTTATGAGCCAACACAAGGCATCATCACAAGTTTAAATAATTAGCACATCTCTTAGAGTTCAATATGAAGTCCTAGGCTTGTCAAAACACCATCTCACATACTTATGTTAGGTTTCGGAAATACCTCTCCCAAAACCAAGATTCTCTAAGTCTCAAAGGGCCAACTATACCCAATGTCAACAATATCACATCCATCATTTATATGTCATGAATTTCCATCTCAAGTTCAACATAGTTATCTTAGCCTCCAATAAACCATCATTAATCAACAAATTCAAGTGGCATACAAAATGGTCTAGAACCTCATCAAGCCACAATCTTATCTCATAATCCCTCACAGTCCATATTTATAATAACACTTATCTATAGGTTTCACTATCAATGGTCCTTTACCATTTTCACTATCATTTATCTTCATACAAATCATCACCTAACATCAAATACCTCATATCATTTCCCAAACAAATTCTTTTAGTCACAATATACACATTCCTAAATCTTAAGATTACGATCCTTTAAAATTCAATAACCATCATTCTCATTGTTCAAGCCTTTCCTACAACATCTCAACTCTTAACACACTCAACAACCATTTCTAATAACCATCAACCTCCATCACTAACAACATCCACATACAAAATATTATGGGTTTACACTTAAAATTCATTTCTCATAGCATCATTACTCATTTCCCCCAATTTTTAGAGTTAGGGTTTCATTAAAAATCCAACAACCATCATAATTAATCATCATCTTCCACCATCAAACACTATATTTTTGTGTACCCCTTTACACCTACTTAAAATCACATATTTATCATACCCCACCTTTAGGTTTTGCATAAAAATGGTTCCTAATCCATAACCCATACATATTTTACACTCCCCCAACAAATAAAGTCATAACCAATGGCATAAGCTCAATAAAATGGTAAGAAACTTACCTCAAGTCAAGAAATGAGTGAGCTTCCAAAAAAGAGGAGAGTGGGTAATGAAAATGAGAGGAGAAGAAGGAAAAGGCTTCAATCAACATCATCTTCTTCAAGCTCCATGGAGAAAATGAAAATGGAGGAGAAGGGCACACCACCTCTTTAGGGTTTTTGGAGAAGAAGAAGGGAAAGGAGATGAAGAGGAAGCATAAGAGTGAAAAGGAGTGTGTTTTGCCTTAGAGAGGGAGAAAGGCACGTGAAAATAAAGAGAAGAGAAAGGAGTCTTGTTTTAGTTTTGACCTCCTCATTAAAACATTACCGTTTTATACATACAGGGTCCCTGTTCGGGATCAATACTTAATCTAAAAATTATTCCAAATACATATTCGGATTCCCAATATTATTCTTAACAGCCCTGACCAACGACATCTCAATCAGAGATACTTGGTCCGACACCCATATTTCAACCGGGTATAATTTTGTCTTATTTAGTCTCTATAAATTATGAAAAATCCCCAAATATCTTAATTTAATTATTTCAACATTTTGGGATATTAATTTTACCCACATATAATTATTTAGTATTTATTCTTCATATTTAATTATTTGTATAAGATTCGGGATGTTACAACTTTTTCTGTTGTTTTTTCTTTTCATTCTTTTATCTTTTCTTACCTTCAAACTTACCCCCTTGGTACCTTTGTTTTGCTCTAGCCATTTTATTTGTCCTTAGCCAATGTGGTGAAGAACTATGACGCTAATGGTGTTGTTAACAATCACTCAGTATAGTAGACCATCTCCTTGGTTACATCGGCATGGGAGGTAGTTGTACCCCTTTAAGGTTGGGGTGTTGATGGAAACAAGGATGAAACATTGTTTTTTGTCACGTTCTTGACTTGGTGACATCCATGACCCCTATATAGAAAGGTGACGATCTGCTCGATGATCTGAACGTGCCCCGATATAACAATGCGAGGGTATCAACTTGCCCCAATTGGTATGTGCACAGGGCACTAACCTTGATTCTTTTGTTTTTTTATTTTTATGTTTTTTATTTTGTTTTATTTTTCTCTTTCTTTTTCTTTTTGGCAAAGTATCTCTTGATGACGTTTGCATTTATAGGCATCGGATCCTCATCCATGTTGGTCTATAGATATGCCCCTGCTCATTTCGGGACCTGGTAGTGTTGTCGTCTGTATAGACTTCTATTTCATCATGTCATTAGACGAGGCTACCATCGCCCTTTAATAAATTGTCCCAATTTTTCAAGGCATTAATAACTTAGCGAATCTTAACCTCCTTTAAACCTCTCCACTCCCTGAGTTGATGGTCTCAATCACCTCCTGGTAGGGGTGAATTTCTCCAGCCCCTTGTTCAAACATCCTCGTTAATTCAAACAAGGGACCATAGTCTTCCCCACCCTTTTCATCAGTGTAATCAACCAGGTGGTCAAAGTCATGAAATGGGACCGTGATCTCATTACTCTTAGAATGATCATTTTTGGATCTGTATTTATTCAGTATATGATGACGAACGAAAAAGAAAGCAAATAAATAAAAGGAAAAGGATTCAAAGCAGGGATAAGGAAAGCAGGAAAAGATATTTTGAAATTCGACACACATTCATTGAGGGAAACTTAAAATGATAAAAACATGTTTTATCCCTTATTACATAAACATCCTAAAGCCTTAGGCATAGCAATGGGGTTGAAAAGTCATTAAAGCATCACTTTGATTGAATATTTGAAGTTGTAAGGAATTCGACAATCTCTTAGTCACGAAGTTCTCCACCTAGCGAGCAGGGAATCACAAAGTCTGCATCATCATGGGGGTCGTCTTTAGTGGCGATGACATCTCTTACATACCCTTTGTCCTTCTTGGGTTTTGGTTTTGGTTAGAGGTGGAAGACTGGCCCCACTGTTGTGGAGGATGGTTTAGCATCGGTTGTGGATTTGGTGCTTGGGTGATAAACGGGCAAAAATAGGATTGTGGCGAGGTAGGATAAGGGGCCTGGTTATGGGCGGAAGCATCCATATATGGGTACGGTGCTTAAGGAAAAGGATTGGTATGTTGAAAAATGGTGGGGGTGAATGGTCTCGGTTGGGCCCTCTTCTGGTCATAAGAGACGGCGCTTGTTTCCCTATCTCTCATTCTTTCGTCTCTTGGCGCAGGCCTTCTTACAATAGGTGCCCCAGATAAGACCCGAGCAATCTTTCCCTTCCTCAGACCCCTCTCTATTTTTTATCCAATAATTACAATATCAGAGAAATTGGATGACACACTACCAATCGTCTTATCATAGAAAGGAGACTGGAGTGTGTTAATAAACATTGCGACCACTTCCTTTTCCGAGAGCGGAGGGGTCCACTTGTGTAGTCAATTCTCATCATCGTTGGGCATATTCTTTGAATGTCTCAATGTCCTTCTTCGTCATGATTTGATGTTGAATTCTATCGAGCGCCTGTTAAACACCTTTTTTTGAATCATACAAAGAAATGAAGTGTTCAAGGAAAGATAATCAAGTTTGTATAATATGAACTCAATGGAATATTTGTGCCAAGTTTAAACACAGTAATTATAGTATAGTATAGATGTCGTTCCACTGAGGAGGTGTTGGTTTGAATATCTTAGTTTTTGAATTGATTTTGACAAAAGATTTGTTTTGATTTTGTTATGCAAAAGATTGAATACAAGATAAACAGCTAGTGTTTAATGAAAATAATGACATTAAAGTGTTTTGGTAGAAATCAGATTTGGAAAACTGGGATTGGTTTCATCGCATCTCACCTTTCATAAGCTAAATAAATTTGCATGTATGTAACTTGAAATTATAATTTCTACGTTATAATCAAAGTCATTTATATTGATCCCTCGACTACAAAATTCATAAGAATGATTTCAAACCGCTGATCCCTCGGTCACTTTGAAACCATTCCAGCATTATCGATCGATTATTTCGACGTTCATTGCGTTAGATGCCATCCCTGGTCAACTACTCACAACAAGTATTTAATTCAGATCTGTTCTCAAAAGTTACTTCCCAGTATACTTAAGAAAACTTAAAATAAGAAAATAGTGATTAGGTACTTTCAGGCATTAATGGCAGAATGAAATACGGAAACTATCAAATCTCATTAACATACATAAAAAATTACAGCAGCATTACTTCAGGTTTGAATTGATTACAACCAATCCCAATAAAGGAAATTTAGCTACTCATGCTGTGCATTTTCACTTTAAGAAAATTTGGAAATGAATACAGAATGAATGGTAGGATGCAGGAGATGTGTTTGATGATATGAATGAGATGATCCCTCGATGATCTTCTCTGCTTGATTTATAGGGGTTATGCTTCAGCTTTCTTTGCCCACTTGCATAATGCCCATGAAGGAATATTCAGAGACATGCAGAAACACCTTAAAGTGGTTGAGTTGGCATCGCACCATTGGTTAATATTAAATTACAAACTCCAAACTACATGAGTCATGCTTGAGCTTAATGGTCACGCTCAAGCGTGAGGGGCCTGATACCTTCTGTTTGTTCTTCGCTCACATCACGCTCACGCGAGCTTAGGTTTGGGCTTTTCTTTTTGGCATTCACGCTCAAGCGTGGGGTGCTTGAGCTTAAGCGTGAGATGCCTTTCTTGTTCCCCTAAGGTTACACTCAGCCTTATTTTAGTCACGCTTGAGCGCCCTTTTCCACGCTTGAGCTGGAAAGGTCCTGACGCTAGTTTTTATTGCGCTCAAACTACGCTTAAGCGCACATTGTATTCACGCTCAAGTGCCCCCTTCTCACGCTTAAGTGTGGAAGGGTCCTGATGCTTGATTTTGCCATTGTGTCCCTCGCCCAAGCGCCCCTTCCTCACGCTTAAGCGTGAGGAGGCCTGATGCTTATTTCTTCATGCTGTAGCTTCTTGTGACTAGGACTCATCGTTGCTCAACCTGGCCCCCTTGAATTCCTGTAACTTGTTAGGAAGTCTGAAGCAATTTTTCTTAAGAATTTGAAGAGTTAGTCATTTTACATAAAAAATTTTCTAGAAGAGATTTCATGCTCAATTATGTACAAATTCAGTTGAATTCTTATCAAAAATGGGTTAAATTAAAGCATGAAATCAATACTCAATAAACACTTATCAAACTCTCCCCAACCTAGATTTTTGCTTGTCCTCAAGTGAAAAGAATTAAATTGATCAATCAAGCATTCATGAAGATTAGATTCAGTTGCAAACAAAAAATTTTTAAGACAATAATCTCTTTATAGGCAAATAACATCCTTAATACCCATTCCTTTGAAATGTAATGCACTATTTAATTTTTCACAAAGCAAGTAGCCAATTGCTCTAAGAATAAGGAACTCTCATTATTTCTTACTAGGTGTCTGTTTCACACATCCATCATGAGAACTGCCTAGTTAACATTGCCAGTCATTTCCAATCAAATCAAAATATAAGAACAGCAAGGATCAAAAAGGTCTTTTCAGGGTTGTAATGAGGCTGGGCTAAACAAGAATTCTTGGTTTTTCTTGGATTCAAAATGCATGCACAAAGAAGAACATAAGTTATGAAATTTTCAATTTTTATGAAGCTTCTTCTTTGGAGCTATAGAATTCTCTATTTCTCTTTTTTTAGTTCCCTTTTCTGTTTAAATTTCTGGACGGAGAACTATTTTTAGCATTTTCTTTTTCAGCTTCTTTCATCACCCTTTGAAAAGATTATTCTATGCTCTTATTAAAAATAAGCATGCTGATAAGGTAGGAATTTATTTCTCATTTCCATACCTTCCATAGTCCTTAGTCACTCTTCCAGGATCTCCATCTTCCCTTTTTACTGGCAGGCTGTGACTGTCTAGGATCGGTAGTTAGGTTTACCATCTGGGTCACACCTTGCGGATTGGCAGTGTAAGAGTTCATGTACCCATATGGGTAACTGTAATATGGGGAGAAAGGCGTAGTTGCATATGCTTGATACACTGGACCAGTGTTCTACATGGGACTATGTGGCTAGGTCGTAACTTGGATAATATGGATATACTGGGCTATCTAGGTGGTTTGAGCTTGAGTGGCTTATGTCTCAGGAGGTTGTAGGATTTTTGGATGGGTAGGGTTGAAACATGAGGATTCATCACTTGTTGATCATTGGCGTCTTGTGGGTTGGTGAAAATAAGGAAGAGTATCTTAGAGGTAGGCCGTAGGGCGAGAAAGGCATAACGTTACCGTCTGGGCCAATGAAAGTGTGTAGTGGTGCATAACCATAAGGCATTCCATAAGATGGTAAGGGATCAATGTTAGGTTTCCCAATGTTGATGGTGAAAGGAGCGGCTGTGGGATTGGCAACTTGGGCCCTCGTCGGACCAAAACCTGGAGGATACAGCGGGGTAGTTGGTTATTATTGGGCCTCCTCGTTACCCGCAGAAGAGCCCCCTTCTGTGATCCTCTTCTCTAGGAGCTTTGTTAGTTCTACTACCTGCTCCCTTAACTGGTTAACCTTATTCCTACGATCTTTGTCCATATGTTCTATTTCGGCCATGAGTCTCTTTTGAAGTCGGGTTCCGTACGGGTGCCTCCCCATGGTTTCTTTTGTTAAAACAAAACATGTCAGGCGAAAATAAAAGGAAATAAAACAACAGGATTGTAAAATAAAATGGTGCGTGGAGCAATCACGGGTCTTGACAAGCATCCTTTGACTGTTTCTTAGAATGTCTCGTTCAAAAGTACTAAGTAGAGTAAACATGAAAATTAATATGGGATAGTTGTGAAGACAGAAGAATCCTTCATTTTGAGATACCATAAGAGTCATTACTTCCATAGGCATTTATTACAATAGAGGAACATAAATTTAGTTATTCCCGGTTCGGGCAACTGATAAGTGTTTTATAACACAATAAATTAGATTTAGTTTGCTTAGGATTTTAATCATCATGCACTGTATTTCCTTAATTTTTGTGATTTTCGCTTTCTTTCCACTATATTCTACTTGGGTATTTTATTTTGCATAAATTAATAAAATTAAGGAACAAGTATAAAGATAATCCAAGGGTCAATAACAAGAGAAAAACGACCATCAAGTGATAAAGAAACAAGAAAAACAAGCCCTGGTGAAAAAAGAGCAACAAAAGCATGAAAATTGGCTATTAGTGCGCTATCTATTAGTGCTGTTGTAATAGGAACCGCACTAATAGGGTGTGAATTGATTCACACGTTATAAAAGTGCCAGGGAATGAATTTTTGAAGCATGAATTGATTCCCCCTTGCATGAATCGATTCACATATGAAAAGTGGCCCAAAATTGCAAAAAAAATGCATGAGGAATCGATTCCTCACTACATGAATCCATTCCTACATGCATGAATCGATTCCCAGGCTGTTTTTTATGCCATGAATCGATTCCTCATGCCATGAATCGATTCATGATGCTGGGAATCGATTCCCACCTTTATGAATCGATTCACATGCTGTTTTTTATGGAAAAATACCCTGGAGGAATCGATTCATCACTGAAATCATGCGCCGAAAATCATTGGAAACAATAAATAAGCAAATTGGAGACAGCTGGAACAGCTGGAAATCACATATACCGAAAGTTTCCAACTTGCAACGTGTTTTCTTAGCTGGCTTCCTCCCTTCCTTCACCTATAAAAGGAGAAGTAATCCAAGCAGAGAAGGCATCTAGTTCTCATTCATTCACTTCGTTCCTTTCTTTTCTTTTCCTTCGTTTTCCTTTCTGTCCCGTTTCTTTCTCTTTTATTTTCTTTTTCTTTCTTTTATTTTAAGAGTTGTGAGAATTGTGAAATTGAGTGTTCCAATTTGTAATTGGTGGAGGAATATTGCAACAAGGAAATATAGTGGTAAAATTATTTTGAGCTTTTGGAGAAACCTGTAAGTCTTTATTTTTACCATGTCTTGTATGTTTTATTTTTCCATCATGAGTATGAATTTGAATTATTTCATGAGTAACTAAATCTTTTATCTTGGGATGAAAGGGGTATGATAATATTTTATGATAATGTTATTTTGACTTGGAATTAAATAAATTTCTGTTTTCCATTTAGTTCAATTAATGCTCAACGCTCTTAGTGATTCCTAACAACAACCTAAGTGATAAAACTGTATACTTGTGGGTATATTACTAAGTTTAAGTAATTAATAGAATCAAGAGATTTATTATTACTGGAAAGTTTTTGAACTAAGCCTAAGGTTTTGAAATACTTTTTGTGGCCTCGTTAAAACTGTGAAAGTAATCAAAATCTTTTGGGGAATAAAAAAGGGATTTTCACAAAACGATAATGGGCCTTTTCTAAGGATTAAGCAGCGCTTTCCATAGGTTAGGTACATTAATAGGATTCTGAGAGGAACTTATTAATTAGCTTATGGAAAATTCTCCTTGCAAAACTTAATTTGATTCTTATTTATGAAAAGTTAAAATTCATTAACATAAAATAGAGTCTTGATCCCCCGAAATCCCAAGATACTCTCAACTCTGATTTTTTAAGTGTCAAGTAAATTTTGTTTCTGAATTTATTTTTAAATCTGTATTTTATTTTACAAAAACATTAAAAATCAATTGTGTGGATAATTAAATTTGAATATGCTGGTACTTTGAACACAGTCCCTGTGGAGAACGATAATCTTTTATATTACACGACATAACCCGTGCGCTTACGGGCCCTGTCAAGTTTTTGGCGCCGGTGCCGGGGACTGTTGTCCCTCAAATATCATGAATATTGAAATTCTATTAGATCATACTTGTTAATATTTTTTTGTTTTGTTTGTTTCTTTTTATATTTTTCTTTATTTTTATTCTGTTTGTTACTTTGTATTTTGTTCTTTATTTTGTGTATCTGTTGTTGTTTTATTTTTGTAATTGTTTATTTTATTTGTCATTTATTTTCTTTTTATGCAACGAAGCCGTAGTGTCGATCTAAACTTAGGATTTGACCCTGAGATAGAACGTACCCTTAGAGCTTTAAGAAAACAACAAAAACAAGAAAAAGAAAAACAAATGGCAGACCAAAACAGAGCCTTAAGAGATTTTGCCGCTCCAAGTACAAATGGAAGAGGATCTAGCATCCTTAGACCCACAGTGGAGGCTAACAATTTTGAATTGAAGCCTTCACTACTCTCTATGGTTCAACAGAACCAATTCGGAGGATTACCCTCTGAAGATCCAAATCTTCATCTTCAAATCTTTCTTGAATACTGTGACACCCTGAAGATGAACGAAGCCACCAATGATGCCATTTGCTTGAGACTCTTCCCTTTCTCCTTAAGAGATAAAGCGAGGGCGTGGTTATACTCTCTTCTTGAAGGATCCATCATGACTTGGGAACAATTGTCCAGTGCTTTTATCAACAAATGGTACCCAAGGAACAAGACCGATGTGCTGAGAAAACAAATCATAAATTTTTCACAAAAAGATGATGAATCCTTATATGAAGCCTGGGAGAGATACAAAGAGTTGTTGAGAGAATGTCCTCACCATGGGATAGAAAGGTGGTTGACAATCCATATTTTCTATAATGGACTAACTTCCACACAAAAGATCTCTTTAGATGCTGCAGCTGGAAGAGCCTTCATGAGTAAAAATATTGATGAAGCTCAGAACCTGATTGAGGAAATAGCTCAAAACACTCATCAGTGGAACTCTGAGAGAGGATTAACTGCTAAAACACCAGGTAAGTACTCTGTTGATGCTCTTTCCCTACTTTCGGCCAAAGTTGAAGCATTAACATTAAAACTTGATAAAATAGGGTCAACAGGTGCTACTAATATTGTTTGTGAAGTTTGTGGTGTTTCAGGACATGGAGTTACAAACTGCCATTTAGCAATGACCCTTAGTCAAGAACAAAAAATGCACCAGGTGGATGCTATTGGAAACTATGGTGGAAATTTTTAAAATAACTATAGGCCTCCACAAGGTCCACCTGGCTTCCAAAATAGGCGACCTCAATTCCAAGGTAATCAAACTAACTACAAACCTCAACAAGGACCCTATATTCCACAAAAGTCAAAGTTAGAGTCCTTGATGGAAACATTTGTAGCTACTCAACTTAAACAAAATGATGAATTCTCTGATGCAATAAAGAACTTAGCTTCAAAAGTGGATTCTCTTGCCACCCACAACAAAATATTAGAGAATCAAATTGCTCAACAAGCTTCTTACTCTCAAAGAGTACCAGGAACATTTCTTAGAAAACGTGAAGCTGGACCATCCAACCAAACCATGGCTGTCACTCTTAGGAGTGGTACTCAATATGATGGGCCAGTTGGCAAGACTGCAAAGGAAGAAAAGAAAGTGGATGAATCTTCATCTCATCCAATGATTGAAGAAAAGAAACCACAAGAAAAGAAGGAGGAGGTTAAGCCATATCAACCTCCCATTCTATTTCCTCAGCGCTTGGCTAAAGTAAAGTTAGACAAATAATTTGGTAAGTTTCTTGATGTTTTAAAGAAATTATATATCAATATTCCCTTCACAGATACTTTGCAGTAAATGCCCATATATGCAAAGTTCCTGAAGGACATTTTGTCCAACAAAAGAAGACTAAAGGAATATGGTACAGTTGCACTTACTGAAGAGTGTAGTGCTCTAATTCAAAGAAAGCTTCCACCCAAGCTCCAAGATCCAGGCAGTTTCTCTATACCTTGTATGATTGGTGACATAAATATAGATAAAGCATTGTGTGATTTAGGAGCAAGTGTGAGTTTAATGCCATTATCTATTGTTGAAAAGTTAGGATTGGGTGAGCTGAAACCTACTAGGATGTCTTTACAATTGGCTGATAGATCTGTAAAATATCCTGTAGGAATTTTAGAGGATGTTCCTCTTAAGGTAGGAAACTTTTTTATACCTGCTGACTTTGTTGTGCTTGAAATAGATGAAGATTCTTTGATTCCTATTATTTTAGGAAGACCATTTTTAGCAACTGTAGGTGCTGTGATCGATGTCAAGAATGGTAAGTTATCTCTGACTATTGGACACCAAAAGGTTAATTTTTAATTTGAAAAATGCTTTAGAAAAACCTTTTAATGATGTTTGCTGTAGTGTGGATTTTGTTGAACAAATGGTAAAGGAAGCAACCCTTCCTAATGACCCACTTGAAACTGTTTTCATGATTGAGTCTGCAGGAACATCTGATTGCTTTGAGGCCCCACTAAAATATGATACTGAGGTCATGTGTGACAAAGTGGTAGACCCAAATATGGAATTAAAACCTTTACCAGCTTCATTAAGGTATGAGTTTCTTGGTCCTAATTCCACATATCCTGTAATTGTTAATGCTGAATTGAATCCATGTGAAACTGAAAAACTTTTGAAACAACTTAGGTTGTATAGAAAGGTAATAGGTTATACAATGGATGATATCAAAGGAATTAGTCCTTCTCTTTGTATGCACAGGATTACTGTAGAAGATGAAAGTAGACCCACAGTAGAACCACTTAGGAGATTAAATCCAAAAATGCAAGAAGTGGTTAAAAAGGAAATTTTGAAATTGCTTGATGCTGGAGTCATATATCCTGTTGATAGTAGTAAATGGGTAAGTCCTGTTCATGTGGTGCCTAAAAGGGGGGAATAACTGTGATTGAAAATGATAAACATAACTTGATTCCTACTAGGATTGTCTCTGGTTGGCGCATATGCATTGATTATAGGAAGTTAAATAGCACCACGAAAAAAGATCATTTTCCTCTCCCTTTTATTGATCAGATGCTTGAAAGACTTGCGAAACACTCTTATTTCTGTTATTTGGATGGGTATTCAGGTTTTCATCAAATTCCCATTCATCCATCTGATCAAGAAAAGACTACCTTCACTTGCCCTTATGGCACTTATGCCTACAGACGTATGCCTTTTGATCTATGAAATGCACCTGCGACTTTTCAAAGGTGTATGCAAGCAATTTTTTCTGACCTTATTGAAAATGTGATAGAAGTCTTTATGGATGATTTTTCAGTTCATGGTTTGGATTTTGATAACTGTTTAACAAATTTGTGCTAAGTCTTACAGCATTGTGAAGAGACCAATTTGGTTTTGAATTAGGAAAAATGTCATTTTATGATAAGAGAAGGCATAGTTCTTGGACACTTGGTGTCTGAGAGAGGTATAGAAGTTGATAAGGCTAAAGTGGAAGTAATTGAAAAATTGCCTCCACCAACAAATGTGAAAGGTATTCGGAGTTTTCTTGGACATGCAGGGTTTTACCGTAGGTTCATTAAAGATTTCTCCAAGATCATAAAGCCTCTTACAACTCTTCTAGGTAAGGATGTGCCTTTCAATTTTGATTCATCCTGTATGGAAGCTTTTTGTAGGATTAAGTAGGCTTTAATATCTGCCCCGATCATTCAACCACCTGATTAGAAACTCCCATTCGAGTTGATGTGCGATGCGAGTGATTACGTAGTGGGGGCTGTGCTTAGGCAACGGAAGGATAAAAAGCTCCATGTAATTCATTATGCCAGCCGAACACTGGATAATGCTCAAGTAAATTATGCCACAACTGAAAAAGAACTGTTAGCTATTGCCTTTGCTTTTGATAAACTTAGATCTTACTTGGTAGGTTCACATGTTACTGTTTACACTGACCACTCTGCCATTAAGTATCTATTCAATAAAAAGGAAGCAAAGCCTGGGTTAATTAGGTAGATTCTAATATTGCAAGAATTTGACTTGGAAATTAAGGATAAGAAGGGTACCGAGAACTTGGTCGCTGACCACCTGTCTAGGTTGACATCTAAAAAAGAAGAAACAGATAATATTCCCATCAATGAATCTTTTCCGGATGAACAACTCTTGAGTCTTAGTATCTAACGTGTTCCTTGGTATGCTGATTTTGTAAATTTTCTTGCATGTGGTATCTAACCTCCTGATCTTAGCTTTTAGCAAAGGAAAAAGTTTTTTGCAGATGTTAAACACTACTATTGGGATGAACCCCTCCTATTCAAGCAATGTGCTGATGGTTTGATTCAGAGGTGTGTTTCACAAGATGAGGTCCATGCTATCTTGGACCATTGCCATTCTCTTTCCTGTGGAGAGCACATGAGCACCTCCAAGACAGCCGCTAAAATATTGCAAGATGGGTTCTATTGGCCAAATATTTTTAAGGATGTACGTAAGTATGTTCTAACTTGTGATGCTTACCGAAGAACAGGTAACATTGGTAAGAAACATGAAATGCCATTGAATAACATTTTAGAGGTTGAATTGTTTGATGTATGGGGTGTTGATTTTATGGGGCCTTTTCCTTCCTCTTTTGGAAATTAGTTCATATTAATGGCAGTTGACTATGTCTCAAAATGGGTGGAAGTCATTGCTTCACCCCATTCTGATGCTAAGACTGTTATTAAACTTTTCAAGAAAATAATATTTCCAAGGTTTGGGGTCCCAAAATGTGTTATAAGTGATGGAAGGTCTCATTTTATTGAGAAAACTTTTCAGACCCTTCTAAAGAAATATGGAGTTAGGCATAAGGTTGCTACACCTTATCACCCATAAACTAGTGGACAAGTTGAGGTATCCAATCGGGAAATTAAAAACATTCTTCAAAAGGTGGTTAATACATCATGTAAGGATTGGTCTATTAAGTTAGATGATTCCTTATGGGCGTATCGAACTGCATACAAAACTCCCATTGGAACTACACCTTTTAAGCTAGTTTATGGGAAGCCCTGCCATTTACCTATTGAGCTAGAATATAAATCTTTTTGGGCTGTTAAAACTCTTAACTTTGATCATAAGGCTGCAGGTGAACAAAGATTGTTGGAATTAAACGAGCTTGAAGAACTCTGTTTAGATGCATACGAAAATGCCAGAATTTATAAAGAAAAAACCAAACAATGGCATGATCGTCACATCCAACGGAGAACATTTAATCCAGGTGATATGGTTTTACTGTTTAATTCCAGACTGAAGCTTTTTCCAGGTAAACTGAGATCCCGATGGTCGGGACCATTCAAGGTAACAAAGGTCTTTCCCTTTGGAGCTGTCGAACTATGGAGTGAGAAATCTGGTACATTTAGGGTAAATGGACAGAGAGTAAAGCACTACTTAACAGGTCAACCAATACAACAAGCAAGTGACTTGGACTTGTTTGATGCTCCTAATGAGTAAATCCAAACGGTGAAAAGTCTAGCTGAAGACTTAAAACTTAGCACTGATAGGGAGGTAACCTTATAAAAAGTTGTTGTTTCATTTTGAGCTTTGAAAAAATAAAATAAAATAAAATAAAATAAAATAAAAATCAACTATATCAGATGCTGGTTTGGGGTGACTACAGGTAAGCTTTCTTATCCTTTTATCATCTATTTTAACATTGAGGACAATGTCAAATTCTTGTTTGGGGTGGTAGATAAGAAAACTTAACTGTTTTGTTTGCATTATGTGATTGTTATTTTATTTTGCATGTGTGTTTTCCTTGTTTTGTTTGTAATCTTGTAATTTACCATGATTGCATGATAAATTTACTTTGAACACAAGGCTAAAGTATCTAAGGACCCCAAAATTTTGAGTAAAATTTTTCAAAATCTGATTATTTAAATGCCAAATCAATGTCTAAATGAACCTTATGTGATTAAAATTTTCTTTGAAAAGACTTTCAATGGTAAGACTTGAGCCAAAATGGGTTATTTATCAAACAAATTTTCAAAACCCATATTTTCTTGATTGAGTGAATCTCATAGTCATTAATATTCTAGAACTTGTTTTTCAACCGATTCAAAATGGTTTTTGATTGTATGCCTTAGGATGATAAAGGCACAATTAGGTCTCATTCTTAAGCCTCAGAATTTTTGCACAATTTGACCCCTAGTTGCCCCTTTTGAGCCTGAAAGTGAAAATTTTTCTTTGAAGCCTTTCATTGACTGATATTCTCTTAATGATGAAAAAGTTAGAAATTTAGTAGAGCAAATAAATAAAAAAGGACTTAAGAAAAACATGGTATTGAATGCAAAGAAAAGCAAGAAAAAGAAAAGAAAATCAAAAGGATGATATTGAATGAATTCCAAAAAGTCCATAAAAGTTCAAAAATTTGCTCTGTTAAATTTATGATGGTAATTTGAATCATTCATGACTATTAAAGCCCTTTTGTATTCCATTTTTCTTGAAATTCCTACCTTGACAATACAACCCAAGGCCACGTTACAACCTTTGAAAGACCTTTAGACTTTGACATATTTTCTATCTAAACTGTGGAGTTTCTGGTTTATTAACAAGCTTATGGTAATATTTTTTGACTATGATGATCTGAGTGATACACAAACCATGAAACACTTTGAGTGAAAATTGAGAGAAGTGTATCCTCTGTCTTGATAATGAAAATTGATTCACATAAGAAAATTAATATTGGCATTTGAATAAATCTTTTTCTCTATTTTGGATTCCTTAGTTTACTGAGCTTAGTGTTTTTTGTATCTTATCTTGTGAATATGGTGATTGCTTGAGGACAAGAAATGTTTTGGTTTGGGATATTTTGATAAGTGTTTTATAACACAATAAATTAGATTTAGTTTGCTTAGGATTTTAATCATTATGCACTGTATTTCCTTAATTTTTGTGATTTTCGCTTTCTTTCCACTATATTCTACTTGGGTATTTTATTTTGCAGAAATTAATAAAATTAAGGAACAAGTATAAAGATAATCCAAGGGTCAATAACAAGAGAAAAATGACCATCAAGTGATAAAGAAACAAGAAGAACAAGCCCTGGTGAAAAAAGAGCAACAAAAGCATGAAAATTGGCTATTAGTGCGCTATCTATTAGTGCGGTTGTAACAGGAACGCACTAATAGGGTGTAAATCGATTCACACGTTATAAAAGTGCCAGGGAATGAATTTTTGAAGCATGAATCGATTCCCCCCTTGCATGAATCGATTCACACGTGAAAAGTGGCCTAAAATTGCAAAACAATGCATGAGGAATTGATTCCTCACTACATGAATCCATTCCTACATGCATGAATCGATTCCCCCCTTTCATGAATCGATTCTCAGGCTGTTTATTATGCCATGAATTGATTCCTCATGCCATGAATCGATTCATGATGCTGGGAATCGATTCCCACCTTTATGAATCGATTCACATGCTGTTTTTTATGGAAAAATACCCTAGAGGAATCGATTCATCACTGAAATCATGCGCCAAAAATCATTGGAAACAACAAATAAGCAAATTAGAGACAGCTGGAACAGCTGGAAATCACATGCATCGAAAGTTTCCAACTTGCAACGCGTTTTCTTAGCTGGTTTCCTCCCTTCCTTCGCCTATAAAAGGAGAAGCAATCCAAGCAGAGAAGGCATCCAGTTCTCATTCATTCACTTCGTTCCTTTCTTTTCTTTTCCTTCGTTTTCCTCTCTGTCCCGTTTCTTTCTCTTTTATTTTCTTTTTCTTTCTTTTATTTTAAGAGTTGTGAGAATTATGAAATTGAGTGTTCCAATTTGTAATTGGTGGAGGAATATTACAACAAGGAAATACAGTGGTAAAATTATTTTGGGCTTTTGGAGAAACCTGTAAGTCTTTATTTTTACCATGTCTTGTATGTTTTATTTTTCCATCATGTGTATGAATTTGAATTATTTCATGAGTAACTAAATCTTTTATCTTGGGATGAAAAGGGTATGATAATATTTTATGATAATGTTATTTTGACTTGAAATTAAATAAATTTCTGTTTTCCATTAAGTTCAATTAATGCTCAATGCTCTTAGTGATTCCTAACAACAACCTAAGTGATAAAATTGTTTACTTGTGGGTATATTACTAAGTTTAAGTAATTAATAGAATCGAGAGATTTATTATTACTGGAAAGTTTTTGAACTAAGCCTAAGGTTTTGAAATACTTTTTGTGGCCTCGGTAAAACCGTGAAAGTAATCAAAATCTTTTAGGGAATAAAAAAGGGATTTTCACAAAACGATAATGGGCCTTTTCTAAGGATTAAGCAGCGCTTTCCATAGGTTAGGTAGATTAATAGGATTTTGAGAGGAACTTATTAATTAGCTAAAGGAAAATTCGCCTTGTAAAACTTAGTTTGATTCTTATTTATGAAAAGTTAAAATTCATTAACATAAAATAGAGTCTTGATCCCCCGAAATCCCAAGATACTCTCAACTCTGATTTTTTAAGTGTCAAGTAAATTTTGTTTCTGAATTTATTTTTAAATCTGTATTTTATTTTACAAAAACATTAAAAATCAATTGTGTGGATAATTAAATTTCAATATGCTGGTACTTTGAACACAGTCCCTGTGGAGAACGATAATCTTTTATATTACGCGATATAACCTGTGCGCTTGCGGGCCCTGTCAGCAACCACGGTCCTTATCCCACAAACTCAATCCCATGTTAATTTCCATGTCTTTCTTGAAGGTACTCACCAAGGTCTGAATAGCTCCCAGCAGGCACGGAGAGAACATTAGTCATCAGAGTCTAGCATGCCCCGTAGATCGTTACTTTCCTAGTAACTTACTCAAAAAACATTTTTAAACCCGGGGAAGTAATAATTGACAAAACTCGTGACAAATCGAGAGCCATGTGGGTTACGAACCTTCCGATCATTGTCGACGCTTTTTTATTTTTTAATTTTTTAATTTTTCTTATTTTTTGATTCTTTTGTTTTTTTGATACTTTTTGATTTTTGATTTTTGATTTTTGATTTTTGATTTTTGATTTTTGTTTTTTCGATGATTCAAAAAATCCTTAACTCAGGACCCAAAGACTTAAGTAAAAATCACGTGAAAGGAAAGGATTGTTTTCCCATTAAAGGATCACTAATTAAAAAGGTGTGTCACTTTTTGGAAAAAGTAATCCGCTGAACAGGCAAGTGGTCCACCAATTTGGATTAAAAGGCAAAGTGAAAATGAGAGAAGGTAGAAGAAAAGTCTACCCCTTTGCACCCTAAGCTGGATTCTGTCTGAAGGTCTCCTACCGATTCTAAGGTTCATCTAACAGTGATACCTCACATTAGGTGGCTTGCACTAACTGTTTAAAGGTCACAAGAGCCAAGATCCTACTCATGATGCTGACCACAATAGTAGGAAGTCTACTAGGTGTGGGACACCATGAATAAGTCAAACTCTAGCTAAGGTTCTCACGATAGCCAGACATGATGTACGTCCCAAATGACACTGCTAATAACCTCTCCTAATCTTAAGCTTCATTTGGACCCGGGTATAGGGTCCCACTCGGAAGTGCGTACAAATCATGAGTGTAGTGTGTGAAAGGGGTATCCTGTACCTTTACCTTACCCATCCTTCACAAAGAACAAACACAGAACAATAAAAGAAGGTCGTCTATCCTAGGGTTCAACAACGTACAAACATTGACCAAAAATAAATGGCAAAATACAACAACGCAATGATTACATACAAACATCGACAAAAAAATAAACAGCACAAATAAAAATAAAAAAATGAAGTTAAATAATTTTTAGGCTATGTAAAATACTCGCAATCAATTTGGTAGGCTTGACTCTTAAAGTCCCTAGCAGAGTCGCCAACTGTCGCGACCGGGATCGTGACAGGAGGCTGATTGAAAAAGATAAATCATTTCAAAATCCTTTCGAAAAACAGGGAGTCGCCACCAATATTTTTTAAAGGTAAAATACCAGAAAAACCTTTGTTAAAGCATTGGTCATAAAAATGAGATTTCAAGTTCGGGAGTCTAATTACAGGAGAGAAATGTATTAGCACCTCACACTGTTTGTTATAAAATGGTTACCTCAAATTTATTGCGTCCATATTAAATAGCCTAAAAATTAATTTAACTTCTTGAGAAAAAGAACGAACAACACAGACGAGGAAATTTTGAAATAAGGTTAATAGGACATCCCGTCCAAATTAATCTTAAATCAAAAAATTTAACTAAATAGTAACAATAATAATTAGAAATGAAACAGAATAGAAATAAAGATTAACAGGATGTCTCGTCCAAATTAACCTTAATTTGAACAACTTTAATAATAACAATAAAATAAAGCATAAGATTAACAGGACGTCTCGTCCAAATTAACCTTAATTTACATATATTAAAATTAAGAAAGTTGACATAAAATTAAATAAACAAAGTGAAGTCAAATAGGATTAGATGAAATAGAGCGAGATAGAATAAATTTTGATGAAAACAGAAGATTAACGAGACTTCTTGTCCAAATTAATCCATTTTTATAAGAAATATTATTATTCAAATGAAATAAAAGCGAATTTAAAATTTGAAAAGATTAACAAGATGTCTCATCTAAATTAACCTACTTGTGGTAAAACAATGTTTCAAAATTAAATAGTGACCATATGTAATTAATAGAAATCAAGGTTACATAGTTCTCGAGCTTTCGAGAAATCAAGGTTACATAGTTCTTTTGGTTTGGGAATAATTTTCGAATATGTTGGAATTATTTTTTAACGATTTTTATTTTAATAGTGGGAGAAAGTTGAAGAGGAAGGAAAGAATACAAGGTGATTAAACTCGCACGTGCATGAACCTTCGATATCTTACCGTAAATGTGGGCAAAGAAATTTTGCACGACATCGCTTATAAGATTTTTACGACATTTTATTTTAAAAAAGGATACTTATATTTTAATATTTTTCACTTTTAACATAAATAAAACTATTTATTTTTATCCTAAAAGTATATTAGATTTTAATATTTTTTATTTTTCTTTAAATTTAACATATATGAAAACCAATTATGTTTATTCTAAGAAAAGGATATTTATGTTTTAATATTTTTATAAATAAAAACTATTTATTATTTTCACTCAGTTTTAAAATAAACCCAATGTTAACTCTAGAATACATAGGAATTTTAGGTAGATAAAGACTTGATAATAATAATAATAGGTAATAATAAAGACGGGCCTTACTATTTGAGGAAAAAGAAAAAAGGAAGAAAAAACTATAGAAATTGGCCTTACTATTTGAGGCCCAAAAAAATATAACCTAAAAAATTCAAAATAAAGAAAGAAGAAAGTGAAGAGAGAATCAAGAGAGAGGGACCATCGGAAGAGAGAAAAGAATTGAAAGAGAGAGAAAGAGGGAAAATCGACGGAGAGGGAGAAGAGTCTCGAACCGGTGACAACTCGCGTGGATCAAGGTCGGGCGGCGGCTCGCGTAGGAGGCTGGGTTCTACGAACGTCAGGGTGCTCGCGGGAAGGGAAGGGCCGATCGGGATCTGGCTCACGGTCGGGGTCTGTCGCGGTTGGAGGAGATGACCAATCTACTAGCCCGCGGTCCGAGGAAAAGCCGGATCTGGTCGGTGGATAAGGGCCAGTGCTCGGGCGATGGCTCGGGTTCATGGATAGCTTGGTCTGGTTCGGGTTACCACGCGAAGGCCAGATCTACTGCACATAGGGTCGGCTGGCAAGCTCGAGGAGGCCGACAATGGCGGATTCCGGCGCCGACAGGAGACTCCTTCTATTTCTTTCTCTGTTTGTTATTCTTTGTTATTTTTGGTTTTGTTTTGATGATTTTTGGGTTGCTGTTTAAGGGAAAGGTGAAAAGAAGATTTGATTTTTTGTTGTTGATGGTTGCTCCATGATTTTTGTTGTTATCAAAGATGAAGATGGTGAATTTTTCAGAGAAAAGATTGTTATTCTTGTTGTTAGTTATTGTTGTTGGTCTTTTCAAATTTATGGGAAGGGTTATATTCAATTTTTTTCATTGCCATCCTTGCGTATTAGTTTGAGTTTTCAAGAAATCTCTTCATTCTATTTTGCAGATGTTGCCATTTTGGATGAACCATTAACTGTTGTCATTGGTCCTTTTCAATTGCCACAAATGCAGAATGAGGAAGAGGGATAGAGAAAGGGGGAAATCAAGAAATTCAAAATAATAACAGTAACATTAGAAAATAAAAAATGAAAATAAAAAAAGAGGTGTTCAAAGGGGTAAAGAAGCCCGTTATTGAGGTAATGGTTTTGCCATTCTTGGGCGCATAAGACTTTACTTGCACTGCTTGTTGGGTTCTGGTATGGTATCGATCGAGATCCAATCCTCGCCACCTGTTGGGGCCAAGTAACCAATCATTTTTCAAGTGATTGGGGTGTCACTCATTGAGGCTTAAGGTTCTACTTGCGCTGCTCGTCGGGGTCTGATATGGTCTCCTTAGAGATCCAATCGTCACCACTCATTGGAACCAAGTAGCCAATCCTTTTTTAAGGGGCTGGGGTGCCACTCGTTAGGGTTCGATATGGCCTCGAAAGAGGTCTAATCCTCGCCATTTATCAGGGAAATGTTTCTAAGCAAATTGAATATATAACAACAGTAAAATAATTCCTTAACAAAAAGAATTTTATTAATCACTGAATTTACATCAGGGCTAGGTTGGAACATGCCTTGTTAAAACCTTCTTAAGAAAAACCTAGTAGGAAAAAACCTCAAGTTAGGAAAAAGAGTACATGCCGAATATTTAGCTATCTTTAATAGACTCATAAATTTGTATGTTCCACTTATTCCTTATAGGTGTCCCGTCTAACATTTCAAGGCGATAAATGCCTTTACTTATTACTTCATAAGCGTGGTAGGGCCTTCCCATGTCAGAGCTAGCTTGCCTTGATGGGAAAACTTATTATTAATGTTGGTTCGATGCAATATAAAATCTCCTACCTCAAAACACCAGTAAGAAACATGATTGTTATATCAAAGTGTGTCCTTGGCTTTAACGGCCTGATCTCAAATAAAAGTTTCCTCTCTGAGCTCTTCAATCACATCCAGCTCGTTTTGTAGGCGTTGGTCATTGCTCTGGGTAGAGGGATGTTGTACCCTCGAAGATGATGCTTAAAGTTTTACTGGGATCAGATCCTTAACGCCATAGGTTAGCCGGAATGGAGACTCATTGATGGATGAGTGGGGGTGGTCCTATATGCCCATAGGACATTGCATAGTTGATTAGTCCAGTCACCTTTTGCTTTACTCAATCGCTTCTTTAAGCCTTTGAACACTTCGCGGTTGGCCACTTCAGCTTGGCTATCGGTTTGTGGGTGCTCAATGGAAGAGAAAAATTGGATAATTTTCAACCCTTCAAGCAACTCAATGAACTTATGGTTAGTGAACTAGGTGTCATTGCCTGTCAATCCTCCCTAGGATGTCGAACCTTGTAATTATATCTCATACATGAACCGTCGAGTCCTTGTGGAGGTAATATGAACAACTAGCTCAGCCTCGATCCACTTAGTGAAATAGTCCACTCTAACGATCAGGTATTTAATACCTCCTACAGCTGTAGGAAAAGGACCCAAAATGTCTGCCAACACTGGTTTTTGTCCAGCCCTATTTTTTATTAAAAATGTAAAAAATAAGAAAGAAAATTTTTAAAAATACAAATGATTTGGGTTAATTTTAATTTTTTCTTACAAAATTTAAATACCATTTTCTTTTTTTCCATCAAAATCAAATTTCAAAAAAAAATCTCTTTACTATAAAATTTAGAAAAATACAAGTTATTTTCACCCTCACACTCACAAACTCATATACATCACAATTCACCCACCCACTCTACCATTACCACAATTCCACTCAACCATACAACAACATTTTACATAGAAATTTCTTTGATTTGATTTTACTTTTTTATTATTTGTTTTTATTATTTATTTTTATTTTCTTTTCTCTAACTGTTTCTTTTCTTTCTTATTTCTTTTTATTTTATTTTCTTTCTTTATTTTTCTTTACCATCTCTGTTTCTCTTTTTATTTATTTATTTTTACTTGAATAAAAGGAAATAAGTGGTAGTTTTAGGAGCATGGGTAGTTATTTTTTGAAATGGGAAAATGAATGGAGCTGTGGTTTCTAAGACTTCTAGGAAAAAGACTTCCCTATAAATACCGTAGTGGGAATATGAGAGATTGGCTTGGTCAGTGTTAAATCAAGGGGAAGTCACTGTTAGATTTAGAGGGGAATCATTGGTCAGATTTAAATTCAGTGGAGTGAGAGAAAAACTCCTGAAACGATTACCATTAAATTGAGAAAGGAGTCACTCTCAAAATAAGAAAATGGTCAGGAGGTCCAGTCCCCATCGAGTTACATCAATGCTATAAAATTATGAAGGAAAGTAACTATATAGATTACTCTATCTCATGATTTTCTTCGGCACGAACTCCCTTGTTTACAATTGAAAAAAATCTAAAATATTTTTCACCATTTCTCAAACAAAAAATAAAATTATTTTTCAAATCCCAACCAAGAACTACATAACTCTAATTTCTTGGTGTACCTAAGAATATGTAGGAGCGGGATCAATTCTTGTCAGACCCACTTTTCTTTAAAAAAATCTTTTTCCTTTTATTATTATTTGTTTCTTGGGTCAATTTCAAAATAATCATTAAAACTATGTGATTTAATTCAAGGTAATGTTCTCAGGCAAAAACGGGTGTTAATACCTTCCTTATTTATAACCAACTTCCGAACTCAAAACTCTAAAGGGTTTTTCCAATATTTTACCCTTTTAAAAATAAAACAAAATTTTGATGGTGACTCCACATTTTTAAATGCTTAACTTATATAATTTTTTTGAGATTGATATTTTGTCATGTTGTGACAATGTCCAAACCCCACTGATAGAATGGTCAGGGCACTACTGACATGAATAGCTCTTTAGTTGGCGTATGGTGCAGGTTGGAAAACTTCTGACATGAGTCACATTCTTGACATACTCTACGGTATCTTTTTTCATCATGGGCCACCAGTATCCAACTTAGACTATCTTTCTTGTCAAGCTCCTCGCTCTATAATGATGTCCACACTTTCCCTCGTAGACCTCTTTTATAACCTCTTGGACCTCATTTTCATTAAGGCACTTAAGGTAAGGGACTGAGAGACTATGTCAAATAAAGATCCTATTAACCATGGTAAAGAATGGTAGCTTCATTTTTACTCTTCTCTTTTATGAGTCGCTAGTTAGAAGTTGGTTATTTATAATATAACGGATAAAGGGAACTACCTAGAAGTATTCATTAAAGGCACAAGCATTGACGACACAAAAAGAAGGTGTATAGGGAACACTAGGCTCCAACAACGTGTTTTGTACTATAGTCATTGTGCATCTTACTTTCTTTGTACTAGCCAACCTTGAGAGAGTGTCTGCCATCATATTTTCCTCCCTTGGGATATGTTTGAACGTTATGGTCTGAAACCTCTCCTTTAACTCATTAACACAAAGCAAGTACTGTTGTAGTAAGGACTCCTTCACTTGGTACTCCCCTAGAATTTAAGAAACTACCAGAAGAGAGTCATTGATGTTGCCCCGATGTCCAGGGCTACCTTAGGCTTGTGAGACAAGCCTCATACTCCACTTGATTATTTAAAGTTGTAAAGTTAAAACGTAATGAGATTTCCAAGAAGACCATGTCATCATTTTCCACCATGACACCGGCTCCACAACTCTTGTTGTTCGAGGAACCATCTAAGTACACCATCCAATGAGAACGAGATTCCTCTGGATCCGAATCGGTGAACTCTACGATGAAGTCTGCCAATACTTGCGCTTTGATCACACTCTAGGTTTGTACATGATGTCAAACTCAGGTACCTCTATTGCCCACTTGATCATTCGTCCGGCTAGATCAAACTTGAGCAGGACCAATTGAAGGGGTAGGTGGTTCTGCTAACGATTAGATGGGCATGGAAGTAGGGCCTTAGACGTCAGGATGCCCAGATGACTGTCAAAGCTACCTTTTCAATCTTTCGATATCAGGTCTCATCCCCTTGTAGCATTTTATTAGTGAAGTACATCGGCCTCTAACCCATAGGGGTTTCCTTCACCAAAGCAACACTCATCGCTTCATCTGAAACAGACAAATAAAGAATAAGGCGTTCATTGGAGTTGGGTCTTACTAAAATGGGAGGCTTAGAAAGCACTTCCTTTAGACTCTAAAAGGCAATCTCTTGCCTTGGTCCCTACTCATACTTCTTATTTTTCTTCAAAATCTTGTAGAGAGGGAGTGAGCGGTGCATCATCTTCGGTATGAAGCATTCCAAGGTCGTGATCTTCCCATTAAAAGACTGAACTTCACGTAGATTCTTTAGACTCTAAAGCTCTTGGATGACATAACACTTATATGGGTCAACTTCAATGCCCATTTGAGTCAGCATCAAACCTAAGAACCTTTCTCTAGGAACCACGAAGATGTACTTCAAAGGATTAAGGTGCATATTATATTGCCAAAGCCGTTGGAAGAATTCGCGAAGGTCTTCAATATGATCATGACCAACTAGGGTCTTTGCGATGATGTCATTTATCTAAACCTCCACTAACTTTGTGTGCATAACCTTGAACACCTTATTAATCATTCGCTGGTATGTGGCCCTAGCATTCTTAAGACGAAACAGCATAATAGTGTAACCGAACACCCATTTATCATTGAGAAAAGTTGTCTTCTCTTGATCTTCTTCCCACATTGGGATCTGATTGTAACCAGAATATGCATTCATGAAGGACAAAAATTGATAGCCAGGTGAATCATCAACTATCTTGTCGATGTTGGGTAAGGGATAAAGGTCTTTAGGACAACACCTGTTCAAGTTGACATAAGCTATGCACATACACCATTTTCTGGAAGACTTTTGGGCCATCACAAAATTCAAGAGCCATGAAGAATACCAGATTTCCCTGATGAAGTTATCTTTAAGTAGATCCTTTGTCTGCTTGTACGCGGCCTTCTGCTTTTCAGGGCCTAACAGCCTTTTCTTCTAAGCCACCGATCTAGTTTCTCGATAGATAGATAGTCTATGGCAACAAAATTGGGATTCATACCTGGTGTAACATCTTGCACTTATTTTCTCATTTATTTTCAATATTTAAATAAAAATTATCAATAAATTTTTTGCAAAAAAAATATTTAATCAGCGATTTTTCCATCATCAAAATACTTACTTAGCTCTAAGGGTATTTAACAGTTTCCATACACTCCATACAAAGTTAATTTCTCATTAAAAGTTAAGGAAAACAGGTTTTGGGGAAACACGTGGGCATGACAGTAGCAGCAATGCTGCTGTCATGGCTTTTTAGGTCATTTGGTCAACTTCCTAAAGCCCTATCTTGCTCAATTCAACTCCAAATCTCACCAAAATACATGAGCACTATATTACCACCGTTCCGGAGTTGCTGGCATAGTCTGCTTGCCAAAATTCTATCATATGTCGAGTTGTGCGTAAAAATGCATTTAAACCAAAATAATGCAAATATATGCACTAAACCTATCAAATAAGCTTCAAACTATGCAAGGCCTACATGTATAAGCCACAAATGAGGTAGGGAACCTGTTGGTCCCTTCCGGAGGTTCAACAATCCATCAAACCTCAAAACCACCACCCCGGTTCCTTAATTTCACTTATAAACTCATTACTCGGCATCCAAACTCCCAAACTCATTCACATCATGTTTTTAATACAATCATACTACCTTTCAAACAATATATTCCCTGCCAATAATGCATTATTGTAATTACTAAATGGCTCCATGCCATAATCATATTTATATAACAATTCCTGGTCATAATACATAACTACTATTTAATGGCTCAATGCCATTACACAATTATCACACAATCACACTTGAATATATCATATATTTAAACACTAATGGCTCAATGCCATTCGCTATCTATCGTAGTCCACACACATAACTACACATATCACGCAAACAAACACAATAATTAAACACATAACAACACCCCATCCACACTTGAATATATACATATCCATCAGCACCCATATAATACCATAAATACATATATGTCACATTATCATAAATTCCCTGGCATTGCTCCACTGCTCACTCGCCCTAGTCTCCATGTCATCTGTAATATCCCTTCCTTATTTTCTGTAAAAATAATTGTAAGGGTGAGTATTTATCATTAAAATATAATACAATTAATTGAAACGAGAATGATACCACCTGGAGGATCATACACCTCCCTCACTGATCAATATTTCGATCCTTTATTTTAACAACTTCTCATTATGTTCTTTCCTCATCAAATTCTTCCTTAGTCATATGTATTTCAAAATACCTCTATGATTACTTACATCAATCATCATCATTATAAATCAATCACACTATCAACAATTCATCCTCATCAAAATCAGAATCATACATCAAGTATTATCAACATCTATTCATTTCATTATCATAAATCAATAACACAATTTATCAAATTGATTCTCAAATTCATAAATCAATCCCAAACTTATAAATAAATCTCAAATTCATAATTCAATCCTAACTGACTCTCATATCACATCATGTAAATGACCCCTAGTATCCGGATACTAACGAAGCAGCCACTAGTTGGGAGTCACACACCGACATCCTGTGAACTCCACCTAGTTCATTGAGCTACACACCGGCTCCCCACCTCAACCACTGGGTCTCTACCTGGACCACTAGGTAGCTCAACTGGATCTCTACATCGACCATTAAAGCCAAAAACGAGGGGTAATGCATACCGAATGGCTGTCCACACCACATAACATGTATATATAATACATAATCATCAATCTCATCAATCAAATATAATTCTCGGCATAGAAGCCATCTCTTTTAAACATCATCACCAAAGACATTACCAGGCATAAATCTGATATCATCAACATCACATAATCCAATATCATTCCTATAAATCACTTTAAGCATAATATATTCATTAATTCTCATCATATTCCTCATTCTCTTTATATGTTCTATAATCACATATCCATTTTACCATTAATTCTCACAATCACATTAACATATCATATATACTCCATCATATCTTCTCATAAATCTTTCTTTTATTATAATTCATCACCTTCCATTATCATTATCATTATTTCACCAAGCATATACCTCAAATTCATTACACCATTATTTATATATTTCAAGTTACATTCATATATGTTCTCAAATAAATTATCTACATATACCCATAATTTTAATACAGAGTTCCATAAATTAATTAAATACATAATATCATACTCCTCTTACCTCGATTCCATTGCTCTTCCATTATCCGTAAGCATCGATACGCCAAAAACACTAAATATACCAAATTTATAAAATAGGTTTAGGAATTTAACCACCAAAATTCTATCTTAACTTAAGAAACACTAGAAAATCAATTCTTAAAGCTCCATAAGCTTACCCTTACTAAAACTATTAGTTATTCCAAGAAACTCTCAATTCTATCAAACCTCCAACATTTTATTCATAACTTACATGAAACAAAACTCAATTCCATCACTTAAACTCTCATTTAAGAGCCATAAAGAACTCTTTAACTAGTTCATAATCTCAAATTTCAAAGAGAACTAGAAATAGAAGAAAACTTCCACTAAAACTAAAAATTGAATGATTTTAAAGGCTTACCTTTGTTTTCCACTTCCAATCCACTCTTAATTTCAAATTCCAATGCTAAATTGGGCTTGAATCATGGTTTTAAGCTTTAGAGAATAAAAAGAAAGAAGAACTGACTTAACTCTCTTTTTCCTTTCCGTCTCGCGTAGCTGTTTCTGGAACTTTAAATTTTAATCGCGAACCTGAAGCTTCGCGTCCCCTGGCATTACGCGTCAGGTTTAAATGTTCACCCTAACGCTATGTGTCAGGTTTCTCATCTTGATTCTATGTGTTAACCTGATGCTATGCGTCAGGTAAAAACCTCAATTTCTCCTTTTATTCTATTATGAACTTACACAAATGCCACAAATTCTTAAATTTTCATAATTTAAATTCATTTGCATATTTATTCATTCTTTTTAAATATAAAAATACGGGATGTTACACCTGGCATGTTGGCAGCTGTCCAAGCGAACATGTCTTTATACTATCTCGGCAATGGCAACAATCGTTGTTCCATCCCAGGCTCAAGTTTCTCATTTATATGACTCATTTTGGTTGGGGTATCACCCAGGATGACTTCTTTGGAACCCTTATCCGGTGTTGGCTTAGACAGATTGAGTGGATCAATCTTCAACTCAGGCCATGGATCTAAGTCAACAAGGTTGACTGAGCCAGAGGGGGTTCACCCATCATTCAACTTATATTTCTTATTGATTACCTCTAGCTTCACCATGTTCAAGCTGAGGTTGTAACAGTATTTGGCCATTCCTTGGTCACCACAGAATGACAACACCTTATTGTCCTTATCAATGAACTTGAGGGGGAGATGTGGTGTGGAAACTGTGGCCTCCATAATGTTCAGAGTTTATTGTCCTATGATGTCGTTGTACGGGGACTAGGCATTAATCACCAGGACCCTTGACTTAATCGTTCTAGCCCCGAGCTCACCATCTAATGTTATACGCGTATCTAGATATCCCTTGGTAGGTTGCTTAGCTCCGTTAAAAGTTGTGAGATATTATATATAAGGTTTCAAGTTGGCGTCAGTCAAACCCATCCTTTTAAAACAATCATAGAAAAGGACGTCATAGGAACTTCTCTAATCAACCAAGATTCGCTTAACATCCAAGTTGGCAATGACTACTACATGCGTCCTCTCTACCTGGGATCATTGAACAGAAGTAACAGAGAAAGAAATAGACAGGGTTTATACTCCATCTTAGAAAGAACAGCTATCTTACTTTTTACCTTACACAGATAGGATTATGCGGTGGTGGTTTTTCTACGCCGTTATCCATACGCCGCCCCCAGCAAACCTTCTAGAAATCATATGAATAACCCCACGCTTACTCCAGTGCGGTGGGGAAGGTACCTCTTCTTCTTACTCCGACTCTATGAGCAACCCTTTCTACTTTTCAACAAGAGTGAATCTCTTTTGCCTTCACCTGACATTAGTGTCTGGAGACTAGTTCTGGTGCCTTTTTTCAAACCTCTCAGGTTCACTTTGGACTTGTTCTTAAAGAGGTACTGCTTTAACTTTCCCTCCCTAATCAGGACTTCAATAGCGTCCTTCAACTGCCTACACACGTCAGTTCTCACACCCTGATTTTTTGGACCTGAATCCTAATGAAATCAAGATAATAATTAATAAAAATGTGAGTAAATTTTTCACGTTTAAAATAATTTTAAAACACCACAAAGATTACATCAAGACCCGAACCACAGAAAACCGAAGCGTGAGATTTAATAATTGATAAACTGGATCAATAAGTAAGACGCCCATAAGTGTATACAGGGTATACGCCTAGTCCCATATATCAAAGAAGAATGTGTATACAGGGCATACGCCTAGTCCCATATATGAAGATATGAGAAAACGCTCAAGCCATCATGCAATTTCATAACATAAGCCTATTAGGCCACAACCAACTACACACATAATCGTAATCATAAATCATCAATCATATTTAGCCTCTACTTAAGACATTCATCACCAAATGGTATCAATTCAAATATCATCACCATTAATATATTATCATAATCATTCATTCACATATTAAGCAATACGCACTCATAAAGCATCCATCATCAATATCATCATTCATATTTTAATTCATTATAACATATTTGACAATCGTTACCGGCCAAGGCATTCCGTTACAAATATTTACCTTCCTTAAAAACTTTAGCTTAAAAGCACACTCTCATCCCATCACAACCCTGCATCACAATGCTAAAAAAGAGACAACATGAGAGAGTGGGTTATACATTCAAAATGACGAATATAAATATATTATGATTATGTGTACATGCATTCAACCAACATGTGTGCTTTGTTATAATTCATTAATTCATCATTGAACCATCATTAAGGTATTATCTCAGGCATACAAGCCTCATTGTTCACAATTCATATCAAGCATAAGCACAAGCACATACACATTTACATAGCCCTACATCATTATGGGCATTCACAATTATCATCGTTAGATTATTTAAATCTTTAATCAGTTAACACTCTCTCAAGAGGTTCTCATCTCTTTTGGTCATCTCCATCTCAAATACCATGTACCTATGGCTAATGCATATGTCAACTGTTTAATGCATATACAATGGATCCATTTCTTACCATCGGGTGATCGTAACCACCACATCATTCATTTCATAAATCTACATATCAATTGTCATCACGTCAGCTTCCCACCTTGCAAGGGGTAATCCCTTCATGGAACCCCACAAGGTTATTCATTTCACAAATATCATATCATCATCACGTCGGGTACTCCCTTCGTGGAACCCCGCAAGGTTATTCATTCATCAAATATCATAACATCATCACATCGGGTACTCCCTTCGTGGAACCCCACAAGGTTATTCATTTCACAAATATCATATCATCATCACGTAGGGTACTCCCTTCGTGGAACCCCCCAAGGTTATTCATATCACATATATCATATCATCATCACGTAGGGTACTCCCTTCATGGAACCCCATAAGGTTATTCATATCATATATATCATATCATCATCACGTAGGGTACTCCCTTCGTGGAACCCCGTAAGGTTATTCATATCATATATATCATCACGTCGGTTTCCCGCCTCGCAAGGGGTACTCCCTTCATGGAACCTTGCAAGGTTATTCATTGTGATTGCAACCATATAATCAATGTTATGCCATGCCATGAATGCAACAATGTAATGATGCATATGCCAATCTTAACCCCGCAAGGATATCTCACCCTTCCATATAGGATATATTTTAATTTGGCATTTTCAATAATTAACATACAATCATTTACAAAGCCCCTCAAGGCATATCACTCATATTCTCAGCATCTCAATGGCCACAATACCATTCTCACATTAATCCACGCATGGAATTCAAGAACCATAGCAAGCATCATAGTATGAGTCCACACATGGGAATCAATCAAGGCATGTTAATAAACATTTCAAATTCATAGCATCACGTGCTAGCCAATACGATTCAATTTACATGTACAAGATTACACTTGTATCAAACACAATGGCATTGCAATCATTAATAGTGAAAATCACCATTAAACCAAGGGTATCTTCAACAACAATATCCCTTCTCATTCAACATCACTAATCATCATTCAATGTGTGTGGCATCATCCAATTTTGATCATTATTGATACTATTTCAATTTCATTGAGTTATCATAACTTATTGTCATTCCATTGTCCCCTTATTAATTTTATTATCATACAAGGTATGTCATATAGCCACAACCTTTATTTTTCATTATCAATTATCATATCACATCAATGGTGGTGTACATTCATGTTTTCATAACATGATTTAGGCATATACACACTTCGCTAATATCTTAGATCAACATCAAATACCACCAAACACACCTCATGGTTTACCCCTAATATAATCTCTTGATTTTATATAATAAAAAAGGGTTTTGGATATTAATGAGTTCATAATAATTTTAACATATGGACATGAGGAAAGCTCATTTTTAGTCTTAAAAATAGTGGGACATGTCACAAATATCACTTATTAGTCCCAATTTGGCAATCATAAAAAGTTGGGTTCAAAACCCTCTTAAACTTGAGTTTTACAATGCAGTGGGTCTAGTATTTTATGCCTCATGAGAGTTAAAAAACTTCAATTGAGGTAAGACTAATTTTCACACCTTTGTAACAATACTATCTACAACTTTCATGAAAAAGTCGGAGGCAAAAAAATGCCATTAAGATGCTCAAACGGGCCAAAAAAAGAAAAGGAATTACAACAGTTGGAAAAACAGCATGACAGTGGCCATAACAGGGCCATGAATCGATTCAGCCTTGCATGAATCGATTCATGCATCCCAAAATCTCAAAATTTGACAAATAGAGGGTGGTGAATCGATTCACAATGTAACGCCCTAAATTTTACAATAAAAGATCAATTAAGGAGATAAATATTAAATGATTATAGTTATGTTAATTAATGTTCCAAAATATTAGGAATAAATAAATTAATATTTTTGGGAACTATTTATAATTTATTGGAACCGAATAAGCTGAAAATGAGCCCGATTGAAATATGGGTGTCAGACCAAGTATCTCCGATTGGGATGATATTGGTCAGGGCTGTTGAGGATATTATTGGGAATCTGAATATATATTCGGAAAAAATTTTGGATAAGGTATTGAGCCCAAACTGAGGTCCTGTTTGTTCTAAAACGATGAATCTTTAATGAGGGATTAAAAATAAAGCCAAATGGCCCATTTTTCACTTCTTAATCCCGTCAGCTTCTTGGTCTTCTTAACAAACACTTTGCTTCTTTTTCTTCTTTATTCTTCTACTTCATTTTCTCTTCTATTTCTCTTCAAAAACCCTAAGCAAAAGGGTGGTGGCTCTCTTCTCCTCTCCTATTTTTGTTCTTGAAGGAGCTTGGAAGAGTTTGGAGCTTGAAGTCTCACCCTCATTTCTCCTCATTTTCATGTGGTTTTCCCTCTCTTGGAAAACTTTCTCATTCCTTCTCTTGAGGTAAGCTCTTGCTATTTCTCAAGAGTATGAACTATTAGTTTTTGGGTTTTGATGTTGGGAAAGTGATTTAATGAGTGTTGTTGGGTTATTAGAGAAACCTTAACCCTATGATTTGGGGGAATGCAAAATATGAGTGGAGAAGCATTTATTGTGTCAAATAATTGTTATTGGTGAGGTGAAATAGTGTTATTAAAATGGTGAATAGCCATTAATAAAGCGTGATGATTGTTAGGAACCATCAATGTGGGAACCCATTAATGGATTTGGCATTAAATGTGCATAATAATAAGCGTAGACGCCTGGACCATGGTGGTTGAATAGAAAATAATTGTATGATATATAGTGATGTAGGAAATAACCCCATCGACAAGGTGGAACCATCTGACCGCAGTGATTACTACTTCTCCTGAGGTGGGGGCAACTATTCTAAATGCATGATTTCATTCATTAATGATGTGAAAATATGTGTATATGATTGTGCTTAATGATTGCTTGTTTGGACGATGTAATGATTCCATGATTTGAGTGGATTGAGAATGATTGATGTTATGTGGCATGTGTTTGGAATGATAAATGTGATATTAAGCTGGTCTGAGACGGAGTCAACAAACCGGTGTGGGACCAGCCATGAGAGTCAATAGATGACAAAGGTTTTAGACTGGTGCTATATGTATCCGGTATGATTATCCCTTACGTCTCTGATATGGAGAATAGATTCCCTCCGATATGTGAGGTGTTAACATGGACATGCCGATATAGGGAGATTGCCTATACGGTTTTATCAGTCTGAAGTTTTACTAGCTGAGTCTGTATTGCATACAGAACAGATGAAGTGATATCCATATTCTGGTATCGGTATTGAGACCGGATTAGATATTATGTTGATTATGTTGATGAAATATGTATATATGAATTGATAAATATGATTGCCACTAACTGCCGATGTGTATGAGTTCCAACGAGAATTGGTAAAGATTGAGAATATTGGAATCCACTAAGTGGTAGTTATAAATGTATGATTGATTGAGTGGCATTTAGGATGCACAGTGTGAGAATGCATTGATTGGCATTTGCATCCATGGCATATCATTCACTGCTTATATGGAATGTTAAGGGTTCCAATAGGCAGGCCCAGTGGGAGGGCGGCCCAGTGGACAGGTATACTGTTATTGCTCCCTAGTGATTCGAGGAATCACGAAGTTGCCCTTAGTTCGGTGACGAGGCACCCTATGTGGCAGGCCCTGTGGGAGGGCGGCTCTGTGATGAGTAGTTGAACTCGGTGTCCGATGGGGCACGGCTCCCTTGAGGTGTGTTCGTAATGAGGACACAATAAGGGAGGACCCTCACACCATCCTAGAGAAAGGACTTGAAGCATACAAAGGTCCTCTCACAAGGGCCAAGACCAAAAAGGCCAAAGAGAGCTTCCATCGGGCCTTATCTTCATTCCTAGCTTTGAGTGGGTCCAAGCCCAATGAAGAACCCATGAGGATCTATTCATATTTTAATTGTAATATACTTTTTAGTTAGATTCTCTAGGCTTATAGGGTTTATTTGGACCTTGCAAGGTCAATAAGGCCACTTTTGGGCCATGTACACTCACTTTGGGCCATGTATAGGCCATACTCTTTTCTATTTGCATTATTAGGCCTAGGCATCATAGAGAGGACCAAGAAGGAGTCCCTTGACCGAATTCCTTGAGGCACTATATAAGGTGCTCTCCTTTTGTAATTTGACACACTTGAATGCCATTTGAGAATTTCACACTTTAAAGTGAGTTTTTAGTGAGAGAAGCTCTCCCTTTTCTCTAGGATAGAGTGACCTCTAGCAAGCTTTTATCCAAGGGGAATTCCTCCCTCTTGGTGGTGAGTTCTAAGGGAATTATCTCCCCTTGGAGTGGCTTCCCCTTCCTTTCCTCATTTCCATCCTTCATCCTCCTCCTTTCTCCCTTCCATCTCCACCTTCTCCTTCTCTTTTCCTTCTCAAAATTTGAATAGTATTGAGTCTTTTTCCTTTGTTTCCTTTTGGTTTTTCCCTAAATTAAGAAGATTCATCAAGGTTTGAAGAGGCTAGAAGAGGAAGAGTGCCCTAGATCCACCATTCTTTAAGAGGATAGAAGAAGTGCCTACATCATTTGGTATCACTTGAGCTTGGGAGGTTCTTTTCTACTCTTCTTCCTCCTTTTAGTTTTGGTTTTAGCTTTGTTTTTCTAGCTGGAATTTTATTTTCATACCACTTGCTTGCCTTATTGTTGCCATGTTAAAGTAGAAAAGTCATAAAAAGTTGATGTTCTTTTGAGCTTTTGTGTTAGTTGTTTCCATTTTTTCAATTTCTTGCATATTGTTGTTTGAGTTTTGGTTTTTGTTGTTTTGTGTTGTTAAAATTCAGATTTGGCACTTAGGTATTTCGGTTATAGTTTGTTGCTTAGTTTTTAGAAGTTTGTTCAATTGTTAGTTAGTAGTTAGAGCCAAATAAGAGTTAGTTGTTGTGTGCCATGTGGAACCTTGTCTAGTGTTCTAGGTTTTGTATTGTTTTCTCCTTATTAGCAAGTGCATAACCGTGTGGTTAGGAGTTAGTTCAAGCATAAGCATCTTGACTAATCTCCTAAGGTTCCATTCCTATCTTGTTAGGAGGTCTCACTTTAAGGCCCTCCAAAAGTCATCTTATTGTTAGGATTGTTAGTTTCCATTCTTAGTTCTTTCTAGGTTAATTTTTGTTTGTGAATGCACATTAGGAATACATCTTATATTCGGTTTTCATATTGTTGCATCAAAGAAAATTTTGTCAAAAAAAGAATTGAACAAAGTCCTTCCACTTCTTTTGGAAGAAGGTTGCAAGTGTTTTACTTTAAGCAAGAAGAGACATTTGAACTTGTTTTGGCAAAGTAGCATTTTGGTTTTAGGGATTTCTTTAAGTGGTGTTGTACATTAAAAAATACAAGAGGCATTAAAAAGAAAAGGAAGTCTTCAAAAAGAGAAAAAGAAAACAAAAGCCCTATACTCCTAAAATTGAAAAGGGTGTTGAAAAAGAAGAAGAAGCCTCATTAAGAAAAAGTGTGAAGTAAGACACCAAGATTAAAAAGCAATTTCGAAATTCCCTTGTACTTGAATTGAATTGTTTGCCTAAGTCTCCATCTAGTTTCATTTGAACCTTACTTGCTTAATTGTAATTACAACTTTAGAGTCTCTAGGCTTAGTTTGTCCTTTCCTTTTGTTGTTGCATTTTTAATTTCTTATTTGTCTAGTTTTGTCTTGAATTTCAAAGTTCCTATTCATAGAGTAGCCTTTATTCTTTGAAAATTTATTGCTTTAAGTCTTGTCATTAGAAATCCAAAAACATCTTCCACTTTGAGTAGCCTTTTCTTCTTAAGCATTTTTAGTTTGTTAATTTTCCTTCTCAAGTTTTGTCTTTGAAGTTGTCTTTCCTTTCAAACTCTTGATAATTCCCTTCTTAAAACCTTGAGGGTAGCATATTGGAACACTTGAGGTGAGAGTGTAAATTGTTTGGGTGAACTTGACACCAAAAGAAAGGGTAAGAGTTGTGATGAGACAAGTGAGAGATGTACTTGTGAGGTTTCATTTTTAGTTGAATTCATTAACACATTTTCGTTTGGAGTATTTGTTTGTCTTCTTTTGCTAGGTGAGGTAGAGCTTACACATCAAGGAAGAGCTTGAAGAAAGTTGTAAAGGAAGCAAAGCCTTGTAACTAGTAGAATCTGGGCAAATTTTCAAATTCTTAGGTCTTGTGTAGTAGGATTTTATCTTGTATTTTGGACAAACCTTTGGACATTGGACTTTGGACACTATTAACTTTCATTTACTCTTGGTAATTTCGGCTAGAGCTAAAGCATTTGCATTTGGTTGTTATTTCTTTTAGTTAGTTAGTTGTTGGTTATAACTAATAGTTGTTAGTTAGTTGCTTGTCTTAACTAATTAGGTTAATTAGTTAGTGGTTGGAACTAATTCTAGTTACCTCAACTAATCATAACCAAAATTAGTTTAGGTCTTAACTAGATCATAACCAAATTTAGTTGATTGGTTAGGGTTGTTAGACTTAGTTACAACTTCCATAACTAAATAACTACTTCTAGTTAGGGTTTGTTAGGTGTTGGTTAGTTAGTTAAACTAATTTTGTTAGGTTAACTACTTGGTAAACCGAATTGGTTAGGCTTGTCTAGGGTTAGTTACTTGTTAGAAACAACCTAGGACAATCATAATCAACTTAGGTTAAAGCCAAACCTAGGACTTACATTAGCAACATAGGATTAACATAGTAAAAGACAACCTAGGATCTTGTTTTCCCTTAGGATAGAAACCTAGTATTCATATTCTAGGATTGTTGTGTGTTTTCTTTCATTTCTTTTGCATTCATCCTCCTTAAATAGCTTATCTGCACATTCTTTATTTGTGTCTTGAATTTCTTTGACAACCTTAAAATGTCTTCTAGTGATAAGGAGAATAAAACTATGCTTCATAACATAATGGATAGCTTGAATAACATCAATGCTAGGTTAACAAATCTTGAGCATAATGAAAACCCTAGAACTAGACATAGAAATCAAAGGAATCATAGGCATAATAATAGTGATAGTGAAGAGAAGCCTAGGCAAAGAAGACACCATGAGCATAAAAGAGAAGATATAGGCTTAAGAGAAGTCAAATTAGAAATTCCCTCATTTCATGGCAAGAGTGACATAGAGGCTTATCTAGAATGGGAAATGAGAGTAGAACAAATCTTTAACTCATATCAAATAAAAGATGAAAAGAAGGTTAGAATAGCCACCCTCTCATTCCAAAACTATGCCTTAGTGTGGTGGTCTCAAGTGTGTAAGGAGAGAAAGAAAGATAATTTTCCACCAATAGATGATTGGTTGGATTTGAAAGCTCTTCTAAGAAAACGTTATGTTCCTAGTTACTATAGAGGGGAGCTATTAGCAAAGCTAAATAGACTCATCCAAGGGTCAAAAAGTGTAGAAGACTACTACAAATCTTTAAAGATAGCTATGATTAGGGTGAACCTAGAAGAAGATAAGGAAACCCTAATGCATAGGTTCTTGCATGGCCTTAATAGGAACATTAAGAATAGAGTAGAACTCCTTCCACATGTAGACATTGAGGAACTACTTCACCAATGCACTAAGGTAGAGCGCCAATTCAAAGAGAGAGAAGCCTTTAGTGGGGAAAATAGATCCTATAAATCTAAATGGGTAGGACAAGATAATAAGGGTAAGTTTGATAAAAACCCTAAGGAGAGGGAAGTGGGAACTCCATCTTCCAAACCTCAAAGTGAGTTGCATAAAAATGGAAAATTTTTTAGGAATCAAAGAGAAAAGCATGAATCCACATCTAAACCTCAATCCTCTAGATCATCTACCATTAAATGTTTTAAATGCCTTGGTAGAGGTCATATTGCTTCTGACTGTCCTACAAAAAGAACCATGCTTTTGAAAAATAATGGAACCTACTCAAGTCAATCAGAGTCTAATTCTGATTCTCACTATTTAAGTGATGACTAAAGTAGTGATTCATATAACAGTGAGCATATTTTAAGGGATGATGGTGAGCTTTACATGATTAGAAGATTACTTGGTAGTCATGTTAAGCTATATGATACTACACAAAGAGAGAACATCTTTTATACAAGATGTTACATAAATGACAAATTATGTTCTCTCATTGTGGATAGTAGGAGTTGTGCCAATGTAGTAAGCCAAAGACTTGTGCATAAGATGGGCTTAGAACTAGTAGATCACCCTAGACCTTATAAGTTACAATGGCTTAATGAAAAGGGGGAGATGTTAGTTAATAAGCAAGTCTTAATAAATTTCACCATAGGCACCTATAAAGATGTAGTTAATTGTGATGTAGTACCTATGGAGGCAACTCATATCTTGCTAGGACGACCTTGGCAATTTGATAGGAAGTTCATCCATGAGGGATTCACTAACACCCTTACTTTCAAACTAGATGGTAAGAAGATAGTTTTACACCCCCTAACTCCACAACAAGTAGCTAAAGATCAACTACAAATGAAGCTTAAAAGAGATAGAGAGTTGGGATATTCTTCAAATTATCTTGGAAAAATTAAGAAAAATAAAAAAGAAGATAAAGGAAAAGGAGTTATTGTCTGTGATGACTCTAGTGCCAACCTTTTGGCCACCAAATATGATGTGAAACATGCTATGCTTTCACATAAACCATGCTTGATCATGTATACAAAAGACATCCCTAGAACTTCCTTGTGCTCAAAGGGCAATCTTCCTCCTCCTTTGCCCAAAGGGATTCAAAATATTTTAAATGAATTTAAAGACCTCTTTCCAAAAGACATCCCAAAAGGCTTACCTCCTATTAGGGGCATTGAACATCAAATTGATTTAATTCCTGGTGCTAGTTTACCTAATAGGCCTGCATATAGATGTAATCCTAAGGAAAGCCTTGAAATTGAGAATCAAGTGAATGAACTACTTTCTAAGGGTCGGATTAGAGAGAGTTTAAGACCATGTGCTTTACCAGTTTTACATGTTCCCAAAAAGGATGGTTCATGGAGAATGTGCACCGATTGTAGGGCCATCAATAACATCACCATCAAGTATAGGCATCCTATACCTAGACTTGATGATATGCTTGATGAGCTTAGTGGTTCTACAATATTTTCCAAGATTGATCTTAAAAGTGGCTATCACCAAATAAGGATCAAAGAAGGAGATGAATGGAAAGCCGCTTTTAAAACCAAGCTTGGATTATATGAGTGGTTAGTAATGCCTTTTGGTTTGACTAATGCACCAAGCACATTCATGAGACTCATGAATCAAGTTTTAAGGGATTTCATTGGGCACTTTGTTGTGGTCTATTTCGATGACATTTTAATCCTTTCAAAGACCATGACCTCTCATCTAAGCCATCTTAGACAAGTTATGCTTGCCCTAAGAACAAACAATCTTTATGTAAACCTTGAAAAATGTTCTTTTAGCATGGATAGCAATGTCTTTCTTGGATTCGTAGTTAGTTCAAAAGGTGTAGAGGTAGATCATTCCAAGGTGAAGGCCATCCAAGATTGGCCCACACCCAAAAATATGAGTGACATAAGAAGTTTCCATGGTCTTGCTAGTTTCTATCGGAGATTTGTGAAAGATTTTTCTACCTTAGCCTCCCTTTTGAATGAATTAGTGAAAAAGAATGTTCCTTTTATTTGGGGGCCAAGGCAAGAAAAAGCTTTCCTTGATCTCAAAGATCACTTCACTCATGCTCTAATTTTAGCACTTCCAAATTTTTCCAAAACATTTGAGCTTGAGTGTGATGCATCTAATGTGGGAATAGGAGCTGTTCTTTTACAAGAAGGTCACCCCATTGCTTTCTTCAGTGAAAAGCTTAATAGGGCAACCATCAATTATCCCATATATGATAAAGAATTTTATGCCTTAATTAGAGCCCTACAAACTTGGCAACACTACTTGATTCCCAAAGAGTTTGTCATACATAGTGATCATCAGTCCCTCAAATTCATTAAAGGGCAACATAAGCTAAATAAGAGGCATGCTAAGTGGGTTAAGTATTTGGAACAATTTTCCTATGTCATCAAGTATAAAAATGGAAAATCCAATACTGTGGCTGATGCTTTATCTAGGAGGCACTCTTTACTAACCTCTCTAGGAGCCAAAGTTATTGGACTTAATGAGATTATGTCTTTGTATCCAAATGACCTTAACTTTTCTAAGATTTTTAGCTCATCTTCCACTTCTTCATCTCATAAAGGCTTCTACATTCTAGATGGCTATCTTTTCAAAGCCAATAGACTTTGCATTCCTAGAAGTTCTTTAAGAGACCTTTTGCTTAGGGAAAGCCATGAGGGAGGCTTAATGGGCCATTTTGGAAGAGATAACACATTATCTATATTACATGAACACTTCTATTGGCCAAAAATGAAAAAAGATGTTCAAAAACATTGTGCTAGGTGTATTGTGTGTAGAAAAGCAAAATCAAAACTTTCGCCTAGTGGTTTATATACTCCTTTACCAACACCCACTGCACCTTGGATTGATATATCTATAGATTTTGTGTTGGGATTGCCTAAGACCTAAAGGGGAATGGATTCTATCTTTGTGGTTGTGGATCGGTTTAGTAAGATGGCTCACTTCATCCCTTGTCACAAGGTAGATGATGCTAGTCATATTGCTAAACTCTTTTTCAAAGAGATTGTAAGACTTCATGGTGTTCCTAAAACCATAATTTCTGATAGGGACACCAAATTCCTAAGCTATTTTTGGAAAACTCTTTGGTCAAGGCTAGGAATAAAGCTTCTCTTTTCCACCACTTGTCATCCTCAAACGGATGGACAAACCGAGGTAGTAAACAGGACCCTTTCTCAACTTCTTAGGGTCTTAGAGCTAAAAAATATTAAATCTTGGGATGAGTGTTTGCCCCATATTGAGTTTGTATATAATAGGGTACAACACTCCATAACCAAGCATAGTCTATTTGAAGTTGTTTATGGTTTTAACCCTCTCACTCCTTGCCTATTGAGGTTTCTGATTCCATCCCTCATATGGATGGAGAGGCAAAGGCCAAATTTATCAAAGATTTTCATGAGAAGGTAAAAAACCAAATTCAAACTAAGAATGAACACTATGCTCGTTGTGCCAATAAGAAGTGAAAGGATATCACATTTGAGGTTAGAGATTGGGTTTGGTTACACCTTCGAAAGGAGAGATTTCCAAACTTACGCAAATCTGAACTCGACCCTAGAGGTGATGGGCCTTTCCAAATCATTAAGAAAATGAATAATAATGCTTTTGTCCTTAATTTTCCACGCGATTATGGAGTGAGTGCTTCCTTCAATGTTTCATATTTGTCTCCCTTTGACCTAGATGAAGAGGATGATACCTTAGATTTGAGGACAAATCCTTTCCAAGAGGGGGAGCATAATGATGACACAATAAGGGAGGACCCTCACACCATCCTAGAGAAAGGACTTGAAGCATACAAAGGTCCTCTCACAAGGGCCAAGACCAAAAAGAAAGCATCCATCGGGCCTTATCTTCATTCCTAGCTTTGAGTGGGTCCAAGCCCAATGAAGAACCCTTGAGGATCTATTCATATTTTACTTAAAATATACTTCTTAGTTAGATTCTCTAGGCTTATAGGGTTTATTTGGACCTTGCAAGGTCAATAAGGCCACTTTTGAGCCATGTACACTCACTTTGGGCCATGTATAGGCCATACTCCTTTCTATTTGCATTATTGGGGCTAGGCATCATAGAGAGGTCCAAGAAGGAGTCCCTTGACCGAATTCCTTGAGGCACTATATAAGGTGCTCTCCTTTTGTAATTTGACACACTTGAATGCCATTTGAGAATTTCACACTTTAAAGTGAGTTTTTAGTGAGAGAAGCTCTCCCTTCTCTCTAGGTTAGAGTGACCTCTAGCAAGCTCTTATCCAAGGGGAATTCCTCCCTCTTGGTGGCAAGTTCTAAGGGAATTATCTCCTCTTGGAGTGGCTCCCCTTTCCTTTCCTCCTTTCCATCCTCCATCCTCCTCCTTTCTCCCTTCTATCTCTACTTTCTCCTTCTCTTTTCCATCTCCAAATCTGAATAGTATTGAGTCTTTTTCCTTTGTTTCCTTTTGGTTTTTCCCTCAAGCAAGAAGATTTATCAAGGTTTGAAGAGGCTAAAAGTGGCAGAGTACCCTAGATCCACCCTTTTGTAAGAGGATAGAAGAAGTGCCTACATTAGTTCGGGGGAGGCCCATAGCACTTTGGCAAGTAAGGCCATAAGGATGATCCGCAGTCACGGGGTGACTAGTGCTACAGATGGGTGAGAGCGGTTTGGTACTAGTAAAAGTATAATGTTGTAAGCATGCATGAATTGAGATATAAGTGTACACATTTTACTACTGCAGTAGGGGCATAGTAGCACACCTATGTTTATCCCACATTTGATATGTTATTGTATCCCACAGTCGGATCCGCACTTGAAAATAATTCCGTTGTGCATATGCATTAGCTTTAAGAGCATTTACATATAGCTGGAGATATGCCTAGTTGGAAGCCCGAGGTGGCGATGGATAATTGAGAAATAAAGAGGAGAGAAATGTGATACTAACACTATGTTATGATGATGATATTATTAGTAATAATGAAATGAATATGTGTGTTATGGATGTATTCCTCTGAATATGTAGTGTGTTGCAATGAAATGATATGTTATGTGAATAAAGGTGTGATTTTGTTAAGAAATGTATCATACATAGGTATGCATCAATATCATCATAATGTATGACTTTGGTACATTTGGATTATGTTACTCACCTCCTAATTGTCATTTTTAAGTTTGATGTAGGTATGAAGTAAAACCCTACGCTTATGGAGGTCAAGGATTGATGAAGGTAAATATGGAAGGAATATGGGTGAGCCTTGGCCGGCATATATACTCAATTTTGTATAGCACATAGTGCGTATATGCTTATTTTGAAATTAATTTGATAATGGTTGATTTTGGAGGTCATGTAGGAAAATTAGACCTTATGTGTATAACTAATTTTCATTAATGACCTTGATAATGTATGAATGATACTTTTATTATGAAATTATATTTCTATTTCTTAACAAACCGATGAGGCATCTTTCATCCTCTTTTTGGTAGATATTTTAATAACTCTTGAATTTAATTTCATCTTCCACTTTTCCCTTGTGACGGCCTCAAGTCCGGTCGTCTGAGGTGCACTCTGATACCTTTCTCATATCTTTATATATGAGATAGGTTATTCAATGATTCGGGGTAACCACTTGGTATTACATATATATATATATATATAATTCTTCTACTTACAATTATTTTAAAATCTCAAAAAATTTACCCTTAGTTTTGGGCCGGGTGTTACACACAACCTCATGAATCGATTCATACGTGTCTGTGCCCAAAACAGTGGAAACAAAGGGCCTTGAATCGATTCAAACCCCGTATGAATCGGTTCAAGCATTGAGAAATTGAGGAACAGTAAGTTCAAGGAGTCTTGAATCGATTCAAGCCTTCATATGAATCCATTTAATCCCATCCAGAAGCCTCTGAATCGATTCAAACACTGTTTTAAATCAATTCATGACAGTAGAGACCCTTTTTATGCAGAAAATGCCACATTTTTAAACTTCTAATCCCGTAACTTTTTCATACGAATTCCAATGCCTACCAACTTTCAAGACCAACTTATATATATTATTTATGACGGTCTCAAAAATTCCCAAAAATGAGGGACTTATGTGCATAAATGTGTTTTACCCATTTTGAGGCACATTTGTGCAACTCAAGGACCTATTCTCATTAGAATTTGCCCATTCCAATTCCTACAAGTCATAAACTATATTTATAGGCTATTGGAACTATTCCATGGCATCTAAACATGCTAAAACTCAATATATCCCTATTAGTTTCCTTGATTATGCATAAACCTCATGAACATAATCCCATAAATTTTAACAATTCATCCATCTATTGATTTCTACCAATAAATAAATCATGCCTATCTAAGGACTTGAAAACTTTCATTGTCATCAATCATACACATGATTCTCAAAGTTAATATATTTCCAAGTATATCATTCATCACATAACTAATACAACTATGGCAAGGCAAGCATAAGTAACAACACATACATTAATCACCAATTATTCTACTCATGCATTTGGAATGTAAAACTCCTCTCCTACCTCGAAGGCAGAACAACGATGTTTCGGATGCTCCGACCATTCCGCCTTATTGCTCGAAACATCATCTACACCAACATACATACATATGCATACATACAATCATCAAATCATCACAAGGCATTTATCACTATTCTAAGTAATTGACAATATTTCTTAATGTTCGATACCAAGTCCTAGACTTATTAAAACACCGATTCACATGCTTGTGTTAGGTTTCGGGAATTCCTTTCCCAAAACCATGATTCTCTAAATCTAAAAGGGCTAACCATACCCAACAACAACAACATCTCTTTCACCATCACTTAAACTATCCATTTGCCATTCAAATTCATCATGAGCCTCTTAGCTCCTTTCAAACCATTATCCATCAACAATTTCATATGGCATACAAGATGGTCTAAGACCACATCAAGACACATGCTTATTTCACCAATCCCTCACATTCACCATGGTTTTGGTGTTCATATTCATCATTTTATATTCATAACAACACCTATCTATAGGTTTTATCATCAATGGTTTTCTATCATTTTCACCATCACTCATCATCATACAAATCAACACTTAGCATTGGGTACCTCATATCCATTTCTCAAAACTAAATTCTTTTAGTCACCATATACACAATCCTAAATCTTAGGATTTGGATTCTTTAATATTCAATAATCATCATCCTCATTGTTTAAGTCTCTCCTAACAGTATCTCAACATCAACAATTAATATTACTCATTCTTATATATATAACCACTCCAACATCAATAACTCATAATTTTCTTAAGGATTTCCCAAAGCCCCAAAATCTCAATTCCTAGGGTTTTCATTAAAATCCATCATCATCAATTCCAACCAATTATATGCATAATTTCAAACATCCATGGGCTAACAACATAGCATTCTAACCATCAACAACAACAACAACAACAATAATCCCCAATGGTTTTCTAACCTAGGGTTTGGTTCCACATGTCATTATCCATCAAATTAACATCCAATCTTCCATCACTATACTTAAATGAGCTCAAAACCATAAATAAAAGCCATGGGTGTTCAAAAATGATACCTTTTTCCCAAGTTCAAAGGGCAACACAAAAATGGAGAGAAATAGAGGAAGAGAAGAGCCTAGCTTTGCTCCAATGTCAAATGCAAGCTTCATGATTCCATAAAACCCAAGGAATTTTGGTAGGTAGTGGTCATGGAGGGGGTGCCACGGTTTGCTCATGAAAGAGGGGAAGAGAAGAAGAATGAAAAAATAAAGTGGAGAGGGAGAAAGGGCCAACGTGAAAAGGAGAAGAGAAATAAGGGTTTTGTTTTAAATTTTACTCCTTTCATTAAATTTTGTCGTTTTATAACATACAGGATCTCTATTCAGGCTTAATACTTTATCTGAAAATTATTCTGAAGACATATTCGGATTCCCAATAATATTCTTAATAGCCCTGACCAACGGCGTCTCAATCAGAGATACTTGGTCCGACACCCATATTTTAATCGGATTTTAGCTCCTTAAATGTCAATAGATTATAAATATCCATAATAAATCCTAATTTAATTATTTCTAAATTTTTGGGACATAAATCAACTCATATATAATTATTTATTATTTATTCTCCTCAAATAATCATTTTTATAAATTTCAGGATGTTACAATCCACCCCACCTAAAAAGAAATTTTATCCTCGAAATTTAACTTCGACACATAAATCATAAGGCCATACTTCAGGCCGCATACCAACAAGGTATAACGTCGTCATAACATAGTATTGGACTTCCCAAAATCCATCAAGACATGGTCATTATCATCCCATTATTCTTATCATAAAATTTTCTACATCCAAAGTGTGTCATATATCGTCGATCACAACTCGTCCAACAGAGTTCACATGTTCATACTGAGCACGACCAGATAGGCTCAATACATTCACCATAAGCAGTTACAACCCTACACATGCTCGGCCTACGTGTTGCTACATCCGACATACAGGAAGGCGTTCCAATCCCATAGTGGTTACCACAAACACCTGAGGTTGGCGCATAAGTGCACATTGCCACAATACCTATGGCATGTAAATTCCTATCAGGACAAGTACTTCGTATTCCTATTGCTCACATCGATCACACTTACTCTAACAACATTAATTCACCTGAGACTTAGTGACAATTCACACAAGTCCACAACTAACATATTCATATCTCATTGTCATTATACAAATAATTCGGTATAAATCATGTTATACCAATCATCAAATATTAATTAACATCACCCTAAATTGGCATACAAACCATAGATTTCCAATCATCACAGGGTAAATACCCCATCGTCAGGCTTCATCCATCCTGAAGTCATGATCAAATCGCCTAATAATCCTTTATCTCATTCACACATCGTTGACTATAAATCGATTCAAGCCTACCTGAGTCACTAAACTCACATGAAGTACGCAACTTCGAGGTTAAAATAGGGTTCCCGATCGTATAACAAGCCTTCACATTAGGGAATTTCCTCATAGATCATAACCAAAGTCTATAAATTGGACGTACAACTCGTATCATATCACATCACTATAGGGTTTCTACCATCAATAGCATCTTTCAAATTAAAAGGGGAGGTAATAACATGGTCAAATTTCCATCTACCAACCCATAATCACATATCATCATCAATGCCAAATCATACTCCAAATTCAACGTTATTATTCATCCACTATTCAGGGATCACATTTATCATTCGTATTCCATCACATGTCATCTAGCCTCAAACACTTAGTTCACAATTAATTTCACTATGGCCTAACTATTTATAAGGTTCGACCGATCACTAGACTTAGAAAGTCTAAGGGTTACTTAATACCCGTTGTGGAATACTCCCACAACACACATCATCATTATATAAATAGCTCATAAAAATAACATAGAGCCTAGACCACTATAGGGTCCAATTAAATCAATCATCTACAAAGTTTGATCATGCAAGATCATACCAAGTCAACAGGGTTACCATATCTAGTGGGTCAAAATTAATTCAACTACTTACTTGGTTTTCACATACAAAACCGAGACATAACTCAATCATATGCATATACAATTTTACATTTCATAATCTTATCACTTATTCATGTTCCAATCTAGGGGAATATAGCAAATCAATTTCATCATGTAATATACGGCTTGTGTGCCAAAGGATATAAAATCCATCTTTTAAAATTTAGCATAACTAAACATTTCAATTCATAAACATCCACACTAGGGAATTCTTTCACTATCATTCATTCAATTAATTCAAGCGTGTGAAGTGCTTATATTCAACAAGCATACTTTGGCCATAAGCCACAAGCATGAATCACACAAGAGACCTAATCAATTAATTTAATTTTCCACATATAACAAGGTCTCAACATATATGGTCTATCATTATAGTAATTCATTTCTCAATACTTCCTATCCATGATCAACACATGGCATAGGTCCATCATTAAATCAATTCATACTCAATATATCATATCCATGATCACACATGGTATAAATTCATCATCAATTTAATTCATACTCATTATATATTAATATCAATGCATAATAAGCCAATCGAAGGAAATAGTGTAAGGAACTTGGCCGGACTTCCACAAACAAACATATCAATCACATTGAGGAATTCATCCATAATACCAATTCATCGCAAAACAACCATGCTCTGATAATAATCATAACTCCAATTCAAAGCAAAATACGCTCTGATACCAGCTTGTCACTCCCTGATTTTCTAGACCCGAATCCTGATGAAATCAAGAAAATAATTAATAAAAATGCGAGTAAATTTTTTGCGTTTAAAATAATTTTAAAACACCACAAAGATTACATCAACACCCGAACCACAGAAAACTAAAGCATGAGATAATTGATAGACTGGATCGATAAGTAAGACGCCCATAAGTGTATACAAAATATTAGAGTTTACAGCAGAAGAAAAATGTGTATATAGGGCATACGCCTAGTCCCATATATGAAGATATGAGAAGAGGCTCAAGCCATCATGCAATTTCATAACATAAGCCTATTAGGCCACAACCAACTATGCACATAGTCGCAATCATAACTCATCAATCATATTTAGCCTCTACTTAAGACATTCATCACCAAATTGTATCAATTCAAATATCATCACCATTAATAAATTATCATAATTATTCATTCACATATTAAACAATACGCACTCACAAAGCATCCATCATCAAATCATCATTCATATTTTAATTCATTACAACATATTTGACAATCGCTACCGGCTAAGGTATTCTGTTACAACTATTTACCTTCCTTAAAAACTTTAGCTTAAAAGCACACTCTCATCTTATGACAACCCTGCATCACAATGCTAAAAAGGAGACAATATGGGAGAGTGAGTTATACATTCAAAATGACGAATATAAATACATTATGATTATATGTACATGCATTCAACCAATATCTGTGCTTTGCTATAATTCATTAATTCATCATTGAACCATCATCAAGGTATTATCTCAGGCATACAAGCCTCATTGTTCATAATTCATGTCAAGTATAAGCACAAGCACATACACATTCACATAGCCCTACATTATTATGGGCATTCACAATTATCATCATTAGATCATTTAAATCTTTAATCAGTTAACACTTTCTCAAGAGGTTCTCATCTCTTTTGTTCATCTCCATCTCAAATGCCATGTACCTATGGCTAATGCATATGTCAACTGTTTAATGCATATGCAATAGATCCATTTCATACCATCAGGTGATCGCAACCACCATATCATTCATTTCACAAATCTACATATCAATTGTCATCACGTCGGTTTCCTACCTCGTAAGGGGTACTCCCTTCATGGAACCCCGTAAGGTTATTCATTTCACAAATATCATATCATCATCACGTCGGGTACTCCCTTCATGGAACCCCGCAAGGTTATTCATTCATCAAATATCATAACATCATCACATCAGGTACTCCCTTCGTGGAACCCCACAAGGTTATTCATTTCACAAATATCATATCATCATCACGTAGGGTACTCCCTTTGTGGAACCCCGTAAAGTTATTCATATCATATATATCATATCATTATCACGTAGGGTACTCTCTTCGTGGAACCCCGTAAGGTTATTCATATCACATATATCATATCATCATCACGTAGGGTACTCCCTTCGTGGAACCCCGCAAGGTTATTCATATCACATATATCATCTGTCGGTTTCCCGCCTCGCAAGGGGTACTCCCTTCATGGAACCTCGCAAGGTTATTCATTGTGATCGCAACCATATAATCAATGCTATGCCATGCCATGAATGCAACAATGCAATGATGCATATGCCAATCTTAACCTCGTAAGGATATCTCACCCTCCCACATAGGGATATATTTTAATTTGGCATTTTCAATAATTAACATACAATCATTTACAAAGCCCCTCAAGGCATATCGTTCATATACATGGCATCTCAATGGCCACAATACCATTCTCACATTAATCCATGCATGGAATTCAAAAAGCATAGCAAGTATCATAGTATGAGTCCACACATGGGAATCAATCAAGGCATGTTAATAAGCACATTTCAAATTCATAGCATTACGTGCTAGCCAATACGATTCAATTTATATGTACAAGATTACACGTGTATCAAACACAATGGCATTGCAATCATTAATAGTAAAAATCACCATTAAACCAAGGGTATCATTAACAACAACATCCCTTCTCATTCAACATCACTAATCATCATTCAATATATGTGGCATCATCCATTTTTGATCATTATTGATACTATTTCAATTTCATTGAGTTATCATAACTTATTGTCATTCTATTTTCCCCTCATTAATTTCATTATCATACAAGGTATGTCATATAACCACAACCTTTGTTTTTCATTATCAATTATCATATCACATCAATGGTGGTGTACATTCATGTTTTCATAACATGATTTAGGCATATACACACTTCGCCAATATCTTAGATCAACATCAAATACCACCAAACACACCTCGTGGTTTACCCCTAATATAATCTCTTGATTTTATATAATAAAAAGGGGTTTTGGATATTAATGAGCTTATCATAATTTCAACATCAAGACATGAGGAAAGCTCATTTTTAGTCTTAAAAATAGTGAGACATGTCATAAATATCACTTATTAGTCCCAATTTGGCAATCATAAAAAGTTGCATTCAAAACCCTCTTAAACTTGAGTTTTACAATGCAGTGGGTCTGGTATTTTACGCCTCATGAGAGTTAGAAAACTTCAATTGAGGTAAGAATAATTTTCACACCTCTGTAACATTACTATCTACAACTTTCATGCAGAAGTCAAAGGAAAAAAATGCCATTAAGATGCCCAAACGGGCCAAAAAAAGCAAAGGAATTACAGCAGTTGGAAAAACAGCATGACAGTGGCCATAACAGGGCCATGAATCGATTCAGCCTTGCATGAATTGATTCATTCATCCAAAAATCTCAAAATTTGACAAACAGAGGGTGGTGAGTTAATTCACAACCTCATGAATCGATTCATACGTTCCTGGGCCCAAAATAGTGGAAACAGAGGGCCTTGAATCGATTCAAACCCCGTATGAATCAATTCAAGCATTGAGAAATTGAGCAACAGTAAGTCCAGGGAGTCTTGAATCAATTCAAGCATTCATATGAATCGATTCAAGCCCATTCAGAAGCCTCTAAATCGATTCAAACACTATTTTGAATCGATTCATGACAGCAGAGACCCTTTTATGCAAAAAATACCACATTTTTGAACTTCTAATCCCCCTAACATTTTCATACGAATTCCAATTCTCACAAAATTTTAAGACCAACTTATATATATTATTTGTGATGTGTGGCCACCAGCCACACTCATAAATTCCCAAAAATGAGAGACTTATATGCATAAATGCGTTTTACCCGTTTTGAGGCACTTTTGTGCAACTCAAGGACCTATTCTCATTCGAATTTGCCCATTCCAATTGCTACAAGTCACAAACTATATTTATGGGCTGTTGGAACTATTCCATGGTATCTAAACATGCTAAAACTCAATATAGCCCTATTAGTTTCCTTGATTATGCATAAACCTCATGAACATAATCCCATAAATTTTAACAATTCATCCATCTATTGATTTCTACCAATAAATAAATCATGCCCATCTAGGGACTTGAAAACTTTCATTGTCATCAATCATACACATGATTCTTAAAGTCAATATATTACCAAGTATGTTATTCATCACATAACTAATACAACTATGGAAAGGCAAGCATGAGTAACAACACATACATTAATCATCAATTATTCTACTCATACATTTGGAATGTAAATCTCCTCTCCTACCTCAAAGAAAGAACAACAACGTTTCACATGCTTCGACCATTCCGCCTCATTTCCCGGAGCATCATCTACACCAACATACATACATATACATACATACAATCATCAAGCCATCACAAGGAATTTATCACTATTCTAAGTAATTGACAATATTTCATAATGTTCGATACCAAGTCCTAGACTTGCTAAAACACCAATTCACATGCTTGTGTTAGGTTTCGGGAATTCCTTTCCCAAAACCATGATTCTCTAAATCTAAAAGGGCTAACCATACCCAACAATACCAACATCTCTTTCACCATCACTTAAACTATCCATTTGCCATTCAAATTCATCATGAGCCTCTTAGCTCCTTTCAAACCATTATCCATCAACAATTTCATATGGCATACAAGATGGTCTAAGACCTCATCAAGACACGTGCTTATTTCACCAACCTCTCACATTCACCATGGTTTTGGTGCTCATATTCATCATTTCATATTCATAACAACACCTATCTATAGGTTTTATCATCAATGGTTTTCTATCATTTTCACCATCACTCATTATCATACAAATCAACACTTAGTATTGGGTACCTCATATCCATCTCTCAAAACTAAATTCTTTTAGTCACCATATACACATTCCTAAATCTTAGGATTTGGATTCTTTAATATTCAATAATCATCATCCTCATTGTTTAAGTCTCTCCTAACAATATCTCAACATTAACAATTAATATTACTCATTCAAAAACTCATTCTTATATATATAACCACTCCAACATCAATAACTCACAATTTTCTTAAGGATTTCCCAAAGCTCCAAAATCTCAATTCCTAGGGTTTTCATTAAAATCCATCATCATCAATTCCAACCAATTGTATGCATGATTTCAAACATCCATGGGTTAACAACATAGCATTCTAACCATCAAGAACAACAACAATAATCCCTAATGGTTTTCTAACCTAGGGTTTGGTTCCACATGTCATTATCCATCAAACTAACATCCAATCTTCCATCACTATACTTAAATGAGCTCAAAACCATAAATAAAAGCCATGGGTGTTCAAAAATGATACCTTTTTCCCAAGTTCAAAGGGCAACACAAAAATGGAGAGAAATAGAGGAAGAGAAGAGCCTAGCTTTGCTCCAATGTCAAATGCAAGCTTCATGATTCCATAAAACCCAAGGAATTTTGGTGGGTAGTGGTCATGGAGGGAGTGCCACGGTTTGCTCATAAAGGAAGGGAAGAGAAGAAGAATGAAAAAATGAAGTGGAGAGGGAGAAAGGGCCAACGTGAAAAGGAGAAGAGAAATAAGGGTTTTGTTTTAAAT